>BNST01000146.1:0-617199 GCA_019650275.1 Xylocarpus granatum | reverse complement strand
TGGGTTCTTAGTTTTCATATTTTTTAGCATTTCACTCTGGTATGTTGAGCTTCGAAGTGATGTGAGGCTATTTCGTAATAGGCTTAGTCTCTATAAAAAGTTGCATTTCCTATATCTATCTTCTGGAGAAAATGGTAATTTAATATCAGTCCATCCCCCGCCTGTGCTCACTATTTTAATAGAATTTAAAGTACTTTCCACGCAAAGTGTATCAGTTGTAGTTACTTCAAGCTTATATTTATAACACAATGTTTTGCCCCATCACTTTTGGTTAGCTTTACAAAAAATTGCAATTACACTCATCACTTAGGTATACGTTTTAATGGTTTTAATTATAGATGCAAATATATCATTTTGATTCTCGAATGGAACGTTTATACCGATTATGCTTTTTACTCTGTGGTGGGTGATTAGTTGCTCTGAGGTATACATATGTTGGTGATATTTATGTCAAAAGTGAGTGATTTAATTCATTTCATATACTAGACGGACGTGCGTACTAGATTATTTTCACTGAGATACAGAAAAACCTTATATCAAGTTTAAGTCCTTGCCGACCATATGCATCATGACTGGTAAATTTATCTATAATTATATAATGTGCTTGACTTTAAATACCTAACACTCGTCTACCACCCGCGCAACTTTATTTGTATGTTCGGTTTATGTTGTACTTTAGTATAACTTTCCACCATTCTAGAGTCTAGTTGTTTTTCCTTATAACTATCGTCTCAATCAATTGACACGAACATTTTCTGTCTCAGATAATTTAAAATGACCTTTATAATTCCAAAAGTATACAGAATTGAGCCTTGACAAACGTTAATATCACGTACTCCAAGCCACGGCATAATACATTCATACTACATATCACTTTTAGAACTCTGTCCTATTTGGTTTGAGAGAAAAAGATTTGCAAGGACATATATTTCCGTCGTCCAAATGACCCCCTGTAGAAAAGTACGCCTGCCTTCCACCCCACCTCAATTGCACTAAAAAACCATTTTATACAAATTTCTGAGAGTCCGCTAGACAAGTCCAAGTTGGAGAACACAGAAGAAGTGGAGCAGTAACTGCTCGGTGTTATACTGCTACTTACTATTAGTTAAGGGACTTTTTTAAAAAAATAATGTCTTTTTACGTGGATATATTCTAGTTTTAGACATGACATGGCCGCCCCTAAACTTCATTAAGTGTATAAAAAACGTCTCGTTCACTAATTGAAATTATTCAAAACAAAATATCCCCTTCTATATGTAAATTTATTAAAAACCACCTAGCCCAAAATCCCCTTATTTTGTTTTCAAAAAAAAAAAAACTTTTAAAAAATATTTTTTATTTATTATTTTTATTATCCATTTTTGGGACCCGTTAATATAAAATGATAATCTAGGAAGTGTAAGTCCCCAAACCCAACACCCAAACTAGCCACCTATTAAGGGTCCCCGCCAAAACTTCCACCCGCATCTTTCCTTCTTTCTTGTCCGGCAAATCTCCTCGAGGTAATAACAGATATGCAATACAAAAGAAATAAAAATATTTCTAATTAAAAACAAATAAACTGGCAGAATATAATAAGGCAAATTGAAAGACTGTACGGCGACTCAAAGAGATTATACACAATCAAAAATCACAAACACCAAAATAATGACAAATTGCAAGATAGCTCAGTGGTATAAAATAACTCAAGCGCTATCATTTGATGTGCTCCAAAAACATATAACACAAAATGGAAGAAAAATTGTATGATGGAAAGCCCAAAAATTATGATTTCTGTATCCTCGAACAGGTGTGGGATGTCAAAAAGCAATCAGCCATGCTTGTATTAAACGTTAAGGAGCACAGAAAGGCGGTGACGTGTTTCTCTCTGTTTGAGTCTGGGAAGAGCCTTCTAAGTGGATCCGCTGATAAAACTATCCGGGTGTGTTAAATTATTTATTTGCAGTAGTCTAGTTTCTTTCGTTCACGTATATGGGGCACTGGAAGTATCTGAATTGTCTCTACTGAAATTGGTCTTCCTTTTATAGGTTTGGCAAATGGTGCAAAAGAAGTTGGAGCTCGTTGAAGTTATAGCAACTGAAGAGCCAATTTCAAAGTTAAACGGACATGGCAAAATGATATTTGCGATCACGCAAGGCCACAGAATGAAGGTAATGCTGAAGAAACAATTACAACAATACTCGCGTATGACGATCGGTATACGATGATGATGATAGCGATTCTTTGAGCAGGGTGGTTTAACTTGAATCTCCAGGTAATTGATCCATCAAGAGCCTTGAAAGATAAATGCAGGAGTAAAGGCGCGAAGTGCATGAGTGTTATGCAAGGAAGGATTTATGTTGGCTGCACGGACTCGAGCATACAGGTTTGGTCACTACTTTGTCAAAACTCTTTAACATCAATACAGGCCTTGCATATTGTTAATGTGATTCAAATACTAACTAAATTTTGTTTGTAACAAATTAATTGAATTGGATAAAAGATTATTCAATAAAAATTGAAGTTAGTTTCGTAATTAATCCAAATAGTTGAATCAATTTTTCAAGTGAAAATTATTTAAAATAATTTGTGACAATGGATATTTGTTTTTACTAATTTATTATAAATTAATCTATAATTTATATCAGTAAAATAAAAAATAAAAATTCTTAAAATTCATCATCCTTATTTTTGTTTTAACTTGTACTTTTATTAATTTTAGTTTACTTAATAATAATTTTTTTATAAATTTTATTAACCCAGTTTGATATTAGTTTTCAAAACAAATAGATGATGATGTATAAATCATTTCAGGAGTTAGCGATGACCAACAGCCTTGAACGAGAGATTAAAACACCAGCTAAAAGTTGGAAGCTGCAAGCCAAACCCGTCAATTCGATTGTTCTGTACAAAGATTGGCTGTATAGTGCAAGTTCGATTGTAGAGGGATCAAACATTAAGGTAAATTGTGTAGAACTCTAAATATGCGTACTGCAGAAGAGCCTGCTACTGACCAAAGGAAAGGTGACAGGAATGGAGAAGACAGAGTAAGCCTCAAATATCAATAGTTCCAGAAAAAGGAACAAGTGTGCGCGCAATGGGAGTGGTAGAAGACTTCATATACTTAAATTGCAGCTCTTCATCAAGTTCCCTTCAGGTAATTTTCTCGAGCAAAAACTATCATTCATCTGCAGAGACCAAGTTAATTAGTGTTTTCTGACTCCGGATCTGCACTTTTTTAATCAGATTTGGTTGAGAGGTACACAACAGAAAGTAGGGAGAATATCAGCAGGAAGCAAGATAACAAGTCTCCTCACTGCCAATGACATTGTTCTGTGTGGTACGGAGACAGGACAAATCAAGGTTCGTTCAATCAAGTTTTCATATCCTGAATTTGTCGAAAGTTGTGATCGGTATGCTCTAATTTCCTGATCCTGCTATAAATAACAGGGCTGGATCCCACTCTAGCAAGCTGCAGCCAGGAGAAAAAGAAGCATTTGTGTGCTGAAATCACATCACCATGTGTAATATGCATATATATGTTGTATACTGCTCAAGGCAAATAGCAATGCTATTATTGATGAAAGAATGTCAATGTGTATAATATTCATTAATCACCATGTATCATTCCTATTCTACTTGACATAGCAAATTATACAGGATTCTTGGTCATATAAAGAAAGAGGGGTGGATGTATACCATATAGGTGGAGACTTGATCTTCTCTATTGTGAAGTACTGTATACTTATTTTCATTGTTTAAAACTTTTGGTCGATTTGGATCAATTTGATTTTGACTGTGTCCACCCTTAAATAGACTTGATCTTTCCTACTATGAGATATTGGGTAAAACAATTCACTTAACTGAACTCTCTAACTTCGAGTCCATTTACAGTTATTATCGGATCCATAATACTGAATTATAATCAAAGTGCAGTTTGGTAAGATTTTTACCTGGTTGTTTGGTAACCGATTTGTCCGGGATATGCCCCACCGCCTTCAGAGCATATGTTAATTGGCAAACTTTAAAAGAGACGGAACGAAGTCGTATTAGTGGTAGTACAAAACGGCATCATACGAAAATCTTTGCTCCGGACCTGGTTCCCTCTCTTTTCTCTGTCCGTCTTCTCGCTAAAGCCCTAACAGGTAGTTGCAGACACTAGAATTCAGAAGAAGAGAAAATGCTGGGACCCACGGCGGAGTTGGACCCGGTGGAGCCACAATCACTGAAGAAGCTTAGTCTCAAATCCCTAAACCGAGCTCTCGATCTTTTTAACCCTACTCATCGCCACTTAGCTCCTCCTGATGCCGAGAGGTCGCCATTCAGTTCTAAACCTTTTTCTGTTTTCGTTTCTTCGTTTACAGTTTGTGTCGTCGTGTTTGCAAAACGCATCGGAACTTACCGTTTCTCTTTTATGGCGGCGCAGTAAAAAAAATCGCATTGTTCACAAGGTTAGTCTGATCTCGTTAGCTCATATGTAGCTGATTAGGTGCGGATTGCTCATACTTATGAGTGTTGGTACATAATTTCTAGTAAGACTATGGTTTCTAATATTTAGACGGGATCCTAGCGTGCTCGTTATAGTTAAATTGAATTTTGTTTTAATTTGTAGATAAATGTTGAGTATGGAGGTATAAAAAGTACAAGTCAGCCTGCACGCCTAGTTAATTCATCTGCGACAGATCAACCATCAGGGTCTTCAAACGCACTTGCTCTTCCTGGTATGTTATTCATTTGATATAACCAGAAATTTCCAAGGGATTGTTTCAGTAGAATTAATTTGCTTTGAGTGTTATTTATTGGCATTTTTGACATGCTTTAAATCTCTGCTTCAAATGTTGTATTACGTTGCAGGACTTGAGGGTACTAGGGATGCACAAAAGTCAGGGGCTCAAAATGCTTTGGTTGTTGCTCCAATTCTGCAACCCAAGGGCCCGTGAGTATTCTCTTTCAGTGCTCTTAATTTTCTTATGCATGCATCTTATCCCAGCCCGTTCAAGTGTACTTGTGCAGGCTCTTATGATCAAACTATCTCACATTATCTTACAGCAGTTTGGTTTGGTTTGCTTTAGGGGTGTATTTTGTAAATTTACCTCTTTAGTTTAATGTGCCTAAATTTCTACCCTTTTTTGTCTAAGATATTTTTAACTTTGATGCTAATCAATATTATTATGTTTCTGGCAGAAATAATGCTGGTCTTCCTGGCAGCACTGCTGTTGCTTCTACTTCTGCATCATCTGAAAGGTTTTCATTTTATCCTCTTCTGTGCTTCCTTTCATTCAGCTATTATGATATATGAGCAATATAAGCAATGCATATATATTACAATTTCCCATGTTGATGTTACCTTGGGTTGTTGGGCAATTTTTAACTTAAAGCAATTTTTTGGCTTTCCATAGGAATTTCTTCACTTGTACTATAATGAAAAGAATCCCAAGCAAATGGCCTCGTCCCCTATGGCATCCTCCTTGGAAGTGCTACAGGGTAAGAATTGGTTTATTAACTTTTTCTATTGTTGGCTGCATGAAAGTTATTTGATGTAAGTGTTTTCTTTTTCTGGTGATAATTGTAGGCGTAAAATTTTAGAAAACCACACATTTAACTTGTGATGGAACCTTCTTCTGATCTAAAATGAAAGGTAATGTTTAGTCTTTAGTAGAGCCAAAATCCATCCCAAAAGTAAAAGTTTGATAAATAGAGCCCAATTATAGTTCTTGTCGGACTCTAGAGTGACCACAAAGTTCTTACTCTGATCTTCCCTTTCATATATGTAAATAGGTTGGATGCTTTCCCTGAGCAGTTAAAAGTTTATTTGATTATTCTTTGGGCTACTTTTAGTACGAATATGAAACTGGAAAAGTGGAGCCATGTAGGTGCATGATACTTGCTTTCACGCCCTTTTCGGGTCTTTTAGAGGTAGAAAGCAGTAGTTGACTATTGTAGATGATTGGTTTACTAGTCAGGCTGATAAGCTCTGAGCACAATATAAATTTGATTAAGAAAAAGAAATAATAAATGCCATTGTATATTCACAGATATCTTAATTTTGGTTAAGCAAACATAGCATTTCATTTATACTTCTTAAATATTTTCATTTTCATATCCATTGTTGCCACTGATTTGACTATTGCCTGATGACTGTGCAGGAATGGCTTTCATTTCTTTTCTGTTTAATCTCATCATCCTGTTTTGTTTAGTTTGATGCTAAACTTCTTGTGTTTTACTTGTCTCTTTGTGCGCTTGCATACATGCTTGTGTGCATTTTCTGTGTACCAATCTCTTGCTTACATGACATGTTATCTGATATTGTCTGAGTTGATTTTGTTTTATAGGTTATTAGTGGTCATTTGGGATGGGTAAGATCCATTGCATTTGATCCTCGTAATACATGGTTCTGCACTGGCTCTGCAGATTGCACAATTAAGGTATATGTTTTATTATTATTTTTTTAATGTATGACTTCTGAAAGCTAGACAGGTTTTGGTTGCCCATGGATTGTTGTTTCAATTGTTTTATTCTTTCTTAGAACATATAATCTGATCATTTTCATATATCTTTCTCTTTTATTGGATCAAAAAGGTGATTAATTTCATTGGTTTGTAAGGCTAATGTAGTTTGCACACGAGACTGGATAATTTCAGCTATTACTTATTGTAAAACAGTTGAAAAGTTGAGAATTTTGGGAGCTGGACATTGCAATAAGTGTCTCATCTGGCTTGATGTTCTGGAACAACTGTTTCCTTGTCTCTGGTTTCATTGACCAGATTTGGGATGTAACAAAAGGAACTTTAAAGTTCACACTGACAGGACATATTGAACAAGTACGAGGTAGTTTCTAATCATTAGTGGGGGCATAAGTTGACATTACATCACATACTTCAACTGTGTTTGTGCTAATCACAGATGAGAGTTCAGAGTGCACATTTTTTATTTTTATTTTTTGCAGGCCTTGCTGTCAGAAACAAACATACTTATATGTTCTCGACCGGCGACGACAAACAAGTTAAATACTGGGACCTTGAACAAAAGAAGGTCGGGATGTCAAGTGTTATTGCTAGTTGAACTTTTCAGAGCTATATGTAATGGATGATGTTGATATTTCTAATTTCTCTGCAGGTTATTTGGTCTTATCATGGTCATCTAAGTGGTGTCTACTGCTTGGGTCTTCATCCCACAATTGACCTACTGCTAACTGGGGGACGTGATTCTGTTTGTCGGGTGTAAAATTTACTATTGTCTTGAGATTATCTTCAGCAGTATTGTTGTGGGTGCAGTTAGTTTGCTCTCTAGACTGACTGGGTGGATTTTGGCAGAATTTGGTATATGAAAAATGATTTTAAGTTTTGGTGTTATGACCTTTTTTTCAGGTTTGGGATATTTGTACGAAGATGCAAATCTTTGCACTATATGGGCATGAGAATACCATCTACTCAGTTTTTACTCGACCTACAGTATGAATACCCTTTGTTCTTCGATATTCTAATTGCACGCACAGTGCATGTCTAACATAAGTTCATTTTCTTTATTAAAAAAAAGGAATGCATTAATTTAAAATAAGTGCTTCCTTATTTATGGCTGTTGTTTAAATACTTTTGGGATTTTGTTTTTCTATTCTAGTTGCTGCACTTTCTTTGATTTCCTTGTCGAAGTTTCCTATTTGTTTGTGTGGCTTAGACATAGTTTTCAAGCAAGTTGCATGTTCATGCTAGAGACTGTGAAGTTGCTGATTAGTATAACTGAAACCTTCTGCTTTATGTAAGCAAACGTCATGGAAAGGTGCTAAACATTTGTCATGGTGTTGTCCAAAAGGATTGAAATATTAATTGATCATTAAAGTGAAGAGTGGAGTTTTTGAAAATATGATTGCGATTTAACTTTCACCGAAGGGAGAGCATAGGGTACTCTTATTTTGTAATCTATTGTGTGAATGATCTGACTAGCAATAAGATTTTGTTACTTAACCTGAACTGTCATTTGTATCCTGGATCCACAGGTTGTTACTGGCTCACATGACTCAGCCATTAAGTTCTGGGACCTTAGATATGATAATTGATGTTGTTATTATTATTATTATTGTTATTTTTATGTAACTAATGCTCCTCTTTTTTTGGCACAAAAATTAACATATCACTTCTTCGTGTCTTGTAGGAAAAACAATGTTAACTCTCACACACCATAAGAAATCTGTGCGAGCAATGGCATTACATCTGACAGAGTATGTTCTGAGACATGGTGTTTACTTTATACAAAACAATGGAGTCATGATTGATCATATTGTACTTTTGTAAATTATACGTGGCATATTCATTTTTTATTTAACATTTTCTCTATCATATTCCAGGCAATGCTTTGCATCTGCATCAGCTGAAAATATTAAGAAATTTAACCTTCCAAAGGGAGAATTCTTACACAACATGCTGTAAGTTCTCAAAAGATCTGTACTTTCAGTATGGAATGCTAGATGAGATTTTTTTTCTTTCTCTTTATTTGTACTTAGGTTGCCCTTTTATTCATTTCCTTATATTTTGGTTGTTATTTCTTTAACGAAGTTGTGACGGATACTGTACAGTGAAGTGAATGATTGAATTACTAGTAGTCTTAATTTTGTATCTGTTCAGCTTGTTTACTCTGACGGAGATATTCTTCTTCTAAATTTATCATTATATGCCTCTTTATTGTTCATAAATTATTCTTGTTTATTTCACGCCCTGTGATCGATTTTAAAACTGTAAGCTTCCTAACTGCTGGGATACATCACTGAAACAAAATTGCAGTGATGAGAAAATGCCATAATAGGACATAAGCACCTTTCCACAATTTTGAGAAAATATGGTCAAAAGTTTTTTTTCTGAACAAGCAAGCTCAGAACTTGACAAGAAATTTGTGTATGGAACCACAGGGTATTTCTTTGCGTCCCGTGGGAAATTAAATCCTTTTATTGCCTCTTATTCTTGCATTTACGCTGAGATTAGTTGTCTATCTTAATCTTATATCTAGACACCTAGTGAATGAACTTGGAAAATCATGATAATGCATGCCTCCTATCTGCATTGTTCAAGGCCCTCTTTGTGTTTCTTCTATATTGTAAAATGGATTTCTTTGTTCAGTGAGTCTACTTAACGTGATATATGTACTCTTTTTCTCTTGAGCAGCTGGCAGCAGAAAACTATAATTAATGCAATGGCTGTCAATGAGGAGGGTGTGTTGGCTACAGGAGGTTCGTACTTGCTATGATATGCCCTTGATTTGGTTCTGCAATAATCAGAACTCAATATTAAATGACATAGGGGCCAGACATTGTGCCTTGGGAATTTTTCTTTATTCGATTTCTTCTATGTTGTTCACTTGACACCATCACTCACTCAATTTTGTGAATGGGAAAAGCTTCTTTATGAGATGAAATTAGCAGTTTCTCTTGGATTGTAGTCTAATTATTTTCACTTGTGTTATTGAAGGTGACAACGGGAGTGTGTGGTTCTGGGATTGGAAGAGCGGCCACAATTTCCAGCAAGACCAAACGATTGTACAGCCTGGTATATATCCTGTTCACTCTGTTTTATATATTCATTTATTTATCTATTATTATTCTCTAGGTGGTCAGCCTGATTTGAGAATGGGGAAAGGTTAAGGCTGAATGATTTCTCCGTTCCAGGATCATTGTATAGTGAAGGTGGTATATATGCTCTCTCCTATGATGTAACTGGGTCAAGGCTTGTTACGTGCCAAGCTGATAAGACAATCAAAATGTGGAAAGAAGACGGAACGGCCACCCCGGAAACCCATCCCCTCAACTTTAAGCCCCCAAAAGATATCCGACGGTTCTAGTGTCAGCTACCTGTTGTTTTGCTGCTTTGACTGGGGACGTATCATTCTGTTTCACAGTTTTGGCATTAAGTAAAATTAGTTTAGCTATATATAATGTGGGTACACCACTTCAATTCGAACTAATCATTATTGTTATTCTTTCTTTAAACGTAATCATGAATGGACACGGATTGAAAATCAGGTCTGCAGCAGGATTTTGGCTGAAATCGGGAACGAATCAGAAGTTTGGCCGAAGTATTAATAGATCGTGTAAAAGAGTTACGAGTTTTTAATATTAAACTTCCTATTCGGAAAAACTTTTTTAACTCCTTCGAGGCAGAAGAAAGTACTGTGGTTTGATCCATAATCGGTGGAGGGGACGCCCTTTGAGTCGAAAGTTGTTATGTCAAGTTTTTTCGGAACACAATGATTTTTTTTTGAGCATGAAATATCTTTATATTTCTAAAGCAAGCCAAAATGTCCGTTGGCAATAAAACTTTGCTTCCGAGACAAAATAGCAATTCGGTTCGCAGCCGACGCCGGAGTATTAGTGCACCCATTGACTTCATTGCGGTTTCGTTGCCACCACATCGACTGACCAAGGAATAGGTGATTTTTCACCTGCAAAAGCATCTATTATTTGATGCGCAGCATTCATTTCTGGCGTTACAATTGCTATCATAAATGGTTTCCTCTGTGGTTGCTAACAAACAAACGTTGATGATTATCAGGTTTGGGCCTATTGCGACATGTGCTGTGAAAGTTTATGTATGATGTAAGCAGGATAGGACCAAGTAATGCTATCCATACATCCTATGGTGATTTCTAGTCGACAGTCTGAGAGATCTCGGTAGTATTAATACTGATTACAACTCAACCATACATTTTGAAATTCATTCCGAAAATATACAGCTTAAAATACCAAGTTCACGTCCCAAGTCACAACCTCTTCTGTTTTTCACTTTTTACATTTAAGTAAAAAAGAATTTGCATATAATCTGGCAACACAAATGCTAAACCATTAGAGCAGCACCGACCACGGGCCAAATATGAAAAGGATTAAGCGGCGAAATTTCATGCATAAACACTCCTAATGTACCGGCCACTGCAGACAAATGGCCCATCTTTCCTCTCTACTCTCTCTCTCTCTCTCTCACAACATTCAAAGTCCTTTATTCCCGTACAAAAGCTCAACTCTTTCCCTTTCAAAGTTTTCTCGAGAAATCCTCAACTATAGCATTCTTCAGAGAGGGATAGAAAATGGATTCTCATGAGTTGAACCATAGAAGCGAAACAAACCAGACACAAGTACCAGTTGCTCTTAATTCATCACAAAAGCATTCGCAATCTCTTAAGAAATTTGCGAACCCCGTTCAGTACATGCTTCGTTCACAGCGACTCTTATTTCTCTTCGTCGGAATCGCCATTTCTACTCTTTTTTTCAACAGATTTCCCATATCGTCCCCACCACCGCCTCATCACCGTCAAATAATCGACCCGTTTCCCACGTCGGAATCGACTCAACTGACTCGCCGCCGGGTCCTCTACGAGACTCGCCATGAAAAGGAGTTCGACAGTCACGTAACTGTGGGTGGCAAAATGCCATTAGGTCTGAAAAGAAAGAGCATGAGGATTCTGGTCACGGGTGGGGCCGGGTTCGTGGGAAGCCACCTCGTGGACCGTCTGATGGAGAGAGGCGATAGCGTGATCGTCGTGGATAATTTCTTCACCGGGAAAAAAGATAACTTGGTTCACCATTTCGGAAACCCTCGGTTTGAGCTCATTAGACACGACGTCGTGGAGCCAATTCTTCTTGAAGTTGATCAGATCTACCATCTCGCTTGTCCCGCCTCGCCCGTTCATTACAAATTCAATCCCGTCAAAACCATCATATCCTTTTTATCAAATGTCGTCACTTTCTTCTTCGTCGATTGCATCATTGTATTGACGTCTATATTTTGTTTTAATTCCTTGACCGTTATTGGGTGCACAAAACAAATGTGGCGGGGACACTCAACATGCTAGGACTGGCAAAACGAGTTGGCGCGCGGTTCCTGTTAACCAGCACCAGTGAAGTGTACGGCGATCCCTTACAGCATCCTCAAGCCGAGACCTACTGGGGTAATGTCAACCCTATCGGTGAGTAAATCCATCTCTACCGTTTGATTTCTTCGCATGTCAGCTCCCTTCCGTTTAGATTTGAGCGTGGGATCCCACTTTCATTGATTGACCTGTCGTCGTGGTGGTCGGCAGGTGTGCGGAGCTGTTATGATGAGGGGAAGCGCACCGCAGAGACCTTGACCATGGACTATCACAGAGGACTCGGGATTGAGGTTGTGTTCTAAATTAATAATGATATATTAACGGAATTTTCACAATCTAAACTACCATGTTACGTAATTTTCTGTTGCAGGTGAGGATTGCTAGGATTTTTAACACTTATGGACCACGTATGTGCATTGACGATGGTCGTGTGGTTAGCAATTTCGTTGCCCAAGTGAGTAATTTCCCTGTTTGAATTTGCTCTAACTTTTTCCCCTATCAGCCATTCATGATAATTTTATATACAGGCATTGAGGAAGGAGCCCTTGACTGTTTATGGCGATGGAAAACAAACAAGGAGTTTCCAATACGTTTCAGATCTGGTAATTGCCTAAGTTTTTCATAATTCTATAATTTGCTAATAATTGTATGTCACAGAATCTAGATATCACTTGTCCATGTGAACAAATCTAATCGCGTTCATCTGGTGGTTATTCAAGATGAGGATTGCACATGTTTTCTCTGAGTTATTGAAAAGTATTTCTCAATCCGTGCTTAGTTGGAGACTTGGTGGTGTCATTTTCTAGTGCTCTGTGTTAAGACTATTCTGAAATTGACCTGCTGTAAGAACGGACGATCAAGTATGAGTATGGTTAGTAAGAAACAGTAGTTGTGAGAATTATGGAGAAGAAGCAAGCAGGATAAAACATGCACGAAATCTTTGAATATGGCAAACCTTAACCGAATATTTTTCTTTCCCATTTGTAGACAGTCTGTAGATTGGTAAAAACCCAGTAAAATGCTTGGGTACAAGACAGTTTATCCGGAAGCATGTGAATGTGTTAACCATTTATTTGTGTCTGTAGCTTTGTGGGGAAGGCTATTTGGCCTGTCATGTCCTCTAAATTATATGCACGCTCACAGTGTACATTATTCATGGTGAACACGAGACGTAGACAAACTACACTGTGGATTTCTGTTTTCAAAATCTGCAGGTTGAGGGTCTAGTCCGCCTAATGGAAGGCAATCATGTGGGCCCTTTTAATCTCGGCAACCCTGGTGAATTCACCATGCTTGAGCTAGCCGAGGTATACTTCTCATTAATGTAATGAAACTTTTAAGATCATTATGAAGTTTGAGATTTCATATTAAGCTAGTAATTTTGCTGCAGGTTGTGCAAGAGATAATAGACCCCAAAGCAAAGATAGAGTTCAGACCAAACACAGAGGATGATCCACATAAAAGGAAGCCAGACATTGCAAAAGCTAAACGACTTCTGTTCTGGGAGCCTACTGTAACTCTCCGCAAGGGACTTCCTCGCATGGTTGCCGATTTCCGGCAGCGTATTTTTGGTGACCAGAAGGAAGGTTCCACTGCTTCTTCCTCGCTGTACTCCGCCTAGATCTCCGAGGAATTTGGGCTTACAAACTAGCTAATGTAAAAGTAGAGTTGACAGGAACTTTCTTCAGTAGCTAGCTAGCTATCTATCTATCTATCTAGTCTCTCTCTATTATTAATTACTATTCCATGTTGCAATAAATTAGCAGCTGCTGAATGTTGAAGAAGCAATCCCTTGTCGAAATTATTTCCCAAGAGATTTACCAATCCATACAATTTTTGATGTTATGTTTGCTCCCAAGCATTGTTTGATGTTGTTGTAAGAACATATTACTTACAATTCCAAATTATGATACCAAAATTTAATGGAATATGTTATTTTATCAAATATCAAGCCAATAATGTATTCACAACATGACTTTTCATGTAATATTATTTTATTAGGAATACTAATATTAAAATTTTACTAAAAGATTTAATATATTATTTAAAATAAAAAAAGATAGTATTACTTTTATAAAAAAAAATTTTTTTTAAAAATTTGAACAATAATTTTGTAAATATTTTGACATGAATTTTTTTTTGAAAAAAAAATTATTTAAAATTATAATTTTATAAATACAATAAAAATTGAAATTTTATGACCGCTTTGACTGAATAAAAATTATGCATGTCAAACGAGGCCCATGTAGCTTCCTTGGTCAAGGCCCAAGGCAAGTAACAACCCAACAAGGTGTGCTTCGTCACTCAAATTACGATATTACCCTCAATAGTTTCGCAAGCTAAGATCAGAGAATCTCTAACCTAGCTTCCTCTCTACACTGCGTTAAACCTCGGAAGTTACCAATCTCTTTGCTGCTCGGTCGGCTCGCTTTGCATCAATCAGGTATGCTGTTTCTATTTCCTCCTGATCTTCACTTTTCAGCTGCTAGTTATTTGCGAATTGTTTTTGTTCTTCAAAGTCCTAGTTGGTGATTCTTACATTTTCTCATGTCTTGGTTCAATTTGGATAGCGTGCAATTTCATCCCTCCGAAGTTATTCCGTAATTTCATTTGTTACGGCTTTTTATGGCTCTCTTTGGAAAACTGTGATATTGTTGAATTTAGAGTTTCTATGAATCTGTTTGAGATTTCGGCTCATTAGGGCTTTTCTTCTGATGTTCTGTGTGGCTTTATTTGATAAGACAGTGTACTTTCTTATGTTTTTAATTAGCTTATTATTTGTATGTTGATTGAGCAAGTAGTTATACTATTATAGGTTGTAATTGATGCAGTTCTTGGTTTTTCAGTGGTTCGAGCTCGAACATTTCGAGTGGCTACAGAAAGAATTAGAAGAGAATTTTTTGAGGAATTGCCAAGATGTCGCGGAAGGGTTTGATGGAGCAAGACTTGAGTAAACTGGATGTAACAAAGTTGCATCCTCTTTCTCCTGAAGTCATTTCTCGTCAGGCTACTATAAATATAGGTAATGTTCTTTCATGCCTGAGAAAT
This sequence comes from Xylocarpus granatum, assembly GCA_019650275.1. NCBI lineage: Eukaryota > Viridiplantae > Streptophyta > Magnoliopsida > Sapindales > Meliaceae > Xylocarpus > Xylocarpus granatum. The sequence continues at coordinate 602,325 of BNST01000146.1, read as the reverse complement.
CCTTAGACTGCCTTTTCTGTGCACAGGACACCACAATTGTTGTGGATTTCTTGGTTTTATTTAAGATTTGAAATTGATGTCAGTGGTTTGATTTATTTTTTCAGGCACTATAGGTCATGTGGCACATGGAAAATCAACTGTTGTGAAGGCAATTTCTGGCGTTCAGGTTTCTGGCTTTTCAGTTTTTACTACTTTGAACTTTCCTTTGAGCTGCATGCTCCATGCTCTGTTTATTTTTTATTGATGAAGATTTAGTTTTGTTCATAATTGTGGCTACTTCTTAGTTTTGTTGATACAATGGTGCCTTTTTGTGCTAATGGTTTTCCATATTTTTTTGCCTTTTATCTGTAGACTGTTCGCTTTAAAAATGAGTTGGAGCGTAACATTACCATCAAGCTTGGGTATGCAAATGCAAAGATATACAAATGTGAAGATGATCGGTGCCCTCGACCGATGTGCTATAAGTAGGTGGCATATAACTGCTTGGCTGTCACATAATTTTCTGGCATCTTATGTTAACATGTAAAATACTGTTTTTTTAAAGGGCATATGGAAGTGGAAAGGAAGATAGTCCTCTGTGTGATGTGCCTGGGTTTGAGAACAGCAGGATGAAATTGCTTAGGCACGTCTCTTTTGTAGATTGTCCAGTAAGTAGAAAAATGTTTGATTATATTATATTACTGGCACTAGGATTTGAATAATCTGTGAATTTTGTGGTATGTTCTTTGCACTGTGGGGTGTTCGTGTATTGTATATTTTTCTGAAAACAAAAGAAACCATTACTGCAGGTGAGTTTTGATCAATCATCATGGCTCTGTTCAATTACTGGAAATTATTCTAGGGATATTACAGATAACTACTTCATTGCAAGGGCCATCCAGTAGTAATACCTGTCACACTTGCTTTTTATGTCCTTTGAGAGGTTCTTGAAACTATTCCTCGTTTTAGGCAAGAGTCTTGGAAAACAAGTAGAAAAGGCCAACCACCTTCTAGCTTCTCAGTTCTCTCCTTCTATTTTTTAGTTGCATAGCCCTTGTCTTTGCAATTATCTTGTGTTGGTTTATTCTGTTAAGGAATTTTTTTCTTCTCTCTTTGCGAAGGGTCATGATATTCTCATGGCTACAATGCTTAATGGAGCCGCAATTATGGATGGAGCATTGCTTCTGATAGCTGCCAATGAAAGCTGTCCTCAACCACAAACTTCTGAGCATCTGGCTGCTGTGGAGATCATGCGTCTCCAACATATCATAATTCTTCAAAACAAAGTTGATCTCATTCAGGAAAATGTAGCCATCAATCAACATGAAGCCATTCAGAAATTTATCCAGGTTAATTGTTCTCAGACTGTTCTTGTTGAACAAATATCTCTGTAATTTCTGCTTGTACATGGAACACATATGTTATTTGTTGGTTCAATATTTAACTACTATTCAAGAAAAATTCATTGCTTAAAATTCTTTTGTATCAGGGAACTGTTGCTGATGGTGCACCAGTGGTGCCGATATCTGCACAGCTGAAGTACAATATTGACGTTGTATGCGAATATATTGTGAAAAAAATTCCCATTCCGGAGAGGAACTTCATTGATCCACCAAATATGATTGTAATTCGGTCTTTTGATGTGAATAAGCCTGGATTCGAGGTTGATGACATACGAGGTGGTGTAGCTGGTGGAAGTATCCTTAGGGTATGTTTCTTTTTCAGGACTCCATTTCTTAAGCCATTCTACTATCTGGCCAAGCTTGTTCGTAGGCTGAAAATGCTTGATTTGTGAACTGCAATATGTGCAGTAAAACTGCAACCGTAAAACAAACAAGGCATTGAGTGAAGTATATATTATTACTTAATACATCTAATAAATATATTAGAGATAAAATTTTCATAATAGTTAAGTTGTCACTTATATTCCATCCGTTGATTTTTGTGATTTATGATTGCTGGTTGGGTTGAACTTGGACATAGTTTCTTTTCCCAAACTAATTAACTTCATTTTGTATCTTTTCAGGGCGTTTTGAGGTTAAACCAATTTATTGAGGTTCGTCCTGGTATTGTTGTTAAAGATGAGAGTGGAAACATCAAGTGCACACCTATATATTCTAGAATAGTGTCATTGTATGCTGAGCAAAATGAGCTGCAATTTGCAGTGCCAGGTGGTCTGATTGGGGTTGGTACAACAATGGACCCTACTTTGACACGTGCTGATAGATTGGTGGGTCAGGTTCTTGGGGAGGTTGGGTCGCTCCCTGAAGTTTTTGTTGAGCTTGAGGTAAGAAGTTGAGCCTGCTAAAATATTCCACGGTTTGTTGATGTGTCAATTTATCTGTTTGTTTGTGTCTTGTAGAAAATGGATCTCATAAGAATTTGTGATTGGTAAAAAAGATTCTGATGTGATGAGGAGAGTCTATTTATGCTGAACATTGTGATGCTTGGTATTATAGGTGAACTTCTTTCTGTTGCGCCGGCTTTTGGGTGTGAGGACAAAAGGTTCGGAAAGGCAGGGAAAGGTATCAAAACTTGCGAAAGGAGAGATTCTAATGTTAAACATAGGGTCCATGTCAACTGGCGCTAGAGTTATTGCTGTAAAGAACGACTTGGCAAAACTGCAACTTACATCACCAGTGTGCACCAGTAAGGGGGAGAAAATTGCACTCAGTCGGCGAGTGGAGAAGCACTGGCGTCTTATTGGGTGGGGCCAGATCCAAGCCGGGACAACCCTTGATGTCCCTGCCTCACCCCCGTTACAGTGAGAATCTGGTAAATGGAAAGACAGAAGAAAAGCCAGTTGGACGGTGATAGCAGCAGTAAGATGTGGGAAGGGAGACAATTGCTGGGAACAATTTTTGTTAGATGGAGAAGAAAACATTGTTTGGAGGGGCATTAATTTTGTTGATGTTTATGTTTTCCCGCATGGCAACGCCGGGTACTGATCCCCAGAATTTTTGAGTTTCTCGGAAAATTGTTATGGGGCGTTCTCGTTAGTTATGTGCATAATTGCGATGAATCCTCCATTATTTGCCTTCGATTGCTGAATAACATGTTGATCTTCTTAAAATAGGGGAACCCTTGAAAAGTCTCACTTTTCTTTCACACAAGTACAAGAACAAAGTTTCGCAAATTGGATAACTCCGTGCCTGCGTGTGTGGTTATATTTTGTATGTTTATTAATTTTAATATATTAATTCTATATAATTAAATTTAATTTTAATTATTAAAATAAAAAATTGATATAAAAATTGTGTAGAATTAAAAGAGTTTATGATTGATTAAATTTATAAGAAATGAATAAAACATTGTTACGCACATAACAGGGGGAGGAGAAATAAAACTCCGTTTGGAAAATACAATTTCTAAGACTTTACTGGATTGGATCCACTCAAATTCAATAAACCAAGTTTATGGGCCCGCTTACTTATCTTGCTTCCGAAATTCGGTCACTCACTACAAATCAACCCTAACCCTGCTCGCAGTAGCTCTTCCATTTCAGCGGCTCCCCTATCTTTCAAGTAGGCAAGTCAGTACCTCTTTATTCTTTCTTTGTTTCGCTCTTAGTTCGAGTAGTTAATCTGTTGTTGTTGTTGCACTTGCAGGGATTCAATCATAGGTGAAAATGAGCAGAGGAGCTAGCGGCAAGTTCCTCCAAGCCGGTGGGGCCAAGGGTAAGAAGAAAGGAGCAACTTTCACGATCGACTGTGCTAAGCCGGTGGAGGATAAAATCATGGACATCGCCTCACTCGAAAAGTTCCTCCAAGAGCGCATCAAAGTTGGCGGCAAAGCCGGCGCTCTCGGTGACACCATTACCGTCACTCGTGACAAAACCAAGATCACCGTTACGTCCGACTCTGCCTTCTCTAAAAGGTACTTTGTTTAAAAGCGCTTTCAAATTGCCAAATGCATTTTCTTTTTTGGTCTTTTTTATATTGTTTTGGCTTTAGTCGACTGAAACTGTTTTTTTATTCTTAGTAGAAAAAGGCTTGACATGTTGCGTTAGAAACTTCTAAATGTAGTGTATTGTATTTGTAGTGTTTTCTTTAATGGTATCAAGTAACTTTCGGTTGGAAGAAAACGACCCAGATTGTTGTTCTTTGATTTCTGCTTGTCCAGAGCCAGAAATTCACATTTTAGATGGTTTTCTAGGAGGAGAAATACTTGAAAACGCTTGATAGACGCGCACTTATACTTCTTCATTTTGTCTTGATTGGCTCAAGCAATCTGTGTGGTTTGGCCTCTTGTAGGTACCTTAAGTACTTGACAAAGAAGTATTTGAAGAAGCACAATGTGCGTGATTGGCTTCGTGTGATTGCCTCCAACAAGGACCGCAATATCTATGAGTTGAGATACTTCAACATTGCAGAGAATGACGGCGAGGAGGAAGATTAAGACTCTGGGTCTGGGTCCTTCTTTTGTCTCGTAGAATTTGTTTAGTGGGGTTATCAATATCTTCATCTTTTGGTTAGGATTGCTTCTTTTTGTACCCTTTGGAAGCTGACAAGATGCAATTTTTGCATTTTGAAATGCCTCCGATTGTCTGCGTTATCACAATATTAGGTTAAATATTTAACTTCGGTGAAATATTGAGCTTTATTTATCTAGGATGTTGTCATTATTTTATCAATGTGCAATTTGAATTGATTATAAACTTGGCTCGGGTAAATGATAGATTTGGTCTTTCTCTGCAGTTGCTATTAAGAATCAACGTTTTCTTCTTTGTTTGTATGGCTTCTTATTGTGTTGCGCCATATAGAATGATATGACACATAGAAAACAGCATTTTACAGACATCAGACATCTGCGCACCTCTCCATTGTAGTTTTTTCCCCAAAAGCCTGTTTCCCGTTGATTTATTTTCATTTTCACTCTCTATTGAGCTTGGCACGAGGAAGCTGGCCCTCCTTGATATCTGCATCTTTTGGCAAATCATGGTCAATCCGGTGCAGATTTGCCTAGAATGCATCTGTACTTTCCCGTTGGACCATACCCACACCCCTTATTCGTAGCCCTACTCGTGAAATGATGTGGACTCAGGTGTAGCTCACGATATGCATTAGGTAGATAATGCGTTGGCAGCATTGAAATCCTTTATCAGCATCCCAATTCGGGTGTAGAAATATGGCACAGTGGCAGAGACATTTCCGGTGAATCAAGAAGTCCTTCCTTGTACATCCCCTGCACTACATCTCATTCTTAATTGGTTTGAGGTCATGATATTGCATCTAATCCTAAGTCTATTGCTCAGGTACATAGTGGTTTCTGGGTCAATGTTGTTATTGCTTGACAGAAGATCCGCATAGCCTTTGTTCGTGACGTCCAAAATCCAGAGTAAGAGCGCTCTGCTCTTGATATCATTTTATTGGGATTTCACATGGATATTGTCTGACTGAAACAGAAACTTATTTAAATGATGTTACGAAAGTTGTACAGAATAAAACATCAACAACTCCAACACTCTTACACAAGTTAAATCATTCCAAAAGAAATTTGGATTATCATTGCTTTTGGTGGTTAAGATGCTATACGAAGATGAACTTTTTAGAAAAACGATGTCGGTCGTTCATCAATTTCCTCTGCCGCAAAGTCGCGTTTGATCTTGCATTCTAGTGCCCGAGTTTTCAATTATAGGGTACGCATCCATCATTTACAATATTTGACGACTATAATATTTTTCCGAAAATGGTATCGATTAATTACAATGATTTTTAAGGATTGATTACAGTATGTTCAATGATTAGTGACATTAATCTTTTTTTAAAAACTTTTTGTTAAAATTTTTTATTTAAAATATTTAATTTTTATGTAAAATATTTTAAATATTATAACCTATATAAATTAAGGGTTTGATTATGGCAATACTCTTAATTGTTATTTTTTTTTAAGGTTTTTATAAATTTAATTTTAATTTTTATGTTTATATTATAAAATATTATTTACTACTAGAGATGAATATATTAAGATTTGATTTCATTTTTATTTAAAATAAAAACATACTTTAAATAAAGTTGATTTCTTCTAAAATTTAGAATCAATGACTTAATTTTTAACTTTTTCGGTAAAATTGGAGCCCTTTGATTTCATGCAATGGCTGAAGCTCAAATTAGTCTGATAAACAGCCTTCAGCTAGTACTGCGCGAACAAGGACCTCATGTTCTATCACATCACTTAAATTCACATTCTTCTTCTTGTCCTGTGCTGCACCATAACACATGCCATGCTCTACAAGATCGCAGTGCCCTCTTGCAGCCGGAGAAAGCGAATGCTAAAAGACAACAGTTGCATGAACACATGAAACATGTAAATGAGGCTTGCCCATTTAACCAAAACGACAAAAAAAAAGAAAAAGAAAGATTGAATACAATGAAAAGATTAAAAAAGAGATTGGAATAACAATTCCGTTAGTAGTATTGGTAACTACAAAACGGTGTGTTATCTATCTTCTGTTTCACATGCCGCGGTGCAATTGCAGTGCGCTGTAAATGTTGTTTACAGTACAACCACCAATGAATCTGGAGGGTATTCAATGATGCTGGATCCTCTAGAATTTGTGCTCTCTCCGCTGCAGAACAACTGCAGCCTGGTGGTTAACCAAGTTGCCGTCTGCGGGTACTTTGATTTCGGCTTTAATGTTCATCCGGAACACCCTTCTCGGCATGCTAAACGTTATTTCTGTAGGATTCCAATTCCAATTCATGCCCCCGGCAATTAGAATAACAAAAAAATAAAGTAATAAAAAGAATATGAAGGGGTGCGCATAGTAACTCAATAAAATCCATTACATTCACACGGAGGGAGGCGGCCGACAATGGCAATTAATCTGGTTGGTGTTGTTAATGAATAGGCGTCCATGTTTGGACCAACACGGCCCTCCCGATCAAAACACTATGAAGTCGGGGCCGATACTTGACCTTCAGGGCAAGTGTTTAATAATTGCACTCCTTAACAGAGCGAAAACGTCGACGCCTCTTCCATTTCATAGTTGTTGACGGGGAAGGCACGTGAAAATGATGGATGGGATTGGACAATGTAATGTAGATGTCTCAAATCAACAACCCAAAATGATAATGATGTTGATTATATAATGCTATTACACACGTAACATAACATTCTAATTTTTGCATGCCCACCCCCCTCACATTATCATTATTATTATTGTTAAAGATAAGCTTAATGTCTAAATTTATGGTTACAATTTTCTTTCTTATCATTGAAACATTTAAATAATAATCATAATTTATAAATATTTATTTTTGTATCGAATCGTGTTAAGAAAACGACGTCTGCATTTTAGAAATACAGGTCAAATGACAAAAGCCTTTTTGGTTGAAAAAGGGGGGGGAGGGGGAGGAGAGTTGATGTTGTAAAGGGGATTTGCCCTTGCATGTTGCACCTTCCCAATGCCTGAGAATCCAAAAGCTACCAGCCATGAAGTATCCTATCCTTATCACGTTAAGAAAATAAAATCTCGAGGCCGGTTGGTATTTGTGGATCAAAAAGTGCCATCTCCACTCCACCGATTAATATTGCTACCTGCCATGCCAATAACAGCATGCCCTCCTGTGTCTTTGCCTCTCCCGTCCCTTCCCTTCCCTTCCCTTTCATTCATTTATTATTTTACTTCTGATTTTTCCTTCCTTCTTGCCTGGACTTGTGTTTTCTTTACCCTTCTATTCCTACGATCGATATAGTAGTAAAACTCGACAATGAACGAGTTGTGTATAATCTCAATCATGTCCCAGTACAGCCATAACCAAAATTGAGCTAAACACAAGTAGCTTGCTTGTTAGTACAATTACATTACATCTTCCACGGTGAAGAAGCTCTATTTCCGAGTGCATTAGGCCTTTGGCCCATGACTGCAGATGTCAAATAGTCTTAGGTGTTCTCAGCTGCAACAAACATGGGAAGCAGATTTCTCCAATTTTAATTCATGCTAGAACAAAATACAAATGGTTTCGGGATTTTGGCCAGAAGTCCCAACACGCAACAACAGCAAACATGTGTGCACATGTGCCCGAGTAAAAATTTTGGCTAGAAACTATTAGAAAATTAACACACATTTCTTTGGCATAAATGGACATCCAAGATACAATTACAAATGAACACTAGAAATATTAAATAAAGAATACAGATTCATCACTACACCTACATGCAAATCACAGCCAAAAAGAGAATACATAATACTAATGATAATTAATACTAGTCAAACATTTTTCTTCTCTTCTCCTTCAACAGTACTGCCCAGTTCATGCCGCAGTGCAAGCAAGATTCACTGGGTTCATGTAGCATTCCAACAAGCTGATCTTAAGCCACCAAACAATGGTAAAAGACCACGAAAACAGCTAAAAAGATAACAAATTTGCAGATTAAAAAAAAAGGAGAAAAAAGGCTCTGTAGCACTAGTACTGATGATGAACTAAATTAAAAACAAGAAAGATAAACAGGTACTTGTCCAAATGTAATGTACACCCAAAGACCCCAAACTGTTTTATGTGATGATGTTTAGCCGCTCACAGCCAACAGTGAAGGAATGGCAGCCAAACTTGGAGTTGTGTTCTTATTCGCAGATTCTCTGATGATGTGATCTCTTTTACCATCCTTAGAGGAAGAGGGTTTGCTGAAAGCTCTCATGGGACTAGCAAAAGCCCAGCCCCAGCTCTTACTTCTTCCTTTGTCAAGCGGTCCAGCTGCCGATACCCCAGATGCCGATGATTTTCCATTGACGTGATGATCTTCAGCAGAAGATGCAACCCAATATGACGAGGAAGAGGATGAAGAAGACGAAGAAGTCATGATAAACCCACCAAAAATGCCACCACATCTGGCTCTTTCTTTCATATGAGATGAAGCAGCATTGACTTTTGTTTTACCTTCTCTATGAGACTCTACTCTTCTCAGAGTGCAATCTCCAAACCCAGTGGAGATTCTCTCAAAGAAATCACCAGAAAAACTCCTGCTTCCGCAACCAACAGATCTGGATCTCGAAACTTTGCGCTCAAAAGACGAAGCTGAAGCAGTTGCTTGACTGTTGGGACTATCATCATCTTCCTCTATCACAATATCACTTTTCTTTGACAAGGAATATCCCAAACATCTCTCCCTCGACTTCACATGAGATCCATCTGCAGTTGCTGTTGTTGTAGCTGATAAAGTTGTGATCTTTTGCATTTTCTTTGCAGTGTTTGACCTTGAACTCGAAGAGTGGTAAAGAAATGACCAAAACCCACTTCTTTTTCTAGGACTAAACTCCTCAACATCGTCAGTAGCATCCAAGAAATGCCCCGTCCTAGGAGTTGTAGTGGACTTGCTTCTCTTCAATACAATATCAGCTGCACGATCTGATGATGCCACCATGATTTTCTTCTTTTTCTTGGCCAAAAGAAAAGGGATCCTGGCCCGCCTAGTATATTCTTGATAATGACGATCATTGCCATTATCATTTCTACTTTTTGTCCAAGTAGGACGAACTGAGAGAGAAAGAGAAAGGGAATTCACAGAGGAAGTAGTAGTACCAGTAATACCATTGCTAGCAACACAACCACTACCAACACCAATGTCAGATCTAAAAGAAGGAGAAGAAGAAGAAGAGGAAGAACCCCGAATTGGCAGGGGAAATGAAGTAGAAACTAACTTGCCAAGCTTTTCCTGAAGGCAAAAAGCACAGATCCCACCTGGGTTATTTCTATAAGGATGGTCACTACATTGCATACCATCTCCCATACCTTCTTGATGACGTTGACGATGATAATCACCAACACCAACCCTTCTTCCTCCTCCTCCTCCTCCTCCTCCTTTGATTCCCTCCATTTACAAAAATCAAGCCCTTGATGCTAGCTAATTAAAATCTATGTTGGTTTTTAGTTGCTTTTTTCTGATCATTACCCTTGAATGCTTTTCGGTAGTCGTTGCCTTACTGTGGGTGCGCGAGACAAGACAGTAATAGACAAAGACGGAGAGAAAGAAAGTGAGACGGGAAGGGAAGATGCAAACAAACGAGGGGGAGCGGATGGTCAGAGACTGCAACTGAGTGGAAATTATAAATATAAATAGATAAACAAATAATATATAGGCGTTGAAGTAAGGAAGTCTCACGACTCGTCCATGGAAGAGAGAGTCCCCAGGAGGAGCACGTGGAAGACAGACTTAAACCCTATAATTTGTCAAAAGAATTTGTATAAATTACTTTTATCTATATTTGCATAACGAGACAAAGCAAAACCCTAAAATTTTCAGACCTATCTTGCGTTCTTGCCTCTGCCAGACACAAACACAAGAATCTGCTGTCCTTAAGAGCAAATTTAATTTCATTCTGAGTTTGCTTTCATTTCATGACTATTAATTTTAATTTAATTAACCATCAAATTAGACTGAATGAGAAGACTGAAGAAGAAGAAAAGATTTCTGCAATAGATTTCTTGCCTGCTCTGCCAGCCTTTGGCTCCTTGTTTTGAACGTTACGTGTCAACTTTAACTTTGATTCTTTCTTCTACAGCGTGTCTGTGACTCTGCACTGCACTATATTCAAGGCTTTATTATATTTGCCACTGACTCCCATCTAGGGAGTGAGCTGCAAAGCCGGGCTAATTTATTAAATGGGACATAATTAAATTACATGATTACTCCCAAGAGATTAAAAAGCAGGCGGTGAAACTTTTAATGTGAAGAGCCTTAGTTAGTTGTCGAAGGTACAAGTTAGCTCATTAATTAATAATAATAAAGGTGTATAGCTTATAATTGGAGAGCATGGTGGAGCCATAGGTCCTGCACCTGGTATGCTTCTATCATGGTTGACGGAGGACCCGGCTCCGGCCCCGGTTGAAGGGACGTTGTGTTGACTGAACGTACCCACCCTCGATCTTTAACCCATCAATGACAAACCACAACAGTTCACAATTATCTCAGAATTTTCTTCAGCAGAGAAAAAAGGAAATATTAGCCCTCTGTGGTCCTGCGAGATACGGATCTTATCTGGCCACCGTTGGAATTCTCACACGCACGGAGATCGTCGTTTATTTTGTCTCGTGCGACACCCCGTGGACTTTTTCCGTTGTTTAAATGGAAGTTAGAGGGCGGAAAGTGGTGGGGAACGGTTGTTTGTGATTCTTACTGTAATCTAACACCGCATGATTAGGAAAAGAAAGAGAGTTCACTGTGATGTGTCCCCATCCGTTTGATTTTAGCTGGTCGTCTCGTCTGCTGTCCCCCCGTGGGCTGTCTTTCTGTCACTTTCATTGCAACAAACAAATCCACTGTTTTTGTTGGTTTTTTTTTCAAGTGCCATCGTGGCCGTTGATTCTAGTCATTGTAACTATTTGGTTCTTTCTTGTCCTGTGATTTGATCAAATCCAACGGATCAGATAATCTAAAAAACGTCACCCGCAGACTCTTCGGATTGCAGAAAGAGTCCGTGCCTCGGGGTGTCTTAACTATGCCGATCCGATCACACAATTACAAGGGTAATTTCATTATATATTTATCAGGGTTTATGCATCTGTAGATTATAATAATACAGTGCCAGTTTGCTTAAATTTGTGATTAAGTGCACTTTAAGAACAGATAAAGAGACAAGATTTTAGCTTAGGGAATGGAAGCATGTAGACTTTTGGGGCACATATCACACGACCATTCTTAAATAAATACAAATATAATTTAATTAATGCCTTTATTCCTTTGTTTATTTGCATGGCGGTTGAGCATGAGCATACGTCAATGGCAGTCTCATCCCGCTTTACTTGTTCTTGTTGACTCTGCACGAGCATAATTATTTGCATAAGGAGCCCAATATAAATGGTCCTAATTAATTGTTTACTTTACTTCTATCATTCACGGCCCTGATGGCCAACTGAAACTTCAGCCCTGCCCATTAACGGAGATATTACTAGTTGTGTTCTTGTACGATGCAGGCAATGCATGCTCATGCAAATCACCGTGCAACTTCTCTGGGAATCTTATTGAAGAGTTTGGTTGTTTGCACCGCGGAAGACAACGGAGATTTGCAGGTCAGTTCAATATCCCGCAAATTAATGAGTGTCCTTCCTGATCTAATTACACAACTAAAGATTTTTTGCAATGGACTGACACCAGGTGTTGCCACTACCTGCAAAGAATGCTGGCGCAGAACAAACACTAGAGACTGAAAATGATCTTTTCGAAGTAGCTCGTGGATGAGCTTCGTTTGATTCGATGTGAAAGAAAGAATCAGGATTCAAGAACAAAAGTCCTAGAGTTTTCAGAAGCTAGAGTTCAACAACTACTTTGAGAATCATACATACGAAAACGCTGATCAGCTTCGATGCCCACACACGGAACATGTAAGACATATTGAACTATGAACGTCGTCATCTTCCTTTCTGATGATTTTCTCCTGTGATCGTGGGAAATAACAACAAATTATCAAACCTCTATGAGTGTGTATTGAAAAATGGAAGAAGAAAACTTACAACTATTTCTAGCAGAGACAAATTCTTCGGATTTTGTTCATCTTCCGTGCGATTGAAGTTAGTATCAGGAGGACAAGGAAGGAATAAGAGGTTCACGATGTGTTCCTTCTTCTAATCCATTCAATACACTCTTTGATGGCTTTGCATTTCTGTAGATTACATGGAGCACCAGCTGCGCTGTTCCCAGCAAAAATCCTGCCTCATTTGGTACCCGTTCCAACAAATTACACCACATTTACCACCGATACTTTTATGCAGTTTCTATACATGCACAGTGTATTACAAGCGATAGATGGAAGAACTTACACAAACGAAAATATCACGAACAAGCAAAGCATAGAATGCCACAGTTCCACCGTTCAAGAAAAGAAACAAAGAGGGTAAGAACGGCATGTATTCCACCCTTCGGGTAGTCGCCACTCTTTTCTGAAAACCCCATAGAATAGTTATAAAGTCGGAGTAAAGTCTTGATATTGTTTTGTTTCTGTTATTCTCTCCAAGCTTTCTGTCCAAACGAACAAGAAAATTAAAATCGTAGTTGGAAAATGTGATGGGTAAGTTAGTGGGAGCTCTGCTGAAGGGCTTGAGGATGCCCACCGCCGAAATGAAGGTGTCTAGAAAACTGTAAAAATGGCGAATAAGGCTCAGATGGGCACTCTGTTTCTGAGACGAGGTTGGTGCTTTTTGTTCCCAAAACCTCAAGTAATTAATAATGGCCACAACTCCTGCTCTATACTAAATGGACTTGTTCTGATTATCATAATTATAACCAAGAAGAAGTAATGCTCTCAATCATCTCATTTTCAGTATGCCGAAAATTACAGCAGTTTTACTCTCACGTGACACAGATTTTTACCCAACCGTGGAAAATTTACTGACAACTATGTAAAAAGGATGAAATGATTAACGAACCCTGATAGCTCTGGTTGGAGCGTAAATGAGAAATAAGGTCACGTAAATGGCTTCAACTAGAATGCCGAAACATTTACAGTTGCAATAAGATATCCTCCAGTTTTTGCAATGCCGTAGTAAGCCCACAAGGAAGAGATCAAGAAGTTGCAAATACAAGGAAGGCTTTGAAAATCTTCGGTGGAAAGATGTTTCATAGTCTTCCGGCTGCCCGTCACCTGCTCAGCAACGTGATTCGCAACACTTGTTCCTTCTTGTTTAGCTGTCATCCTTTCCAGAGACCTTGATATAAAAAAAGGATTGCAGGATCCCGTAATCCAACTTCTTCAAGAAAATATTATAAAGGACGGGTGATTATTTCGCTTCAGGGGAGTACTTGTTGTATGTTAAAGATCTCCTCTTTTCTTCTCGATTTCATTGATTAATTATTATTTTACCAGTCAAAACAAACAAACATCGGACATGACTTGAGAGGGGAAAACGAAAAACTAAAAAGAGTAGTAGGTAGAATAACTAACATAACCTTTAGACTCCCAAACGGACGGGTGATGTTTATAAATAGTTTTCAAAGTAATTGCTAAACATCAATTTATTATGCCATACATTCATTTGGATCCTGCTGAGCCATCATCACATCTAGGAAGTAAAATATCTGAACCAACAAAAGCAACAAGCTAAGTTTGTCTTATAATCTAGAAACTGCTTGTTCCACAGGAGCACTCTGCATCGGTCAAACAAAAACATTATCAGAGAGCAAGAAAGATCAAGTATGGTTATCTGACTATAAAATCTAAGCAGAAACATTAATATTGAGCCCAGCTGTTATTAATCTGTGATATGTTGTTTCATGTTATTAATCCGGTTGCACAGTGTAATATATCATGGATTCATCATTCTAATGATGTGATGGAAGATAATAGTTTCAGATTTCTCACCAAAGCAGCTCCCCTGGCAGCTCTTTCAGCCAAGAAAGCGCAAGGCTTGAAAAATTCTCCGTGCATCCTTGTCCATTCCTCCAATCTTGAATAAATATACTTAGCTCCGAGAGTGTCAGCCCAGAACATGATTCCTCCCCTGCTCAAAATCGTGGCATGTTATTAAAGCAAGAACTGGAGTTGAGGAAGAAAAGACCTTCCATGAATAAAAGACTATATACCTGTAAGGTGGAAAACCCATGCCCATAACAGAAGCAATGTCAAGGTCTGCCGCTTTGACAGCAATACCTTCGGCAAACACTCGACAGGCCTCATTCACCACTGGGAAGAATATCATCTCCACAATGTCCTTCTCCGATAATTTTGCTATCTGTATCAAAAATAGAATCTCACAAAATGTGTATGACAGACTTGTACATTACATTGTCAATATAATACCCATGTTCCATGATTTCTACATTTTGTGGTTAATGCTTTAGTATTAAACATAATAACTAGCCCGAAGAAGAGTAAACTGGGAGGACACTAGAGCTATAAAGTTATAAAGAGTGATAGAGAGAGACCTTAGGGTCAATAATAACACCAGAGATGCTCCGAGCCTTATCAATGTATTTCTTCAGCTCAGGATCTGGGCTAGCCTTTCGTTTATCATCATACAAGTAGAAACCTTTGCGAGTCATTTCACCTGAAAATAGTTCATAATAGACACTTAGAGATCTACTCAGAAATTAAACAGAAGTCGGTGAAATTGTGAACTGACAGAAGTTCAACCTGCTCTCTTGTCCTCTTGCATAATTGGGATAACCATTGATTTGTATGTGCGCTCCGGGAAATTCTCAATAAATTGCATGGCAGTTGCGACCGCCACTCCAAAACCAACAAGGTCAGCCAATCTGCATAAAAATATTGAAGCACATACAAGGTGCTATCAGACTTTTTCCAAGTAGCAGCAACAACAAAATAACAAATCATTTTAATACATACCTGAATGGGCCCATTGGCATGCCAAATTTGGTAATTACTCTGTCAATCAGATAGAGATCTGTACCACGTTCAACAAGCAACAAAGCAGCCTGTGTGTAAGGAAAGAACATCCTATTGACAGCAAAACCTGTGCAATTGCCAACTACAACAGGAGTCTTTTTTATCTTTTTCCCAACATCAAGTAAGTCCACAATTACTTGGGGAGAAGTTTGCCTGGTACGGACAATTTCCAGCAGTGGCATGACATGAGCCGGACTACATCAGAAGCATAAGTCAGCTGTTGAGTCAAAATATTAAGGCAGAAGAGAGAACAATGACAAGTTTACAATGGATACTACCTAAAGAAATGGGCGCCGACCATCCGGTCCTTGGACTTGGTCTTCTCACCAATCAAGTTCAAGTCAATTGTTGAAGTGTTACTAGCAAGTATGCAATGTGGTGGACAATATTTTTCAAGATCAGCAAAAATTTGTTGCTTCAAAGAAACATTTTCAATAACAGCCTGTTCCAAAGCATCAAAAAGTAATAATAAAGACTAGATCCCTTATGATAATAAACAATTACAAAGAGTAAGGTAAATTAGCATGCATATCAAACTACCTCTATGACAACGTCCACATCTTTGAAGCTTTCATAGTCAAGAACTCCCCTAAGAAGAGACATGGTTTTTTCAAACTTTTCTTGAGTCATTTTTCCTTTCTTAACGCGGCTTTGCAGATTGGCTGATCAGAGGAAAAGACAAAAGGAAAACCAGAAAGGCTGAAAAAATCTTATCTCTCAAACATATGATTTATGAAATGTCAAACCAAAATTGGGTTATATAACAGTTAAATACATGGATATACAGGGGACTGCCCTCACCTCTGACTCTTCCAATCCCAGCTTGCAGGAACTGGTCATTTACTTCTTTCAGGATAACAGGATAATTACTGAGAATCAATGCAGTAGCTATTCCAGAGCCCATTAATCCTCCACCAAGAATAGCAACCTTTTTCACTCGTCTTGGTACCAAACCAAGATCAGTTACCCCAGGAACCTATCCATCGGTAAGAGACAAGAGCCAGAAAAGTTAAAAGGTTAAGATATCCACGGTAGGATCACTTAGCCTGAAACAAGATTAGAACCTGAATATGATAAAGATTAATTACTTGTGAATTACAGATGAACAACAAAAACTCAAGCAGTAAAGTTAATATAAACCTTGGAAGTTCCTCGTTGAGCAAAGAACACGTGGATCAAGCTTTTGGAGGTATCAGAAGAAACAAGTTCTTGGAAAGATTCAGCTTCCTGCCCATTAAAACCTTGTCATCACACAATTGCATGTAGCATTAAGAAGGAAGCAGAAGAATGATCGAGATAGATAAGTACCTTCAGAAGTCCAGCCCGTGAACCAGACACAATACCTGCTTCAATAACATCAATGCAAACTATGGGGTGTTTCAGGTTTGGAGCCTGCTTCCTGGCTTGAGCCCTAGCAAACTTGAAGATTTCCCTTGCTTCCCCTAGGGGCTCTATCTTGTCAGTTTTGTGTATAGTACCAACCCATGGTTTTTGGCAATTGTAGATATCGAGGGCCCACTGACGTGCAGTGCTTACCAGCTTATCAGATGAAACAATAGCATCCACAAGACCCAAAGCAAGAGCTTCCTGCCCTTTAACTGGTTTTGATGTCTATTTAGATGTATGGTAGTGGGAGACAAAGACAGATGGGTTTATTGAAAATTTTACTGCAATAGTATTGTATCACAAACGATAATTCAAGCAAGAGAATGAATCAGCCAAAAACATACCAACATCATTTCAAGGGACTTTGCAAGACCAACAAGACGAGGAAGTCGCTGTGTCCCTGAGCCAATTCAGGAGCATGAGAGTGACAATAACAAAGAAATCCACTAATTATCAAGCAACATTAAACAATGCCAACAAATCATATCAACATCGTACAATCGTAGATTGCTTAACAACTTTGTAAATAATCTTGGGAAACTATTTAAGAGATTGTAATTCGTACTTTTCAAGATCATGTATCCATTATTTTTCAGCGGAAGTTGCTGTTGCTCCAAACTCAATGACAAAAAAACTTACATCCAAATAATGGCTCTAGGCTTCAACCCACATGTCAGAATAGGTTGTCTAAGAACTTCATCTGTCAACTGTAGATGCCATTCATTTATTAATCGACCAATTCTAGCTAACTCTATTTTTACTTAATGATCCCGAAAAAAGTATAACTGCCACATCTTTCAATTGGATATATGTGATAAAAGAGTTTTACAAAAGAAGTATTCAAAGTAGTGTTAAATAATGCCTAATCATTCCCTGACTAGAGGATCTTGGCTATTTCTTTCATAAATATAGAAACAATCATAGGTATTTTTGCGTCGTTAAGTTCATGGAACAAAGAACCATAATCTCGCATTACTTACAAAAAACACTATTCTAATTCACCTACCCTGCAGCCATTTAATGGGTTGGACATTGCAATTGAAAGTAGTAGGGTAGAATTGAATTGAATTCTATAACAAAAAATGAAACGAAAACCTTCAAGCAGAAAACCTAGTTCTTCTCATAAGAATCCAAGTCATTTTAGATCCATACACAACATTCGATGCATCAGCAAATCTCAAATTTCTATACAACGCTACAATATCCTTCAGTTCCTGACAGAGACACTCATCTACAAGAACCACACACACACACTGGCATTCCTCAATATCCTGTACACCTACCCAACAAACCGCAACAAGAAGAACAACATTTACCATGGTCTCATGAACTTTAAGCAAGATCTGGTTCAAGCTATCTCACAAATGAAGATGAAAAACAACATAATTATCCCATCCAGCAAATAGGCATACCTCCAAATCCAGGAATAAGTCCAAGTTGAAGTTCAGGAAGGCCTAATTGTGCATAGGGGGTCGATATCCGTGCATGACAGACCTGAAAGACAAAACCATGAGATCATTTAACAAAATTAAGTAGAACAGCCACCAGCCCAAAAGATCCATTGACCCGTACCATTGCAACCTCCAACCCCCCGCCCAAGGCAAGCCCATCAATGGCAGCAACTGAAGGTTTTCTTGCACCTGGAAAATTAACAATTATATAGATAATCTGGACAAGTACAACTTCAGCAGAGAACCTTCAAAAAGTGGTGTGTACCTTCTAGAGTGTCGGTTAGAATGTCTATTGATATAAAACCAGCTGGGAATTGGTCCTCTGAAAGAGTAAAAGGGAACATTATGGAAGGCCATGAGGTTTATTACCAAAATATAGAGAAGTGAGAAACAAAAAACGTACTCTTTCCTTCTCGAACTGCTTCAAATCCTGTAATATCAAAGCCACCAGAAAATTTACCCTTGGCACCTGCAACATGACATAAGATGTTACTAAGTTCACCTTGCATTGATCTGCAAGGCTGGAGAGATATTGAAAGCAGCAGAAAGTCCTAAAATAAGTTGTACTTTTTCGACTCACCGGTAACAACGATTGCCTTGACATCATCTCTACGTAAGGCCTCCTCATAATTCTCTTTCAAGCTGTATAAAACTGAATAGAGAGAGATGCATTAGACATTTATCGCAATTATTGGGAATACAGCGTTCAATATCGCAACTATTTGGAATACAATGCTTGTTCAAAAACATTAATGACCATGTTTCTCAAAAGGCCAGTCCAGATGATCCAAGGAACTAGCAAATATCCAAACAAATGAAAATGGACAAAATCTCAGGAATTAATTGGTTGGGCAAATTTTATACAGTCCAAATACGATTCAGTTCTAACCAATCACCTGAACTACAGTTTGTGTTTCTAATTGTAAAGTTCATCAATCACAATCCAAGACCAAGGTGAGAATTCCGGCCTCCAAAACTAATGCTATTATCAAGTGGAATCATTATCAACACAGTATAACACTGCTCCACTTGACTTGTCAAGCCAAAAAATAATGATTTGATATCGCTGGAGTAGCCAGAAATTTATAATCAAAACAATCCCGGCATTTTTACCGCTCTTTTACAAATTTAACGTCTTTCTCAAATCAAGCTACTCACATAAAACAATAACCCCACGAGACAAAAATATCAAATTGGCAGAGATGGAACAAATATATAATAAATCAAAGAAACCGACCAAAAATAAACTAGGTATCATATAAAAAAAAACCAACTAAATAAGCTAGATCTAACGTAAAAAAAAAGTTACCATCAAAAGAAAGAGAATTGACAGGAGGGTGGATGAGGGTGATGAGAGCAACCCCATCAGCTCCGACCTCCAAAGTGGTTCTTCCCTTGGTGCGGCTGGCCATGTGTACGAATTTGATCTGATTTTTCTTTCTTTAGCTTTTTGTTTTGGGTTGGTTGAACTAATGAGAAAATTAGAAGCTAGTGTTTCTTGTTGGGTTGAAATTTGCGTACGTGGTTTGATTGAAGGTGCCGTATGTTTACTGGTCGGACTCAGAGTGACGTTCAAGAGGGTATTTTATAAGGCAACTGCCGTTGGATTATTAGAAATTTTTTTTCCTACATATATGGATAAGGATTGCTGAATCCCACTCTAGCTGGCGGAAAGTGAACACACGCTCCCACCGGTTAAATGCGCGGGACAATTTTTCATTTTTTAATAAAATAAATTAATGGCATCGAGGCGAACGGGGGTGGTTTTTATTATTATTATTCATATGTAATGGAGATGGAGTTAAATTTGTGTTAGAATTATGTAATTCAGAAGGCGGGGGAGACGGAGCAGTGCAGTCTACTCGTTCAGCTTGCGAGGAGGCGCCCTCCATATTAAATATATCAAATTTCCTCCAAGTTGTGATCGGTTGTTCCGGAGCTGCAAGCGACATAATATGTTACTAGAGGCCGGCGCCCGGAATGCCACAAGATCCACGTGTCGTGTGTCGATTGGCTATAATTTTGGCGAAATGTCGATATTCCCATGATGCAAGGATGACATGCCCAGGAAATGGACTGCTCGAATACTTGTCTAACATTCACACGTAACGATGCTACCGAGTTAACGGTTCTATTATTTCCCTTGACAGGTTTGTTCGCTGCTTTCCGAGAAAGAAGGGAGGAAAATTAAAGAGAGAGAAGGATGACAGGTGAAAAACTCGCGAACCGTTGAGTTAACATCGAATTCTGATGGCATAGTATTCGATTAATATATGAACGGATAGTAGAATCATGAGAACAATTGAGAGTGAGTCATGTCAACGAACGCACACAAATCATGTACAAAATTTTATTAATTTACTTTTTAAAAAATAATAATTAATATATATATATACAGGTGCAGTAATAACGATACAATTATTAATTTTTGTATTGATAAAAGTTGTATAAACGTTATTATTTTCGTTTTATATAATTTTTTTACTGTTAATTTATGTTTCCCGCGCAGCAGCAGCAGCAGTCATAGGAGTTGTCGCAGAAAGCAAATTTCCCGCTATTGGAAGTTTCCCTCTAACAGCAGCACACTTAGAAAAAGAGAGAGAGAGAGACGGGGAACTGCAAGAATCACGGCCATGATCACCACCACAACGCCTCCGCCGCTAACAGACGTGGACATCATCCGCCTCGCCCAAACCCACCACCAGATGGACGAAGTTTCTGTGCCGCCTTATCTTCTTTGTCCAGAATCCCACCAAACCCTGATTTCTTTTCTCCACTCTCGCTCCACTTCTGAATTTCCTTCTCTCGCAATCTCTGAATATACATCTTCTCTTCTCTCGCTAATCTCTCTCTCTCCCGAGACCTTTTCTCTTTCTTCCCTCCTCTCTTCTATTCTCCTCACTTACACCAAACTATTCACTTCGCGCAAAATCCCAGGTGACTCAAATTCTCTGAAAACCATCCGTTTCTTTAATACCCTCTTAAATTACGTCCCCGTTAATGAAATAAAAACAATTGTGGACGTGATTTTATTGGATATGTCACGAATTATGAGTTTGGATGATGCCCAAATGCTCGATCTCTTGCCTAAGTGTTTTGATTTGGTGAGAGAGAGTGAGAGTGGTCGGGATTGCGTGAATTCTTTGTTTGATCGTGTTCTTGATTGTGATTGGTCAAAAGGGTTGTTAGTCAAATTGGTTTCAATTGTGAGGGAGTTGGGGTTCATTGACAAGAGGAGGTGTGGGGAGTTTTTGGAGAAAGTGTTTAAGGGAATGAAAATTGTGGACTTGCAAGACTTGCCTTCGCTTGTGTACCAGTTGTTAGTTTTGGCGTCAAAAGGGTTTAATAAGAGGGAGGTTATTGAAGGGATTGTATGTTTTTTTGGGTCAAAAATGGGGTCAAAAGTGACTTCAATTGTTAGGCAAGTAGAAGGAACTGTGTTGCTTCACGTGAATTTTGCAGTCAAACAGGATCCTTCACTGGGACAAGAGGTTATGGGGCTCGTGAAATCGGATCTTCGAGCTTTTAACCATTTTACAGTTGCTGTGTTGTTGTCCGTTGGAAGGGTTAGAAAGTTCAGCGAGACCGCCATGGGGATTTTGAAAACAGCTCTGCTGACTGCTTATTGTGATTACAAGTTTTCCAAGTAGTAAATGATTCTAGAATTTTGCATTTTAATTTAGATTTTAGTTCTGACAGCAGAAACATGGATAAGTAGTAAACTACTAGATATATTGGTTCTTGTCCAATGATTGTGTTAATTGATTCTGCGTGTATTCAGAACCTGTTTATCCTGAATCAGTTAGTTGTTCACTCTTTGTTATTTGCTATTATTAGAACATAAGGGCATTTTTTTGGACTTCAATCATTGATAGATAGAATGCCACAGAAAGACATCATAGCCTCTTATTATAGGCACTTGATTACTGTCATTGGCGGAGAGTTTATATTCACTCTCATGATGGAAGCATTGCAGGAGAGATTCGTTCAGCTTTATTGCCTTGTTGCAGTTCACAGTTTAGAACTTAGCATGCAGAGCATGTGTTGTGTTCTTGTTCTTGGTTTTGATAATGTTAATTTCTTTGTGATTTATTGCTTCTTTTTCAGAGATTGTATGTGGCTACCCAATGATTTTATCGAAGAATATCTGCAGAGGGTCAAACTAGTAGAGAAGGCTGTCTTAAGAGCTGTAATAACCTTTTGCCATATATTTATCTTCTGGGCATGTTCTTACTGTCAGTTCCATGCACAGTATAAATGGGACATTTTAGATCTAAATGAAATGCTCAATTATTGGTCATTAGGTAAATGAGAGCAACTATGGAAGGGAGCATATTGTGCCTAGCATTGTTCAGTTTGGCTTTATATTGCTAGAGTCAGTAGAAGAGCACTGCAGCTCAAATGATCTATTCGGAATAGAGGAGCTCGGTGCTCAGATACTGAAAAATCTATTTGAGGTGCATGATATGACAAGAAATGAGGTTGGTAAAACTGTTGACTGCAGATTTCTTTTAGTAATAACTGAAAAAAGCTTTGCTGAAACAGCCAAAATATGTGTATGCATGCATGTGTGTGTGTGTATTGTTACAGCTTATACCCATTGAAATTTGTAATTCTTTTGTCATTTATGATTGATTAGATTCCTGCTACTGTATAATAACATCCTTATATATTTTGCAATGCACTTGTCATCTTGTGAAGGCATTATCCCTATCTTCTGTCTGATTTGGAAGCAATTTTGTATTTAATCAGTTATGGTAGGTTGCTGTTTGTAATAAGAGTTGGTTGTGACAATATGTTGCAGATTATCGAGCAATGCAAGTTTCGAGTCCTGTCGTTAAAGCCAAAACAGAGTATGTCAATCATAAGGTAATTGGGTCTTGATAATTGCTAACTTTCTTCTTGATTTGTGGTTATCGGCATTATTAATATTTGATGTGCAGACTGATAGGCCATCTAGTTCAAAGTTATCCTTACCCAATGCTGGAACATATTTCCCGTCTGAAGGAATTATTGGATTATTTCACTTTCATGCATGGCGAGGTTGCCACTTATCTTGTTACTGCACTTTTGCCTCTGATCAAGTTCAGTCGTGATCTTCGGGTAAATATCTTCTCAAGTTTAGTTTAATAAAGAAAGAAATTTACACCTGTGATAGCTGTTATTGACCCATAATTGTGCTATATTTTTATTTCGTGCAAGATAATTGCCTTTAGTTACCAGAGTATTGAAAAAAAAAGTACCTTTTTTTTAAAGCACAACTCTGCCAACTTCAGTTTTCAAATCCAACAATCCGTGAATAAAGGAAATTTTTTCAGGTTTTAGTTATCTATCTGTGGTTTTTAATAATTTTCATGATCCAACTAACAAAATTTAATATCAAATGGTTTGGTTTGGTCGTTTTTAGCTGCATTTTCTACTTGTTTCACCTGCTGCTGCAGGATTACATGATTTTGGTGGTGCGCAAGGCCATGTTTAGGCAAGAAGAAGCAGTTCGTCTTGCAGCAACAAATGCCATTTTTGATCTCATACTGGCAGAAATGCAATTTAAGACAGATGGCTCATTTTCTCTTGAAGATTCATCGAGCCAAGCGAGCTGCAGCCAGCAAGAGATACCTCGCAACACTGGAGGAGGTCTTTTTCAAGAGTTGAGTACCCTGCTGCGGAGATGTCTTCATCAGCAGGTTTCTTCTGTGTCAATCATGCATTTCATTCTGAGTTATTGAACCATATTAAAGCTGTTAGGGTTCTTGTGTTTAGGCAAAAGTCAAGGAGGTCGTGTATCGAGGGCTTGTGAAGCTTGTCTTGGCGGACCTGTCAGCCGGACAATCCGTCCTTGATTTTCTCTTGCCTCACTTTCTCTGTTTTTACAGAGAGGTGAGTATTTGTTGCTTCATGCTACTTCATTTGAAGTTCATATTTGAATTCCATGCATTAAATTTTAGTTACTTATTTATCAGCTGTTTTGGTAGGAAACCTCACCCATGTCGCTTGATTTGCATCTGCCATATTAGTTTATGAATGTACTGATGACCAAATGCTGTATTGACATTGGAGCACTTTTCTGGTAGGATTCAGATATTCAACTTGGGGTTACTCATTGTGTTAAATCAGAAAGTGGGAGAACTTTTATTGATGAGCCTTTGGATTGTCTTCTACATTGTGTCTCCTTGATTTTACTCCTCCAGCCACACAGCAAAAGTCGTTCCTTGGACTCTTCGTGGACTTGTTTTGGTTTCTCCCTTTCACAAGAGAACGAGGTATTGTTGTTCCTAGAGTATGAAGTAGTTCATTTCATGATGAAAAAGGATGATTATATTTGAAGTTCCACTCACATCACAGATGTGAAAACTGCAGGAGGGCAGAAATTTGTCTGGAGAATCTTTTTCTTCTGCCTTACTGGTGATCCGGAAGTTTCTAAGAAATGCAAATTTGGAAGGTTGTAAGGATTTCCAGCTGTGGAAATTTCTTTACAGGAGTCCTTGTTTGGTGGAACTTGAAGCAATGTAAAGCAAGACTCACAAAATGTCTTCCAAATTTTATGAATTTCGTTTTTAGAGAAGATCATATGTTCCCAATGCTTAATTGGTTGGTTGGGCTCGGTCTTAATTTTTACTAATTTCTGTTTTTCTTCATGTCCAATCAGGCATTCTTGGTCAGGCCCTGGAAGAAAGCTCTACATCTCTTGCAGAGGAGAAAAGAAAATGCTGTTCTTTGATTTTATTAGGAATTGTTGAAGTGGTGTTAAATACTGTTGCAAATGAGTTGGAAAAAGAAATAGATGCAGAGAAGGGGGATCTTGAAAAGGAGCTAATTGGATTTGCAGATCTTCAAGACTCGCTAGGAAAGGATTGCAGTACCTCAAGGCAGAGCAGTGCTATTAGAAGAGCGAATGTACGGGTTGCTGCTCATGAGACACCTTGTATCTCTAATTCATGCCACACCAACTGCACTCAAGAGCGAATTCCTTTTCTGGCAACTTCAAGCATCTTTCAGCTACTGCAAACGGTTCTGAAACAATATCATATTGAATGCTCTAATATTGTTACAACTTCCCAGAAACATGGCCAGTCATCCTCAGCCAAGACATTAAAATGTTGGTCTAAGATAATTTCTTTTGTCTTGGATGTTACCCTTCGTCAAATAAAATCTTCCCCTGTTGTTGGAAAGGAGGATCCATTCAAGACGCTGATTTATGGGGACATTAAGATACTGGGGCCGCCATTACTGAAATTAATTTTTTTGCTAAAATCTGGGCCAAAATCTATAACAGATCAGAAGAAAAGGGAAACTAAAGGAAAAAAAGGTGTTGAAGGTAGAAAAGAACATCTCCCTCTAGCCTTAGTTTGCTTGAGAGAATTGATCACGTTTAGTTTGCATAACTCACAATTGACTCTCTTGCTTGAAAGTTTGTTGTCATTCTCCAAGGTTGAATATGGTCTGGATTATGACAGTCAAGAAGCCTCATGGATTGATGATCAACATGTGAGAAGCAAAGAATTGTTCATTGAGAAACTTTTGAAGCCATTAATCTCTGAGCTCCTTGGACTTTCGTTTTTCTGTGAAGTTGAGGTAAAAGCATCATTACCTACCTCATTGTCATTATGTGCACTTTTTAAGCTTCTCCGGTTTCACTAAACTATATTTACTTGGGATAAAGTCTTCAATAGCTATGTGTGTTTTTTTGCGTTCCAGATTCTTTGTGATCTATTAATGATCCTTGGGAATAAATTGCCTTGCCAATGGAAGGATTCTCATGGAACATGGGCTGTGGGTTTCTGCAAAAGTAATAGCATAACCAACACCAATGTAGCCAAAAGTGTGGTTAAACTTGCCATCTGCTTAAGCTTACCTCCAAATGATCTATTTGTGGCTCAAGCCATGGCTGAGGAGCTGTTGAAGGTTACTGGATCAGGGGGTGGCGATTCATTAGAGGTGTCTGAATTATACTCTCTCATAAACCAGTCAACAAGTACAACTATTACATCTTGTATTCTGCAATTAATTGAGGCAGTCATAGTTGATATGGATTGGGCCATGCAAAAACTGAAGATGTTCTCTGTAGTTACTCAAAAAAGCATTCATGTTAATCAGGAAGGAGAACTGCTTTCTGGACCAATACTTGAGGAGAAACTTTATTCAAGGACTGAGGCACTGGTCAAAGTTTTATCTTCTTTTGTTTTGATGAGCCTTAAGGGTAAGCTTGTGGTTTCCGCGTACTGAATAAATCCATTTCATTTGTTGTATTTCTTAATGTGTGTTTTGTTTGACTTCAAATATTCAGACCCTCAAGCAGAGCATTTTCTCAGATTAGCTACCAGGCTTTACAAGCATTTAGCTCGGATGTCAAAGCTCAAGATTGCTACCAAAGGCTGTAAACAGCTTTTACCGAGTCTTCAATTCCAGAAGCTTGTAGAACTAACTTGCAAGCAGTTCACAATTCCTCTATACAACTTTGTGGCTGAGATGCAAAGGGTAAAAACTTAGACACGTTTGGCATTGTTTCGAAAATATTACTCTGATTTGCAAACATTCCTTGTTTACCTGTTGCATTACACTGACTAGCAGGGCCAACAAGAAAATGATCGGAGTAAAGGTATCATCAACAAGATTAAAAGAGAGAACAAGTGCATCCCGGACCTGATCTTCCAAATAGAAGATTATGAAAAATATCTCATCCAACTCAGCAAGGCGAGCAAAATCAACCTGTTGAGGCATGCCAAGCGTAGCACTGCCCGGGATTTCAAAATATTGGGCCCTGTCATGGAAGAAGATGCTCGTGAAGCTAACCATAATGATGCTGCTGAAGCTGGAGATGGATCAGGTGAAAACTCTAAAGATGATGATGGAAATGAATCAGACAAGGTTTTATCACCAATGTCAGATAGTCCTGCAGCTGCCGAGGATTCAGAATCTGATGGTGAAAATGAAAATGCTGCCCCCCTTGGCAAAAGATTGAAGAGTAGTAGAGTGGTGCAGGATTCTGATGATGAAGTGTAGTATGTATTGCCATGGGAAGCTGGATATTCTTGTACAAAGTAGCTTCCATTTTTTTTTAATCCCACTCTTTCTGACTGTACAAGTGCTTTGTGCAGCTGAATTACTGGGTTCAAAAAGCTAGTTTGCATCTCCTCAACTAGTTTGAACATACACTCAAAATACTTACAAGAGTGAAAAGAAATCAAGAATTGATGCTTCACCTAAAGTTGTTGTGGCCGTACAATCTGCTGATTCAAGTTATTAATTCTTCTCTAACAACCCTTTTGAATCTTCAGTCCAACAGCATTTCAAGTTGCATAAATATAAGATTAGTGCAAGTAAACGACGTCGTCTGGAGATTTGTTGCTCCAGTGAAAAAGGGAGAACCCTACAGTGAGTGGCCACTAGCCACAGTGACAATTCAGTGGCAGTCAACAGACAGGGAATGACCCACCGGTGAAACGAAGAAGAAATTAAAAGGACGTGAACATTGGTAAAGAGAGACACAATTCCCGCCGTGTTGTTTTGTGCCAGTGTTCTGCTGCTTATACCACAACCAAATACAAAAGGAAAAAAGAATACTTTCATTTGGACAAATAAACGAACACTATGAGTGAAGACACAAAGAGAAACGTCACAGGAGCTCTGGTTGTCAAATCCAACTCCGATGACCGGAAACCGACTGCGGCGGTGTCTCAAACTGGAAGAAGAGTCATCATCAAGAGCGCCGACATGAAAGAGGACCTGCAAAAGGAGGCTGTTGATATCGCCATCGCAGTTAGCTCTCTCTCTCTCTCTCTCTGTTTTTTTGTTCAAGTTTTTTCGTTCCCCGATCTTCTGTTTCCATGATTTGGTTTGATTATCTATGTCGGGTGTTTATTGACTGTCTTGATGATAATGTATTTTGAGTAGGCATTTGAGAAGAACAGTGTAGAGAAGGATGTAGCTGAGCGAATAAAAAAGGAATTTGATAAGAAGCATGGACCTACTTGGCACTGCATCGTCGGCAGCAATTTTGGTAATCCCATCTTGTTCGATTTTACTTTTTATTATCATTATTTTTAATCTCTTCCTTCTTGGGTTCTGATTTTCTTTTGGATTTGTTCGGATTTGTTCAGATTTGATGATATATCTGTTGCTGAAGAGATTTTAGGAAAAATTTTGTTTGTTAGGTTTATGGTATAGTTAAAATGGGATGGATCGAGGCTAACTTTATGCATTTGCTTGTTTTTGTTTGATGCCGCAACTTTAGTTTCGCCTTTCATAGCTTGATGGGCTGGATATCAGAGTTATATGTAATTGTTTTATGTTTTAACCCGCCTAGTTTCTATCCAGTAAAGGGAAATTGTACATCTCTCTATTCTTGCAATAGTTGACGGAATGATGTAAAATTGTGAGCTCGTGTGTGTAGACGTATGATCATTAGTTTTAATTTTGGGGAATTTAGGGATGAAGTTTATATTAGGCATGGATCAAGGAGTTATGCGACCAGACTCAATTTGAATGGATAAATTTAGATTTTAGGTTATTTGATTTAGTCACTTAAGAGGGGAGGTTAACAACTTGAACCATCGGCATGATGGAAATCCAATTATTTAAAACTGATATTTTTGTTGAAACTGATAACTTAACCTGTAAGACTTTAGTTTTCAATTCTTTCCTTCTGATGATACTAGAAGAGTCACAGCTATGTGAGATGACGAATTGGTATATAGCCACACTTATGGATTATACTAGTGACACTTATTCGAACAACTGTAACATAATATTTATGTCAATTTTCAAAATAGGCATTGCCTATATTAAAATTAAGCTATGCAACTATTTGTTCTCCATTGCAAATCTGGAATTGGTTCTGACTTTGTGGATAGCCATAGTGATAGGAGAATGGAGGTTCAATTCAAAAAATGCATGATTTCCTGTCCCCATGATATTCCTTCTACTTGTGATTATTGATTATATTATTGATGATGGTAGAGAGGCTTAAGGATGATACGATATGTCTTTATTTATTTCTTTGACGTCGGAATTATGCATTTGTAAAGTCCATACGTATTCATGACTGATGGAATATCTAAGTTTGGATGAAGTCAGCTTAATCGGAAGGTAGCATCTTCTACAAGTCTCTATGTTAGATGACAGTTCGGAACTTGTGGTAGACTTGTTATGGAATCCGAGATGAATCTGCCGAACTTCATAATCCTCCAACATAGTTAGCATGCTAATTAAGTTTTGGGTTTCGTTCCAACTTGATTACACTATTACCTTAAGTAAATAGAAAAGGAGGTTGTTTGTTTATGTTGTTAACTAGAAAAGCATGACTGTTATCATTTGTGACAGTACTGTTGTTGAAACCACAAGCTATGTATTTGCTTATGGCATCTGGAAAAGGCACTAAGCTGCTTATAAAAGGTAATTTCCTAGTTGGTGTTATGACCAACTTAGAATTAATTTTCCTCCAGTTCGGAGTTGCACATTCTCGCTAGACTTAAATATCTGATTTTTGTTAGAGAAAACATGATTATAGGTATGAAACGGAGATTATACCATGTCAATCATTTACTCACAAAGTATTATATTGTAATTCTATTGAGTAGAAAATTATGTTGTTCTCTATTATATGAGAAACTGTAGTCTAAATTCCAACTAGTCAGCTTGGCATAAAATGGCTGACCTGCTTTGTCCAAGAATCTAGCTTAGGAACATGCCGAGTTTATTTAAATGTCATCCTATCCCAATTGGACTTGAATTTTTGCTAACCTAACTACTAATTTTCTTTTTCATTGATTCTTGAAACTATAAAAAGTTAAGTGACACCTTCCTTACACAGTTAGTTGATTATAGTTGTAAACATGTTTTGTATTAAAATACATTAGTGAGCAAATAACACGTTGATAAAGGTCGGAAAACCTCATCAAAAGCTTTGTGTTCATCCATGGTCATCCTTTTTGGTTGTCATTTTGAGGGATACTAAACAATTACAGTTTGGTTATGAGTTCATCCACTTCAATTTGATCCTGGTCATAATCATGGCATATTCTGTTGTATTGAAAGCATTTCTCACCTGTTGATGCTGTTTTATTTCTCTCAAGGACACAAATTGCCTTGTTCTTCTGGCTTTAGCAAGAAGTGCTGTTTCAGTTGAAGACAATTTGCAATTTTGTTTACTTCTTTAAGTAAAAGTTGGACCGACATTCTTTTTATCGGTTTTCTGTACAGGTTCATATGTGACTCATGAAACAAACCACTTTGTTTATTTCTATTTGGATCAGAAAGCAGTTTTGCTGTTCAAATCTGGCTAGTGCCGATGGTAAATGTCAAGAAGGATGGCGGATTATGGTTCAGATGATGAGTTTGTGTTCATTCTGTTATAAATAGTCTGTATGCAGTAATTGAAACCTGCTGGCAAGTGAAACCCCTACGTGGAGACTCTTGTTCTTAAGTTGTATATTTGAATTCACTTGGAACTGGCTTTGCAACTTCAAATAGATTTGCATTGCAGTCTTTTAGTCAATAATTTCGTTGTGTTTCACCTGGTAAATTGTTATAAATTTCTGATTTGAAGTCGGACATCATTGATGGCTTCGAGTCTTTTATCTTCTGACGTCTTGAACTAGTGTTTGCCTTGTGCCTGTTTTCTTCTAAACTGAGTCTCCCTTTGGAATTTTAAAACTTCTACGTAGTTTTCAAAGATTATTAACCGATCATTTACTTTTATTGATATTAACATTAACATACAGTGATTCCGTCTTACATCAACTTTAGTGGTTAATTCAAACATACCGATACACGACAAGGTTCAACTGGCATTGTTCAAATCAAAGAATCTCTTCTGACCTCTGCAAATGAAGGAACTCTGGCCCGTGTTTGTCCCAGCAACCGGAAGCATTCGACGGGACGTTTTTCACTTGCAAGGCCAAAGGGAAAGCACAATCTACCGAAGTTCGACTCTGTTTCTTAAAATGCGTAGTAAAACAGGGAGTTGGGAATAGAAAGCCTGAATGAAGCCAGCCAACAGCCATTCCAGGATTCCACAGCCATCAGCCGCAGCACACCAGCTTGTCAAAACAATCGCAATAATGGATCCTCGCGGTAAGAATCTTGAACTTGCCAAGCTTAATCCCCAACCGCACCTCGTGATTTCAGATTCCAAGCATAAAATTATCGAGTCATGAAAATTTATGGCTACAACAAATTGTTCTTGAGCACAAGTAGCGAAATCCATTCCATTTTTTGCCTTCCTCTGACAAGAAGGAACCTAAAACTGTTCCTTTCCGGGGAGGATTTGTGGAATATGGCAACCCCATAAATACATTATAGTGGCAAACCCTGTTTATTCCAATTTAGTACGGCCAGTCTCTTCTCTGTTTTTGTATGCATTATTGTTATTATTATGCTGCCCTTTCTAGGGTTCCTGCTATGAAAATTTTGCATGGGGTGGACAAATAGAAAAAATTAAAGGTTCTGTTGTCCTAATGCCCAACCTTTTTTCTTATGCTTTGGAAATTCAATATTTTGGTGCCTACCTTTCTTCCTTTTTTAACCAGAAATTATGCATGCCATTCCTCCCCCCCACCTCCTCCTGTTACTATCTTCTTCTGCCTTCGTTGGGCTGGCACCTTGGAACTTTCTTTGTGTTACCTTTGTTTTTTTATTACTTATAATTATTCTCAATTCCCATCATCATCCTTCGTGCCATGCGCATGATTTCTCGACCTACCACCATCATGAATTCATGATATAACAAGATAATGCTTACCCATCGGAACCTAACTAAACTATTGTTCCTTTGTCCTCCGTGTTTAAAATTGTAACAATTAAAATATTTGATAAATACGTAATTATTTAATATTTTAATTATTATAAAATAAAATTATTACTTATAAGTATAAAATAAATATTTTAATTATTATTATTATTTTTTAGAGATTAGTATAAAACAAATTTTATATTTGACTGCTAATAATTTTAATGCGAATCAAAACCTCTTACTCTCACACATGAAATCTAATTTTTAACTAAATTATTGTCAATTACCTAATCACTTAACACTTAATAATTTCATTCCATAAAATTTTATATTCATAGACAAAACAAACACTTGTTCCGATCCCAAACATCACCCCACATGCCGACATTGTTGTATTATTGTCAGAATTAATACTCACAATCACATGTAATTATCTAATGTTGTGTTGTAACCAAATGGCAACACGTGAATTACCAAATACATCCGATGGTACCATTCGAATTCTCAAGTTTTCAAATTTCAACGGGGCCCCTTAATTTTCAGGTTATTAGTTCATCTGTCAAAACACATCCGCAGTATTATTGTGCTATTATTTCCATTCCCTACAAGACCTGGAACGGCGCAAGCAGCCGGCCCGCCGTACAACTGCAAATGGCATAGCCATTGACCCCCATGTTTAATGATTTGTGTCGTGAAGTGAAAATCGGAGCGGCCAATTTACAAATATACAGAACTTAAAGATAGCGGGTTATAATATTAATATAATCTTAGGTTCCCCGTGAAAAAAAAGAGAAATATTCTCCACTAAAATTGCAAGCATCCGTTTCCCCACCTCAGTGCGTAATCTAGACATTCCCTGTACGATTCGACTAAAATGCGCGTCAGTTTTGTGACATTGACATCCAGGAACAGCACCAGCCGAAACAACCCAACACCAACATCTCGTTTCTTTTCTTGTCCGAAGAAAGCAATAACTCTCACAAGCCTTAAACTTGTAAATCCGATTACCAAAATCTAATGCAAAATTAATGGCGTTTAAGAGACATGTAACTTAATCATAATATCGTAAATGTAAACTCCCACAGTTTCCGGAAAACGGGAAGACGATTCAACACAGGGGCTGCGCCGCCAACCACAGATACGTGGGGCTAAAGAGTTTAAGTGGTTACCTGTCTTCTTCAATCCAAGATGCAAAACGACAGCATACATGATTGTCATTACAAAATTAGGCAAGGGTATAACTGGGATGCAGTTGAAAAAAAAACCATTTCGTTCTTCATTTTTTGCAGTCGTTCTTCTTCTTGCATCAGTACACGAAGCCATGACCGGCTCGGTTCCTGGTTCCTTTACGTTGACTAGAAGCAGAAGCTGAAGCAGAAGAAGTGGCGCTTGGTTTCATGGCAGCCAATGAACAGTGTTCTTTCTTTAAACTCTCTTCTTCGTCCATATATATTTGCCTGCACCTGCACTCCACGCTACAAAAAGCACTATCCCCTCTGCAAATACATGCAACAGCCATAAAAATCCATACTTTAATGCACAAAAAGAAACGTCGTGCAATATGTCTTCTGGCTATTGAAGATCTGGAAACTTCAAACGTAAAAAACCAATCAAAGTGCTTACTTGTACATGTAGATGTCTTTGCCTGGCAGAAGAGTCTGTCTGCAGAGAAAACAATGCTGAAGAAAAGCAGGAACTGGGAAAACCGGCTGAGAATTCGCACTGGATGAAGGAGAAAACGTAGAGGGTTTACTGTTAATAATCATGGTCGCTTTGTTGATAACTTGAGGGCTTTTCTTGTTAAAACCACCATTAATCTTCCGGTTTTCCAGTACTATACTTAACCCCGCCATCTCTCATTCTCTATTGTCTTTTCTTTTTCTATTATCTCTCTCTTTTTATATATCTTTTCTGTAGCTCTCTCCCTCTGTATAACAATGGGGGAGAGGTTTTGTTAATGGTGGCTTAGTCAGGGAAAAATTTGAGAAAAATAAATAGAAGAGAAAGAACAGAGAATAGTACTACGTTTGGTGGGTCCTACACAGCAGCGAAGGTGCTGTAATAAGGATGACTAGCGTAGCGAACGATTTGACCTCTAGTGCTTGCTAACTGCCACGTACTCCCATTTCATTTTCTCTCTCTTTCTCTTTTTTTTTATCGTAAATTTAAATTTAATTTACTTTTCTCTCCTTTTTGTTTTCTCCTCTTTTCTCTCTGTGAATCACCGAACGTTATTTATGAAATTTCCAGTTCTCCATTTTAATGGTGGAATAATTGATGGACGACCCAATTGCATTCTCCAGTTAGTACCAAACACGGCCTTCTTCTTTTTGTTATAAGCGCTTTTTTTCCGATGAATATTTAGAAAAAATTAATTACAATGTTTATCCAAAATCCTGTTTGTCTAATTGTTCGTACAGTATTGTCCAATAAAAATTATTTTTTTATTAATATACAATAAAAGTCTTTTTGACTATTATTAGTAATTGATATTATAGAATTACTTTATTAATAAAATAAATAAATATATTTTATAATAAGCATCCATTCTAATCCTTAATTTAAGCAGTTTATCAACGCTTAATTATCAATTAATCACTTTGATTTCCATGCATAAATTTATGCTTGTGCTTCAATAGAATAATTAGGTAGTGGAATCCGCTGATAACTCTTTTAACCCAACTAAACGTTATTCTAATTTACGTATCTACCCACTTTTTTAACCTAATATTAGTTATTCAAATCATAGTCATGCTTTTCAAACAGTAAACAAACATGTCAACTAATTATTAAACCAAGTTCTTATCTTCTAATCATTTCATCTTAATGCATAACCTTGTTGGCATACCTTACGAAAAGTAAGCCAATTCATCTCATGCACGCATGCTTTAAATTAAGATAATGGAGGGTCAATGCAATGGGATTGCCCTCCAATCCACTGCTAGGCTCGTTAACCTATCACAACGCAACACTTTCTATCTGCGCCCATGGGAAAAGCAATATCAAGGCAGGCGAAAAAAATGGTATATTAGTTTAAATTATGTTCATCACAACACGACATTGTATATTGTCTTGTGCTTTCATTTTCGTGCTTTGTTCCTATTAATGCTTTTTCCAAGCGGGTCCTTGTACATCCACATATAATATACCATTTTTTCTTTTGTCCAGGAGAAAGTTTGATCAATGGATTGAAGGGTTTTGGTTGGGAGGTGGTGAGCAGAAGGATGACTAATATAAACTCGTAG
Organism: Xylocarpus granatum; assembly: GCA_019650275.1. Classification (NCBI taxonomy): domain Eukaryota; kingdom Viridiplantae; phylum Streptophyta; class Magnoliopsida; order Sapindales; family Meliaceae; genus Xylocarpus; species Xylocarpus granatum. Next base: position 567,198 of record BNST01000146.1, on the reverse strand, counting down.
TAAATCAACTTCGCCAATGACTGAGCGAAAAAGTGTTCGATGAAATGCCCAAGTGGAACACGGCTCTGTACGCGAGCAAGTGAAGACGGGTGACAAGCAATCCGTAACTGGTGAAAGAGATGGGATGTGCATCGTTGAACGTTAAATACGGAGATGAAGAACAAACATACACGTACGTACTAGGGCTTTTTCTTTGTTTTGTTTTACATGTGGTACAATTTTGGAGTGGTATGACGTGTCGCTTCCGCAGCACTTGCTTGTGTTCATACTTTACTTACACTAGCCAGTACAGAGAGTACACAGGTTCTTAATACATAAACAGAGCCGGCGCCACTAGTTACAGGTGTCGTGCACCAGCGCCACCTCTTACGGCGAATTAATCTCTCTGTTAATTAATGCCATTTGACATTATTAATTAGCAGAGGAGTTCAGATTTTGGGATTTGAATAAGAATTAATGACTTTAAAACTGTATTTAAGTCTGAGGGGATTGATCAAAAGGAAGTTTGGTCGTTTATCTTTAATGCCGTTTAATAGTTTCTCATTCATTATGCATTTAAGTTAATGAATTAAGAGATGGAGGGTTAAATCGTTAGAACCCAAAAATCACAGAGGTTAGTCTTTTGATTTGATTGAACATAAAATCAAGAAGAGTTGTTGGTCCACCCTTCACAAAATGATCAATCATAGACGGGGAAATTGACATCGCCTTGGCAGGCACAAAGTTAGGACATGTTTGGCAGCAAGTTTTTAAATTCCCGTAATTCCATTTTTTTTCAAAATGAAATCCCGAATTCCTAAGGAAAAGTGCTTTTGGGATTGTGATTGTGCCTACTAGGCAAAGAATTTTAGCAAAATACTTGGCGTTGGAACTAACAAGGGAACAGAAAGATTGGGATCTGGGAACAAACTCAAAAGGTGACGTGGATATATAATTTGGACTATTTCTAATAATTAAACTAAAGCAACTTGAGATGTCATAGGAACAAATTCCATGAGGGTATCTTTGGAATTTTATTTATTTGATAAACATAGCACAGTGATTACACATGGCACTCTATCAAGGATATCATGATTTGATATTCTATCCTCCTCTATTATTGCACTGTATTATTCTCTTAGGGAAGCTCAAATATCTCCATTACCAATATGCAAATGCACATCAGTATTCGCCAGCTTCTGAGTTACTTTCTCCTGGGAAATTTGAATCCTTTTTCATCATTCTTGACACGGACGGAAATTTTATGGGCTACCAACTTTCATAACCAAAATCTCAACAATAGTTGTTGAGCCCAAGAAGATGGGCCTGGTTAGCCGAGAAACGCTAACCCATAACGGTTACAGCAATCCTGGCCTTGTTGGGCGGAGGCTGCATCATACAAAGTGTTGCGGCTCTTTGTTCTTGTATTGCTCACTTCCAACGTCTTATCAGAAAACTCATCATAGAATAGAAGAAAGGGACCTGAAATTAGACGGGTACCAGCCCGCTTAATTCCATATTAGAACCAGCTGGAAGTTTGAATTTGTTGGGACTCTTTCACTCGGACAAGAAGTTTTACAAATGTAATGACAAAATATTGAGCCAACGTTCCAATTAAGCAGTTGAAATAAGTTTGTGGCTACAGGATGTAGTACTGACTTAGCTTCGTTTTTTTTTAAATGCGCCAAGTGGGTATGTTATCTTCTGGTTGTTTTCTGGCCACTGTTTCTGATTCCTGACGAGCACACTGTAGTGCTTTTGCAAGTTGGTGATAATCAGCATACCGAAATAGTTATTCCCGCGTGTTTTAGATGGACAGTGGATAAGAAGTACTGGAGCTCAAGAGAACAACGAAGAGTTCACGCCATTCGTACAATAATTTAATAGAATTATGTCATGTCATTGATGGTTACATTATAAGGCTATTTAGGGGAAGAAACTGTTCTTAGTCGCTGCCCTTTTAGAATAAACCCACCCAGGAATAGCACAAACCGCAAATTGACATTCATTAAGGTGTGTGAATGTAGTGAAAATTAAAGGTAAAGAGTACACTTCAAACCCTAGACGTGGTCAGCTGATGAGACACGGGCTTGTCTTTTCTTTTTTACTAGAAAGCCAAAAATATAGAAAGTCAGTTTGAAAATCTATAACTAGGGTTTAGTCAGTTGATCAAAGTTCAAACCCTTCATATTCCTCAATTGAGGGGGCATACAGAGCGCATGATCACGACAAAAGCTTTCTCTTTCAAAAGTAAACGTAAAAGTTTCGTCTGTTCACATCTTCTTTGTGCACAAAATCAACTTCTTCTGCTTGCAGTAACTTTCAAAGTTAAAGATTAAACCACTTTTTCAAGAAACGGATTCTGAATAATCACTTTTAGAAAAGCTACAATGATACCAACTTATCCTCTAGTGATTCGGTACAAGCTTGAGATTAAAGGTTAACTAATTGTGTTGTACCAACTCTCTTTGCTTTGCTTACATGCGCTATGTATATTTTGAAGTACAAACAGTCACTTTCGGAAGTCATGCACACTACGTCATGAACATGCAATAATCAAATTTTGATTTACGAATCTGCTGGTCCATTTGTTGCCAGAATGGAAACACTATCACGTTATCTCTCTGACTTGACCCGTTTTATATCCTTCAATTCTTAGCTAGACTCAACCGTGGTCGTTTGGCAAGTTCTGAATGTGAGCGTGCTTCTGGTTGTTTATGACAGTAACCTGTCATCTGCAATTCTGTTCATATCGCATCTAATTTCACCTGTGTTAGCTTTCCTCTGTTCTTGTTGCGGCCCACTTTCTGACAATGGGAGCCTAATCTTTAAGAAATGGCTTTAGAGCGCGCGTTAACAGGGGTCGGGTCGTTCAGTGAAAAGCCGCAATTCCTTTTGAGCATCCGTGACTATAAATAATGACTGATGTCCTTTGTGAGAGAAATATATGGACTGGACAAATTAATTCCCATGATCGATCTGTCATGTCAGTATATAAAAGAGTACACAGAGGCCAGAACGAACTAGATGATACTTGGGGTACCAACTACCAACCCATCGTATAAAAAATTTTCCCACAAACCAGTACTCGATCGCTAGAGAACGAAAGGAAAAAAGAAAAATTGGAAGGTGGGTGAGGGAGTTGGTAATAAATCGTTGTTTAATTTCATCAACAGTAGAATTTCATACCGATGAAGTTTGTATATACGAGGAGTTTTTAGACCAACTTTTTATGTCGTTGTGATTCATGAAGATAGCAGAAATGTTGGACTTGATCCACCGTATAACAACAGAGTGATTCAAAATCGTACAACAGAAGAGAAATTTAGTAGGGTTTAATTTTCTCGTCAGCAGCCATTCTCAGGCTAATCTTTTTGATAAAATATAATAAATACAAAGGGGAATCAAACACGGTAAAGTAGACCCGCCATGTTCTTAGATATAGGAGCTGGATTCAACTGACAATGAGCTGGAGGTTATCTGTAGGTAGCATTTCAAACTTCAGAGTTTCTATTGGTTAAACTTTGATCAATGGAAATCGTTGGCGAAAAGTTAGCGCCTAGCAAATACAATGAAGCACGGAATTGGATGCCGCAGAGCCCCAAAATATCTCTAGTTATTTCATTTGGTATTACGTGAAGCTTAAGGGCTGGTTTATACTTATGTAATGTCATGTCATGTCATGTCACGGCTTGTGGGGAATGCTAAAGCATGCCATAAGGTTATTTTAGCTCAATGAATAGAGCTAGATTGATTTTTTTTTCATTTTTGAAGCAATTAACAATAGGGTTCTAGCTCTTGTTGACATATAAATGTGGGATTTGCATGTGTGTGCTTAGCTTCATGTGCTGGTCACATGATTAACCTTCCCATACATGCACATGCATCCACATGCGTATGAAAAACATGTGAGAATCGTTGATTTTATGCTATGCGTGCATGAGCCTCTACATATCGGGCATTTCACATACATGATATTGTTATATATGGGAGAAGTGTACATTACTACATATGAGCTCAATGCCATTACAGTAATGAAGATATATTTCCACGAGGCAACGTTGGGAAAAAGAGAAGACCATATATGTTTAACAATCCAACGTGGATCGATGGACAAAGGACAAGGGGTAGGGAGTATGGCGAATAGTGAAGGGACAAATATATAAGAAAGAGACAAAGCCAACATCGTACATTAAATGAGTTGGAAAATTAGAAAAAAAGAAAAGAAGAGTCGTTTGAATTTGTCCTGTTAATAATGCCGTAAAGCTTTGTAGTGTATGTGTGTGTTCCTCATCAACGGAAGTCTCCATTTTCACTTTTCAAACTCAGCTTCTTTAAGAAACCCAACAGCAACAAGACCTTCTTCACATTTGACTGTTTGGTCTACATGTGCAAATGCTCTGTAATTGTCACTCTTGCCCACCAAGTCTGCGGCTTTTAACGATTCTCTTTCCCAATCTGTCCTGAAAAGCACAGTTAAAATTGACACTACACATGCAATCTGAGCACCAAGAAGCCCATAACAAAGACCCACAAAGCCTAGTTTCCAAACAAAGGCTAAAGCTATTGCCAATGGCGCACCCACCAAATAAAATGAGTAAAAGTTTATAGTTGCCCCAATGCCTGGCCTAGCACTTCCTCTGAGAATTCCACAACTTGTGGTTTGTGGACAATTTGCTAGCTCACATAATCCAATAATGGGCAAAACAGTCTTTATCAACTCTAGAACTTCAATATCTTTGGTAAAAACTCTCCCCCATACTTCTCTCCCAAGAGTTGTCCCTAACAAGCCTAGTACTGAGACTAATAGCGCCAATCCTATGGCTACCACCGTTGCCAAACGCGCTTTGCGCGGCCGTCCGGCGCCGAGTTCGTTGCCTACTCGGGTCGAAACAGATGCACTAAGAGCCATCGGCAATGTGTACATTAGAGATGTAGTTTGTATTACTAGAGCTGATGTCGCAAGAGCAACTTGGGCGTTGGGTAAATACCCGGCTAAAATTGTCATGAATTCATACCACCACCACTCTAAACAAACTGCTACACAACTTGGTACGGCGAGTTGAAGTAGAATTCTCCATTCTTCTCCTAAACTTGTTACAGAAAGTGTAGCAGGAAAAGATTGAGATATTAATGGTGTTGACAATGATTCCTCGCGGGCATGAGTACAGAACATGTAACATAGAAGGATGAAGAGGGTGTTAAAATTGGTGATGGAGTTGGAAATCGCTATTCCAGGGACTCCAAAACGAAGTGTAAAAGTTAAAAAATTGGTGATGGGAAAGTGAAAAACAATAGAGATTAAAGTGCACCACAGTAATGGCCATGTAGTGCCTTTACTACGCAAATATATACGTAAAGGATGAAGGAAGCTATTCGCAATGAGGTCAGGGATGGCAAAACGACAGTAGAGGCTAGCAACTCTTGTTATATCTGGGTTTTGACGGAGACAAAGCATGAGTGGTTCAAGTTTAAACCATAACAAACCAATAGGTATTGAAGCAATTAGTAACATGAGAATTGTTCTGCGTAAAGTGAGGGAAACCAATGATAGATTTCTTGAACCGAAACCCTGGCCACAAAGCGGCTCCATGCCCATGGCCAGCCCGGAGAGGACAGAGTATCCGGTGATGTTGGTGAAGCCGATGGCCAGAGCCCCGCCAGCAAGCTCAAGACTTCCTAATCTTCCCATGCAGACAACTAGAACCATGTTTTTCAGATAATTCACCAAGCTAATGGCTGCTATTGGGAAACCTATGTCAGTTGTTATCTTTAGCTCTTCCACCACCTAGGAAATTAAATAATAACATAAGAGAAACGAAAAGAAAACAAATAAAGAAGAAAAGGGTAGACCGTTCAAGTTTTTAAGATTTTCTACCTCTGTTATTGTGGGATACTTGGGGGATTCATCTGCTGAAGCCATGCTTTATTTCTCGAAGCAAAATGGAAAGACGAGAGAAATGTAAGAGAAGACTTGTATAAGGTAAGAATAAGGAGTGCGGGTTGGACCTATAGCATTGCTCATCGATCCATATATATAGAGGCTGATAATTACAAATGTAAATTGATGTATAAACTAACATCGTTAGAATGTACAATATGAACAGGAATTGGCCATATTTTAACCGTCCGATAATTCTGAAAAGGGGCTAGCTGCCAAACCCCTACTCTCCCGATCAAAATTTGTCATTTTCCTCAGAATAAGAACATATCCACGAGAAAACATCAAAGCTCGAGTGTTATATCACCTGAAAACGTCTTATCTTCACGTGAGGAGAATGGTGAGTTATCTGTCCTTCATTATAGTTATTCTTCTTAGTTACATTTAATGCATCTGTTAATTAATGAGCTAATTATACAAACAATTTAATGTGCCTTGCCGTCTTTACTTTGGCCACTACAAGGGAGTGCTGATTTTGAATGCCTCCCTATCGTTTTACATATTACATGTTTATATTACGCATACTTGCTCCGTATTATCAGTTAAAATATGAATCGGGAATTGCAAGATTCTCATGGGATCTTGATAATGCATTATTCATCCATTGATGATCGTTGGTATCAAGTCAGCTTCTCAATGTTCTTTATTTCTTTGGGGCCTATTGAAGTGAGTAATAACAGGACTATATGGCTTTCTGTCATCGTCACCATGAAAGTATAAAATTTTATTTTGTATTGGAAGCAAGAGAGTAGTAGCCTTCCTGATTTCAATTCTTAATTTTCATTTCTCTTTCTCTTTCTTTTCTTTTCTAATATTTAAAAAAAAATTCACATGTTTTTCCTCGGGTATCTTTCGATGGATCCAAAACAATTGGACCAAAAACCTTCCACGTTTTCAATTCTAGCACGCACCTTGTCTTTTAAAGCTACTACAGCCAGCTTCCTTTCTGTGTCATTCATTTTTAATTTTCTTTCTTAGCTTAATTTCATCCTAGAACCATTACTTCTCTCTCTTCTATATTTATTTATTACTAATATCGATGTAATTCAATGTCCAACCACAATACATTAAACATAAAATATATTTAATTTTTTTGTTAATTATTTTAAATTTTACGGTTTAAAAATATTTTATTCAAATCTCTATAATTCATTGTTTTAAACAAAAATACCCATCTCAAGCTTCCTTTGTTAGAATATTACATGTGATTGCTTGTTCAAAGTGTTGGATGAATTACTTTGCCAAAAGGCACTAATGGAAAGTAGAATACTCAATATATATTGTAACTAACTAGGTATCGTCTCGTTTCTCAATGGTTACTCTCTTGTCAAAAAGATACAGGCAATCCCTTTAAGACCTTATACTTCTTCTAGTAAAGCTTTAGGTTATTTTCACTATTAAGGTTTGGCTAGATGTCTGATTTCTTAAATACAAAATTACCTGTAAATTTATATTTCTCCATGTTATGATAAGCTCAGTTGAGCAGTCTCTCTCTAGATCTCTGAGTGTTCATGTTTATGGCAAATGAAAGTAAAGAATCAGCACACATACACACTCTAATTATCTTCTTCTTGTCACACTTAGATGAAACCATGCATGTGCTTTTGGTTACACCAAATGACTAAAGGGTGTCAATTAATCTTTATCGGCAATTATTACACCCACTTTCGTTCCTTAATAATCCCCTTCTCCTTCTCTCTCTTGTGGAGACAAACAATTCCATTTCAACTTCAAATCACTTCATAATTATCATCTGTCGGGTCTGAGATGGGATTTTATACCAGCTTCCTTCCTTATAAACCAATGCCGATATTGTTAATTTCAACAAGCATCATCAACATTAATTCAACAACAGCAAAAGCTGGTTAGTTGTTAATTGTTATCATAATTTTATTGCAGACGAGGAGTTTTGTGGTCTCAATTTGGTCCCCAAGAGTTTTGTATGGACAACAACAAACACTCATTAAGCAATGTGTGACAAAGATTACTCATGTATGTATATCATTTTCCATCAAACCAATTCCATTTGCAATGTTGAATTCTTTCTTCTGATAGGTAAGAACTCGCTGATGGCCAATCATAGAACAGATCTTGTTATAATCTGATCAGTCTCAATTCCAGTCTTAGTATTATATTGCTTAAGCAAATAACCAAATAATAGTCTCTCTCAACTTTGCGCTATAAGCTAGTGTCGACATTTTATCCATTGCCTTTTGGCTTTCTTTCATGTCCCACTTATATAAATATTGTTGGTTGCTTGCATTTGCATCCCCTCCTTGAAAGGCAAATGGGAAGAAAGAAACTGAAGGGTATCTTTGTAACCGTTTTATTTCTATTTAATTTTGATATTATTAATTAATTAATTAAAACATATAATAACATTTAATATTGTTTATTATATAATATTTATTAAATTAATTAGGGGAAATTTGTGATCTACCAGCATCAATGTATGCAAGTCAAAAAAACAAAAAAATCAAGTTGGATAAAGTGAGATTTGGTGGATCTCAGGGTAATAATCCTTGGTGGGGGTCATGGGATTTGACATTTCTTACTAGATATAGCACTAATTTTCTTTGTATTCCACTTTGTCAACATGCTTTCCCATATTTTAAACCCTAACTATGATTGTTGTTTATATCCTAACGATTTGCAAAATCATAGTGGAGATAAGAGAATATCTCCCCATGCCATCAACTAGATCGTCCACATTATTTGGTCTCTTCATCACCACAATTAATAATGCAACTATATTACTAGGCCTAGGGGCATATGTAGACCTATTTTCAGTCAAATTACGTATAAATATTTGTGCCTGCCTGCCATTCACCTTTTGACCATAATTTGTGTTGTTAGTTTCACCGTAATGCATGGGGTGCTCGAATGGCAAACAATTTTGATTATTTATTAAAGATATGTTTGAAATCAAATGGGTATTTGAGCATTTGTCTTTAAACGAACAATAAACTCAATTAGGTGTTAAGTTTATTTGAATTTAAATTTTAATAGGTATTAAATGATTTTTTTTTCTCCTAATGAGATTGAAAATTAAAAATCGATCAATTTAAACACAAATTTTGTTATAACACTAGAGCAACACGTGGATGAATTTTCGATAGATAAATTCTCGATTATAATATTAAAAATAAAATAAAAAATATTTAATTAATTTAATATTTGTAGATTTTTTATTAGGATAAAGATGGATGGAATGTTCCCATGATTGGAGATGATGGTATCTAATCCCACAATTAATTGGCTATGAAATTGATTTGAATGGGACCAAATGTCTTACATTATAATTGAGTTATTAGAACATTGCTTTCATAACACAATATATACATATATATATATGTATACTATTGAGGAATGTTTGAAGGGTCGTCATTAATTTATAAAGTAGTCATAATTTATGACAGCTCTCTAGATCATGTCGCGGTTAATCCTTTTGCTAATTGATTTGATCGGCTCCGAATGAAGACAGCCAGATTGTCCAAATTGATCCAAGGACAGACATACTTATTCCCATCTGCTTTTTACTCCCCTTGGATTGTCTTATAACAACAACGCAATAAATAATCAATCCGACGGTTTGTCCTCTCAATACCCTATTCAACCTTCCATGTTTTAATTTTGAAAAGAAGATAAATTATTCTAAATCTTTCTTTTAAGAATATAAACAAGACTTGTTCATTAAAATTTTAACCGTTAATAATTTCGTAAATGGTTAAAAATAACTTTAAGCGATTAATTAAAAGAAGGAAAATAGGGAGCATCCCATCCATCACCGGCAATGGATGGTCTTTGGACAATGCCCTTCATATTTAAAAGCAAAAGCACTGTATTAGGAAAATGGAGTTGACAAACTAATCATCAGTTAATAGCTTTCTGTCTTAATTAATTATAAAAAATTCATAATTAGGTTGAAAACTGAAAAGAAAGAAGATTTCTCGTACCAAACCCGATCGTGATTTTGTAAACCAGGAGACACGAATGATCATTAAAGTCGTTAATTTTTAATTATTTAATCATACTTTATGCTTGATTTAAGGTACTGATCATGTGTGGGCTGATCTATCAGGGCCCCCAGTACTTTTTTGGGCAATCATTTTAACCCACTAAGCGCACTCTACACCTCATGGGTGTGTTGAGAAATGGATTCGGTGATTTTAATGTGTTCAAATGACAGCCCATAAAAGAATGTGAACCCGTCGGTCAACTCAGCTCCACGTCATCATCCTCAATCTCGTCCCCCTGCTAGGTCAGAAGTCGTAGTCAACCAAGTCAACAAAAGTCCGCTAGTTTATTATATAACTGTGATGCAGTACAAAATTTTTCCCAGCCTGGAATGGAATGATCTTCTTCGTCCCGTCAAAATTAAATGCCTGCAGCTACTATTTCGTATTTATTAATTATTCTACTAAACATATTTCCATTTTTTCATTTGAATTATATGGAAAAAAAAATTCTTAATTTGGAAATTGTTGATTATTAAAAGGCTGCACGAACTGTCACCGATGGATTCTCCAATGGAAGTGTTAAGATTCATAACAAGCAGGTGAAGATTGAATGCTAGTGGTTTGTTAACAGCCTTTCTATTTCCTCTGTGGTGAAACAAAAAAGAAAAAAAACTAAAACGTCAATAGCAAGAACCGTTTCGGACTCCTGGCAATGATGATGGATACAAGGATTTGTCTGAAGAGGCCTTCGAGTTGGAGCTCCGTCGGGATACTCCTTCGTCCGTACGTCTCTCAAAGCTCAACTGGGTCTTTGTCGCCGGTTCAAAATACTTCAGTTCTAGCTTTTTTCCGCAGCCACGCTTCGTCGTCGTCGTCGAGCTCGGTTAATAAAGTTATCAATGTGAGTTGCGTCAGCCAATTCGCTCGAGCTAAGTCTGTTCAGCGTATTAAGGTTTCGCGCGTCTGACTTCTCATTTTGTTACTGAACGGTTTCTTTTGCTTAATTCTGGTTTTCTGGTCTGTAGTTAGTGTTGGATTGTTGGGTGATTATATGCAAGGTTGAATTCAAAATTTGGCTTTATGATTAGAGATTTCATGATTTTCATTGCATGCCGATTGATAGAATTCCATAAGAGGGAATTCAAAATCATATGGTTGCATGAATTGGTGGTTCTTTATTGGCCTTGTACTCTTGAATCAAAATATAACAGTGCACTTGAAAGTGGTTTTTCACACACAGGAATTTTGAATAAAGGAACTGGTTCTTCATTGACTTTTTTTGTTAACTATAGCAGAATAACTCCAGAAGTTAAGCACCCTAACTAATTGTTAACCTCGTGTTCTTCTCCTATTACATTATTCAAACGGTTATCTACTGTCAGTTTCGTTCTGTTGGTTTTGGGGCACACTAATTGCCCTTGTTCAATTCTAAGGAAAAACAGCTTAGAACTTCCATTCAGAGACAATATTGTTAGAGAAGTGAATTATTATTTCCTTTCTTTTTATTTTTTTTAATGTAAACTGTAGTTGTGGATTCCATATGCGGTTAGCAGATGTTGCTATTCAAGACATGCTTTGGCTGATCTTCCGGCAAGTGGGATAGTTGATGTACCATTAGCACAAACTGGTGAAGGGATTGCTGAATGTGAACTTCTCAAATGGTCTGTACAAGAGGTAAGTCAAGGAAGCTAGTTGTCTCTTGCACGTACTTGTTATCTTAACATTTCTCAAAAGCTTAGATCAATTTGTGAGTTATTGCTTTCTTCTTATTGTTATTTCATCCAAACTATATAGGTTCTTTATCTGGCCCATTCCAAATTGACGTCTTGTTTTCTGTGGTCTTTGTAGGATATATGTAGAATGTAAAATTTTATTTTGTTTTGTGTTGTGATCATTTATTGATGAAAATTCCCGTGATTCTTATGAACTAAGATGCAATTTTTGTTTATGAAATAAGTATCAAAGAAGTTTAGCTCTCTTCAGAAATTTGTTTGATGTTTTTGGTTCAACTGTTGCATTGATTTTTCCATTCTTGGGCCAAGTATGCCCACTGTATACAAGGAATTCAAAGGTTTTTTGCCCATGTTGAATTAAATTTTGTGCTGTTCCTCATGACTATGTACTTGGAATTTCTTTTCTGGGTATGTCTGATCTAGGAAAGAAGTGTATCATCTGTAATGTTGTGTTAACTTATATGTCCATACGTATATTTACATGATGACTTGACGTTTGTTTTAAAAGGTACTCATAAATGTTAACATGACAACACTGGCAGGGGGATACAATTGAAGAGTTTCAACCACTATGTGAGGTTCAGAGTGACAAAGGAACAATTGAAATAACAAGTCGTTACGAAGGAAAAGTTGCTGAAATTCTCCATGTTCCTGGAGACATTGTGAAGGTGGGTTTGTTTCAGAATTTATTCTCTCTTTGTTTTTTTTTACTTCAGAATTTAGTCCTTATTTTTGAGTAAGAAGCATACTGTCATTGAAACTGCATATCAAAATTCACTAAGATATTTGTTATGTGCTTAACAGTTTGGATAGTTAGGGTGAGATAACTTGGGATGTGGAAGATCGAATTGTCATGAACAGCAGAATTTTACCTACATCATCCAAGAATAATTGATTATTCTGTAGTCAAATGGTTTCGTAAAATTTCAAGTAGCAGAAATGTCAAAAGTTTCAAAGAATCAGGTGTGGCAAGGACTTAAGTAGATAAGAACTTCTACAACCTGAAAGTAGTCTTAACAAAGAAGAAAACTGAAACACATGTGCACACCGTTAACATTTTAAAGTCTGAAGAAGATTCTGCTTTCTAGAAATGGACAAGGATGCCGAACATTATTCATGGATCAACTTTCTTATCTTATGCCCTAAAAAGAAACTCTTCTAATTTCTAAAAAGAAATTTTTACTCTCTAAAAAGAAATTTCTAATTTCAATTTTTAAAAAATTAAAATTGCAGGTTGGAGAAACTCTTCTAGAGATGGTTGTTCAGGAATCTTTGGTTCCAACATTGAGTTTCAATGCTCACGAAACTGTGAAGCCACTGGGTTCATTGAACATAAACTTACCAGCTTCTAATCTGAATAAAGAAACTGTAGGTGGAATTCTATCCATACCTGCTGTTCGGCATCTTGCCAAGCAATAAGGAATAAACTTAAATGATGTCCATGGAACTGGTAAAGTGGGAGAGTATTAAAAGAATATATTCTTAAATATGTTGTTCAGAAAGGAATTGTTGAAGGTGCATCTGCCTCTTTAAGTGTTGATTCTGGAGAGCAGCTTTTGAGAGAAGAACATAGTGACTTGCATACACTAGCTGAAGCTGACAAGATAGTTCCATTGAGGTAATACTGGATGCATATGAGATCATGGAGGCAATAATTATCTCAAATATCGCTAATCACAAAATTTCTTCTATTTAATCAATATCTTTTTGACAATATATAAATAGCCCATTAATCTATAGATTGTTTTGCTGGCGAAATTGCAGTGATATTTTAATCCAGTCCATGTGTTTTTGGACTGGTCTATCTTCACTGAACAGTTTGTTTATTTTATTTTATAGCATCTATAATTATGGTGCGAATTTTTCTAGTAGCAAGTAAAGAAGTAATGTAGATTGTAGAATATGTTGGTTATTATCCTAATGATTTTGGAGTGAAATTTAAAAGTGAGTTTTTTTTAAAAAAAAATTCTAAGGGGATTTCGAAGAACAGTGGTCAAAAGAATGTCCACAGCTGCAAAAGTTCCACATTTTCATTATGTAGCAGAAATAAAATGTGATGCAATTGTGGAGCTTAAATCTTCTTTTCAAAATAATAATTCTGATCCAAACATTAAGCATACTTTCCTTCCATTATTGATAAAGTCACTTTCAATGGCCTTGAGCAACTATCCCTTAATGAATAGTTGCTTTAACGAGGAGTCACTTGAGGTTGTCCTTAAAGGTTTGTAGATAAATTTCTGCTTAGTACTTGTTACTGTCATGCGCTTTATGTTCAGATATGCACAGTGTCGGCACTTTTGTGATTCAATGCATATGTGCTATTTTGATGACCTTATTCTCTGGCAGTGAGAATGTTACATGTTTGCTTCTCTAAATTTTCACTTCTCAATCAATGGTTACAGCTAATTGTGCTTTTCTTACTGTGTGTAATGTAAGATTTATAATTTTGTCCTATGTAGTTGATGCAGAGGATATATCATTCTTTAATGATCCAAGTAATGGTTTTCTGTGCTCGAACAACAAAATTTGATGGCTGTAACCTAGTATTGTGTGAGTGCAGCAGTAATCAAATTCTGACAAAAAAACCTTGTGTGTGAGTGCAGCTCTGCAGCCAGGGTATTTCCTGGCAGTAATGTAATTTATTATTTCTATTGAGACAGCTAATTATTGCAAGAAGTATTTGAGTGTCCTATGCAAATAAAATTATTATGTGGAGTTAACTTGGAAATGGAGCGAATATGCTGTCCAGTAAAAATGGTTTTGCTCACCATAATTTCCAAATGGTTGTTGAAAAAAATGAGGTCACATTTCAAATCCAATGATATTTGGAGAGATGGTGAGGATAATTAAATGGCCTCATTTAGATCAAAATCTTATGGTTTGTAAACACTGCAATTGATTTCTTCTTACATTTACATTGGGTCTTGTAAAGAGCGAACATAGCCCGGGAGAGTAGTTATTTAATGTGATTTTCTGAATTTACTATCATATGTATTTCTACAAATTCTGGAACTGATAGTTGTTGATTGTAATAGGTTCCCACAATATTGGAATTGCCATGGATGCTGCATATGGTCTGGTTGTGCCAAACATAAAGAATGTTCAGACCCTTTCCATCTTGTAGGTTAGTTATCTGGAACTGTGTTCCCTTACCTTTTGTAAGCAAATAAGTGTTGTGATACTTGTAAAAGGGTAATTGTGCTTTAAATGTGAGCATCACAAATCATGCCTCTTTTTTCAATTATTTTCCTGGTTTAAATCTCTTTTACTTTTCAACTGTTACATTAATCAGCAGTGGCTAATTAAATTACTTGTGGTCTGTGATGAGGTTATTTCAGAGTTTTATACCTGTTTATCATTAAATTACACATTGTCTTTAATTTCCGTTCTCTGCTTATAAAGGCCATGCAGATATTGCTTGATGCAGTAAGGGATATGGAAAGTAATACATGGGTTTTGATTGGAATTTATATGTTTAAACTTTTCAACTTGCTGTAGCTCTATGCAGTGCTGATAATTTCCATGCCTTCAACTGTAGATTAGGATTACAGTGTGTCTTCCCCCTCTGAGTCTCTCATTCTTTACAATTTGTTCATCGAGCATCCTCCTCCAGTTATCTCCTAATTTGCACTGTCATGTGCTCTCCATTTGAGACATATTTGTTGTGTTTTTAGATAACAAAGAAACTGTCATGGTTACAACAATTAGAAAGGGATAACAAGCTTAGTCCAGGTGATATTTCTGGTGGAATGATAACTCTGAGCAACATTGGAGCAATTGGTGGAAAGTTTGGTGCACCCATTCTCAACTTGCCTGAAGTTGCATTCATTACTATGGGGTGAATTCAGAAACTTCCACAATTTACACATGATGGAAATGTCTACCTTGCATCCGCTGTGCCTGTAAGCTATGATCAATGATTCCATTTATTTTATCCTCTTATTTAAATTTATGTTGCTTGTAAAGGAGCAAAACGGTTGTCAACTTGCCATCAAGACAGGAGTAGAATTACAGCCTGATATTACATAAACTCGAAATCTGATATTACCGCATATTGTTGTATTCTGACTATAATAGAAGGATATTAATGTTCATTCATAGCAGATGTATTTTGTCCATGGCTGAGACAGTATCTTCTGTTTCAGGTTAACATAGGTGCTGATCAGAGTTTTGGATGGAGCAACTGTGGGCGGAACTACACAGCTCACGCCAAAGAACTTGGCAACGCTGCGCCGAAGTTAATAATTCGATTTGAATTTGTTATTTCATGATTCGATGAATAATCAAACTGCAAATAATGATTTACTTTGTCATGAGAACTGAGAAATGTTCTTGGTTATCAGACGCTGGTTTTGTTTCTTAAACCAACTTCTTCTTACTTGGAGAATGGGGGGACCATCGAGGCTCCCCAGCTGTTGGTTTCGCTGGATCATGAGGTGGAGCTTGCAGTTGTGATCAGAAAGAAAGCTTGAGATGTGCCTGAAACAACTGCCATGGATTATGTTGGAGGTTTCCTTTTTCAATATTTATTTATTTTTTATTCTTTAAGTTTCAGATAATGATTTTTTGGAGTATTCAGGGTATGCACTGGTGCTTGACATGACCACAAGAGAAATCCAAGCTTCTGCAAAGGTATGAATTTCCATTTGTTTCACTTTCAAGTAAGATGATTGCATTGGATAAGTTGATCAATATGAGGTATTTGAAAAATCACTCAATTGAATTTGTTTGTAACATAATCAGTTGGGATTTCTATCAATGTTTACTTTTGGTCATGTTCCATGCTGATGAAAACTGTAATTTCTACAGACAAATTTGTGAACTTATGTTGAACATTGAAAACTTTAGCAAGTTCTTCGAGATATATGTTTGGAGTGAATTTGATCTTCGATTTATGCCAATAAGATAACATGATTTATTCATTTGGGGTGCATGTGTTACGTTGTTGTTAAACAGAGAATCCAGTATTTCTTGATCACTGTCTGAGATGTTTTTACTTTGACATTGTTGATGTCTTTTATTGTTATTTATCCTTTTTCCTATATATCAGTCAGCAGGTCTTCCTGGGACAGTGACTAAAGGACAGGACACCTTCACACCAATTAGCTCAGTTGTAACAACTCAAATGAAGCACATTGATTGTTTTTGTCTCTGCCAAGATTGTATTATGCACTAAATAATTTTGAAGCCTTTATTGAAAATTTAATTTAGAATAATTTAGTGCACTCTTTATACCTGTTGATAGGCAGCCATCAAAACAATAAACATGGCATTGGGGCTAGGGTATGTGAGGGGAAATAACCTTCAAATTTTCAGTTATACCTTGTTTGTAGAAGCTGTATAAAAAAGAAAAAAGGGAAATAATTGAGGGGAAAGGACAGAAGAGTAGGGGGATTTACACAACCTTCATTATCAACTGCTTACTTTTCTCTATGAAGTTTGTAAAGTTTGTTAATCATTCTCAATTTTTGATAGCTTGTAAAATTTTCTGCAGCTACCAAAGTCAGCGGTGCCCGACCTGACAACTTGGAACTATGGATGAAGGTTCCATAATCATCACTCTCTACTCACTTGGTTTTTCTTTTCTTTTTTTTTGGTGGATGCTTTAGATATATATATATATATATATTTAAATGGCTGGATCAACTTCCAATGTCCTTTGCCACAGGTAGATGGAGAAATTAGACAACAGGGCTCCTCCAAGGATATGATTTTTAGGCTTTCATATCTCATCAGCCACATAAGTTCCATCATGACACTTTTTGAAGGAGATGTCATATAAACAGGTATTACAGTTTTTCTTTTTTCCTGGTTAAGTACTCTGCATGTTAAAAGTACTGTAGTTAGTTAATGAATTTTGCTTTTGCATTGGTGGAGAATACTAATGTTTATGGTTTAAATTTCCTATACACAGGCCTTTTTCTAATTTAAATACACTATTTTAGTTGTAAAATACTAATTTTGATTTGTAAGAGGTCATGGTGTTTCAACTTGTAGCTTATCATGAAGTCTCACACCATTAGGAGTTAATGAGAAAGGAGTTGGGATTGGGAAGGGAGTAGTATCACTTCATTACTGCTTTCAATGTACAATTATCTAAGTTAGCTTATTGAAGAAGATTTTTCTTCTTCTTTGACAGTAACTTTCTCATTGGTTGATTCTTGACTATAGAAAGGGGAGAGGTCTTGGAATATTTTAACAGATTGGTGATAACTACTAGGTAATTTTGGAATCTAAGTTAGCTTTTAGAAGAAGATTTTTCTTCTTCTTTGACGGTAACTTTCCCATAGAAAGGGGAGAGGTCTTGGATTGTTAATGATAGCTAGTAGGTAATATTGGAATATTTTCCTTTATTAATGATAATTACTGGATAGTATCTGCTTTCTATGTTGACTTGTGATGTTTTCTGGCTTTTCTTTTCATAGCTTGTTTACAGATTTAACTTTTTTTCCTTCTTCCAACAGTCATTTCTGTTTGTGTTACTTTTTAATCAAATTATGAATCGGATTGAATTTTAAATTTATTTTTCTTTTTCCATCGACTCTGTTTGTGTGCTTACTCCCCAAGGTGTTGGCTCTGTAAAAGCAGGTCAAAAGATAACTGTTGGCATAACAGGCCTCCTGGATGTTCACTTCAGTATTGAAAAACGCCAAAGGCCAGGAATACGATGTCTACTGATATTGTTGTAGCAGGAGAGATCATTGCAAACAGTACTAACTCAAAAGAGCTGAGACCTGGTGAAATCAAATCATCCAGCACTCATGCTGGACTGTATCTATTACTTGGGTCAAGGTTTTTCTAAGAGTAGGTTTACTAATAATCCATTGAAATGAAAACTATGAACTTGTGAGAGCCTATGGAACAGTTCTCAATTTAGACACGGTAGATTCAGTTCTTGACCATATTCAATGTTAGCAGGGGAAAGTTTTACTAATGCTTTCAATTTTCACCGGATCAAGTTATTAGCTAATAATGGCAATAGTTAAATTATTTTATGAGAGACAGAATTACAGGCACGGGAACATCCCTATTCCCGGCCAATTTATTGTAACAACAAACTGTGTGACACAAGCAAATCAAATGTGCTTCTGGAACAAGTCATATAGATGTGCTTATTGATCTCGACAGGCTTGGCTTGATTAATGAAGGGGCCATTATAACAACTACCTCCAACAATGGAACATCCTTTCTTCTCAAATTTGTGAACGTACAGGTCTGTGCTTCTGTAATGCTTGATTCCTCCAGGTAAATCCTTTCTTTTCAAATTTGGTGGTGAAATACTTGATATCCTCATCAGACAGCCAAGAGGGCAAAGTTAATTGAGCATC
The DNA here is from genome assembly GCA_019650275.1 of Xylocarpus granatum. Taxonomy (NCBI): domain Eukaryota; kingdom Viridiplantae; phylum Streptophyta; class Magnoliopsida; order Sapindales; family Meliaceae; genus Xylocarpus; species Xylocarpus granatum. Next base: position 548,258 of record BNST01000146.1, on the reverse strand, counting down.
TGGAGGATGTCCGAATCCTTTACGTTACGTTAAGTGGCCTGGATGCGGAATGTCAAGAATTCCGTAACTGTTTCAGTACCAGTCTGGGCAGACTCTGCATCAATTTCTCCAGGCTCCTATATATATATCGTATTTTGAATCACAGACGCTTTGCAGAGTGAAATGTCAAGTATGGGCTTTGCATTGGAACTAGACTGAAAGTTCAAGATAGTACATAGTATTTATCTGCGCAAACAACCTAACAAAGGTTGATCGAAGCAATTATTCGGTGAATCAACAATACACAAGTAACAAGCCAATGCTACTAAAACATTGGAACATCCCACGGAAAGTCAATTTATTATAACAACAGTGACCAATGGCATATTAAGTCTTTCCGATTTGGTGAAAGCAAGTAAAAGAGATGCGAGAGCTCGTTAGAACTTGCAGAAGAAGTCGTAAATGTGCTTATTGATTTCATCACTCCTTTCTTGATTGACGAAATGACTAGCTCCTTCCATTATCACTACGTCCTCCAACAATGGAACGTCTCCCTTGAATCCACCTTTGTGAATGTATTCTTTGGCTCCTGGCATATAATACGTCAGATCCAGATCGCCTATAATGAACTTAACCGGAATCTGTACTTTACTGCCGGCCCACGGCGCCATGAGTTCCACATTCCTGGGATGAAAAAAAATAAAGCAAAGAACATTGACAACGCAGGAGATCATGTCATACATGCAGATTATTGGGAAGGAAGTTATTAACATACAGGTCTATGTTTCTGTAATAATTGACTGCTCCGGTGAAACCTTTCTTCTCAAATTTGCTTGTGTAATATTTGATATCTTCTTCCGACAACCAAGAGGGTAAAGTCATTTGAGCATCAGGAGGATGTCCGAATCCTTTGCCTTTAGGTAACATAAGTGGACTTGGCTTACTGTATCCGACGAACATTTCCTTGAGAGCTGTCTCAGTACCAATCTGGGCAAACTCGGCTTCAATTTCTCCAGGCTCCTACAATATCATGTACGTCATACTAAGAATCCAGGCGTAACTGTTAAATAAAATTATCTTAAATATTAATAAATCAAATAAATGATTTCTGATAAAATTAGTGTTTATTATATGGATGATATGATGCGTCATAGATGTTCTGATCAAAGGGCAAGTACCTGAAATCTGCAAATGTAATAATCGTCGCCGTAGTAAGCTCTCAGAGCCTCAACCGGCTTCTTCGCAGAATTCATAGGATCAAAAACAACACTCAAGTTGACTAAAGCTTTGACTCTATCGGGCCTAAATATGCACAAGTACCATGCAATAAGCGCACCCCAGTCATGTCCCACCACGAACACCTTCTCCTGGTCGGCGGCCACGGCGTCCATAAGTCCGACGAGATCCCCCACGATGTGGAAACACGTGTAGCTTCTCACCTGAGCCGGCGCGTCCGTGTCCCCGAACCCACGTAAATCGGGGGCCACGGCCCGGTAGCCCAGCGCTGCCAAAGAAGTGATCTGGTGGCGCCAGGAGTACCAAAGTTCGGGAAAGCCATGGAGGAAGAGAATTACAGGACCTTCTCCTTTCTCTGCTACGTGCATGTTGATGCCGTTGACGTTAACTGTTCTGTGCTGAATGCCCTCCATTTTTTTTTGGGGTGAAACGATGCCCTAAGCGATGGTTACTTTCTTGCTTCCTGTCGCTGTGCGCTATTGCTTGCTTGGTAGAAACAGAGAATGAAGGAAAAGTATGAGGATAAACTGCAACTTCATTACCTGGTACAAGGGAAGCGAAGCTGCAGTCCAGCCAATTAACCCAACAAAAGCATCGGTCTAAAAGAATGCTGACAAATGTACTGCCAATAAAACAGAGCCATCTGTAAATAATTTATCCAGTCAGCCTCAATGATTAAGGTAGTTGTACGGAGTTGGCATCATTGAGATACAATTCAATGTATTTGAAATCAATTAATTTAATACTATTATCCGATGCTTCATGTCAAGGATAGCTCATGGTGTTATCTAATCTGGGGGCAGGCCCGGGTCCGGCAAGGGCTAAGCCTGGTACGGGCTTGGGCTGGGCCAAGTAATTTCATATTTATAATTATATTATAAATAATATATATTTTCAAATTATTTGTTATTTAATTGATCAATATTGTATTATTTAGGGTGATATTACAAAATATACTACTTTTCAAATTTATTAACTGAAATAATATATTAATAATGGCCAAAACGTAATTTAAATAAGTGATAAACATAAGTCACAAGTCAATGCCATTAAACAAGAAGCACAGTTACACTGACATTTCTTCCAGTTATTATTATAACGCGGTGCTCACAAGCAAAGATATATATACATGAAGAGATTCAAAAGCAAATCAGAAGTGCTTTTGGAAGAAGTCAAATATGTGCTTATTGACCTCATCAGGTTTTTCTTCATTGATGAAATGCCCAACTCCTTCCATTACAACAACTTCCTCCAAGAATGGAACATCCCTCTTGAATCCTCCATTGTGTATGTATTCCTTAGTCCCCGGAGCATTATAAGTCAGGTCAAGGTCGCCAACAATGAACTTCACAGGTACCTTTATTTGACACCCCGTCCATGGTGCTGTCAATTCCCAGTTCCTGAAATCTCTCCTTAACTTTACTTTTATATAGGCAAAGACAAGTTAATGATTGATCTTTTATAAAATTTAACATACCGGTCTATGTTTCTGTAATAGTTGATTCCTCCAGTGAAGCCTTTGTGCTCAAATTTGGTGGTGTAATATTTGATATCTTCCTCGGACAACCAAGAGGGCAGAGTTATTTGAGTATCTGGAGGACGCCCAAATCCTTTACCTTTAGGCAAGTAAAGTGGACCTGGATTGCGATAAGTCAAGAATTCTTTGAGAACTGTCTCAGTACCAATCTGGGCAAACTCTGCTTCAATCTCTCCAGGCTCCTGCATTATCATCAAAGCAACATGTAATCTGTCGGCAAAAATACTCCAGGGATGCGTTGAAACAGAGGAATGAACCAACAGCCAAAAGTTGCAGGAAAATTAAATGTAGACATTCAATAAAGTATCAAAGCAAATGTGCAGTAATCATTGAAATCCGGCAAAAAAAAAGACCTGAAATCTGCAAACGTAATAATCTTCGCCGTAGTAAGCCTTCAAGCTCTCGAGTGGCTTCCTCTTCGGATTCCTGGAATTGAACACAACACTCAAGTTGACCAAACCTTTGACTCTGTCCGGTCTAAACACACACAAATACCAGGAAATAAGCGCCCCCCAATCGTGTCCCACCACGTAAACCTTCTCCTGATTCGGAGCTACAGCGTCGATCAGGCCAATTAGATCACCCACCAAGTCCAGACACGTGTAGCTCATCAACTCCGCTGGCGCGTCCGTATCCCCGTACCCACGTAAATCCGGCGCGACAGCTCTGTAGCCGAGGGAAGCCATAGCAGTGATCTGATGGCGCCAGGAGTACCAAAGCACGGGAAAGCCGTGAATGAAGAGAATCACCGGGCCCTTGCCTTTCTCGGCTACGTGCATTTTAATGCCGTTAAGGTACAGTGTTCTGTGTTGGATTTCCTCCTTTTTCGAATAGTCTTGGTGGGTATGGGTATGGGCAAGAGACATATTTTGTTCTGGTTTAACTTCTGGTTTTCTGCGCTGAGTCAGTTTGTCTGCCAAGAAAGCGACAAGGGAAACTATCAGGCAAAAGATGAGTGTTAAAAGGAAAATAAAACGAAAACATGATGGAGACAAGAAAATTAAAGGGCCCTATAGGGCCATTTTATGTAACACTTGGCAGTATTAGCTATTTGACGTAAAAATGGAAATGGAGTGGAGGGCCTGCAACTCAAAAGTATATACGCTAGCTTGGAAGAAAAGGAAAAGAGGATATTACTGTTTAGTGATGTTATTCCAATCCTTCAGTGCCAAAATGAGAATCACTATCCATCTTGATGACAATAATTTGATTGGCAATGTCCCCCTTTTTTCCACTTTATATTTGCAGATAGAAAATGAACACACACACACACACACACACACACACACTTAAATATATATATATAGATATACATATATAAAGACTTGCACTTGAAAGGAATAATGTATAAAAGACTTGAAATATAAATTTATATCAACGTGTATCCCAATCAAACTATTCGGGTTGCCTGCCTTTTCAGCTTTCCCACCTGCCCTTTTGATTCCATCAAAGTATTTTCCTTAGGGCAACAAAACTTGGGTTCTGTCATGAAAAACGATTAGAAAAGATATCCAAATCAAACAAAAATCATCCCATAGTCGCAAAATTTTTTATAAAATCTATCTAAACCGAGCATAAATAAATCATCCCACAATAAAAGAAATTTTCGACACTCGGCAATTAAACATGAGACCTGAAAATAGTCGATTTGAGGGTCAAAGCCATAGTCACTTAAGCGTTGAGGCCCTGGCATGGGGAAGATTGGGGATTTGTTAGACATTTTTTTTGTCAATTTTCTCTCTTTTGCTTTCTTGGTAACAAAAGCTGAAATGGCAGATAGGAAGAGACACAGGAAAGACAGAAAAGTTGGGCAAAACAAAGAATGAAGAAGCGGAAAAGGCTAGGAGAGCAAAAGACTTGGCCTTGGGGGCTCAAGGTGCAGTGTGATTGTGCCCAAACCCCGGTAAACGCTGACAGCTGACTGATAGCAAGCAAACAAGCAAGCAGCATCTTTTTTGGGCTTCTAACGATACCTTCAACATCTATTATTTTCACAACCTCCCTCGTACGACTAGTATAAAATTAATGAATGGATTTGTGGTGTTGGCTGGTGGATTACTCCCAACTACTGGTGGTGGCGAACAAGAGGGGGGGGCGTGCACGAGCATCACGTGAATTCATATATTTCATATTCGAAACGGTGGTAGTAACAAAATCACGGGATACATAAAAAAGAACAATAATTCATCATCATCACGAGCATCTGGTTCTTTTCATCGTTTTCTCCACAGATACAAACCATTAACTAGTCAACTGAAGAACTTATAAACAAATGCAGGCAGTGAGAAAGAACTGAATCCAACCCTGGCGTGCATCATGCATGTCCTGTACTGGTCTGCATACAACCTGTTTCATTAGTAAGTTTCCCGTGACCTTTCATTTATTATTTCTATTTGCTCGTCGGCTGCCGGATTATTTGTTTATTCAAAACTAGGACTCTCATCTTCATTCTAAGTCGGCTTTGCTTTGGGCCTCCCCCACCAACTAAGAGTGACACACCCAAAGTCAACCAAACCAAGTATAACTAAGCCGTCAAGGGAAACAGCCCATATTTGCTAATTTTTAATAAAATTATTACGTAATTAATTAATAATAAAAAGAAGGAAGGGTATATCAGTACATTCGCAATCCCGCGTCAACCATGGCGTGCATCCGTTAGACCCGTAATAGCGGACCAGGTGGGAAACCTAAACCGCGAGATTGATTGATTTCAAGAAACCCTCAAGAACTTTCCTACCTTTTCCTTACTAAAACCTACTCGTTATTTCTTCACCCTTCTTATATTTCTCTTCAGCCAAACCCTTCTCTCTCGCAATTCTTGGACTATGGAAAACGACATCGACTCGAGAAGTGAACCCAGTTACGATGTCGAAAGGGGCTACGCTTTGAGCGGGAGAATAATGCTAAGTGCGATTGTGATATTGTTCTTCGTTGTCATTTTGATGGTATGTTTGCATCTCTATGCACGCTGGTATCTCCTCCGAGCGCGTCAACGCCACACACGACGGAACCGCAACCGGCGTACGCATTTTGTGTTCTACGTGGACCCCACAAATCCGAATCCGATCAACGGCAACTCGCGCGGCCTAGATGCCTCTTTGTTGAAATCCCTACCCGTGTTCGTTTATTCTTCCAAGACTCACACGGATGTCATCGATTGCGCCGTGTGTCTATCTGAATTCGAAGAAAACGAGTCGGGCCGGGTTTTGCCCAAATGTAATCATAGTTTTCATATTCATTGTATTGACATGTGGTTTCACTCCCACGCCACTTGCCCTCTTTGTCGTGCTCCTGTGGAATTAGTTACCAAAGAACCAGCAAACCCGGCTGAACTCGTGATATCCGTGTCTGAACCGGGTTCGAGCTCGGACATGTGTCGGAACGAGGAGACTACGAGGAATTACAACGAAGGGTTTGGAAATGAGTCAACTGGGTGCGACTCATCATCGAGTCAGAGTCAGACTCAGTCATCGTCTAGATCTCCCGTCGGTCGTATGTTGTCTTTTAAGAGAATGCTAAGCAGAGAAAAAAGATCTAATTCCACACCGTCGGGTTGCAGTGTGAACGAGGTGGATATTGAGCGAGGTAGGGACGAGACCCGGCAGTCGCAATGTTGACACGGTGGTATTGACTGAATGCAACAGCGTGGTTGCCACGTGCCGATAATTCGTCGGAGTTTGAAAAAAAAAGAAAAAAGAAATCATTCTGGGTCCGTGACAAGAGTACTAGTTTAGTGAGTTGTTAACGCGGCAGATTTTGGTGCGGCAGTGGATTATTCGCAGATCATTCATGACCAGTAATATGTCGACATCTGTAAATGAAAAAATCTCATTGAATTAATTGTTTCTTTCTTTTAATTTATTATTATTATTTTTGGGTTGGAGAAGTTGAATATTCTGTAGTAGGGTGGGGGTATAATAGTAAATACAAAATTTCTTATAATATAAAACTTGTTTTAGTTTGTTAAATTTTGATTTTATGTTGCTGATTAGTGTCTACATATATATATATATAATTATAGTTGTCAACAATTAATAAATAATTAAGTTGGGTGGCGTGTAGTTGTCAACAAGAAGTGACAACGGAGGAGAGGGGAAACATTGCCGAGGGCGCAATGTGAATTGTTTAATTAATAAATAATTATAGTATAATTTTTAAAGATATTTTTATAATTTTATATTAATATTTTAATGTAACAAATCACAAATTTTACATTAATTCATATTTTATTTAATAATCATATTAGGTCCCAACACCAATATTCATGCTTTTAAAGTTGTCCGTAGGGATATAATTCTTCTAAGATTCTTATACACACACACACACTAATCATTAATTTAATGTCTTTCCAATTAAAACCATTATAGTTAATATCTAATTCAAATTCCGTCAATTATTGACGTCTTGTTTTGCTATATTTTTTTAATTTTTTTGAGAATTTAAAGATGTAAAATGATGATGATGATGGTGACTAAACGAAGCTCACCCACGTCCAATTAGACGCCGATTATTGAAAAATAAATTTAAAAAAGTAGAAATGGAAAATGGGTTGCGTAGTTGAAGGTGTGTGTTAGGTTGCAGTGTTCCTTTCACCTAAGCAAAACCACTTTGCACTCCAATATGCAGCCCGTGATTCATTTCTTTCGTCTACTCATTCGTTAATCGCTCGCTGTGGAGAATTGCAACTTTGCATAAACCCCACCACCCCCCAAAAAAAAATGGCTGTATGGAACCAAGATCTCCAAACACACACTCATTTGATCTTCATCATGATGATAACGCGATAAGTTGGGTTTGGTAATTAACTAATCAGGTAATGGATGACCCGATCGGAACGACCCGAAATAGAACTTGTGCCGTTTCTTTGTGCCCAATCCCGTCTTCTCGCATTTCCAATGACGGGACGCGGACATGCATTATCACATCAGTCTCATCTCTGTTCTGTTCTCACACGCTTTTGTTTTGTCCTCTCCTCCTTCTCTCTCCCATCATTTTTGTCTGTACGTAAATCAGTCCAAACGAAGACGGTGTCATTGCTTGACTGCAGGCGCGAAGCTTTGACAGGCAAGAGCAAGTTTTTATCCCACTTTCAGTCTGAATGCATGGTGTGGTACGGTTGCCACATTTACAAACCGCTTAACGCGGTCAGTTCTGAAATGGGTGTGGACTAAGTAAGAATTTATTCGACATCAGAAATCTTTGAGGAGTAGGTTAAGTAATGGATGAAACTGCTGCAAACAAACAAAAGTCAAAAGAAGAGAGCAAGATTATGACATAACTGAAAACTGCTGCTGTGTTGGACGGCGGAGGTAAAGATGATGAAGAGAGCAAGTAAACCCACTTTGCCACGATTATTAAATAATTGAGGTTAGTGAGATACACGTAGGTTGGCTGGCTTGGTTGGAAATCTTTTGCACAACAACTAATGGCTTTTTCTTTGTCAAACATTGTACGACTGTCAGCCCACAACCAACCAGCCCCCACTTACTTTCTTTTTCGCTAAGAAAGAAAGAAATTTACAAAAGGAATAATATATGTTTTAATTACGCACTGATAATTACTAACTGCATATCATTAATAAATTACACAGAAAACAATAATAATAAAAACAGATAATTGCTAGTATATTAGAACTACAATCAAGTCAATCCTATAATCTGCTCTTGAGAAATACAACAAGGTTATTGGATCGCCCCAGTGGTTTGAGTGTCAACCTGATGAATGTAAGTCAACCGGTTCGAGACCTTCGTCTCCTCTTGCCTTCAGGACTGCACTTTACACCCCCAAGCTTTCCGAGCTTCACTGAAAACTTTGAATTCTGCTGCAATGACATCACTGAAGATCCATAATCCGAAGAAGGGTTGATAGTTGGAGACTTCTCTCTCCTGGACTTGCTAGATCCTCTTCTTGAAGGTGTCTTGACTCTCTTTTTTGACAATTGAACTTGTGTTTGCTCTTGCTTCTCGCGACCAAGTAGCTGGATACGAAAAGGATTCACAGCAGTGTAACAGACGGAATCTCCATCTTCCCTACTTCTATCCAAATCAACATCTCCGTTGTTCACCTGAAAAGTGATGTCCCAAATCAGTTCTGTAATCACAGTGAAAATGAACCTACCAATTTTTTATGTCAAATGAATTCACCAGTGAAGTTACTTGGAATATATTACTAGAAACTGACAAGACAAACTCTTCAGAAAAAACTAATCTTTAAGACCTTTATGAAGTTTTGCACCAGATTATTATTACCAACACTAAAACTACAAGCAATGTGTATGCTATATAGCAAGCAGACTTGAAACTTCAACGGAAGAAGAGGATTACCAACTGAAGCAGTGCAGAAAAGGTTCGAGCCACATCATACTTTTCTTGGCCCTTTACAACATGAGCAAAGGACACGACATTTCCATTCTCTTCTTCAAGAGATAGACTGTCAATAATTCTTGCTCCGTATTCATGAATATCAAATGGAGGGTGTGCATCCTATCAAAAACAGGCACTTCAACATTTAATTACAAGTCCAATAAACTTAAACAAGAAGCAAATGACGTCACAAGACTGGTGGTGCTAGCTTGTCAAAGATAGGTGGATTTGAGATAGAAAGGGAGGAAAAGCAATATTACTTGCTCTTCTAACTTGTCTTCAATTTTCTGTTTCCACGACGAAACTCGAGCAGCCAATTCTGTCTGCTTCTCAGTTTCAGCTATGCTAGCAAGAAGAGCATCCTGCAAGGAAAAAAGATAGTTGGGAGAAGATGAACAGTTTCAGTAACCCATAAAATTGCGCAAGAATGAACAATCATAATCAAATTACAGGGTCTAGGCTTGTATCCCCTATAACTTGTCTCCTGGAACCACAAACTACAGTTACATCTAGTTTATGAATATAAGCACGCCTAATGTCTAGATGCAGCTAAAGGTACACATGCATGCACATTATGTTTGGGATAAAAAGTAATACTGGTGATAGGTTTCCAGAAACATATTAGATTAATTTCATTAACATCATAACACAAACTAACATGATGCTGTAATGAAAACCATAATTTGAGAGGAATCAATGCTTACCAGGTGAGAGCGACAAAGATCTTCTAGGTTTGCATGTGAATCTTGACTCCCACGTGGAAATGCTTCATTGGTTTCAGAGTGAGCAGGGCCATCATCATGCTGTGTAAAGGTCAATGAATAAGCAACAGAAATAACAATTTATATACCATTGTTTTATTATGAATACATTAGAAAAACCAAAACATTTGCCTACATACTTTGTCAAGTTGAAGAGGTACATCTTCATCCATATAAATGCCCTCTGGCATGTCAAGGTCAGGTTGCCCAAATTCTGGGTCCTCACTATCATACTGCTTGTCCTCATTGTGATGGCTAAGATAACCAAAAGCATCAAATTTTTCTTGTCCTTCATTAACAAGTGATTGCCGGAGCTGCAACAAGACGTCAGGTCTAAAATGACAACTATAAGATAAGTCAGGCAAACACAAAATCTTTAGAGCAAAACCTTTTCATATACTGAGGGAGATTGGGTTGCCCTTTGTTTTTCAAAGGCGTAATCCCTTGTCTCCCAAATTTCTGTGAGCTCTGGGCTGATAGTACCATGCAATTTTGCAAGTGGAAACATACTGTTTACTGAGATTCGTGTAGCAGAATTTGCCCCATTCCTTCTTAAAGCTTTCACTGGTTGTAAGGAAGAATCAAGCCACAAAATTAGGCACATAACAAGACTGTAAGGGTAAACAAGTGAAGCAAGAAAAGTGCATAGTTTAATAACCTTTTCTAAAAGGCTTCACTTTCAAGTTCCCAGGTTCATGGGGATTCAAGGGTTTCCAAGGATCATCATCGTCAGAGTTGTCAAGTTCTCCAGGTTCTGAATAATTTTCATCTGTATTGAATCCATGATTGCTGTCTCCAAAATTATCATTGGCAGGAGGATCAGGCCCTGCATTAAAACTATTAACATCAAAACTGCAATTCATCTGGGGTGAAGAATGGAGATTGCCATCCTTGTTCTTTCCAAGAGAAGACTTATGTGCGGAATCTCCCAAATGTCTTGTGGGAGACTGGAAGCTCTTGCGATTTGTGCCACTCCCGTGGACAACACTCTGCCTTTTACAAGCTTCACCCCCGTCCAAAAAATCATTAACTGCCACAGCATCAAATGGATCCAATAGAATAAAATCCCGGTAGAGATCATTGGTGGCTAACTGCAACCATATAATAAATTAGTTGGATTGCATAATGGTCAATGTGTGAACATATTACAAATAAGAGCAACTGCAATACCAGATAGGACTCTAATTCCAATCCATCACCAGTAGTGTCTAGGCAATCACCTTCAAAGACAACTAAATTTGCAGGGGGCTTCACAAAGTGATTCAAGAAAGTATCTTTTCCAGTTGGACTGTCTAAGCAATTTTTTACTTCCACTGCAATGTAGACAAATTTTAGCAAAAACTTTCTATGTAACAAAACCAAATACAAGGCTAAATGCTACCTGGGATGTCATCTAAGCCCCAAAACAGATCATTTTCTTCATCAGCAATTGCGTGAGAGCCACTTTCGTTGGGAAGGACCAATGTTCCCTCTGATTGATCCTGTTGCCTATTTCAGCAAATGACAATACTAAATACAGTAAGCAACTAATTCTGTGGCATAGTTCAATATGGGTAAGCATTAGAATACTTGTAGTTCTTGACTGATCAAGATCAACAATTTTGGCCTCCAAAACGTACAGCTTTCTAATAAGATTTGTTAAAATCCCGCAGGCTTTTTTTATATAGAGAGAGAGAGTAAGGGTAAGGGGGCGGTTGTGTTGGTGGGTCGTATTCTCAGTGAGATAGGTAGCTTATTTCTTTTCTTATCCAAGAAAGGGGCACACATTTGGTTCTATTTGAGTAGATTACTTATGGGGATGTGCAAGAAGGCTGCCTCACGTTTAGGTAACTCGACTATTCTATCACGTTTATGCGTTGGGTAAACCAAAAATGTACAGCCTTAAAATTTGTAACAATTGGCGACTTCAAAAAAATATACTTGTCTTTCCAGTGAAAACCATAATTAAAAAGAAACCATATTTTAATTTGATTTCTCTAAAAACCAAGATAGAAGCAAACACACCTCTTCTGAGAAACAAACTCCAAAGCATGCAAAACTAAGTTGTACAAATATTCCACCTTTCTGCTGTACACCTGAACCGAACCCTGAACCAGCAACGCAGCTACATTCCCCCGCCCCAAAAAAAATCATAATCATAATCAAAAATCAATACACGAACAGGTTACGGAAACTAAAATCTAGAGTAAAAAATTTAAAGAGAGGCAGAACCTTCGGCGAAATTTACACAAACATTGTCGAGATTTTCGGAAGCTGTTACTTGACCAGAGCAAATCTTCAAGAGATACCCTTCGAGCTTCTTGGCCAAATCAACTTCCCAATTGGCTTCTAGCTCACGTACCGGGTGCACAGAGAACCTGCCGCCGCTACCTCCAGCCGCCTCGGTGCTAATTTCTTCTTCTCTGCGGCTAGTCATTTTTCAAGATGTAATTCGACGTCACATTGTCATCTGAGTTCATTTGCAATCTTAGGGTTTTTTGAATTTGGAGATGGATAGAACGAGAGGATTGAAAGACTGGGAATACTAGTGTTGTTGGGGAATCGATTGTTTCTCGAGAAAAGTGCAGGAAAATTACTGATGTTGTTATGATTGAGCGGGAGTTGGGAGTTTTGGGAATTTGCTTCCACCAGGCGGAGGGAAAGCTAAGAAATCAAAAGGATTTTCGTTACACATTCTGAGTTTTATAAAATGGGCCGAAATGGCCCAATTCGAACCATTAAAGAAACGTTGTAGGCTGTCCAACTTGACCCCTTGCAATGCTTTGAATTTAGAAAATTATTATTATTTTTTTATTTTAAAAAAATCTCTTTTTAAAATTAATTTATAAAAATTATTATCTTCCAACTATTTTTATCAAACAAAATAACAAAACACACTTTTTACACAAAAAAACAAACAAACAAATAAATAAATATAATAAAATATATTTTTACGTGAATATTTTAATTTAAATTATTTAGTAAAAAAAAATTATAAAAGAATTAATATTAAAAAATTGGTTTTTTTTTAAAAATAAAAATTTGTGGAATTTACATGGCAAAGACTGAAGAAACAATACTTTATTAAGAGAAATGATCATCCCATTGAGTGGGAAGATACACACAAACTTACACGCTATGAATTCCTCTGCTGCTTTACATTGTTTGTTAATCACGATGATATAAACTCGGCTAATGACACACATTAGCAAAGCACTGAGAAATTAATCAACGTTCACAACAACACATTGTGCATGTGCCAATCTTAATCATTATGATAAATAAGAATTAATTAGTAAGAATTTTGTTGTAACAATTTGTGTTAGAAAAGTGGAGGTTGAGAAGATAACCCAACAACTGCATAGATGATTGAGCGTAGCTTTCTCTTAGTTATCCTCCAAATCTTTCCTCCACACTCCTACACGTTCATCATTCCAAGAGTGTAGGGCACACCGGAAGCTTTAATGAAATCATCCGTGTAAAATTTTCCGACTGTGAAATCAGCGGCTTGCTGAGCGTTGATCTTCTTGATACCTTTCCAGGTGGCTCTCTTCGTCTGCACTGAACCGAGACCTCTATTTCCAAACTCTGCGTACCAGCAAGTATTGATGCCGAAATCGCCGTTCCACGGCATCCATCCTTCGGGCTGAATGAATTCTTCAATCTCGGATTGTATGATGACGGTTCTTGAATACTCTTTCCATGGCCTGCCCAGGTACGCTTTGTTAACATCTTTCATTGGATAGTAATCCTTTTCGGCTGTGATCGTGCAATTTTGGAGAACAATTCCGGAGACTGCGTTGTCTTTGGTCCTTCCTTGTGCAGTAACCATGCACTGTTGGTTTTGCATGGGCTTCCTTACTACTAATTTGCAGTTTTGGAAAATTGCTGCCGCGTCACCAAAGATGAAATCAATGGTGCCGGAAATGGTGCAGTCGCGATAGAATTGGCGGTGGGCGTGGACGTAGAGAGTGTCTTGGTACCCATCCATTTCGCAGTTGTAGAAAACTGAATTCTCTGCTTGCACACGCAATGCCACTGCTTGATGCTTTATAGCTCCTGCAGTGTTCGCAAATCCCATGTCCTTCGCCATGAAATTCGATCCAACAATAGCTGCAATGAACAAAAGAAGAAAAATATCAATAGTATTATACAAACTTGATCGAGCATTGGAGGAAAATGTGGCGCACCAACGGTTGCTGTATTCATTGTTTGGGTTCCATCCACGTAGTTTTTGCTGCCGGTGATCGTGGTCTTCGTAGCTCCGTCGCCAATGAACATAACATTGGTCATTTTCTTTGTGACAGTAACATGCTCATTGTAAATTCCTTCCTTGATGTAAACTACAAAGGTTTTATTTGTGGGGTTTTTAACGGGGTAATCATTTAGAGCTTCGGAGATAGTCTTGTACTTGCCAGTTCCGTCCTGAGCTACGATAACATCAGCCTTGATAGTTTCCGGAGTTTCCGCTAGAAGCCTGCGCCTTCCATCGCTAACCCATGAAGGAATTTCATCGTCAGCAGAAAATAACCTTCTCTTGGCACTTTCAGTGCTGAAAGATTTAATTACTGAAGACAAATCAGAGACCATGTCAAGCCCATTTGCTGTAAGTTCCCGCGAAGTATTCAACAGCTTTTTCATTTTGTCTCCTGCGTCAGAACCGGTTATGTTTTCGAACTCGTACACGCAACTTTCTTGGAATGTGATGGCGCCGGTGAGCCAAACCCTGAGGTCTTCTACGTAATCATGGAATTTTGCAATTTCAAACTCATGCATATGAGTTACGGAACTATTCAAATCATCAACTGCATATTCCATAAGATGTTGGCAATTCTCAAGAGCTTGGCTGGTTCTTGGATCTTTGGCAGCTTCTTGCAACGTGGTTGAGTTCTTCATTGCCGCCTTGATTTCATCAATTGCTAGGCGGAACCCTACCTTGATCAATTCCTTCGGATCGGTTTCGTTTGGAGCCGATTTAGTGAGACTATCTTCACAAGTTTGTCTGTAGTCAGTGGGTTGACAAATAGATTTGATCGCCTTGGATGATGTGGAAATCTGACCAGATGGATCGCTGTTTACGTCTGTTCTCTTGCGGTTAACACCAACTGCAACACCAACCACCATGGCCACCAAAATCAAAGAAGAGATACTGATAAGGGTAATCTTCTTCTTCTTAGTCTGGGGTTCCTTTCCAAAACCCATCTTCGCGTGAAAAAAAAAGGAGCGGAAGCTAGTAGGTAAGAGAAGAAGAAGAAGGATAGGACGAAATGAAAGCTAAACAGAGCTGTTGGGGCTCGATTTCCTCCTTTATTACAATGTTGTTGTTATTGCCCCTTGGGCTCTGGCTTGATTATAAATCTCTTTCATTGAGGTTATTATATATCCAATAAACAAGTCTCTGGTCGTTATTTCTGTTAGAAACTTGCGGCAAAGAAAGTCCTGGACAAAAATAACCGCCGCTACTTTTATTGGTATCCTCGTGTTTATTTTACTGTTTAATCCTTCATCTGCGTTGAGGGACAGGCTGCCAAGTATCCTTTACCCGCTTCTATCCCATGACAGATGTAATTAAGATTGCTTTCTATAATATAATTTTGTCCTGACAAAGAGTTTTTGATAAATTCAGTAATAAAATTATTTAAGTAATAGTAAAATAAAAATTTTTATTAATAATCAATCATTCAATTCAATTAATATAAAACATAAAAAAATTTATAAAAAATTTTTAATTGATTACCAATAATTTTATTTTATTTTTTATAAATTATATTAAAAAATATTATAACTATAAAAAATGAATTAATCTCTTTTAATAATTATTGTAATTTATTATGGATGAGAAGCAATTGACTGGCAACAGAAGGACAGCCACAGGCACAATCAAATTCAATTCACGCGGACATCAACACTTTCAATCATCAATCACCTTTGGAGATGATAATATTTAAGAATACACATTTCAAACAAAGAATAAATGGCTAACACCGGAAATCATATGCAGTTTCAAAATATTTCAAGTACCATTCATTACATGTGTTATTTTTCATTTCACTCAAAGTGATGCTGGTATATTATTCATTGAAAAAACAAAACAAAAAAAAGGAATCCCATCCAGATTATTGATATTTCCTGTGTGACATTTTCAAAGCTTAGCTCTTTGCAACTCTAGCTTGGCAATTGTCCCCAAGTGCACTTCATCAGGTCCATCTGCTATTCTCAAGGTTCTTGCTGTGGCCCAGAGATGTGACAGAACAGTGTCCGACGACACACCAGCGCCACCATGCACTTGCATTGCCATGTCCAGCACTTTCAAAGCCATGTTCGGAGCTGCTACCTGCTCCATGCGATGCCATGCATCAGTCAATTCCAGGAAATAAAATGGAAAACAATATTAAAAATAACATTCTTCACCTTGGCCATCGCAATTGTCCCACGGGCCTTTTTGTTTCCAAGCCGATCAAGCTGGTCAGCTGCTTCTAGAACCAACAATCTGGTTCTCTCCAGCTCTATTCGGCACTGCACAACACAGGCAATTGCAAATAAGAGAATCACTATTTTAACTAAGAAAATTAAGCTAAACATAGAGAGGTAAGGAAATTGATGAAGTTAGATTTTAGCAAGTAATCAACTTTACTTCATAGGGTAGAATTTTCAGAATTCATCCCCAATCTGGAATTAATTGAGATTACCCTGGCAATATCAGAAAGAAAAGAACCATGCTGAGCAATAAACTTTCCAAATGCTTTTCTGCTAAGAGCCCTGTAAGCCATCATCTGCATGCCACGCTCAGCCGCACCTATCAGTCTCATGCAATGGTGCAGCCTTCCTGGGCCTAGTCTCCCCTGTAAGCAAGCAGAAACATATTTCAGCGTCATAAAACACCATCCAATAATCACAAGTCATATCTGCAATTTTATCTGGTACTCGTAAATGTCTATACTTGTGCTATTTGTGTCTAGACAAGTATGAACTGCACATATATTCTATGACACCTGGATTCAAATCTAAATCAAGTCAAATCCAGTAGCAGTGAAGGCATAGAACAACTTTACCTGGGCAATTTCAAATCCACGCCCTTCTCCCAATAGAATGTTCTTTGTGGACACACACACATTCTCAAATGAAACTTCTGCATGCCCATGTGGCGCATCATCAAACCCAAACACCATGAGTGGTCTCTTAATGCGTATACCTGGAGTCCGGATATCAACTAAGATCATAGATTGCTGCTTATGCATAGTGGCAGAGAAGTCAGTTTTTCCCTGCATATTGTTCAGATCACCCACTTCAATAACACAACAATTAATAAAACTACTCCTGCCACACACAGTGCTAGAAGAACTAACCATGACTATTAGAAGTTTGCACCTAGGATCCATGGCTCCACTAGTCCACCACTTGTTCCCATTGATAATATATAAATCGCCTTGTCTGTAAAAGAAGTGCGTAGATGGTTTTAATAATTTGAGAAATTCCAACCACATTTTATAATTGGTTACTATATAGCATGACAACAGTGAAATATACTTCCAATTTATTTTCATAAGTTTTTATTTTAGTCAATTAAAATAGCCTTCACATTTCACTTTTGCCAAAAATGTTCTTCCCACTTACAAAAGATGGCGAGAAACCTACCTCTTAATAGAGCACTCAATATTGGTTGCATCAGAAGAGGCAACTTGCGGTTCTGTCATTGCAAATCCAGATCGAATCTTCCCCTCAAGCAATGGAATAAGCCATTCATGTATTTGTTCTTTGTTTCCATACCGCAATAGTACCTAAAATAAAAAGCTTAAGTTTAATACTCAGACCTAACAAACTAGAAGATAATGAATATATAATGCAACAAAAGTAAGACATGTCATCCATCCTGGGTTCATGCAGATTACATGAGCTCAAAAACATATTTGTCAACACTTTAGCGACTTGATGAAGTTCAATCAATCCAAAGATCAATGTATCTTGTAATAAGTTGTGAAAGAAACAACAATCATTCCCAACTTCCTACTCTTAAATTTTCCGGAAACAACTCAAGAATAACTTTTCTAATGTAAAGAGACTTGGCACTTTCAAAGATGGAGGAGGAAGGCCAAATAGAGACTAACAGTAATCAATCACTCCTAAGGTTCTAACAATTCTGCAAATAAGTTTTACCTCCATATTTCCTGTGTCAGGTGCACCACAATTAAAGACCTGTGGAGCCCAAACTGAACGACCCATGATCTCACAAAGGAATCCATATTCAAGGTTCGAGAGGCCAGCCCCAAGTAAGGAATCAAAACCATCATCAGAGATAGCATTTTTACCATTGCCAAATATTAGTTTTCTCGCCCTTGAGGCACTGTCAGACTGCCATTAAAACAAACATTCAGAGAAAAATAATTATTAGTAACCAATCTCTTTTAAGCTAAGACAGTGCAGTAACTGTGAATGGACAAACACAGTTGTTGGAAAAGAAAGAATTATGATTGGGAGCAAATCTGGAAACATACGAGGTATCCATAAGTTCCATAAGCCCTCTTTCTTTGCCAGCTCCTTTAACCTCTCCTCCTCTGGGTGAATTGTCCACCGTGAGTCAGACTGAGCAAGTTTATAGAACTCTTTTTCCATGGGGTATATATGATCTTCCATGAACTTAATCAATTTTGTTTCTCAATCCCAGAATCCTTTGGCTGGGAATAAACCTCCCTCTTTCCTCCGAAAGGCTTTGGATTTTGTACTCATTTCCAAATTGTTTTGCATTTCCCTGTGAAACTAAATCAGAGAAGTTGAAAAAAAAATAGATTAGGACAATAATTTTGCATACAATAAATCATATAGATGGTAAGGAAAGATGAATGTTGAACATTCTACAACCAAGATAAAGAATATCATTGTAATGTTGTCAACACAGTACAGCAAATAATCAGCATTCTTTAGATAAATCTAGCCTTTATAACTCTCTCCACGTGAAAGTGCACCCATACAGACATAGAAATATATAAATGTAATATTTAAAATATAGTAAACATATGGGGGGAACAAAAGCAAACACTTAATTAATGTCCATCGTTTTACAACACATCCTAACAGCACCTTGTTGAATTGTTTCTTGAAAAACATGTTGCCTGTCTTTAGATATAAACCAAAGGGTTTATACACTTAGGCCTAAGAAACCATGGACAAGTAGACGAGAAAAGCATCATTTGTCTTTGGCATGAACACATTTACGGGTAAAAAATTGAAAAAAAGAAACAATTCTTGTTTTCTTCTCCTGCTTGCCATTTCAAACAAAGTTTGTATTGAACTACATTTTCCTAAAGTATAATATTGTCGGTGAGCTGAAAATAAAAAAACTCTTGATCAAACCATATTGTGGAATGACTAATACCAGATGGAGGGTATTCTGGAATCACAGATTTCCGTGAAATATAATTTAGTGCAAACTCTATAAGCTCATTGGCTTGAGCTCCAACATGTCGGGCTCGCTCACCTCCTGAAGCATTACCCTGCATTGTCACAGTAATCAGAGTATCATATAAGGCTGATATTCCATAAACAATGCTTTTTCCAATAGTTGACAATCAAGCATTGAGCTTGGTCTGATCACAAATACCATCAGCCATCTATTATGTACGCCTATGTAGATTGATGCCCCACGGAATAAAGCAAATGCAACATAGAACTTCCACTCTCTGGCAGGCCATGGTTTTCCCTGCATTTCAACATTTGCAGTATAAGTCAGTCCTCAAATAATTTAGGTGGATAACCATGAAAGGAAAATATATTATAACCATCTACTACCTACAAGATGGCTACGGAAGAGGGAAAAAAACTACACATTACAAGGGAGTAAAGCTCATCAGAAAATTAGTGAACCACAAAGGTATGTCAAAAATCAAACATTACCAACCATCATGACCATTATTTTAATATAGATTCATTCATAATCATCAGTCAATATCCCCCATTTTACAAGTTTTAACAGTGCAATATATTAGATAGATATCAATTTACATTAGATGAGCATTTGATGTATGGTTTCTCTACCAAAAGTAATCAAACTATGAAAAGCTCATTAGATCGATGCTATTTCATGGGTCTTACCGATGCAGAACAGTAGTCTTCCAGAAACTCAGCTTGTGAGGGAATCCCGTCTGGAATTCCAGTAACTTCAAAACCTTGAAGCAGATGTTCTTTGCCATGGCCAATATTTACAATATAAGGCTGCCAAGAATGGGAAGAAGTAATCAGCAGATAGATGTCTACATAAAAAACACAAAATATTTAAAAATGTATAATATATTTGTAGAAAAATCAGAGGATAAAAAACAGAATGGCATGTGCTATTTAAGAAACAATGGAAGGATAGGGTTTAGGTCTGTCAATGCCAAAAGCTAATGTTAAAAATTGGCTTAGTACCAAACAGCAGTATGCAACATCAGACATCTGGTTTCCAAGAGTGGACAATTCCCAGTCGAGAATACCAATCAGACGATCCTGCACCATTAAGAGGATATATCACAAGAGCAACTTGGAATATATAAGGTTTTCAGAGATATTTTATAAACATTGAGCTTTCGTTGCATTAATAAACAATCATTGATTCTATATTTCCTCTAATAAGTCAAAGTGAGATTGCAAATTTTTGAGCTAATATTCTATGATTGTTGACCATTTTCAGATATAAGAAATATAAAAACACACTTAGATATCTGAGTTAAGAAAAATCTATGCAACTTAAGTTGAATAAAGATCTTAGTAGTACCAGACCTCAAAGGGATGAAATACAAGATTATCAATACGAAAATCCCCATGAACTAGGCCAGATGCCATTGCTGACGGATCTTCAGAGGGAATATTTTGCCGTAACCAATCAATCAGATGAAACATTTTTGGATTTCTTGCAGGCTTACCCTCAGCAGTTGAAGCAATGTATTGTTTAGCCCATCTCTCTATCTAAAACAAAGGGAAATCAAAATTGCCACTTGGTTGCAAGAAATTTTGTACAAAAGTAAATAAACAACAAAGCACTAAATGAGCTTAAACTTTAAGAAAGTTCAAGCACCTGCCGTCTACAGTAGTTCTCACGCCGTCCATATTTCCCTAGACCAATGATATCCACATTAGCCGTATGAAGAGAAGCTAATGCTTTTGCAATTGCTCGATATATAGCTCTCCTTCTCTCGGGTGCCACACCCTGATCAGATAGATTAATATTAAAATCCAAACTGTCATGCCAAACATTTGTAGTTTGATAATCAGAGTGAACTATTTGCATCATTACTTCAATTAGACCATAGAGTAAACGGCGGAAGATAAAAACTGCGTTACCGGTAACTTGGGGTCGATAAAAATACGTCCTTCCAAAAATTCCATGATGTAAAATACGGTTCCAATTACATTCGAATCAGTACATAAACAGAACGCTTTAGGAACTGGAACTACCGTATGATTACCCAAAGCCTGGAGAACCTGTCACATGAAAAGATTCAGAATTGAACTCAGATTTTTATTGACAACACATGGAGAAGTTGATACACGTGCGGACAGAGAAATTGTTCTAGGTTAAATATCCGATAAACTTGACATATTTCAGAACAACAAAGAACATAACAAATAAATATTTAAAAAATGCCACCTGAAACTCTCGATCGACAGCGTGAGCAGACTCGAGCAATTTACCGGGAGGCTTCTTCCTCAAGACGTAGCGTTTTACTGCCGCTCCCGAACCTACTTCGATTAGATACGTCGGATTCGATTGGCCATGACCAAACTATAAACCAAAAGAAGAAGAAGAAGAAGAAGAAGTTATGTAGAACAAATAAAAAATTCATAAAACTCACAAATGCAGGGAGAAAAATACCTGAGAGACGGCGAAATTAGAAGGAGATTGCGGGAAGCCAGGGACGTTAACGGAGGCGTAGCGAATCAAAGCATCGTGGTCTAGCTGATGAGCCGGTTGTACTTGGCTCACCAAATCACCTGTACAACTCGCCATGATTTCTCGACCTCCTCCTGCGCCTCCTCTTCGCTATCTCAACCAAACAGTAAATTCAAACAAACAAACAGACGCTGCAATTAGATAGTTTCCAGTTTTCAACATTATCGCAATCGTTTATTTAACAATATAATATTGTTATTGCTTTTGTCTTAGCCTACAGTATCCATAGAAAAAATCGAGCAATAGATTGAATGCCTCGCTTTGCTCGAATAGTAAACGAAGGCAGCACGGGCGATTTTATCCGAATGTGGTAACAAGTATTAATGACTAGGTTTGAAAATTGGACTTTTGGCTGTGCCGGCAGCCATTGATGACGTGTCGGTTCAGTTTTTAATTAAAAAATAATTTAGAGTAATTGTTTTTTTAAAATCTTCCTCTCTTTTCTGTCCACCAGGTTAGACTTGGGATTCGATTTGGTCGTTGCCGTGGCGGGCCAGGAATTAGTTAGGACAGAAGATTGCTCAATTGAACAGGTAGGTCTATTATGATTTTTTGGAAGCCTTTATTGCAAGTAGCAGGACGTTTGAGGCCCTACAGGAAGGGAGTTGTCCTTTGTTAGAATTTGGAGGTTGGGCTTGAATCAGGGAGGCCATTAAAAACAAAATAGACCCATCCATTATTTATGTGTGTTTTAAAAATTAATAAATAATTACAAAATTATATATATATATATATATAAAACATAATTTGAATTTAAAAAATTATTTGTCATATTAATTTAAAAATTATCTAGTAATGGAGTGAAGGAAAGATGCTAAATTCACACTGAATTTAATCTTTGTTGCTTGCAATTCGATACTCATCTACAGGGAGCTACTACGTTATTTAAGCGGAATGAAGAAGAGCTCAAAACAAAACAGCCAGCCAACAACTTCATACATAGAACATATAAACTGGAACATGCAGAAAGCTTCCTCGGCTGATGAAGCTCAATGCTGCTGCTCATCCACTGCCAGCGGGATGGACTTCACCTAGATCAAAATTATCAAGGAAATGAAAAGATTTCAATCTTAAACCGTCAAGCAGAGTAACAAATTTAATGAACTTTTCTAGGTTTGAAAGTAATATCAGCACATCAATAACTGGAAAGTTTATGATTTTTTTGGACCTGTGGAAGAGAATGAACACTTGATAGTGGACCAACTACAGAGAGAGGAGATTACTGACCAGATTGCGGAACTTGAGAATGTAAAACATCTCCAGATATCGTCGAGTATCTCTTCTCTCAAGCTTAGAGACATACTGCCAAAAGCCATAAACCCCAGCTAATGTTAGGAGTCTCTCCGAATATATCTTCCATGTGTACCTGCAGAATTGATCTTGAATAAGTAACACTCAGGAAGGCAAAGGTCAGGTTCATCAATAAAGCTCGTGCCTTTCGTAAATTTGTTTAAGCCCTCCATCAGAGATCCTATTCCACTGACTAGGATCTTCCATGCACTTTTCGAAGAAGTCAATCATAAGTGCGGCCACCTGATCAGGGTGATAGGGATCAATATGGAATCCTGAAACACCATGCTCAATGATCTCGGCAGGGCCACCATGACAAGTGGCAAATGTAGGGAGTCCACAAGTCATGGCTTCCACAACTGTGAGGCCAAACGCTTCATAGAAAGCAGGCTAGATGGGCAGGTATTGAGTTTAGATAAGAAAGCAAGTACTTTCACTCCACATTGATATCACATACCTGCACAAAAACACCTTTTGTATCTGCAATGTAACGATAAAGCTCACCATTACGGGCACGGTTCATTTGAGCTGATATCCATCGGAACTGCCCATGCAAATCATATTGCTTAATGAGACAATGCATTTTCTCAATCTCTGCCATTTCTTCTCTGTCCCTGGAATCCTTGGCATCAACGTAACCACCAACCACAACAAGATTTACAAGTTCCCTAAGCCTGCCGCTCTTACCATAGCACTCAACAAGCCCCGTCAAGTTTTTCACCTTGTCAAGTCTTGCCATGGAAAATATTATAGGCTTTGATTGATCATTCAACATACCACTGCACAAATAAGTAGCAGAGTAATAAGACATAATACCTATCTATGAGAAATAAAAGGATAATGCAATCATGCCAAAGATAAACTAGTTATATATTCAAAAATTCAGGTTGTCTTCAAGTCAAACAAGAATTGGGTAAATAAGCACTTCTCTTTCTTGTTTGAAGATGTGGCTGATTAGGTTTATAGGAGGCAAACAAGAATTGGGTCAATAAGCACTTCCCTTTCTTGTTTGAAGATGTGGCTGATTAGGTTTATAGGAGGCAAGTAAATTTCATAAAAGTCATACTTATAGGAGGATGCTTACACATGCTCATCATTCTGCTCAGGATCATACAAGAGTTCTTCAATGGGAGCATGTAAAGCAGTAAGCCTTTTCTCCTTGTCAGAGTAAGTAAAATATAAGCACATATCAGCTCCTGGAGAAACGATATTGAACTTTGGATCAAAAACATCAATGCCATGAACAACTCGATACAGCCCAGGAAGTGTAAAAGCTGTGTGGCTCTCATATTGTCCCACATTATTTTTGCTGAGATAGAATAGAAATGATAAGCAACTGGTAGGCAAAAAGCAAGTCAAGCAATAAGCAACAGACTAGCATCAGAAGAACAAAGGAGAAATGATTGTAAGGGGACCAACAAATTGAGATTCCATTTAAAGGTCATGTAGCATTTGAACTCCAATTTACATCCAAACTACTAAGGCAGAACTTACCTTCCTGCAATCTCTTGGTACGTACTGGTGATTATAAAGTCTGCATTGTTCATTGCAATAAGGTCAGCAGTAAATTGACAAGAAAAATGGTATATGTCCTCATACTTTTGCCAATATATGTCAGAATCAGGATACTTTGTTTTCTCCAATGCATGTGCAATGTTACACTGCATGGATGAAGCATGATAAAGATGAAACCAAAACAAGAAGATATGGCTTCAGCAGATATTAATCTTTGTATTTTTTATAACAATTAATTAACTCAAAAATCACATCAAACCTGTGTGATTCCTAGCTTATAAGTTAACAGGGTTGCAACTAGATTTCCATCACTATAGTTGCCAATGATCAGATTGGGAACACCTTGTAACTCTGCAGCAATTTCATTTGATGCATCCTGGCAAGAGCCTTACAAATAGTGAAGTACTGTTGAACATATCATGAGAGCAAGCTCAAAGAATGTGCATCACTTGTTTACAATAATACAGTTTGACTCTTCAGAGAAAAGGAAATGATCACTGTTTACAAAATTCGGAAATTTTACATTCCTATAGCACGTCAATGTCACCACAGAAGATATAAGCTAACCTGCTTGTATATGGACCATAGAAAAGTCTTCCAGATATCCAAAATACACTTTTGTTTTTGTTTTTTAACATCACATTGGTTAACCTTATAAATATTGTACACGCACACACACACATGCACGTTTGCATGCACGTGCGCGCACACGCACACATATATGTATATGTATATATTCAATCTCATGCACATTTCAAATATGCAAAAGGATTTAGAACCAACAACCCCATTGCGTAAACTGTTTATACTCACACATCAAGTTGAGCATAAACTACACAGAAACACAAGAAATAACCAACATACACTAGTGCTTACCTCGGCAAAAGTTTCCAAATATGGCCACACATCAAACCTTGAAATCCACTTACGAAGAATACCATGCTCAGTTCTAAATGGCACACGCAGAATATGGGCGTGTTCTGTCCCACTTATTCTTTCTAATCTTTGGTTGCAAGTCGTCCCTTTTGCATCAGGAATTAGTCGAGTAACCTTAAACCACACTTTCCAAAGTTAGTATTACTATGGCAATTTGTATCAAGTTCAGAGGGAAAATTGAAAAAAAAATGCATATCAGTAACTGTCACTGATAAATTAAAACACCTACTACAAGAATTTTTGGGATGACATCCAGTCCTTGTTTTTGTATCCTAAGAAGCATCTCATTTTCCAAAGCACGTACTTGATCAAGTATATAAACAATCTGTGTATTGTAAAAGACAGTGTAATCTGTTATTCACAAAATTATATGGAGGTAACTGAAGATAATAAACCGTTATACATACAGGCAAAAACTCTTATGTTTGAGTGGAGCAAAAGCTCTAAATAAGAAGCCCAAAATAATGACAGTAAGTGTAAAACATATCAATGTTCAACAGGGGACAGATAATTGATAAGTTAAAGAAGAATGCTTAAGAAGCATACCTGTCCACCAGTATCAGGCAGACCCAAGACATTTGCCTGACCAAAATAACCATGTGGGGACACAATAACAACATTGAACACCATAGGAATCCTTCCAAGAAATGTCTCCAAGGTGGCAGGATCGGGAGCTTGAAGGATATCCAAGAGAAGATGCACCATCTCTGATACCTGTTGAGCTGTGTCACCCCAACCTCTCTCGAATCCCATTCCTTGTAATCTATGCATACGATATTAGAGAAAACCAAATTTTAAGGTAATAGATTATCAAACAAATTATGGAAAAGAAAAATTGTTCGGGAAACATTGGAGAAAAAGAGAATAAATAAAAATGCTTACTCAAACTCAAACTCAGAAAATGGTGTACGAGGAGGGAGCTTAGAAAGGTATTCCTCTGCCCTAACTAAAGCAGACTGAAGTTTGGATATGCTCTGTATCCTATCATTCAGCATCATCACCTGTACAATATAATGCAAAAATTTAAGATGTTGATATATTTCTGTCTTTGAAACATTTAAAAAAAAAGCACATACTTCCTATGTCTTTTATGCACTCAAATTTGAAACAAGCCAAAGTGGAAACAACTAGGTTGTAGAAAATTAGTGGCTAGCACTGTGCAATAAGATCTTTGTCAACACATTCTTAAAGAAGAATATACTTTTATCTAACATATAAACAGAACAAGAAATAGTGTGCTCATTCAGGAAAAGACAAAGCTTGAGCAGACTTACATGTCCATCATGTTTGTGAGCACGAAGAAAATTAAGCAAAGGCTCCAAGCTTTCTTTGTTGCGAAACATATTTGAAGATAAGTGGCGATTGAGGAACTGAACCCCATTGCCAATGGATGATGACCTTGTTGGTCGAGGAAATGTTGCATTAAAGGGCTCAAGATCCAGTTCAAGCATGTAGTTGTCATTGGACCTACCACAAATAACAGACTCCAAATTTTAAATATGTTTGCTGACAACACAAGTAGAAAGTAAAATACAAACTAGCTGATGCAATCAAATGGCAAAGTTATTATCAAATAATTGTGAAAAATGAGAACTACAGCAACAACAGCATTTGTGGGTCCTATTTCAAAGTTTATATTGAGAAAAACAAACCTCATACATCACTGTTGTTTTCACTTTCATAAATGCAAGTCTGTTCATCTTTAAACATGATTTAGAAAACAAGGCTTTCTCAAAAATGAAATCCTGTTAGATGACAGTTTTCAGAAACTGAATCTCATTTTTATTTTTGTTACCAAGTGGGGACATAACATACAAAAACAGCAACCAAGATTTATTAAAAGAGAGTATCTTACTGTCCATCCAAGAGTTCTTCTTTGAATTTAAGATACTCTGCCACAGTCAAATGATCCACACTCAATTCATAAACATTAACACGGACATATTCCCAAACACCAGGCCTCGGACGCACTGCTAGAGCCACGAATGGAGGCAGAATTATTGCTTCCTATGAGCATAAATTAACAATGACATTAGAAGAACAGAAGAAAGAAAATGAATTTTTTATTTAACATAAAACAAGCTACAACAAAGGTGGTTGTAACTTTTAAATACAAAAACTTCAGACTGATAGGATCTCTAATCAACAAAAGCATTAAGAGCACCCCATAACAAATTATCTTTGACGAAAATAATCATAGACTTGAGGGAGCGCATCCGACTGGCACCACCACTTGACAACGTCAGATAGTCCATAACTTTTATATGTTAATCAAAGAGTAGAGTTGAAAAACAGAAAAACGGATTTTGTATAAAATGATCTTTGGAGAAACACTTGCCCTTCCAGGAAGCACCTTTTTCGATTTAAAATAAAAATAAAAACGTTTTCTTGGGAAGCACTCGTTAAGTGCTTCTTCAGAAGGCAGTTTTACCATTAAGTACATTGTACAAAATCACTTGCAGTCAGACCCAGTCACAAGATAGCGTTAAATTGTATGAGAACATCTCCTCTATCCTAAACATGATTAAGAAAATAAACTGACGTTAGATAATAGGGTTACAATCAAAAACCACACTGAGGAGAATGACAATACTGAGTTCCACCTGTGCAGATTGCAGGACATTCATGAAAGGGCTATCGCCGAGCTTCTGCATTCCTTCGTCTTCTTTAACAATATCGGTCAGCTCATCTGTCAGGTGATGACGCTGCAGTATCCCCTTCCCCTTACCCACATACCTTGCACGGCACTCCAAATATCAACTAAAACTTCCAAAAATTGAACAGAAGATGCAATTGAAAAATATTCAATTCTAGGAGCGTTTGATTTCAAAAACTATAATAGAGTTAGGGATTTTTTTGACATATTTCGCACACAATCTGCATCAATGTTGTCAAGAGCACAATTACATCTGGAAACTAAATTATTAGAACATTATTTATTTATAATCATATGAAAATTGAAAGGGCGATCTAGCACTATTGACGATTGAGAAATTGACCTGGAGAGAAGAGAAACAAGCTCGTTTCGGTGAACAGAAAGCGTGTACTGAACACGATCTCGCATGCTCGATGAGTGATCCAACATATGGTGCGGCATAATTCCTTCTTAGAAATTTACACAAACTAAAGGGAGAAATTATCAGAGACAAAATTAAAGAAAACAGGGGAAGTGAAGCGGTGTGAACGAATGGTGTGTGTGTATAATCATATATAGCAAAAGAGAGTTGAGAAAAGCCGAAGATAAACACGAATCGAGAAGGCGAAATGAAGCCAAAACAGTGACGGAAACGGCCATTGTTGCTGTGCGAATGTGATAAATGAGTAGAGGCACTTGGCATTGCGTTTGAGGAAGCTAAGCTAAACCACGTAGCTGTTTCCCTCGCTATTTGAATTGAAACAGTGGGCCTCGGCTTTCCATTTGCAATGTTCACGCATAGATTGTCACGCCCATCCGATTTCTTTTCCGTGAAAAGCACGCACCAATGGAATTGCGATTGTGGTTATTCGAGGATTTGTGTTGGTAACAGAACCCGCCAAATTCCCTTGGTGGGCTCAGTTTCCGTTGGCGCTGGGACTTGGGCTGGACATTATGTATTACACTAACTTCATTATTGTGTTAAAAATAGTTCATGCATGCCGACGAAACAATGTCATGCATCAATTCATTTCATCACCTTCTTTGATTGCTTCCTAGAAGGCTTCTTTAATTTAGAAAAGAGGTTAGTGAATGAAAAGCTACCTCAATTGATCAACACTTGACTTCTTCTTTTCTGTGGGGACGTTCATTTCCTCCCCTAATCTCTCTTAAACACGTGATCTAACTCTCTTAACACACAGATAAATACTTATATTTAGACCAACATTGCCATGTACAACCAATTATGAGAGACAGACATCTGTGTAAAAGCATTCATTTTAGAGCATCTTAACCTTTTCCCTTACTAACAAATGTTAAAAAAAAAGTATTTGTGTATCTGGGAAAAGGTAGGGCATGCAAGGGATAAAATGTCCACAAAGGTGTTCTCTTTTTAGAATCATCACACCTTTATACACAGGCAACCATGGCTATTAACCCAACTTTTTAAATTCAATTCATAAATTAAGAATTAAAATATATATATAAAATAAATATTAAATTTGCCATAATTACACGTCTCATTTTTATATTATAATCAACTTTGCTAAGGAGGTTATATATTAATCCCTACTTTTTCTCGAGCAAGTTATCTCATTGCCTAACACAAATCAAATAGTTATATCTAGACCAAGAACCTTTTTAGTTATGATTGCACATGGCATTAGATACTATCCGTGTAAAGCAAGGTTTTAAAGCATCCATTATTGGGCATCTAAATTAATCTTAATTGATGCATAAGTCATGATCCTAAATGGTAGGGAATGCAAAAGGATAAAGCGTCCAGAAGGCTATTCTCTTTGTAGATCTATGTCCAATTAGCATTTTTACAACTGATGCATACCCAACCATGAAAATTAAGCCAAGATTGGCAATGTCGTCTTCCTTTCAGGTTTTTGGATGGGTAATACCATCTTTATACTTTTCAAATGAACATCAAATTAGTATTAACGATTTTGATAATTTTTAAAGATATTAAATAAATTCTATAAGCGGGATTCCTATCAAACTTAATATTAATTAAAAAATGAGTTTGAGGTTTCAACAAATAAATTTATCCAACCCAATATTAAATTGAAATAAATTTTGAGGCTTTAGCAAATACACAGACTAATCGGAATCACGAAAAGTTAAGATTAAGAGAGTAGTTGAATTCTCTTTATTTGTCTGTTGATTTTAACACGTTAGGAAGGGTGAAGCTGTGGAGGAGAGGAGTTTTATTCTTTCTATCCAAGGGGCTTGAATTCAAAGATTATTAGGCAACAACATAACACAGATACAAAGAAAACTGAAGTTTCAGCTTGTTTCTCGGGAAAAGCTTGCGTTCGGAGGCAGAAACAGAAAGTTTTTGTTTTCGAACTTCAGCATTACTGTTTCCCAAGAGTCTGAAACGTTTTGGTTCTCTTTTGTGTCTGTTCGACGAAACGTTATCTTCAACAAAATCCATGGATAATCGCCCCAGTTTGCTTCTATGCTGAGTGATTTATGTTGCTCAACCCATAAATCTTTGCTGCAATCCATGCTTGCAATGGAAATTGAAACTTTTACTGTGTTATCGACGACACAGCCACTTATTTTACGAACTTGTTGACTTAAAAATCCCGCCCCAGAATGATAATCGCACATCAAAATCATTATGATTGTCAATACTTCGTCGGAAGAACCCAGTTTCTGATTATTATCAGAAGCAAGAAGCAGTTAATGTTATCACAAGCTAGGAAGTAGCAGTTTTAATATGCTCTAGCTTGTACGATGTCGTCTTTATCTTCTACCTCTCCTTTTTAACAATGAATAATAATCTTCTGCTTATATAATTGCCTCTCTAAACTCGGATTGTCTAGTTTATAATTCATTCACGTATCACCTTGACATTTAAACCCCACCACTGGACACTCTCTTTTGGAAAGCAAAGGGGAAAGCTTTTGCTTTATGATCTCTGTATATAAGTATTCTGGATCTCAATTATATGAAGGGAATCGAAGATGGCATGAAACATGCTTCAACTAGAAATTCATGAAGGCAATAATAACTAATCTTATACGTGCATTAATATATTATGGCTGCTTCCTGACGACAGGAGCTTGCTTTGCCTGCTGCTACTCTATTTACGAGATGAACAAGTTTCTTTCAGAAATTTTAGTATGCGACATTATTCATCATGAACTTCCATAGGTGTTAGATTATTTACAGTGTTAACTAAGGAAACAAGCTACACAAGTCGCTGTTTGTGTCCAACATTTAGCCCAAACTTAAGATAACATCTAAAATCAATTATGCGCCCAAATTAAAGCACAGAGCCGCTTTCGATTATTTAATAAAGAAATCTTGAGAAAGGTTTATCACCTAACTTTTCTTAAACGTGTTATCTCACTCCTAAAACCCCCAGATAAACATATCTATAGCTAGATCAAGAATCTTGTTAGTTATGATTGCAGTGCACATCAAGTAAGAAGCTATCAGTGTAAAGAAAAATTTTAAAGCATCTATTCTGGAGCAGCTTAATCCCCAGATTTTCCCTTATGAAAAATGTTAAAAGAAGTGTTTTTCTACCAAATGGTAGGACATGGGAAATTTTCCAGAAGGGCTGTTCTGTTTTAGATGTATATCTAATTAACATCTTGACAACGGGATTGCAGCAACTGAAGCTTTTTCTCAGAAGAGAATCAGACAGATCTATACGCAACCATGGATCTTAAATTAATCCAGGATTGATAATATATTCTTCCTTTCAGGTGTATTATTGAAGTGACATTGCATAATTTTTTAACATCGCAAAGTGCGAGGGCAACTTTAATTTCCTATATAAGGTGATTGGCTTCGAAGGTTTGTAGGCAAGACAGACAGGAAAAAGGAAAATTTAGCCTTGCCTTCTGAAGTAATAACTTCTTGTGCCAATGGCACCTCAAGACAAGCTTGTTAAGGTTGGGGTGGAGGGTTTCGCTCTTTTGGACGAGGTCTACGGCCGGAAAAAGAAGTCTCTTGGATCAAGTGTTCCTTCTGCTACTCCTCAAGCCTACGGTCAATATCATCATCAGTGTTACAACTACAACAATCAACAGCAATATGTTTATCGGAGGCCCCAAGTTATCATCGTCAGGGAGCCGGTCATCGATAGCAACCAGGCGGCTCAATTTTATGGTGGTATTTCGATTGTGGATCACAGTATGAGAAAACCAATTCGCAGGGTTTGTTAGGCTTATTTCCTTGCTTTCCTTCTTGACTACTTTGTGAATCTCTAAATCAGGGGTGTGAGTGTTGTTGCCCCAACACACAACCAGATAAATAATTGAAATCACTTAGTTATCCACATGTACAGGATTCCGAATGTTCAATAAAAAGTCACTCTTTTCGGCTGGACTGGAACTATTCTCTCAATATTTCACTTACCAAACTCATTTTGCCTTTAATTTTCCATCTAATTTCTCAGTAACCAAACACCAGATTAAGTTGACAAATAGAAAACATTTTGACTGATTCCTGTAACTACGGTGGTTGGGTACCATACAGGCCAAATCGTTAAAGATTGCTGTGGCTTGGCTGACATAAGAAAATACTAAGAACGTGTCATCGAGAACCGCGCTTTCATTGTATTGGAGACGGAGAAGTTTTCAGTTGTTACTCGGAAAAAGTTCAATTATATGGAGGTGTTGGGTTCGGAGGCAGAAACACGATGTTGTTTCTTGCAAACTTCCAGCCCTGGCTGTCTTCTAAAATTCCACAATATTTTGGTCCCTTTTTGTGTGTGTCCGAGCCCATATGTCAACAACCTCTTATCTCCTCAAGACAAAAATATTTGCTGCAGTTTGATCTTAATTTGTTTCATAGAGAAAAGGCTGCAGTCCATGCTTGCCACTGAAATCGGAACTGTCTTAATTTGTTCGACACAATAACACGCGCACGTACGTGCAAGCCAAAATTTCATTCTCAAACAGACCTTCAGTTAAAGGCCATACCCACCGTACTGATAAACACGAACAGTGTTTTGGATTAAATCAGAAGATAATCAGTTCTCGCTCTCTGGCATCACTCATAGAACGTCATACAACTGATGAGAGGGCCATAAAGGGAACAAAAAGAATTGTGATAAGTGTTGATGGATATTTGCTCCACCCAAAGAAAAAGAGAATTCGGTGAGAATCCATTTGGACCAATGATGATGACCAGAACATTTATACTCGACTTGATCAGCGATAAACTTTTAACAAAGGAGATCGAGGTGGGTATGGAAATTATCTTTCATTATATCTCTTTTACGATACTATTAATCTCAGTGAAGAAGAGACACTTACGATAATCAGAAACTCTTTTCCTCTGATGAAAGTGTTGACGATCGTGATGTTGCTATATAATTGCCTCTCTAAACTCTTGACAGATAATCTTCTGTTGTTATATCATAATCATATTTTAATTTTTACAAATGCTAGCAACATAATTTGATGCAAGGAATAACGACGGTCCAGAGTTACTGGACCTAAGCAAGTTCTTTAAGTGTGGACTTTTGAACTTAATGTTGGCAATGCACAACTGGTATTAAACTTATCCCTAATTTTTGGAGGCTTCAATCAGCCAGTCTATGTCAACTATCCAAAGACGACCACAGCAGGAACAATCAACTCTTCATCAGATATCGAGTGCCACTTTCCACAGAAAGTTCAAAAGAGCAGACAAGATCAAAAGATAATTCGCGACG
This sequence comes from Xylocarpus granatum, assembly GCA_019650275.1. Lineage (NCBI taxonomy): Eukaryota > Viridiplantae > Streptophyta > Magnoliopsida > Sapindales > Meliaceae > Xylocarpus > Xylocarpus granatum. The sequence continues at coordinate 514,416 of BNST01000146.1, read as the reverse complement.
GATCGAAATCAGTAGAAAACGAATCCATCATGCATGGCACTTCTCACCTCCCTTTGTTATCGTCTTAAATGAGATTCGAACCGGTGGAAATTAGATAAGGTTCTGTGATTGTCTGTTTATGCTAAAAGGATTTGAAGCACACGAGGCTTGTTGGAGCAAAATCAACTCATTCATGGCTCAACTTTTAATTCAGTCCCCACCATTGATGCTATACACTTTCAAAAAGAGAAAGATGCAGAATGAAAACTGCTTTCTGTGGATACCTTCTAAAAAAACTCTCTCAATCCAAGCAAGCATTGTTGATCACGAAATTGGAAAGTACATGAATCACGAGGGATCGAAATTCGTTATGCTTTATTGTTTATATGTAAACCATACGAGGGAAAAGAGAGATGCCAGAAACGTGCTTTAATTAGATCAAACAAAATAATGGCTATAACAAATAGATATTTAGTTTCCACTTTGTTTATCTGTTTAAAGAATATCTCTAGAGAAATATTAATTCCCTAATCCCTCTCAAACACCTTATCTCTCTTCCCAACACACAAATAAATAATTATAATTAGACCAATATTTATATAAGGCCACGTCCAATAGGAGACTGTAAGTGTGAAGAAAGGTTTTAAGCATCCCTTAATTATTTTTCTTAATAAAACAAGTGTGTATATACAAAATGGTGGGGCATGAAGAAGGACAAGGCTGTTCTCTCTTCAAGCGTTGCAAGAACCTAAGCTTTTTCTCAGAGGAGAACGAGAATCTTACAAAGCCATAGGCAACCATGGAAATGAACCCTCCAAGCATATTCATAATATCTACTTTCCTTCAGGTCTTTGGGCAGGTGCTTCTTTCTCCATTAAATTTTGCTTGTAGTGCTGCCGCCCTGTGTAATCTGGAATTCTTTTGTTCTGGATTATGGGGAAACATTGCTAGTAAAATATTACTCTATGTGAGTGATACTCTTCTTCTACTTCATCAAATGGACCAGAGAAGAATACAGTTGAATGCAATCACATAAAGTTAAGATTTGGGGAGCCCAAATTCCCCATTTCTTTTCTTCTTTTTGGACCATTGTCGAGGTGCCATGGCATTATTTTTAATATCATAGAGTGCGTGGGCAACGATAATTTCCCATATAGGGTCCTTGGCTCCAAAGGCTAGTAGGCAAGACACAAACAGATAAAAGGAAACAACTATTCTTGTTTTCCCAAGTAATATAACTTCGTGCTAATGGCACCTCAAGCTCATCACGTCGACAAGCTTGTTAAGGCTGGGTTGGAGAGCTTTGCTCTCATCTACGAGGCCTATGGCCGGAAAAGGAAGTCGGCCGGCTCAGGAGTTCATACCACTACTGAAGCATATGATCATCAGCAGCGGCAATATGTATATTGGGGTCCCCAAGTTATCACAGTCAGGGAGCAGGTCATCGGTAGCAACGAGGCAGCAGCTCAATTTTATGGTGGCAAGTCCATTGTAATGTGAGCGTGGTTGAAATTTTCGTTGCGTCTACCCGTAGTAGTGATGGAATTGTAATTACGTAGTTAAATAGATTGCATATTAGCTCGGGATTAGCTTGTCATATCATCGTTAGACTTGGCTATAAATACAATCCCGGGATTCTGCATGTTCAATAGAAATCGCACTGTGTTTCGCTGAATTGAACTGTTCTTTCAATTTCTCTCTTATACGAAACTCATTTTCCATCCACTTTCTGGGTAACCAGAGTGGCTTCGGTGCTGCAAGAAAATGACAAGAACATGCGGTTGAGGACCAAATTTTTATTGTATTAGATAGCGAGAGACAAAAGGATAGGAAAGAATGTGAGAGGATGTTTCAGGTTTTTTCTCGGGAAAAGAATTTTATACGAAGGCGTTGGGTTCGGTGACGGACACGCAAAGTTTTTACTTGCAAACTGCAGCCTTAGCTGTTTTCCGAGATCCTGCAAGATTTCGGTCCCTTGTACTGTCTGTGTGACCAAATGTTATCTTCAAGAAAGCCCACGAGCCTCATCCCATGGGAAATCTTCCCAGTTTGCGACAATTTGTTCTTAATTATTTGATTCGTAGCCAAAAGATGCAGTCCTTGGAAGTATACCAACTAAAACAAAATTCATATTAATACAAGCTCTCTCTCTCTCGATATAACATACTAATCTCTTTGCACAAGCACAACAATTTCGCTTCTAATTGTTTTTACTTACCGATTTATTAAACTAATTATTAAATACGGGCCTCAAACTCAAGGATACCCATAAAAAAATTTGTCTAGATTTCGTCAAAAATATTCTATATCAAATTGGAAGGACTATTTAACCTAATTATCTATAAAAGAACTCCTATTTTAAAAGGAAACAAATAGAACCAATTTTTACCATAAAGTAAAATTAGGAAAAGAAAGGGAGCAATGAGAGGAATCCAATTCACCAAGAACATTAACTCTCATCTTTATTCTTTACCTTAATCGTTTGGAATATCATTGAAATTTCACCTATTGTAGTCTGACCAAGATATATTGGTCTATTAATTCATGCATCTGTTACAGATATCTTATTCCTTCCTTGTGATATTGTCTTAGTGTTTACATTTTACTAGGTAAAGATGTTACCACCTCAAAGGAAATATCCATTCTATTGATAAACGCGAACAATCTATTGGATTCAATCAGAAGCTATCTAGCGTCACTACTACAACGTCGTGCAATTGATGAAAGGGCAAACAAGAAATAAATACTCATCATAACAGGGAAGCAGCAGAACGCTAGGCCGGTGCGAGTACTTGGAGCATTGAAAATTTCTATATTCGTGTGAATGGTAAATTTTAATAAAAGTAAGATGTAAAAGAAAATCTGGGTTGCATTGCAGTTTCAATATGCTCCAGCTTAAACGATATGTATCTCAAGTTGTCATATAATTGCCTTCTGTGGATTGATAAAAATGGGTGGTAAGTATTAGTTGTGAAGTGAGAAGATAATCTAAAATTTCTGTAGGAAATCTTAATTGAATACCACTTTCCAGGAAAAAAAAAGTAGTAGAAAATTAGATAAGGTTCTGCTTTGAAAGGATTTGAACCCACCAGGTTCGTTGGATCAAATCAATTCAATTCATGTATCAACTTGAAATGTAGCCCCCACTGCTTATGCTATTCTCTTTCAAAAGTGAAAGAAAGATGTAGAATGAAAAATGCTTAATCTCTAGATTTTCCCTTGTAAAGATATGTGTTATCTCCCGAATGGTAGGGCATGCGAGGGATAAAGAGTCCTGAAGACTCTTCTCTTTTCTCATGTATGTCTAATTAAAGTCTTGATAGTGGGATTGCAAGAGCTAAAGCTTTTCCACATTAAAGAATCCTACAGATCAACAAGCAACCAAGAAAAGTCTGATGATAATATGTCATCTTTCTTACCCAAATGAATGACGTTGTATCCATTCTATCTAAAATTTGTTCTCTGATGCTTTCGTAGGTATTGTTTTCTCCATTAATTTTTTGTGCTGCCAGCCACTGAAATTTGGAACACTTTTGCTTTTGAGTATGGGGCTGCATTGCTAGTAAATTGACACCATTGGCTCTGAAAGAAACAATATATTCCTCTACAGTTAGTTCACCATACTGTCTTTCTATACTTCATCAAATATGGACTGGAACAATATACAGTTGAATGGAACAATATATTCCCCCTTTTCTCTTTCTCTCTATTTTAACGTCATTCGAGTGACATGGCATTAATTTTATAACAGAGTGTGAAGCTTGTAGACTGGCTTTATGCTTCTATATAAGGAGGTTGGTTCAATGGTTAGTAGGCAAGACAAACACACATACAAAAACTAGTCCCTTGTTTTCTGAAGTAATATAACTTGTGCTAATGTCTCAGCAAGTAGACAAGCTTGTGAAGGCTGGCTTGGAGGGTTTTGCCCTCTTGGACGCCTGCCGCCGGAAGAAGCCAGCATATGATCATTATCAGCATCAATACTATCAAAAGCAATATGTTTATTGGGGTCCCGAAGTTATCACAGTCAAGGAGAAGGTCATTCATAGAAACAAGCAACAGCAATATATTTATCGGGGTCCCCGACTACCTATCACAGTGAGGGAGCCGGTCATCGATAGCGATACGGCAGCTCAGATCTATGGTGGCATATCGGTTGTGGATCACAGAATGACTTAGCCAGTTCCCGGAGTTTATTAGTATTTTTATTATCCTTCTTTTCTTTTTTGAGTACTTGTGAAATCTCTATGTCAGTAAACATATATGCTCTAGTTTTGTGATAATAGGAACCTGAAGCTTGCAGCCTTTAATTATGCTCGCTGCAGTTGAAAGTGTTCTCTCCAGTGTGCCGTTGAAGTACTTTGTAGATGTAATATATATCCAGTAGCTTGAAGCTTGCAGCCTTTAATTATGCTTGCTGCAGCTGAGAGTGTGCTCTCCTTTGCACTCTAAGAGGTGCTTTGTCTATGAAATACATATTTAGTTCTATGAACTTATGCTATGCTGTCTTATACCAGCCTACTACCTTTCTTCAACACTATTTAACGTGGTTCTATACCTCCTCGGATCTTTATAGCATGCCCAAGTTTATATGATTATCTATGTGTTGGGGGTGTCTAAAATTAAGGTGTTGAGACTAAACATGAATTAGTGGTTAGTCGTCATGTAAAAATGGGTTATGAAATATTTAAATTCTTTTATTTTTAAAATTAAGTAAAAATAAAACTAATCCACACCCAGCTACCTAGCGCTCAGGATTAAATCCAGAATTATTTGGGTTTTGCAGCACTCTTCAGTAGCATTATGCATGCGAGTTTATTCTTTACTAAAAGGTATATAAATTAGAAAAGCTTAACTAAAAACCGTCATGATCTTGATGCCCCATCGCTTTGTACCTCCATCTTATCGGCAAAAGTCACAGGATCCTCCTCTATTTTTGATCAATTCCTGGTTCATAGGCGAAAAAAGCAGAGCCAGTTTGCCCCTTGTTAACACACAAATCCTGTTAATTTAATTTTGTTAAATGGTTGGTGCAATGCTGGTACTGAATCTGGTGGCTATAAGAGACTTTCATGGAAAAGATTTAGGCTCTTTTTCAAAGAGAAACAACGTACCACTCCTATATTTGGGAGGACATATGTACAGAAAGAAAGCATCACTAAATTTAGGACCTAACGGATTAAACAGCAACAAACCTACATTCTGCCGCAGAGTTGGTACTCTTATTTATTACCAGTGGTTCAGACTTGTTTATGCCATAAATAAAAAGTATAATTAGAGCAAAGCTACAAAGAGAGCTGCCATTAGAGGCACTTTAATCAATTTGTAAAGCTCAATCGGATTCCAAATGGCCATCACAAGAAGAGCTTGCACAAATGCCGCATTTCTTCTCCTGTGTTTAGCTCAGGTCTCTTGTGGGACTGCCAGTGATTTCAATGCCGCCGCTGCTAAAGCTATTACTCTAGGCGGCGCTGCAGACCCTACCGAGAAAGTTTTTAACGTTTTAAAATTTGGCGCAAAGATTGGTGACGAGGAAGATCCAGATATCATTGAAAGCAACCATATGGTGAAGCTTAACTTCTCCTTTCCATGTAAGCTTTTTTTTTCGTAAACTTGATATTAATTGGATTTTTGAGCTTGGTTGGTGCAGGCATTCGTTCAGGCGTTTCAAGCTGCGTGCAAACATGTGGGGAAAGCAAGGCTTCTTATACCAAAGGGGGACTTTCGTGCTTGGTCCAGTCACCTTTACGGGGCCATGCATGAACCCAACTGCTCTGATTGTTCAAGTTCAAGGAACATTGAAAGCGATTACTGATATTTCCGAATTTCCTGGAGAAGGTGAAGAGTGGGTCAATTTTCAATCCATTACCGGATTAATTGTTACTGGTGGCGGCATGTTTGATGGTCAAGGTTCTTCTTCCTGGAAGTACCGTGATACGAAAAATGACAACGATGCTCCTGGCCAACGTCTCCCAGCAGTAATTAAACTAGCTCTCCGAAAAAACAAAGTTTTCATCAAACGCTTGCTAATCATTTATGATAACTGAGCTCTTTTGCCTCTTTTCTGCAGAATGTACAATTCATGGATGTTACAAACGCAGTTGTTCGAGGAATCACTTCCCTTAATAGCAAAGGATTCCATCTCTTCATCACTCACTGCCAGAATATTAGGTTGTACCGCATTAACATCACTGCCCCGGCTAACAGTCCCAACACTGATGGCATTCACATCAGCCAATCCAATCTGGTGAAGATAGCCAAGAGTTTCATCGGGACAGGCGATGATTGCGTTGGCATGATCCGAGGATCCAGCAACGTCAGCATCAAGAAAGTAACTTGCGGCCCTGGACATGGCATCAGCGTCGGTAGCCTTGGCAAGTACGACAACGAGACAGATGTGAAGGGAGTAGTTGTGAAAAGCTGCACGCTTGTGGGCACTCAAAATGGAGTTAGAATCAAAACATACCAAGGAAAAAGTGCAAGCCAAGCTTCAAGCATGGTTTTCCAGGATATTGTCATGAAAGATGTTAAACACCCCATCATCATCAATCAATTTTATGGAGGAAAGAAGGTATATTATAATTTCTTCACCATGTCTTTGCTTTCACAAAATTCCCTTTCTGGGTCCTTTACTAACTTGTCCGTCCGAATGCAGGATTCTATGGTGAAGATCAACGACATTCGTTTCATAAACATTACAGGAACTTCAGTCTCAAAAGTTGCCGTGGATATTCAATGCAGCAAGCAATTTCCTTGCCAAAATGTTCAGCTCGGCGACATCAATCTCAAGTACAGCGGAATGGATAGTGATCAGTCGCCGTTTTCGTCTTTCTGCCTTAATGCTCAAGTCGGCTATGCCGGAATCCAATTCCCACCTCCTTGTCACTAGATTTGTTTATATGTTGTAGTTGAAAATCACCCTCCTAATTAATTTCTTGCTCATTCAATTTCAAAATTTTAAAATTCGATTCTATAAATTTTTTTAAAAAAAAACCTACTAATATTGAGGCCAACGTAGTATGCAGATAGCCAATTTAACTGATGCCAAAGCCATCTCCACGTACATATTACTGTGATTTCTGAATAATCCTGAGCCACAAATTAAATACTAGCATCTTCCATGGAAATATAGATAGTGAATCATGCTCTTTCTCCAACTTTTATTCTTTTTTTGCTGAATCACTTCAATTAATGCAATATTGAGCTCCTCCGGCATCTTTTGCCTGATGCGATCTAAGTAAACAAACAATACACTAACTAGGTGGGAACATCACTATTTCTTTAGTAATTATCCCAAGAATATTCCTCGCAAATGGCGGCTCTGGAAGGGACAGCCTTGCTCTTGCCGAAGACTAACAGTTAGAACTTAGTTCATGTACCAGATACCTCCTATATTTTTTCTTACTTAGTTTAATGAAGGGTGCATTTGTAATCGACATGTTGAGTTTTTTTATCCATCATTATTGGAAAATAAAAACCATTAGTTGTCAGGTAAAAGGATTGGTTGGTGAATAGTAACAGGTAAATAAAAGTTTATGTTAATCACTGTCTACCGATGCTACTGCTAATGCCCAGCCAATGGCCATAATGAATTTCTCACCAGGAAATTGGTAAATGAATCACAGTTCAACTTTAATCATGCAATTATTCGTTCACTTTGTTGGAAAACAGAAGCTAATAAATTAAGAGAAATTCCTCCGAAAATATAACCAAAATTTACTTAATAATTTAAATTACATTGACATTTTCACGAAAAAGACTCCACATTGTCCATACGGGAAGCCGAATTCCTGCTTGGTCCAATATTATTACCCGGCTCCAGCCCCCCAAAAACAGCGATCAATGGAGCTTTGATGGTATTAGCTCCCCAATTCCAATTTGGACTGTCTTTCGAGATTTGCCTGGCATCAGTCTCACCGGTGGAAATCAAGGTCTAATCTAGATGCTCAGGCAGAAGTAGAAGCTTCGAAACAGAATAGCTGCAGCGTGTCACAGAAATGCAACAAACTGATTACAGTAAGTTTCACTTTCTTGTGCCACAAGGCACTGTGTTGGTAAATGCAAACAGATTAATCTGCTTCGTTTGATTGATGCAGACGTTGAGATTCAGCAACGTTTCACATGGGACAATCATCAATATTGCTTTATCAAAGAGCAAGGGATTCCATGTTGGTTTCCATTGCTGCGACAGCATTAACATAGATAATATTAGCATTACAGCTCCAGAGGATAGTCCGAACACTGATGGAATCCACGTTCCTTCTTCGTATATTGGTGTCTTTTCTTGGGGAATTATTGAAAGCTCATACAAATTGTTGTCGGAGACACTATTGCAACTGAAATGTACTATGTTTCAAATTCACAGAGAGATCATGCTAATGAGACAGAATATTTGTTGTGCAATTTAGTTTTCTTTATGTTTCTTTGTTTTTGTTACTCCTTTAGTTTATCACCATTTCAATTTAGATGTTATCTGTTTGTTCTAACATTTTGAAGACAAGATACTCAGTGATGCACAAATCGGGAATCGTTAGTTTTTCTAAAATCATTAAACCCCATTCAGTGTGATTTGTCTTGGTTATTTCCCTGTAAGCTTCCAAAACAGAACTGTGTGCAATGAACAGAACTCAGCTAAATGAATTGCTCTCAAGATTCGCCTTCTGCGGATTGTTAGTAGGTCTCCTGCTAGTTGGTCATCTGCAGATTGAGAATATGTCTTTCAGTATAGATAGACTAATAATTCAACATGAAACACAAGAATCAACTTGGTTTTTGAAAGCCAGAAACACTAATTCCAATTTCCACCAAAAGAACAGGAAAAACAGAAGGATTTAACCAAAAACCAAGCTGTAACAACCACTTTTGGTTGTCAAAGTTGGTGATCATAATCAGCTGATGCTGTATTAATATGTAGAGAAGAGATGAGATGATTGCATTACATGAGCAATTATAAAATCCCTGACTTTTGGAAGTCATAAGTAGATTCGGATAACACACACACACATCAACTTATTTCATTAAACCTTAAATAAATGTTAACTTATGAATTTATGTGTTATACTTTAAAACTACAAGGACTAATTTGATAATTTCTCGGTCGTGACTCATCAGCATTAGTAAACTTTAAACCTTTTTTAGTTTACAAAACCACCCCTATAATAGATAGAATCACCAAATAGTCCCTGTAAAAATAGTTCTTGGTATCCAATTTCCGGGTCACTTCCCCGGCTGTACAAATACCATAATCACCACTTTTCTTTATCTTTCTCCCCGCAGGGATCCCTCCGAGCTCCTCCGATCTCTAATTCAGCCGCCGTAGATCTTATTTCGCAAAGGTACGTTCTCAGATTAATCCAGATCTGATTCAGTCCACCTCTCTTCCATTCTCAAAATTTTGCACTATTTCATTTATTGTTTGTGCTAGTTGTGTAAGAAAATTTATAAACAGAACCGAAACCAATGAACTCCAATTACGGCAAACCCAAAGTATCATCAACACCCGGTTCACTCAATAATTTCAATTTCGATTTTGATCTCGGGCTGGGATCAAATCGACCCACGTCACTAAACGACCAAAGGAATCGAACAACATCTTCATTTACGTCTTCAGTTTCGTCATCGTCGACGACGAAGACTGTGCAGGCTCAGTCGAAGCCAGCATGGCAACCCAACAAGCCGTCATGGACTCACCAACCGGCCCCGACTCAAGCGGCTCGGACCGGGTTGGAAAGCTTACCCGTTTCGATGGTGGGTGATATTCATGGCAAGAGTTGGGCCGCTATGGCACCCTCGAAATCTACTTCTGGGATTGGAGTCGTTAATAAGAATCCGAATTTGTTTGGTGATCTTGTTAGCTCTGCTTTAGGCCAGGGTAATAAGAGTAATAGTAATGTTCCTCTGAAAAATGCAACACCTACTGCAAATAAAAATACGTATTCGATGGGAAATTTGGCTGATTCATTGCCAAAAAGTGGTGTATATTCTGGGACTAGACAGAGTTTTGGGAATTATTGCAGTGGATATAATAGCAGTAATAGTAGTAGTAATGTCAATACGAACGCAAATGTGAATGTTAATGTTAACAAGACTTCGAATCTTGGGGGTCCTCCAATGAAAAGTATGAGTGGAAATGGAATTCGTGCTGACAAGGATCCATTGGGTTCATTGTTTGAAATGGCACCGAAGCAATCTAGTTCTAGTGTTAATTCAGCAAGTAAAGGAAATAAGGCCAGCAGTGCTGACGATGCTTTCGGGGATTTTCAGAATGCTCCAAAACCTAGCACAACAGCATTTCCCTCGAGTGGTTTTGTCTCAAGTAATACTGATTTTATGGGAGCCAACATGGGTGATTTTGGGATCCCCACCAAGGATCATCTTTCTTGTAATGAATCCTCGGGACAAAGTCAAAGTTCTAGTAGTGATCCACTTGACCTGTTTTTTCCCTCATCTTCAGCATCAGCAGGAGCTGGTGCTACTGCATCTAGTGGAGGGCAGCAGTTCTCAGAGGATGATTGGGGTTTGGATTCAGATTTTGGTGGAGGAAATGATACTAGTGGTACTACCACTGAGCTCGAAGGGCTGCCTCCTCCTCCTGCTGGGGTAACAGGTGCTGCTGCAAAGAACAAGGGTATAGATAATCAGAAGGCAGGTCAATATGCAGATGCCATTAAGTGGCTGTCTTGGGCTGTGATTCTTCTTGAGAAATCAGGTGACAAGGCTGCCACACAGGAGGTTTTATCGAGCAGAGCATCATGTTATAAAGAAGTTGGAGAGTATAAGAAAGCTGTGGCTGATTGTTCGAAGGTATTTTCGATCATCTCATTCCCTTCACTTCATTATTTCTAATAATTTATTATGTGTTTTAGTAACTAGCTTGAATCTAATTATTTAGTTTACTGATAAGATTTTGTGAATTTATTATGGTTTTTGAATAATTAGATTTTTTTTGTATGTTTTATTTTTGCCACACAGGTGCTAGAACAAGATGATGCAAATGTATCAGTCCTTGTACAGCGTGCACTCCTGTATGAAAGCATGGAAAAGTATAAACTTGGAGCAGAAGATCTGAGGACTGTTCTGAGAATTGATCCTGCTAACAGGATTGCAAGAAGTACTATTCATCGGGTGACTAAAATGGTTAACTAGAGAAGTTTTCCAGATCGTTGTGTTTGCATTAGCTCCTCCATTTTAGTTCAATACCTTTTCCCCGCTTACCCTGAGAAATAGTAGAGAATTATAACACTGCCTTGAAACACAGAATTCATTTGATAGTTATTGTCTGCTGGAGGATTTTACATGTATGATGTGTTTGAGATCTTTCATTGTTTGTGTTTGGAAATTATTTTTTCCTTGTTACCATAAAACTTGCCGAAATTTGAAATGCAATTGTCTGAGTGTATTTTGTCATTCTTCAATTTGAAAGATTTATAAACTCGTCCCTTGTTGTCTTCTGGTTTTTACAATGATGATCTTGATCTTCTTTTATTCTCAAAATTTCTCTGTGACGTGATAGACGTTAACTGATATGAGCAACTATGGACAGATTGTTTTGAATTAGCCTAATATTGACTCTACGACATGAGATTAGTTGCCGGATGGAAGCACAAAGTGGTCAACACAAGCATCAATAGGATACAGACAGGGAGCACCGCACGCATAAGAGAAGAAGTGAAGCAGGGTGCGGTACGTACTTGCACTATCTTCTCGAGTTAAAGACAAGTCAATTTTTGCAGCCTTACTTTTGCACCATAAATGCCGAAGACCAAGCAATATCTGAGATATTCTAGCATGACAAGTAGACCATTGAACTCTCTCGTATTTTATGCCCAGAAGCAAGAATGGAAAAGGCCAAGATGCAATTATGCTTACTATTTCTCCCAATTCAAAGCCACAGCGTGAGCAAGGATCAGTGCAACCATTTAAAGGGGGTTAAATGCAAAGAGATACTTGGTAACTTCCGAGACCTTTTGACTCAAAAAATGTCTCATAAACAATCTTATATCTCATTAAATTGTGACTCCAAAAAGTGGCTTGGCTGCTGTGAGAAACTCATTAAATTGTCGAGGTTGAGGACCACATTTCCATTACGTGAGAGAGAGAGATACAAAAGGATGAATGAATGTGTGAGGGGAGGTTTGCGTCCGTTTCTCGGGAAACGTTGATATGAATTGCCTTGGGTTGGGAGAGGGAGGCAGAAACAGCAAGTGTTTGGTTTGCAAAGCTTCAGTCTTAGCTGTTTCCGGAAAAGCCTGCAACATTTTGGTCCCTTGTTCTGGTCTCTGTGACGAAATGTTATCTTCAACAAAACCCATATGTCTTGCCTTCGTTCTAATCCCCATGGCCATCCATTCTCTTCCCTCCGTCCCACCTACTCTATGCTGCTCAAGACATAAAAATTTGCTGTAATTTGGTCTCAATCTGAGGGAAAAAGGTTGCAAATACGCACGTGCGTGCATGCCGACATTGGCATAAGCCTAGGCATTAATTATATTTATTGCTGGTGCATCGAACCATTCACGACTAAACTAGGTAGAATCGACAATCGAGACAGTTTATGCCATTTTAAGTCAACAACTAAACTTGAGAGATCTGCACCCTACACTATTTTATATTGAGATTTAGCCAAATCCATACAGGATTACATTATTCATCAGGTCTTGAAGCGGTATGTTTTTATTAATATGATTAAATGATTTAATTAATAAATTAAATTAAATTATAATTTTTTTATTATATTAATTAAATAATAATTTTTTATTTAATATTAATAAGCCTAACTTATGGTTGGATTGTAATTATTGACTAAACTAAGGTCATTAAACAGCGATCCACCCGAATGACCAAGTGCAGTGCAATCCTTCCGTTAAATTTTGTATCCACTCTGACGTGCGATAAAATACAACAATCTGCCTCACTGTTCACGACACACGCACAGATATAGTCCCCCTGCCGTTATTATCTCCCACCAACCAAGACTAGACACATCGACAAGATTCACCACCCACTTGTCATTACAAAACTCCAACTCGTGGACCCCACTTTTACTAAATCCAAAAATCCTCTCATAATCATTAATCATACGGCCGGGAAACCATTCTCCCACACGCGTATCCCACTTTCCTCTCCTGGTTTTTGCCTTGTTATTCACTCAGTTGATTTCCTCTCCACCGTCCGATCATCAAATCATAACCAAACAAAACGAAACCCGGGAAAAAAAGGTGGGGTTGGGTTACTGCTCATTTGTCTGTTTGTGAAGGGATTAGCTGTGACCGTCGGTCTATAAATTTATAGCCTACTACTAGCTCCTCCCTCGCCTATTTTTACACATTACGACAACAACCCAACTCTCTCTTTACTTTCTCTCTCTTAAAGTGACCCGGAGAAGAAGAAGAAGTGAGAAGAAGATGTGTGGCGGTGCAATTATCTCCGATTTCGTTGATTTAAAGCGTGGCCGGAAATTGACGGCGGAGGATCTCTGGTCCGAGTTTGACACCATTTCAGACCTCTTGGGCTTGGACTACAGTGGCAACTACCAGGATCATAAAAAGTTAGCTCAAAAGCCAAAGCAGCAGCCTGAGAAAGGTAACATTTTTATATCTGGGTTTCAATTTCTGCATATTTTTGCTTCAATCTTTTGCATGATTTAAGTTGTCGTATTGCAATAGTTTCATTTCAATATGTTTCTCTTTCTTCTGGTATGAAATTTCATTGTCGTGTTCAGCTAAATATATATTTTAGGGGCTTTCCTGGATTTGCTTGTAAAATTTATAATCTTTTGTCAACTAAGCTAATGCTAGAAGAAGAAAAATGTTTTTTTGTGCTTCCAGAAAACAAAATTTAGAAGTATTTTCTGGAAACATCCCTTAAAAAGTGGTTTTTTCTGGCGTTGGATATTAGTGACAAATGAGAAAACTGGAAAAAAAAGCAGAGTGGAGGGGAAGGCTAAGCCTCAGCGAATTCGCAAGAACGTGTACCGAGGAATACGGCAACGGCCGTGGGGAAAGTGGGCGGCTGAGATTAGAGACCCCCACAAAGGCGTCAGAGTTTGGCTAGGTACCTACAACACTGCCGAAGAAGCCGCTAGAGCCTACGACGAAGCTGCCAAGCGCATCCGCGGCGACAAGGCCAAGCTCAACTTTGCCCAACCAGCAACTCCACCGCCGGCTGAGCCACCGGCTAAAAAACGCTGCCTATCGCCCGATTTAACTCAGACGAACTTCGAGACCGCCCCACCACCACCAACGGCGCCAGTACCGGCACCGTACTTGGGTTTTGGATACCAAAATGAGTTTTACCAACCCAGTGGACTGGAGAACGTGTTCGAGCTGAACGAGCAAATCTCAAACTTAGAATCATTTCTGGGTCTGGACCCAACGACGACAACGACTCAGGCTGAGCTGAATGGAAGCGGCGAGTGTGACTCTGTGGACCTGTGGATGCTTGACGACCTGGTTGCACCCCATCACCAAAATCCACATCAGTTCGCTTATTAGGAAACTAATCAATGGAGGGGTAGTTTCTGTTTGTGTTTGTAATTGACGCAGTGTTTATGTTTTATCTAGTTACTGTTTTATATTAATGACTTCTCCAATTGGTACTTTCTGTTCTGTATCGTAAATACGATGATAATAAGCAACAGCAGCAGCAGCAGCAGCAGCTTCTGCTGGTTGCAAGCAGCAATCTTCTGCTTTTCTGTGTCTTTTTATGCGTGTACTTTTTGTGTTAAAAACCTGGATTGGCCCTTGTTGTCTGGTTCGAATTCTTCCTATTATTTATTATTATTATTCAGGTTAAATTCTTGTTGCTGTATTAGCTCCGAAATCAAGTAATAGGTGGTGGGGATGGTGATCACGTGAATATTTTAGACACCATAAGACAGGCCATTGATGCATGTTCATAGATTAAAGAGTTGCTTCAGCAATTTTATTTGTATGTATGGATGAACAGTTAGACATTAACGAAAGAATTATGATAATATATGGAATATAATAGAGTAGTTAATTAAAAATATGGTCCTGAAATTGAAAGCCGGGCATGTTGAATTTGATCTTTCAAAGCTTGAGAACTTTAACCTTCAGACGAAAAAAGAAAACAATAAAGAAGTTATCAATGATCTATTTATCTGTCACAATAAAATTAAGATATTGCCCTTTAACTAAGTTTTACGGCTACCATTCTGGAATTAATTCGATTCAACCGGTTAATTAAATTTTAATTTAAAATTAAAACTTAAATTATACGATATATGATTTGATAACAAATTTTAAAAAAAACTCTCCTAATGCTTTTCAAAATTCAGGACTGTCCCTACCGGGGGTAGCAGTCTCACGGGACATATGGAAACAAAATCAAAACCAAACCCAACAAAGAAAGGTAATTATACATAATAATTGTTTGTTAATAGTACACCATGGTTGAATAACTTGATCCAAGGACATGATCTTCCCACGTTTAAAAATGAAAAACCATGCATAGAATAGTCAAGACCATCATGGTTCTAAAGCATGCAGTATCTCATAGACCAAACCAACCCCCCCTTCCCTTCTTACGATCCGTGCAATGAAAACATGAAAAGCAAAGTCTAAGCGGTTGACTGTATTGTATATATTCCCGGTTTGTTTGATCCCCTAGCTTGCTAGCTATTATGTATTTAACCATTTTTCTTCCACGAGAAGGTACCGATAACAAGAGAGAATTCATCTGCTCAGGTTTGTTGTTTCTTCGTCTTCGATCCCCGTTGAAACAAGACATTGAATTTTATGCTGTCGTATTTTTATTGTGTCACTGCTTGCCAAATGCTACGACCTTATTGTTCACACTGACAACTTTACAATTTGAATACGTTACAGAGATTTTGACAGGAAAATTATTAACTCTATAACCCAAATTCAAAACCTCAATGGTAATACTCTGACTCGTGACACAAGCTGTAGTCTAATGTTTTCAAACATTTAGGTTTATTTGCTGTTGCAAGTAGGAAAACAAACTCTAGAAACTTGCAGCAACAAGAAGAAAACATCTCGTGAAACAACAAAGCGAGATCCATGGTTACTGTGAGATAAGTAAAATTCTTAGATTGATTTGATTGATATTGAAACGAATGAGAAGCTATCGTAAGGAATCAACATCAATTATGGTGAAATCATAGCACTACTTAATGTCAGATATAATTCCTAGAGTTGGTGGGAAACCAAGAGAAAACCATTGAAAAAAATGTGTCGTTTTGGGGAGGATGCATGAACCGAAGCCAAATGTGCGTCGATGGAATCCAAGTGGGGTCTTTGATTACAACGTACACGTCTAAATATGTTAATAAAGAATTTGTAGACTCCACAATCATGATTATAATTTGAAATTAGGGGTAATTCCATGTCAGCTGATGCAGCTCAATATCTAAGAACAACAAATCATCATTACTATGTCGTTTTGGCAGTTGAATTTGGTCAACAGTATTGTACCATGTGGGCTCCAAAATAAGGACCTCTCAGTGCCTCTAGGGAATTTCCTTTACAGCTGGGAATTTCTGCATTATCTATTAAATAAACTTCCGACATGATTTAAGTTTATATATATATATATATTTATATATTCTCACTTCACTTGAGGGGAACAACTCACATAAGTTCACGCACCGGATATTTTGGCTGAGCTTTCATATTCCTCCAGACTTATCCCGAATGCCCACTTGAAAACTTCTAATCCCTGACTGCCAATCTAAAATAACAGACATCAGCACTTTCTCCAGATTGAAATAAGGCTAGTAATCATATCAATGGAGAAAATAAAAGCTGGTAATCATATCAAAGGATAGCTTCGCTTTAACATGGCGGCTTTCCACTTTGCACATAAATAACTTGTCTACTGATGCATTGCACATATTCTTTACTAAATTCTTGTCATATATACAAAGATCATTAGTGCTAGACATAAACCATTTACTTTCGTGACTTCACTACTACAGAAACTAAAAATGATGGCATGAATAACTACGAACAAGCAGGCGCTAAGAAGTAAACAAATAGGATTGGAAAGCAAGACATTATCAAGTCCATAAAAGAGCGACAAAGTTGTAATCCAAGATTTTCCGCGTATAAATAGCATAGAAGTCTCTAACATTCCCATAGAAAAATGAAACTGTAGTTGGAAGAAGGAAGGTTTCCGAAAAAACTTCTGAAATCACAACAAAATTTCATGTTGCCAGTACAAATATTAACCGGTCAAACAAAGAAAATAATAAATACTAATTTCATCACAAATTCATTCTATTAATCTACAACTAAAATAGAGTTATACGCAATTGAGAACAGAGCAAAGAAGAGACAAAAAGAAATCAGTATAGCATTTGACATTGAATTGGGTCATTCTTTTTCGGTAAAGTCCCAAATATGTGATGTCAAAACCTCTGGCAAGGTAGCTTCTTAATAGTTCCCAACTTACGCATACTATATACAGCATGATTTGCTAATAAATACAGAATGAAGTATTCAGACAGTCTAACATGAATACTCAAACCTTGCAGTTTGCAAAAGGTGTGCTTCAGATAATATCAAAGGTGCCAACTACCATGTACTGTAGCTGCTTTAGGTCCTGGCATAACTATTTGCAAGGCAGTAAGTTCCGCGGCCTCTTCTAAGGGACTACTCATAGCTTTAATATCATCTGGAACATTTTTGTTCATCTGCAAAATACTGCTCTCTTGGACTACTTCCACATAGTTGCATCCTGCATGTGCCACTTACCCCGTGCCCCATTGGGCTGTAGACAGCCCTCACTTCACGCTCATTTTGATTGGTGCACTAAAATTATGGGCTTTGATCAAGCTTGATATGATCCAATTAAAATGTTAAAATGACCTATAATCATCACACGGCTTATTTAACTGAAAAGGAATTGACAATGTGTGATTCTGACGAGTATTCATGTTGAAACTTCTGTCTTTTATAGATCACTTGGGAATTTTCCTTTAGTAGTAAACAATTTACTGAAAGAGAAAAGAAGTGCAAGAATCGACCCATTTAACCCAAAAAGAAAAAGTCCAAAGATAAAAAGAAAAAGAAGAACACTACTGAGCAAAAAAGACAGAGAAAAGCAGAGTGAACTAAAAGTACAATGAGAAAAGAAGTGCAATAATGGAGACATCTTATCAAAAACAAAAACTCCATAGGTAAAAAGAAAAAAGAAAAGACTACTAAGCAACAAAGACAGTGAAATGCAGAGATTGAACTAAAAGCACAATGAGAAAATAATTGAGGCAGACCAACTCAGCAACAAAAAAGACTAGGCTCCCATCACGTTCTGTCGGCTCTCGTGCATGTAGTGTGCATGCACATATTGGTGCGTATAATAAAAGAGCAGAGGACACAGGAATGGCAGGACAGTATTAAGATAACTCAGGAAAGACAAATACAGTCAACATTACGCACAACTGCTAACTTTTTCAAGAACAACAAATAGACATTTTATTTATCCAACAATCTGGTGGTTGGCAAATGTTGGTGTGAGAACCAGAAGAGAATATTAAAGCTGGGTAGGATCATCAATTCAACATCGCATATGGAAACCACATTATAAGAAACATTCAAACAACTTATTACACAAGACAAATTTTGCAAGGCCTAGGTTTGCGACGTGGCCGCGGATACGGTGTCGGCGATCACGGCTACGTCAATTGCGGTTCAGATATGTAGATTTTGAGAATTCGTTTTGGAATGTTAGGTTTTGTCTGGCCAGTAATTGTGAATTTCCGGAGGAAGGGAGGGAAACGAACGGGAGAACAAGCAAGAACCACACTGGAATGTGACTTTGATTCGGCGAGCGAAGGACAAAATTTGCTGATGTGGACAGGCAACGTTTGCTACAATGGCTCGGGTTGGAGTGACGTGTTTTGTTTCGCTTTTCATGTGTTTGGCGGGTGGGTTTAGTTTGGGCTGGCCCGCTTAGCGCATGAAATTAGGCAGGTGGGCTACAAGGCTGCGGCCATGCTTTAACCTAATTCGATTGTGATTCATTCAACACACACAATCTATTATTTAATAATTTAAATAATTTTAAATTTTAAATTATTATATATTATATTTGACACATGCCTAATAATTTTAGTGAAAGATAAAATAAAATTTTTTTTTGAGACGACAAGTAATATCATTAATTAAAAATTTATTAAAAGTGTGACGAATATAATTCAAACATCACATCATCAAATATAATTCGAATAATTAAAATGCCACACATGAAATATAATTAATTATGAAATTTTTAGGTAAGTATAAGTATTGTTGGAAAGCTCGATAATCTCTACAACAAGTGAAAAAGAATGCTTACTTTGAGTTTTAAAAAAAATATATACGATCACTAAATTACCAATAAATAATTAATAAATAGTGGCGACTTCGTCAACAATCTTTTAAAAAAATATATATTTTATCTCATCTTTAAATTATCTTTTTATTATAATTTACTCGTAAATTGCAAGAAAAACTTCCACTTAAACCATTATTATTGTCACGACTAAGAGCGTTAAAATACTTATTTTATATAAATTTTGTATTTTATGTGATATGATGAGTTCATATTAACAAATAACTGAATCAACGTAATCAAAAAAATTAAAAGAGTATAATTTAGCTAATATTGTTGATCATCTTCTCATTAATATTTATAATTTTATTCAAATGAATTTATAAATACTTTTACAAAAAATCGAATATTACCATAATCAAGGACCAAATTTTAATTTTTGTTTGCATAATTAAGGACATTCAACTTGACCATCAAATCCAAGTGCATTTTCACGAGCCATCGATGGATCCTGTTCGCACGTGCCGGCCCGAATGCGAATAACCCATTACAGAGTTCCGAGCCCAAACATGTTAAAAGCCCAAAATAGCGCAACCCGAGTCTGCATTTGCCGATTCACGATCTGACTTTCCCAGCTTCAAAACCCTAATCCTATTAAATGGTTATCGCGTCGTATAAAGGCCGCATGTAACATCAATCAACAAAAACCCTTTGTTGGCCACTGATCGAGAGGGGGAGAAAGAGAAGAGAAACAATGGTTTCGTTGAAGCTACAGAAGCGGCTCGCCGCTAGCGTCCTCAAGTGTGGACGGGGCAAGGTCTGGCTTGACCCTAATGAAGTCAACGAAATCTCCATGGCTAACTCCAGTATGTATTGTTTTGTTTTTCGAATCCATTTTTGTGTTTATCTGTTAATTTTCGCTTTTTTTTTATAATTTGATTAAGTGTATCCAAGTTATCACGAATACTAGATCTGGGAGCTGGAAATGATATTGTGTTTGTTATAACTCGCTGATCATATCGTTTTAAGATATCATCTGATTTTACGTTTTATTAGAATTGGACGATTATTTACTTTGATGGGGAGAATTGTTTGCCATTGTTTTGTTTGTTGGTAGTAAACTAGTTGTGTTTGGACACAGTAGATCACAGTTTGGTGTCATTTTGAGAATTGGATTTATATCGAGGCTGTTTGTTATTTGCTGATTTTGTATGCAATACCTGTTGACATTTTGAGATCGCGAGCGATTTCAGGACTGGATATAATCTTGCAGCATGATTTTTACCCATAACAATGGTTGGTTTTGGAAATAACGAATTTAAGAAAGGAGCTCAGCTAGCATTTGGCATCTAGTCATTTTCAAATTCATAGTTCATCTTTTGTGTTTGTATTTGTATTTTGAGTTTATATCTGGTGAATAATGTTCTCAGATTGTGTAATGAATGCAGGTTGGTTTGTCTATCTTCATCATACTATATTCAACACATTTGTTTTTGGTGTCATTGCTGCTTTTTTTTGGATGATACATTGTTTATGGTAATTGGGTTATTTCTATTGTTTTTTGGCAATGCCAATGTGTTGAATGTTTTTTTTTCCAATTGTTACTGAGTGCAGGGCAGAACATTAGGAAATTGGTAAAGGATGGTTTCATCATTAGGAAGCCAACAAAGATTCATTCTCGTTCACGTGCTCGCAGAATGAAGGAGGCCAAGAGGAAGGGTCGTCACTCTGGATATGGTATGGTTTAGTTTGAATAATTGCTCATGTTCTTAAAAGTTTGGCTTGTTGCTGTTTTGTTTGATATATCAGACAAACCATGGGTTGGGTTTCTTTACTCCATTGTTGATGTTGCAAGTGTTCTAAATGCTTTCAGGCAAGCGCAGAGGTACCAGGGAGGCAAGGCTACCCACAAAGATCCTCTGGATGAGGAGGATGCGTGTGCTCAGGCGTTTGCTACGCAAATATCGTGAGTCCAAGAAGATTGACAAGCACATGTACCATGACATGTACATGAAGGTCAAGGGTAATGTGTTTAAGAACAAGCGCGTCCTGATGGAGAGTATCCACAAATCCAAGGCTGAGAAGGCCAGAGAGAAGACACTTTCTGATCAGTTTGAGGCTAAGCGTGCTAAGAACAAGGCTAGCAGAGAGAGAAAGATGGCCAGAAGAGAGGAGCGTCTGGCACAGGTAAACCAGTGGAGATGGAATTTCAAGCAGTCTCTGCTTCTTTCAAAATATTACTGCTCAACTGATTAAAAAAAATCAGTAGCAGCTTGCACAAGCTTTTTATGTTTTTTGCATACTATCTTCTGTTTTTTTTGTTGGGTTGTGAACTAATTTTGATACTGGATATCACAGGGACCTGGAGAGAAGGCAGCACCGGCACCTCAATTGGCTGAGTAAGAAAACTGATATGCAACTTGATCTATGCATCTGTTGTTGTATCTAAGATTGAAATGGATGTAACTAAGTTCTTTCTTCATTTTTGTAGGGGAGCTAAGAAAGCCAAGAAGTGATAGGCAAACACTGGCTACAGAGACAGAAGATGGATAACCCATATATGTTAATGTTTTTGGTTTCTAAGTAGCAGGAGTTTGTTACCTGAGTTGATTTTGTTTCTGTCTAATGGCAAAGTTTTTATTTATAAAGCCTGACATTTTGGAACCATATGAGCTTTAGTTTTCTTGTTACATGTTGAATGCTGCGTTTGTTTCATTATATTAGTTGGTTTATTGTGGGTGCGTGCTTTTATTTTGTCATTAGTCTATTTGCAGTTTTAGATTATCTTCAGGATAAACCTGGTCGGAAAAAGGAAACATGCAGTTTCTACTCCCAACTGAATTACGCCGTTTTGGTTGCTAATTGGCTTTGAATGCTTCTTCATGTGTTCTCATAATCCTACACAGTCGCTGGCATACCGCTAGAATACAAAAGTTGCACGTTGAGGTTTTTTTTTGGGGTTTGCTGTTAACCTGTTAGGAGCCGGCCGTGTTGCACCAGCAACGAAAGTCAAGATTGATGACTCGGTGGAATAGGTCAAGGTATCCCATCGGACGCCTGAAAGATTAGGTGTCTGACTTTCGCAGCTAATTACAAATTAAACAAATATGGCTTTCAAGAAACTTCCTTGAATTTTATATTAAATTTTGTCAAATTTTAATGCAAACAAAAGTTCATGCCACATCATCGAGCATGTGATTTGCCCTTTTAACATGTCGAAAGTGCTATCTAACTTTTAGTGGATAAGCTGCTGGAGTTGGTTTAAACTTTTTAAAGTGCCTGCTTAAATCTTAAAAAAAGGCAAATAGAGTTGAACAAGCAAGCATTTGATACTACAAGAACTGGTAGATTTCCATCAAATCAACCAAGAAAAACCTCTGGCCATTCTTGCTTTAAGAAAATATAACACGCTCTGTTTCTTGCTTTGCGGACTATCCAAAGGACCAAAACCACCCATTAAATGAACTCTCAATATGTCATGATGCCAAATTTGCCATCCAGGTAGTTAGTACTTCGATTCCACGGGCAAACCATTTGCCGACTCTCCCTCTGAACACGACCCCACACACCATTCCGTCGTTTCCTTTTCTTTTTTTAATCGGATCAGTTGTTGATTCAAAGCCTTCCTTTTCCATATTTGGATCAAAACAGAGATTGTTATCGGAGGTAATTAAAGACGAAAGAGAACGAGAAATGGCATCGGAGCAGTTGATGTCCAGGGCTGGTCCACGGTACGTGCAAATGCAACCAGAAGCTGTATCGACGACGACGGTGTCATCGTTCTTCACGTCGTTTGGTTCGGGTTCCGAACCGGAGTCGTCTCGGATATTCGACGAGTTGCCAAAGTCTACAATCATTTTTGTTTCTAGACCTGACGCCGGCGATATCAGCCCCATGCTTTTATCTTACACCATCGAAATTCAATACAAACAGGCACGATCTTTTTTTCATTTGTGTTTTTCTTAGTTCACCTTGTCAAAATACGAATGAATAGGAATTGAGATAGAATTTGTAATTTGTTTACTATAATTGTTGACGATGATGAGCTGGATAATTTAAAACTGAATTGAATTCGAATTATGGTGGTTTGGATGGTGAGAAAATATTGAAAAAGGAAAGCCAATAGCCAATTGCTTGCACTTTCATTCACAAATGTTGAAACTATCGACGTAACTTTTGGATTCAGTGGTATTTTTTTTTGGTTTTAAGTTAAGAGTTTAATAAGAGAGCAATCGATTGTAGGAAGTGCTTTTGTTGAAAGCAATTTTGAGTACAAGCATTTTTGGGAAAATAATTGGAAGTACTTATTTAGCAAGTCCCTCAAGCGCTTTTCTATTGCAAATTTGGTTTCTAGAGGGCAGCTATTAAGTGGCTTTGGAGAAAGTGTTCCAAATGCCTTTTTTATCTTCGAAAGCATTTTTTGTCTATCTTAGCCAAACTTTATAATGAAAGATAAAAGTGCTTTTGATATTGTTCAAAACACTCCTAAATGTATCAATAGTTGTTATTGGTAATATAGGCTTGGACTTGTCCTTTTGTTTTCCTTTCTAGGAAGTTCTGTTTTGGTTTTGAAATGTTTGTAGTGTCTGTGTAATTATTAAGCCTCTGTTTCAAAGCAAGGATTATAATTGGATGGATTAAGACAGACATGTATATTTGTTGCGTCATTTGTAACTTCTGTCATTTTTGGTTTGCTTTTCTTTTCAATTTGTGAGGATTGGAAAATGAGGATGAAGTGCATATTGCATTGCCTTATGCTCTTCTGTCCTTTTTGGTTGGTGTGAAAAATGAGGGTAAAATGATATATGCATTTCCTTCCACATTTCTGCTTTGCCCATTTTTCATTGTATCAAGCTAAGAAGCAATGGCATTTGGTTCTTTCTCTTCTACTAATAACATAATGTTAAATCTGATCATTGGTATTTTTTTATTTTGATCAGTTCAAGTGGCAGCTTGTAAAGAAAGCCACACAAGTATTTTATTTACACTTTGCACTAAAGAAACGTGCATTTATTGAGGAAATTCATGAGAAGCAAGAGCAGGTGTGTGTCAATGCATTGGTCTACTTTCAATTCAATTACTTTTTGCATGCATGAATTTTCATGATGTTGTCAGTGTATTTTTTTTGGGGAAGGTTTAGCGGTTTGATGTAATTTTTCGTTGGAATATTACATTAAAGGTTAAAGAATGGCTTCAAAATCTAGGAATAGGAGATCACATGGCAGTTGTGCAAGACGATGACGAAGGTGATGATGATGCTGTCCCTGTTCATCATGATGAAGGTGCTAGGCACAGGTGACTGCTACCCATGTTATTTATACATTTAATATAACCATGACCTATTCTTCAACAATTGCTAAGTTAGTGGGGTTTTCTGTTCAGAGATGTTCCATCAAGTGCTGCTCTGCCCGTTATTCGGCCAGCTTTAGGAAGGCAGCACTCAATGTCGGACAGAGCAAAAGTTGCTATGCAACAATATTTGAATCACTTTCTGGGAAACATGGATATCATTAACTCTCGAGAGGTATGTTTGGCATTTTATCTTAATCTGAAATAGCATTGTTCAAAATCTTTGTTAATGTCTATAAATTTGCTTTTAATCAATTTCCTGCTCTCTTGCTTATGTCTTTATAATTTTGCATCACTTTTTCGTCAATAATTTTTCTTTTGGAAATGAGTTTTTTTGAACAGAGCACAATGTGAATGACTCTAAAGACTCTCGGGGCCAGTTCTTCAAATTGAGTGTCTTGGATTTAGTTGTTAGTGACTTTTAGTGCGCTTTAAAAGTTGCTAATTGCTATGATTTGATTTTTTTTCGGTAGCTTGCTTCCATAATGTACCATCTTTAGTACCTGTTTTTCACAAGAAGCGGTTGCAGGTTTGCAAGTTTTTGGAGGTTTCAAAATTGTCATTTTCACCGGAGTATGGCCCTAAGTTGAAAGAAGATTACGTAATGGTAAAGCATCTACCAAAGATTTCAAGGAATGATGATTCAAGAAATTGCTGTGGCTGTCCATGGTTTAATTGTTGTAATGACAATTGGCAAAAGGTAGTGCAATTTTCCTTGAAGTTATTGAGATTCCGGGAAAAGTTTTATAATTAAGAAATTTTTTATTTTATTTCATTCATTGTGTTTCTCTGTTTGCTATTACAATGAGTGCTTTTCACTCAATATTGTGCACATTGAGTGAGAAATTATATGTTGGATTATAAATTCATGGTATGGGGTGCAATTTGTAGTGTGCTCGGTTGTTTTCTTTGAATATGCTTATTATTAGCTTTCTTAGTTCATCCATGTTGTCATTGTTTCCTTTTCTTTCTGTACAGGTGTGGGCTGTACTGAAACCTGGATTCTTGGCATTGTTGGCAGATCCTTTTGATACAAAACCCTTGGATATAATTGTTTTTGATGTACTACCAGCCTCTGATGGGAATGGTGATGGTCGAGTATCATTGGCTACAGAAATAAAGGAACATAATCCTCTGCGGCATGCTTTTAGGGTAAGTAGCAATTTGGCTGGGCAAAAAGCTGAGCAAAGAAATGGAGGGGAAATTTCGCTGATACAATTCCCTAATAGAATCAACCTTCAAAGTGCTAGGACATTGTCAGGAAAAACACCAAACAAAGCAATTGAGGGGAAATTTTCATTGCTATAATTCTTTATGAATCCCAACTACTTTAAAATGTAGTCTGAGTTGAGTTCAGTAGAATTTAGGTCTCCTTGTTTGTCATTACTATCAGTAGGAGCACTGCCATTTATCAATGTGAGTTTGAAACTACCTTTGAGTTCATGGATTCATGGTCCATGCACTAGTTTGGTATCACTATCGGTGAATTGTGTGATTTAGAGTTGGACAACAGTATTGAGTCACAAATATACAAATGCAATTGATTCCTTTCATTGTAACAATTAGAAGTCTTTAGGAGCGCTTCAAGTGGAGGCATAAAAATTTGCTATAAATCCTGAACTTATACTCTATTTATTCAAATTATGATATAATTTTGGCTGGTGAAATTGTATATCTGATGAACAGTTCCAGAAGAATTGGCTTTCTAACGACTAATTGAAAACTTCAAAAGGTGACTTGTGGAAGTCGGAGCATAAGATTGCGGACAAAGAGTGGTGCTAAAGTTAAAGATTGGGTTGCAGCAATTAATGATGCTGGACTTAGGCCTCCTGAGGGTTGGTGTCATCCCCATCGCTTTGGTTCTTTTGCTCCTCAAAGGGGTTTGACTGATGATGGAAGTCAGGCTCAGTGGTTTGTAGATGGTAGGGCGGCCTTTGAAGCTATTGCTTTGGCAATTGGGGATGCCAAATCAGAGGTTAGTCCCTGTCCCAGTGTGGTGGACATCAGTTATTCTATCTTTATTATTATTATTTTTGACTTAAAAGTATCTGTCAGATGATTGGAAGTTTTATACAGATATTTGTTTGTGGATGGTGGCTGTGCCCAGAACTATATCTGCGGCGTCCTTTTCATGTTCATGCTTCTTCACGTCTTGATGCTTTGCTGGAAGCCAAAGCTAAGCAAGGGGTTCAGGTCTGTGTTTGGATAGTTTTTTTTCATGTAATATTTCTACATCCAGATTAGGAAGCCACTATTTGCATTGTTCTATTGGATCCATTATGATGGACCTTTTGGAGGAATTTTTGTGCACTGTATGTTACCAATGTTTGAGCATGGCTTTTGCTTAGGACCTGTGTGGAATTTTTTTTTCCTCCCATGTCACTGATTTTCCTGCAAGAATTCAGTTACAGGTGAGCTTCTAGCGTACTGATTGCAATGCAAGCACAGGATCTGTTGACTTGTCATATTAACATGTGTGAAACTACTTTCCCTCTATGTGTTTGCATGCTAATCAGCTTAGCATCAACTGAATTGCTTTTCAGTTGTGCATCTTGTTTCGTGCCTGAATTAGAACACCCACTGCCATAAATGATCAGACTTACGAATAGCGTTAAAGCTTCAATTTAACTCATAAAAAATGCAAGAGACAATTTGTTGCAGAGCATTTCTGTTAAGTGTGCCATCTATATTCTGCACGTGTTGGTTGTTACTTTGTATATGTTGTCCATATTTTCCTTAATATTAAGCTCTATGTTTTGACTATTTGTCCTGTTTTGATGCAAAGTTTTGATGTTTCAACTTGATATCAGATTTTTGCTAGAGCAGATTGCCAATACTGGCATTTTATTCAAGTGAGGGTAATAATATGCATCCTTATGAATGCAGATTTATATACTTCTCTACAAAGAGGTTGCACTTGCCTTGAAAATTAACAGTGTGTATAGCAAGAGAAAGCTCCTTAGCATACATGAAAATGTGAGGGTACTTCGTTATCCTGATCACTTTTCTGCTGGTGTTTATCTATGGTATGCATATCTGAAAAATGTAATAGAGCATTTGAAGATGTTAAATGTTTTTACTGGGCATTATATTGAATTTTTTTAATTTCTGATATCAATGTTTCATCATGTATAGGTCCCACCATGAAAAACTTGTCATTGTTGACTACCAGATTTGCTTCATTGGAGGTCTGGACTTGTGCTTTGGTCGCTATGACACATTTGAACATAAAGTGGGGGATAATCCTGCTCTGATATGGCCTGGAAAGGACTATTATAATGCAAGGTACATCTGTCCTTTGTGTAATGATCCTACCTTAAAAATGTTTTGTGGCATTTGTTAGAAGTTTGATAATACAACATTAATGCTCTGGTTCATATGGTTATTCTCGAACTTGTATTGTTGTCATCAGTTTGCTTTTGTTTAATTAATGTGTTGATCCTTGAAGTATATGTTATTTTAATATGTACATGATGAAGTGTGGAACATAGCTTATTATGCTACTTGCTTAGTCAAAGTGAATTGGGTGTTATTGGGTTTTGTTTTTCACATATTATTAGTTGCATGAAGCAGTGGAAACCTGCTTATGTTTGATAATTAGCAGGCACGAAGTTATATTTGGATAGAACTTCCACAAGAGTTTGCAAATGGCCTCAGGTTGGGCAACGCTATTGGGGGAAGATGAAGACTTTTGTTTAAAGTTGTCAGGGTTTTTAAGGTTTTAAAGGGTGCCAATAATACTAATTAGCCTGGATTCCAATCAATTAGTGGGGTCTGAGTCCTTTTATTAAGAAAGTTCTGCTCTATAAATTTGTAAGTTGGTTGGAAGCTGTCATGATGTTAGCTTGATTTACGCGATGAACTTTCCTTGTAAATCTTCAGGGAATCTGAACCAAATTCGTGGGAAGATACTATGAAAGATGAACTGGATCGTGGAAAATATCCTCGAATGCCTTGGCATGATGTCCATTGTGCCCTCTGGGGACCACCTTGTCGTGATGTGGCGAGGCACTTTGTTCAGCGCTGGAATTTTGCTAAGGTCCATGTTTTGTTTCAATTAGTATAGTTCTCCAGTGGAGTTAATTGTAATTATGTATGTTTAACATGTTTTTGCATTTTTCAGAGAAATAAAGCACCATACGAGGAAACAATTCCACTGCTTATGCCTCAACACCAGATGGTTATTCCACATTACTTGGGCAGAAGCAGAGAAGCACAGGGTGAAAGTAAGAATGGTGAAGAGAATTCTAAAGGCATCAAAAGACAGGATTCATTTTCCTCTCGATCATCTTGTCAAGATATTCCGCTGCTCCTGCCTCAAGAACCTGAGGGGCTGGATGGTTCAAGTGAAGGGCCAAGATCCAATGGGTCAGAGCCGACTGCTTCCATAAGTGTTTCATTCCGTAACCAGAAACCCAAAATTGAACCTGTAATTATAGATACACCTCTGAAAGGATTTGTGGATGACCATGACTCCCCACACAATCATCTTAAATTGTCTTTAGATGTAATGACACAGCCTGACACTAAAACTTCAGATACAGAATGGTGGGAGACACAAGAACGTGGTGATCAGGTGGGCATCTCAGGTGAAAGTGGACAAGTTGGTCCACGTACTTCATGCCGCTGTCAGGTCTGTTGTGCACATAGACCTTTGAAACTTTTTCATTCTTGGCCAAATATAAGAAACCTGCCACCAGGTTTCTGATTGTGCCATTGGCCTCTTTTTATTCATTTGTACAGTTTACTTTGAGGATTTTGATTTTGTGTGGTTTCTTTCCCCATATTACTGAAAGAACCAATTTCAACTATAAAATGTTCTGTTGATACACAGATAATAGCATCTAAATCTCCAGAACTTGACGAAACTTTCAGGATGTACACTCTAAAGTCACAAGGGATGTAAATCATACGTTGATCCTCTGCGGATTTTCTAACATTTACCTACCTATTTGAGTTTAGGACTCGTAATTTTTTTGTTTTTGCCATTGAGATGGACAGATGTGATAGACCTGCTGTGATTCTGGTGTTGCAAAAGTGTAATTATAGTCATGTTCATGTTATAGTCCTGTTTGTTGCCATATTGTTGGCACCGTCCATTTCCTCTCCTGATCGGGCTTCCACACCCTTGTTGGAGTTCTGTAGTTTTTCTGTCCACGTGGGATCACCATCTTTGATATTGGCCATTTGCTAATTTTCTCACAAGACCTTGATCTATGCAAATATAAAACTTTTTATAATATTCCAAGTTTCAAGTTATGTGGTTTACTGTGAAAAGTTATCATTTTTTATTGCCTTTTCAGTGTCAAAGGAAAAATTCCTGCTGTTGCCTGAATTAAGGCCTTGATATTGCCTTTTCAGTGTCATAAACCAAGCTCTTGCTGCTCATTCATGAAATTCATTTGTGCTAGAGGGTCATTAGTTGTAGGTCACACACAATAAGGTGGGCTCATTTTACTTGAACTTGATGTCCTCTTGTGATTGGCTTATATTTGACACCAACAGTGTCTTTAATGTTTTTCCTTTCACTAATTTTACTGTTCTTTCTCCTGCACTACTTTTGGAGTATTAAATAAGACATATCCTCTGCCACTTATTAAGTGCCGCTTAATTACAGATCATAAGGAGTGTCAGTCAATGGTCTGCCGGAACAAGCCAAATTGAAGAGAGCATTCATTGTGCTTATTGTTCCCTTATTGAGAAAGCAGAACACTTTATTTATATAGAGGTACACAAGAACTTTTCAATATGAGCTTTTCAATCTTCTATTCAAAAATTCATTGTGTCTTTTGATTGCAACCTTGGGTGAAAGTATCTCGCATTTGAGCATATTAATGGATTGCCAACCAGCATATTCTGCTTAATTTCCACCAACTTGCAATTCTTCCATCATATGGTTCATTATTCTGACTTCCACTGGATGGCTTGTTTGCAGAATCAGTTTTTCATATCAGGTCTTTCTGGAGATGAAATCATACGGAATCGTGTTTTGGAAGCATTATACCGGCGCATAATGCGAGCATACAATGATAAAAAGTGTTTCAAGGTTATTATTGTCATACCACTGCTGCCAGGTTTCCAGGTTCTAATCCTCCCTTGATTATTGTGAAATTCAAATTCATCTGATTCTCTATATATTTATTCTGAACCCTAAGCTTTACAGGGTGGTGTTGATGATGCTGGTGCAGCGTCTGTGAGAGCTATAATGCACTGGCAGTACCGAACCATTTGCAGAGGACAGAATTCAATATTGCATAATCTTTATGCTCTTCTTGGTCCCAAAATTCATGATTACATTTCTTTCTATGGTCTTAGGGCTTATGGTAGACTTTTTGAGGGTGGTCCGGTGGCCACGAGTCAGGTATTGTCTTTCATTTATAGGACTGCTTATATGCATCTGTTATCATTTATCAACCTGAAGTATTGCTAATTGTTGGTTTTATTTCTCTGCTGCACTCTAAAATGCCTTAATAATAGTTTTTAGAAGTTCAGCATGGAGCAGATGCCTATATGGGAGTTTATGTTGATCTTACTTTTTTGCAGGTTTATGTGCATAGTAAAGTAATGATAATCGATGACTGTGTAGCATTGGTTGGATCAGCTAATATCAATGACAGGAGCTTACTTGGTTCAAGAGATTCTGAGGTATCAATTTATTGTATAGATTATTTGTTCTTAGAGGGGCTATTTCAGACCTTAAGGCTAACATTTTACACTGTTAAGATATGTTTCAAATGTAAATAGTACCTAACTCCACAAATCTTTTTTACCAGTTATGGAAAATCTATTGGTAATAAAAGTAAAAGTAAAGGTAGATATGATTTGATGTCATCACCAGCCGAGCTGCACATAATTTTTTTTTATGGGCTGTGCTTTGCAAACATAAATGATGTCTATGACAGAGGTCAATGTTGTATGTAGACTATAGCTGAAATTTTAAAGGGAAATTATTTATCCTTTAAATGTAGGCCTTGAAACTATTCAAGATGTCAGCTTATAATTATAGCTTCTTATGGCATGGTGTTCCGGTTCTTCATAATATCTGCTCATTCAAATTCTTATGACTTGGAGTGTGATTTCAGATTGGTGTATTAATTGAAGACAAAGAGTTAGTAGATTCATTTATGGGAGGAAAACCATGGAAGGCTGGAAAGTTTTCCTTGAGCCTTCGCCTCTCACTTTGGTCTGAACATCTTGGTCTTCGTGCGAGAGAGGTCAGTAACCTGACCATTTACTTTCCTCACTTCTTACATCTATGCATTATAGAAGTATTAATTGCAAATCTGTATAGGCAAACAAGATATAAATGGAAAGCTTCTCATGTTACATGGCTGATTATGTAATCTTTTTCCATTATTTCTCCCTCAGGTGAAAGAAATAATTGACCCAGTAATTGATTCAACTTATAAAGATATGTGGGTTGCAACAGCAAGGGTAAGAATAGCACAGACATGTTGGCTATGCTGAACACATTTTGTCACCTACTAACGATTTATACAACATATTCAATTGACAGTCGAATACAACAATCTACCAGGATGTCTTTTCTTGTGTACCCAACGATCTTACACATACTAGGTACGATGATACGTCTGTGAATTCGTTTTTCCTCCATCTTTTTTCATTGTGCTAATGTATCAACTTGCTTGAATATGATTGCATCCAGAGCTGCAATTAGACAAAACATGACATTTTGGAAGGAGAAACTCGGCCATACTACCATAGACTTAGGAATAGCTCCTCAAAATCTAGAATTTTATCAAAATGGAGATCTCAAAAAGACTGATCCCTTGGAGAGATTACAGGCAGTGCGGGGACACCTTGTTTCTTTTCCTTTGGATTTTATGTGCAAAGAAGATTTAAGACCTGTGTTTAACGAGAGTGAGTATTATGCTTCTCAAGTTTTCTACTAAGCTCAGAAGTTCCACACCACACCTACCCCCCCTTCCCCCGGGTTCTCTTCTTAAATCTCAATTTGTGGAAAATCCCTCTTCATTTTTCTTTCAAAATGTGCAGAGAAACCACACGCCCACATAGAAATAGAGAGAAAAGAGGGGCAGGCTTCTATTTAAGCTTGGCCCTGAGGAACTATTTTTGAACTGGTCATTATTGTACTGTAATCTTTTTATTTTTCCCTTTTAAGACAAGGTAGATGTCAATACTTGGATAACATTAAATACTATCTGTTGCCTTCAGATTTTAATCATTATTTATTTGTTTATTCAATAAATTACGAACACATGAATTGATTTTGGATCCACCCATTTAAAATATTAGTCTTTGAAATACAGAGGAAACATTTGATCTGCGATAAATGTTATTATTAATCTTTCTCAAACTTTATATTTTACACCATAATAAAGAATTACCGTATTGAATGTAGATCCTTGGTGGGAATGAAGTAGTATGGGTCAGACGTAACTATAAAAGCATGTGGTTGGTTTAGTAGGAGAGAATGTCATGTGTGGTTGAACATGGTTGATCTTGGTTTATGGTATTTAGCCCAAGATTGTTAAATTATGGTCAAGATCACTGTAAATCACCACGTCCCATTTTACATGGCTAAGGAATGAGTTTAGATTATAATTTATATAATTATTCTCTCCTAATTAATTGGATGAATTTTAAATTGTGAAGTTTATAAAAAATTTGAGGTACTGTGTACCTAAAAGAAGACAATGTAGAATTTGCGATGAATTATGTGTTCAGATTGGGTAATATGTTTCAAATAATAATTTAAAGCTGGATTGTTAGAAATTATGTAAAAAAAATCGTACTGGAACGTAATTATTCATAATTGAGTGCCAAAAACATAAATATGACATTTACGTTGGGCTCACGTGCATTGCTTGTGATTTATCTTAAACGCCCCATTTACTAAAAGACCCTTCCCATGTGACCAAAATGTAACTTAGATCGTTCAGTCCCAAAACTCGCCCTGCGACACCACACAGGCGCCCACCGGCTCCCCTTTTCATATGAGCACCACCGCTTGTATCTCCCTCCCTACCCCACTCGCTTCCCTCGCGTCTACGCGATCCTCCAGACCTCTCTCTTTCCGGCTACCGATTTCAGCCTGTTCACTGTTTCCCTTTTCCCGCCGTAAAATTCTCCGCCTACGCCCTATGTTAGCGTCCTTCGACCACGTCGAACCGAAAATCCCGGCGAACATGTCGGAGTCTATTCAACTAAACAATGAGTCCGATTTCTACGAACTCCTATCACCCGACGGCCTCATTTCCATCAGTGGCTTCGGATCTCTCCTCTCCAGTACGTACAATTACCTTCACCTTCATTATTCCTGATTGTGATTTCTTCTTAACTTTTTTTAACGTATGCGATACGATGCGTTTTGCAACCAGAGAGTAGCGCGAGAACTACATTTCCCGGTCTCATCAACTTCAGAGTAGCGAAACTGCACGGATTCCGTCGCGTATTCGCTCACACTTCTCCAATCTTCTTCGAGCGCGGCATCGCCAAACCTGAAACCAAGGTCACTCTGAAACTCATACATGGAACTGCGATCTTTCTTTTCTTCAATCAAATACAATCTGTTTGGTTACTGAGAAAATAATAAAAATTTTGAACTTGGAAATTAATTCAGGAGATTTCTAGCTTGAGCGTGGAGCCATGTGAAGGGGAGACATTGATTGTTACTGTTTTTGAGATTAAAAAATCAGAGGTATGGATTGCTAGATATGTATGGCGCTCGTTTTTTGTTTCAAATCTTTAATGTTGAACAAGAGCGATATTGAATTTGTTTGGTATATTTAATGTTACTTTACAAACTCAGATTCCGGCTTTCATCAAAAGAGAGCATGAATTCCGTTTTCTAGCTGTAAGTCGAGCTTACTGCATATCTTTTTGTGCAGTTTCTAGTACAAGGCTATCCATTTATACATAGTTTTCTCTTATAGGTTTTACCAGAAACACTTGATGGGAAGCCATTTACAAATCCCACAGTGAGTGAAATTTGGTAGTACTATCAATGGTTTGATTTATTCTGTTTCTCTTACAAATGCATTGATTGGGGTAAGAATGCAGGTGCTGTGTGCTCGATCCAATGATGAGGAGTTTTTCCAAATCAAATGCAAAGGTAAATTTTATTTAGTTCAGCACATAATATAGAAGTGTCTATGATTAGCACATATGGAACAGATGATATTGCTTTGTGGCAATTGAATGCATTGACTTCCATTTATTAAATATCAGTTGGAGAACTGAGTAGGTTACCTTACGTGGTTCTTTTTGGGTAGCCTAAAGTTTTTCAAACCCCAGAAGTTTTCTTTTCCTTTAACTTTCTTTCCTGTAACATGATATATTTTGTTGCTATTTTGTTGCAGGAAGCAAGGAGGTCTATTTTCAACATTATGGACGATACAACATTGATAAGATTTGGCACGATGACATATTACCTTGCCGTGTTTATCTTCGGCATTGGTAAGTGCTTGTTCTTTTATGTGTGCATATATATTAGTTTAATTTATTTCTTTTAAGGGATTAAAAAAAATAGATTCTATTTTATTGTGATATGCCTAATCACGCGTAGACTGGTGCAGATTCATGAGTGAAACGCAGAAACCAGCTTATTCTTATGGCAAATGACTGATTTCTTTAAGCACTTTAATCAGAACAATTGCATGAAATTTTCAATATGACCTCCTTAAAATTAATTTTCTACAGTGCATGCCTGTGCACGGGAAGATTGTTTGAAATTGTGGAATTGATGCTTCTCGGTGATCTGTGCTGATTTAAACTTTCAGACTTTCAGTGGCGTCTGTTGCCTTAAAATTTTCTGCTGCTTCAATGTTTTTTCCTCCGTCATTGCTGTTTCATTTCTCCCTGTCCAATATGATTTGAGCTTCCATGAATCAAGAGGACAATGCTTCAACTGTAAGCTGTGTTTTCCATTCTAATATTTTTCTGTACAAAACTCTGCAGTGTGTTGGCAGCCAAGAATCTTGGTGATGAAGCTTACGACAACTTTCTGGATCACACTTTTTTAGGAGACCGGCAAACAACCATCCGTGAATACTTGGCAACAAAGGGAGCAGGCATCATGGAAGAGGAACCGCCAGAATCCGTCAAGGCTTGCTATGGTGGGTGAATGCAATACCGTGACTCATAATAATTCTGCAGGGAGAAGTTTTGCTGTGTTTGAACCTGACAGTGAACAACCTTATCTTAGAGGTGGCAATAATGGGGCAAAATTTGTGCAAGAATCCGAGTCATTGTCGCTCTATTCTTTTACCCTCCCCGAACAGGCCGTGCTAAGAGGGTTAATGATAAACTTGCAATGAAATTTGACATGAGTTTTCAAAGATGTAATTTTTATTCAAGAGGCAAACATGAGAACATAATCCTTCCTGTGAGAATAAAGAGGGCCAAGACTCTGGAAAATAAAGGTCGTGTATTTTTGAACTTTCAGTGATCACTTGTCATATTTTTCAAAATAATGACCACAAGTACCATGCTTGTGCGGTCTGCCTGCTTTCTGGGAAATTTCTTAATTTAGTCTTATTTTGATTTTTTTTAATATAATTTTAATTATTTTATTTTATTTTTATTAAAATAAATTTTTTAAAAAAATAATTCATATATTTTTTTTAATCTTTAAAATTAAAAAAAAATTAATTATTTTTATTTTTTCATCTCTGTTCATCTTCGGTCTCTCTCTTTAATTTTTTTACTGTTTTTAGTAATTTGTGAGTTTTATTTTTGATAATAAATATAATGTAACAACAAAAATAAAAAAAAATATTTATATTATATAAATTTTATTTTATTTGTATATTTATAAGTATTTAAAATATTTAATTTTTGTAATTAATTAATACTATTAAAAAATTTAATTATTATGAAAATTTATTATTACAATGTTAAATATAAATATGTAAATAATAAAAAAAAATTAATAAAGAGAATAATTTTTAAGCGTTTTGGGTGCGAGAACATATTATAAACTGTAGAAAACGAGGAAGACGATATTGTTCTTTTGGCTTATGCATTCTATGCACCCAAAGAATCAATTTGGCACATCAGGGCCACGCGCTCGGGAAAGATATTTAATAAGAAATATCATAATGAAAAGATATCCTTTCATTATGATATTTTTTTAAATTATTAGATAACGTGTGTATTTATTTATTTATAAAAAAAATATTTAAATTAGAGCAAAAATATATAAAAAAAATTAAAATATGTATTTATTTAAAAATAAAATTGTTAAAAATAATTATTTTGATAAAAATAAATTAAAATTATAAAAAATAAAATACATTAAAAAATAATAATAATAAAGCGTGTCAGTGTATATAAGTAAAAATTATGATTTAAGAAAAAAATTATTAAAAATAATTATTTTAATAAAAATAAATTAAAACTATAAAATGGGATTGGAC
Source organism: Xylocarpus granatum (assembly GCA_019650275.1). NCBI lineage: Eukaryota > Viridiplantae > Streptophyta > Magnoliopsida > Sapindales > Meliaceae > Xylocarpus > Xylocarpus granatum. Next base: position 477,391 of record BNST01000146.1, on the reverse strand, counting down.
TAAGGTTTTCCACTGCAAATCTATTGTACTCTCCAGTCCACTTCACTTTTAGTCGCTGCAAGATTCTCCCTCCACGCCATCCGTCAATGTCTTTGAGCCACGTTGAACCGAAGTTCCCGGCGGACAAGCCGAATGAGCCGATTCAACTTGACGATGAGTCCGATTTCCCCCAAATAGTCTCTCCTGACGGTCTCGTTTCCATCTGTGGCTTCGGTTCTCTCCTCTCCGGTACGTATAATGATCGTCACCTTAGTTTTTCGGGATCATGATTTTTTTTAATCCTCGTGATACGATGCGTTTTGAGACCAGAGAATAGTGCGAGAACTACATTTCCCGATTTGGTCAACTTCAGAGTAGCGAAACTGCATGGATTCCGTCGTGTGTTCGCTAACGCGACTCCGATCTTCTTGGAGCGAGGCATCGCCAAACTTGAAACCAAGGTCGCTCCTAAACGCACTACTCTCAACTGTTGTTTTGCTTTTCTTCATACAAAATTATAATCTGCTTTGTTGACGAGGGAAGAATAAAAATTGAAACTTGGAATTCAATTCAGGAGTTTTCTAGCTTGAGCGTGGAGCCATGTGAAGGGGAAACTCTGATTGTTACTGTGTTTGAAATTGAAAAATCGGAGGTGCACATTAAGAATGTTGGATTGTTCCATCTCACACGAGTGTTTTTTTTGTTTTAGCTGAATTTATTGTTGCTCTACCAAGTCAGGTTCCAGAATTCATGAAACGAGAGCCCGAATTCCGTTTTCTAGCTGTAAGTCAAGCTTCGTATACATTTGTTTGTTCAATTTGTGGCATAAGTTCATCCATTCACTTATAGTTTTCTCTTTACAGGTTTTACCTGAAACACTTGATGGGAAGCCATTTACCAATCGTGCTGTGAGTGAAATTCGATAGTATTTTTTGTGTTTGGCTTTTATCCTGTTATGGATGCATTGATTGGGGTAAGAATGCAGGTGGTGTGTGCTCGATCTACTGATGAGGATTTTTTCCAAATCAGATGCAAAGGTAAATTTTATTTAGTGCTATGTTAGTTGTTTAAGAACATGGCACATAATTCAGAAGTGTCTATGATTAACACATATGAAAAGGATGATATTGCTTTGTAGCTATTGAATAAATTGATTTGCTTTGCTGTTGTGACAACTTTTATATCAAATACTGGTGTGTGGACCCAGGAGTTTACCCTATGTGTTAGTTTTGGGTAGCATTAAATTTTCAAAATTTCAGAATTGTTTTTCTTTTTCTTTCCTTCCTTGTAATTCACTAAATTTGTTGCAGGAAGCAAGGAGATATATTATCAGTATTTTGGACGATATAACATTGATAAGATTTTTCGAGATGATATCTTACCTTGCCGTGTTTATCTTCGGCATTGGTAAGTGCTGTTTTTTATGTGTCCATATTCAATAGTTTAACTTATTGAGTGTAAGGGTTGAAATATATATCATATCATTTGATATGACTTATCACTCATAGACTGCAGCAGACTCGTAATCAAAATACAGAAACCAGCCTATTCACACAACAAATGACTGGGGCCTTGAACCACACTAATCATACAATTGCATGAATTTTTAATATAACCTCCTCAAAAGTCAAATCCTTTATCTAATGCATAATGCATGTGCACGAGAAGCTTGACTGAAATCATGGATTGATGCTTCCTTTTGATATGTCGTTAAATTTTTCAGTGGTATCTATTGCCTTGTAAGTATCTGGTGCTTTGCTTCAGCCATTGCTGTTTCATTTCTCCCTGCCCTATTTTGATTTTCAATGACTTGAACTTAGCCATTCCATGCATCAAGGTGCCAATACTTAAAACTGTTAACCATATTTGCCATTCAAATTTTTCCGTACCCAAACTGAGTTTGCTGTTTTTACTCTGCAGTGTGTTGGCAGCCAAGAATCTTGGTGAAGAAGCTTACAACAACTTTCTTGATCACACTTTTCTAGGAGATCGTAAAACAACTGTCCGCGAGCACTTGGCAATGAGAGGAGCTGGCATCATGGATGAGGAGCCTCCAGAATCCCTCAAGATTCGGTATGGTGGGTGATTGCATTATAACCAATAATTCCAGAGAGAAATTTTTCCGTGTTTGGACTTGAGAATTTGCAAAATTTCTCTAAGAATCTTTGTTGGTCCTGCTCTATTAATCTTCCCTCCCTGAACTGTCCGGTGCTGAGAATAATTTGTAAGCCTTCTGCAATTGTGATAATAATGTATCATTCCTGTTTATGCTTCACTTGATGTATTGGAAAAGTGAAGTGAACTTCATGAACAATGTTGATATTTTAATACAACTGCCATGCTCAGATGCTATTGAAGTAGATGTTATGTCTGTCAAAGATATCATTTTCCATATCTAGGTGCGGAAGGACGTTACCTTTTTGATTCGCTGCTTAATTCCATAGACGGGAAGCAATGGTCTCACCCTCATACGCTGACCTGCACGTGGTGCTCGCTTTTCATTTTACATTCTGCTTTCATTCAATTACACCACAAGAACAAACTCTTTCAACGTCTTCCTCGGCAGGAATTTGGAAGTACGGAGTTTGAGATGCTAATACTGTTTTATTGGCTGGGTTTGCTTCCAAGACACTTTTAATCCGTATGTCAAGAACAGGGACGGCGAAATTAATCCCACAGAAACCTTGCGGCGAGCATAGTTCACATCCAAAGCTGACAAATGTTAATCCCACATCGAGTTTTAAGGAGCCAAGAGTTCGATTCGAGTCCAATAAAATGCTTACGCAAAGCGGAGCTACAATGATTTAGTTCATCAGGGAGTATCGTAGGGTAGCCACTTGTCTTTGACTAATGGTAAGTCCTGCCTGCACCTCGAGACGGTGCATACCAATGCCAGGACGTTCTTACGAGGACGAGATTGAGCCACGCTCTACTGGGAAGTGGGCTTGCTCTTCCTTTTTTTGAAAGCCTCTCCTCTGGGTCAGGTGCCTAATGTACAGAAGTCAGAACATGTTTAAGCTTCCATTAACATTCAAGTTTGGCGATTATTTATTTGTAAAGACTGTTAAATAATATTAATTAATATTCTTTTGCAATGCTGACAAACAGTTGACCTGTAACATGTTAAATGTTGGCCTAGCTTGATAAAAGACATTGATTAGGCCCGACAGAATGAGCGGACAAGTTATTATTTATGGATACAAGGTTTTCCATGCAATTAAAGCCAATGGGATTTGTGAGCCAATAAAAATTGTACAGTTATTATTAATCCAGATGATCCCAAAACAATCTATTCCACAACCCTGTTTGGAATCGATAATTTCCATGCTTCCAAACTCCATCGAAAGAACCACAGGCCACATGTAAACCAGATTTTACAGGATTATGCGTACGAATTATGGTCAAGATTTGTTTAATAACTCGTTCCAACTAATACTAATCTTAAAACTTGGTTGTTAAATTCGAGATTAGGTTGATGATATAATTTTATTTTTGTGCTTATATGTAGTTCTGTTCTGCTGGTTAATCATGTGATCTTCGTTTCAGTACAATTACATTGTGTGTCAAGCTGGTATAAAACCTAAGCCCTACCCTAATAGTTGCAACTGCTCCAATCTACCCGTTGTATTAAGGACTTTTGAGCACCTAAGATTGACTGTGTTCTACAGAATTGTGCTATCGTGTTTGGTATTCAAAGCCCGTTTCTCCATATTCTAATATTTAATGACCAGGAAAGGCCAAATGGGGTTTGTTTTTACCTAATCCTCTCGATCATCTTCCAGCTTTCAAGTGGGCATTATGCGCGGACTGGATGCTCTGGGTTGAAAGTTGAGGCATACAATCACAATCACATGCATTCTCTCTTAGAATTCAATTCTCTCTTCAATTCCACTTGTTGAAATTACTCTGTGTTACTTTGCTTCTTAATCGCTCCATCAGTTTCTTGCATCATTAGCATCAATTCTGATTAGTTGTTTGTTGCAAAAACCAACCCACTCAATTTACCTAAACCTTTTTCTCTTGTGTTGCCAACGACTTCTTTTATTAAATGTTTAAGGTGTATATATTTATTTAAAATTTTAAAAAAAATTAAATAAAATAATATAAATTTATTTTATTATATTAATTAAATAATAAAATTTTTTAATTAATATATATATATATTTATTTATTTATATATTTTTATAAACCTTCTGGCTAAAACTTTCACTGTTGAATTTTTAATATGTTTTGTAATTATTCACTGCATGCAGAAGCACTTCTAGAGAAGGGGGAGCCAAGTGGTAAGTAGTAATTAATAATAACTGAGGAAGATGTCCAGGTGATGAAATCCACCGTGAACCTCTCAAGTGTTTCTTCTCTTTTTAAACTCATTCATTCTCTTCCCTTCGTTCCCACCAACTGATCCACTTTCAAAAATCTCTCCTGCGAACTTTGTTCTTTTCTCTTAACAGCTCAACTTACTCCTCCTTCGAAGCCATTTTCACATTTCTCTCGTTCTCGGTTTCCTTTCGTTGTTGTTAATGGGGAGAGTTGGACGAGGGGATTCAGATATCAAATCCCACTTAGTGTTAGAGATTTGCTCCATTGGCTGTGTTCACAGGCTTAGTCCTAGCCCGGTTGAATCACATTTCATTGACTGGTACCGTCTTCTCGGTGTATGTTCTTTCAGCTATCTCTTGATTTTGATCAATCTTTTTTCTGGGTTTCCTTGCATGATTCAAAATTTTCAAGTTTTGCCATGGATTTTATCAGGTTGGAGAAGATGCAGAAATGGATGTTATACGAAAGCGGTATCATAAACTGGGTAGGTCTGGTGTACGAACAAATAGTGTAGTTCCTGTATGTTAAGTTACTTGTTCCTGCTTGTGACGAGAGTTTTTGCAATTTCCTTGCAGCTTTGCAAGTTCATCCAGACAAGAACAAGCACCCTAAAGCTGAGACTGCATTCAAGCTTATTTCCCAGGTTAGATTTACAATTTTTCATGCTTTGCAGGCTTGAACCACTGTATCTTCTTCTACTTAAGAAGATTTACCGGCACCCATAAGTCTTTAGATCTTACATAAATTATGCAAATTTGATTTTTGTTTGTGGCTAATTCGAAAAAGGAAATGAACTCTTTCAAGATTCTAGATGGTACTAAAAAGAGAGATGGGCCCTGTACTATTTTCACAAATAACAAGGCAAACTAAAGGGTTTGAATTATGTCATAAGTTTCAGGCACAACCACCTAAAAGATTGCAATAAACCAAAGAACAGAGAACAGAACCCAGTTAAAGTCCTGAATGTTGGCACGATAAGAGTCGCATTATTGGAGTCTTGAGGAAAAGATGAGGTAGTTAGTAGGTATGAGATAGTCAGTGGGGTTGTCCCACGAGACAAAACCATAAAGAGAGACGGGTACACCAATCAATTTGGCAACAGAATTTGTTTCTTGAAATCTTCAGCTCTACCAACAGCATGTGCTTGTTAGGTATGAGTACAATCATTTCGCAGTGCACTCGTTACAGGGACCAAGCTAATCTGTTTGTTAATTAATTAGTTTTAAAGATTCTCAGTTTGAAGTTTAGAATTGGTGGCTGCAGGCATATACGTGTTTATCAGACGGTGCAAAGAGAAGAGCATTCAATTCGGAGAGATGGAAAAAGTTTTGCAATCTGTGCAACAAAATCCCCGATGCAGGCTGCAAGCCTACCGTAAATTCACATGCAACAAATCACAAGACCTGGAATCCTGCAAACTGGTCAAAATTTTATAAAAACCTGAGAACTATGAAGGACATTAAAGAGAGATTCAGAGAAGAGGCAAAAGTGATAGAGAACTGTTTGAGTTCAAATGCTGCATCAAGGAAAGGATCATTGCTCGTTAGCCCATCAAGCAATCCGCTCCAAAGTCGTCTCGCGGCAGGGAAAGAATCTCCCATCTTTGATCCATCTGACTATCTCTTTCAAGGTTATCCACATCTAAAGAGTCGACCGTTGAAGAAACAAGAGAATCTTAGGTACTTTAGAGAAACTATAGATGAATATGATCAGGCAAGAGGGATCTATGATTCACCAATCTTTTACAGCAGACCACAGATGAGAATGTTTAATAAAAGCGAATCTACTTGTGTCCGTTCATAACTTGGAAACTAGATTCATCATTTCATTAAAAAAATACAATGTGATTAGCACAATGTTTTTCCTTAACAAAATACTTGTGTATGCAGTTTTCAGTGATCAAAATTTATACATCCGAACCAGAACACAACCTCGTGCATAAAAGTCAAAATAGAAAACTTAGCTTTAATACAACAAAGATCAGTAAACCCTTCTTTTCATGTTGAACAGAAGTTTCTGCTGAAATTCGAAGTGTATACTATATTTGCTGAATCATTCATTCTGCAATTCATCCAATTCATTATGGAATAACAGCAACATGATGGCCTTGAGACACTTCAATTGAAAGGAATAATCTCTTTTTATCTCTTTATGTTCCATTAAATTTGTAGATCGGTTTCTTGCTGAGGTTGATCCAACCAATACCATGCCCGTACCATTGGGAATGGGGAATCCTGATTTCCCACCAATAGATGAAGCAACTTAGACTCAAGTTGCAGGTTGCTAGGCCTCGGTGATTTTGAGGGAGCCATTGTCTATCATGGGCCGCAGCTCCTTTTTTTTGCCAATTCACAAACTTTGGGTTCTGAAGATTCCAAGAATGTAGATACTACCTTGCAACAAATCACACAAATGGAAATCAGTACATAACATTGAAATCACGTTTACTTTTTTTATGCTCAGTTAAACTTGAAAGTTGAAAGCAAACATAGCCTCATCTGTCACCTTGGGCCCACAAATCGCACTTCCCTGTCAAAGCTTTCTTCCATAAAGTGGAAGCAAAGGTGGGGCAGTCCATGACTAATTTCCTAATAGTGCGGCTTGAATGGAAATTTTAAAGGATATGATTCTCTTCTGAGACTTTCGATTTAGACTCTGATGCAAGAGATGCTATAGCCTTGTGCAAAGTGTTCAATTTGTCGTCCCAAGTTTGGGCGGAGGATGTCATCAAAGCCACCTCTTGCAACCTGCATGAGTAAATTTTTTATTAGGTAAGACATTATGGGGCAGACAAGTTCAAATCATACCAACCCAGTTTACAGACAAGTGTACATCTAAGCACACACAGACACATCTTATTTCGGGGAAAGGGTGGGAACATTTGGAAAAAAAGAGGAGGGGGTGGGGGGAGCCATCAATATTGGGAAAAGTGGCACGCTGTGAGGAGTCAAACACTTTTAAATTACTTCCAACACCATTTCAGCTAATAAACCTTTGGAAATTTAGAAGTAAAATGATTAGTACAAATATCAGCAGCAAACAAATTGACTAACCTCATATATGACTTCTTTGCCAAAATTTGATCTAAGCAATTCTCCTGCATTCTCAATACATACATCAATGAGACTCTGCAACATAAAATCAGCATTCAGGTAACCCACTTCCAAGTTATAACAGAACTATTAATAAATGAATGAACAGCATTAGGAGAAAAAATTAAAGGCAACAGAGACTTCCAAATATAGTTGTATATACACACACATACACCAAATTAGAGGTTCAAATATAGTTGTATATACACACACATACACCAAATTTGAGAAGATACCTACAACATTCCCAATAACCACCTGAAGAACACGAGAAGAAACATGTGAGCCGGCAATTTCTGGAATCTTTCCCTTCATCTTCTGTAGAGCTTCACTTATCAACCTAAAAAGAAAATATTTTACGAGTGGAACATTACTATTCCAACTATGCACATTACATTTGCACCAAATTACATACTTAGATCTATTTTCTTTACCGATGTTGCGTTGCCTCATCTTTTCCCATGGAGAAGCAAGCTCCTATCAAGACATAAACTCACCGTGTCAGCTTCCTTACAAGTTTTCGTCAACTCCCAACACAAAATCTCAATTTTTTTAGCTTAATTGATTATATTGCTAACGCACGAGGCTTCGACTCGTTTATGAATAAAATAACTAAAAAAGTAGGCAACACAGAGTTGTTCCAAATCGTAATGCCTCTTCCTCTTCTTTTTCCTGGCCTCTGCCAATTCCTGCAGTAATAGCAGAAACCCAAAAATATGAAAAATGGAAAACTAAAAGTCAGCTCAACTCAACCAAGTGTCTCAGCAAACAAGTAACAACAACAACCAGAACTAATGAAATAGTCATTCAAACAAAAACAAAGAATCAAAACTCAAATAAAAAGCTAACCTTGTTAACTGCAGTCATTCAAAAAAAAGTCTAAAAAATAGTAACCTTAGCATGAAGACGACGCTCTCGCGTCGTTACGGGCAGTTTCTTTTCTTTGTTGTCGTCTGATTTTTCGAACTTGGGCTTAAATGAATATTTCTTTTGTTACGACGGGTTGACGGGCTTCCTTGTTTTGAGGAGTTGTTGATGGTTTTGAACCCGCGAGCTTTGGCTTCTTCGAAGCAGAAGAATTTAGCTCGGTTTCTGCACTTGGCTTGAGCTTCCTTTTCACGGGTTTGCTGGTTTCTTGTTTGTTCTTCGCCGCCATCGAAGCTTAGCTCAAGCTTTCCGTCTTCTCCGCGCTGCGTAATCGTCGACCATGCTCGGGGGGATTTCTGAGGGTTTTGGGTTTCTTCTCCTTGGGGATTGATTTACGGGCTTCAATGCACGACCCGATCCATCTTATAAGACAGGTGGGAAGTTGATGCTAAAATCACCTTCTAATATTCTGATTGCACCCATTTCTGAATTAGTCAAACAACGCATGTATTGACTGGTAGAGTGGATTGGACTCCACCCACTTATTTTAGTCAATTATTAAAAAAAATAATAATAATTTAAATGACTCTTAGTAGATGGTATTAATTAATTTAAGATTTATTTTTAAAAAATTTAAATTAATTATAAGTTTAATTGGAGTTGCTGTCAACTGTTAAATCTTAACATCCGTTGATGAATCGCTGGTTACGTGGCTCTCGTGTGATCTGACATTTGTAACAAAAAGGAGGAGTTTCAGATAACGTTGTGGGGTCCAAGTTAACCCATAAAAAAAAACCTCATTTTGGGTCCCACCTAGCAAGATTAAATATCTTATAATAAGGTATTTAAACAACGTGTTTATCATCAAATTCCCTACCCACTTATGCATATATATTATGTTTTCAAAGTTGAATGTTGGTTAACATAGAAAATATGTAGTTTGGTATTATTGGGTAACATTGGTTCCTTCCATTACAAATAAAATAATTTATTATTTATAATTTCTCTTTATATTTTTTTTATAAAAATAAAAAAATAATTATTTTAATTTTATCAATTAAATATATTATAAAAAAAAGGACCATAATCTCGTGATTGTTATAATTATTTTTAATTGAGTATTAAATTTTTTAAATAATTATATAAAAATAAAATTATTTTATATAAAATATTATTATTATTATTATTATTATAAAGACATGAATATAAATTTAGTTTATATTATAAATATTTGTTATTAGAATTGATCGGGACGAAAATGTCACGGCACAGCCAGGGAATTCCAGGAAGAAAAATTCGACACGTAATCTTCCGACAAGGCAACACGACGTGGTGGACGCTAGTACTTGCATTCAAATAGAATTGAGTGCTCAGCTTCAATTCCGCGACAAAATTTTTGTTCCGTGTTAGACTCGTCTCCTGCATCCACTAAAACAAGGCCACGCGAGCAGTCGTCCGGTCATCATCCATATTCTGACTCAGCTGCAAAGAGCAAGGATCTGCTGCTGTCGCACCGGAACATTGCTAAAAAGCTATGTGTACTGGGCCTATCGGGAAGTCATTAGATTCGATAGCTTCGCATTGGTTGGTTGATAAGTACAGTTACTTATCACTGATAAGTCGACGAGAAACATAGACCCTGCAAAACGCATCGAAGAAAGTGGAACGAGTCTTCTTTATCTTTTTTTCCTTTATCTTGGCAGCTTTAATTTTCTTTCCTCCATCGTTCTCGTTGAACGCGAAGCATGGAAATGCAAACCCTAGAAACCGCTATTTCTTCCCACCCAGAAACAACTAGGACGCCGTCGTTTTCACTTTTCAACAACTTTCCCTCTTCGGAGCCTTAAATCTCAAATCAAATTCGCAGTTTTTACGATTTTGTTGCTGAATAAATTTCATTAGAGAGCTGAAAATGTCGTCTTTGAGTAGAGAATTGGTGTTTCTGATTCTTCAATTTCTCGATGAAGAGAAGTTCAAGGAGTCTGTACACAAGTAAGTTTTTTGATTTTGTTTGTCCTGTTTTCTTGGTTTATTTTTAACAGTTTGATTGAGCTTTGACTGTGGTGATTTAGGTTGGAACAAGAGTCCGTGTTTTTCTTCAACATGAAATACTTTGAAGAGAAAGCTTTAGCCGGAGAATGGGACGAAGTTGAGAGGTACCTCTCCGGATTCACCAAAGTTGACGATAACCGTTATTCTATGAAGATTTTCTTCGAGATCAGGAAACAGAAGTATCTAGAAGCTCTTGACAGGTACTTCACTTTTGTTCTTTTATTTTCTTTAATATTTATATGGTGTGCTTTTTATTCTCATGGTTTACTAAATTTTTGAAATTTTGGTTAGGCATGATAGAGCCAAGGCTGTTGAGATTTTAGTTAAGGATTTGAAAGTTTTCTCTACGTTCAACGAAGAACTGTACAAGGAAATTACCCAGCTCTTAACTCTAGAGAACTTCAGGTGATTCAATTTCATTTATTTAGTTGCTTCGTTTTATTTATGTATATGATGTGTTTCAAAAAGTTTGAAAAAAAAAGGAAGAGAAAACTGTGTATCACTTTTGGTGATAAATGTTGTGAAATATGTCGACTGAGAAGTGGAGGTTGATTATTGCAGGGAGAATGAGCAGTTATCGAAGTATGGTGATACTAGATCAGCCCGGGGCATAATGTTGTTGGAGCTGAAAAAACTGGTAGAAGCAAATCCCCTGTTCCGAGACAAGCTTGTTTTCCCAGCTTTGAGGGCCTCGCGGCTACGAACTTTGATCAATCAAAGGTGAAATTTTAATATTTGTAAAATTTACATTATTGAATTTCCATCTTGGTGTTTTCTTATAGATGATTTTGTAACATCTACAATGTGATTGTGACCAAGACTAATGCAAGTATGTTTGCTTAAGTGCTGACATATGATGTTTGCAGTTTGAATTGGCAGCACCAACTCTGTAAAAACCCGAGGCCTAATCCTGACATCAAAACCTTATTTACAGACCACACTTGTTCGCCTCTAAGTGGGGCTTGTGCTCCCACTCCTGTTACTCTTCCAGTTGCTGCTGTTGCTAAGCCTTTGGCTTATGTTCCGCTGGGGGCACATGGAGTAGTATGATCATAATCTTCCCTATTGAGTTGTCAATATTAAGAACAGTTATTACCTAGTAATGAGCTTGAGGTATTTTCTTTTGGGGTTATGTAGCCATTTCCACCAGCTGCTGCAGCTGCTAATGTTAATGCATTAGCAGGATGGATGGCAAATGCCAATCCTTCCTCATCAATTCAATCATCTGTCGTCGCTGCTTCATCATTGACTGTTCAACCAAATCAAGGTAAGATGGACATTATCACTGGGGTGGCATTTTAGTTATAGCAAAGCACCACCACCCTTGAGAAAATATCGTGACAAAAATGAAATTGTCAAGTAGTGGTTACTAAGATTTGTTCTTTTTAAAGAAATATTCTGTCAGATAATCATGCAATGAAAATAAGACCCAATTTCATACCATCATTGATTTTGGGTATGCTTATTGAAATGAGTTGGAAATAAATGATGCCTACATCTGCCCTTATTATTCCTACTGTCTGGTTTTGAACATTCTCGAGGCTTGGTAATGATATATTGTGAAAAACTCCTTTGGGATCATATCTTATGAGTCTGATTCATGCAATGAACTTCAAGAATCTCATCACTTTCCATTTTGTCTGATCTAATATTTTAGAGATATGCTTTTAGAACCATTCAATTTTTTAGATCTTATGATTTTTAATACATTTGAAAAAAAATGAAAATTCTTGTGATTTCAAGTAGATATCTCATATGTGAGAGAATAAATGAATTCAAGCTGTTGTTTTGGTTGATTGTAAATTAACTCTTCTGTCTTGTTTCAGGTATCTTTCTTTTGCTCTGTTAACCTAAAATCAGAACTAAAATCCAGTTGTTTTGCTTTGACTTAAGGATCATGAAAACAAACTTTATTTAAGTATTGCTGACATCATGTACTTCCCTTTGCTACAGTTTCTGTTTTGAAACATCCAAGGACAGCTTCAAATACACTTGGAATGATTGATTATCAAAGCACTGATCATGAGCAACTAAAGAAACGTCTGCGGTCTTCACAGTCTGTTGATGAGGTATTCTTGCAAAGTTAATAGATTTTGCATGAATGTCAAAGCATATATTTAATGACACTTTTTGTTGTCGTCTAGCTGAGCTACTGATCTTAAGTCCATTTTGGTGCATTCAGGTCACATATCCTGTTCCTCCTCAACAAGCTAAATGGTCACTTGATGACCTACCAAGAACTGTAGCTTGTACCGTGCATCAGGGTTCCACAGTGGTAAGCATGGATTTCCATCCTTCTCATCACACATTACTTGCTGGTAAGTTGGATATTAACCTTTTATTGTAGGTTGGAATGGTGTTCCATTTGCTTGCTTTGCAGCTTTACTTTCTTTGGTGACTGTGGTGTATATTTTCATGGGCAGTTGGTTGTGGAGATGGTGAAATTACACTATGGGAAATTGGGCTGCGTGAGAGGCTGGTCTCCAAGCCATTCAAGATATGGGATATCTCAAATTGTCCTGGACCACTGCAGGTTGTTATGAACTTTATATAATTATTTGGCCTGCTTCAAAGTTTGTTTTAATCTCAAGTTTGTTTAACCGTGATTTGTACCTTCTATCACTATTTTGGGAACTACTTTCTGCTGCCTTGACAATGCAAGTGAAGCGATTGATCACCTTAGTGTGAGGGCTTGAACTGATTGGTCTTCTTTCTTTTAGTAATTTTTGGGGTAACCATGACAACCTGCAGCTACATTTGCTATCGATGCTTACTAGAACTTTATGCTGGTCTCGATATTGCTTCCAGCACGTCCATGAATTGTTTTGAGCGACATTATGATGGCAGGCTCACTGAATCTTTTATGATTTTTTGTTTTTCCTTGAAAAAATATCTCTTCTAAACTGTAGCTGATAATAATTATAGTTGGTACTTTCCTTTCGATACTGTGGGAGTACTGGAATTTTGATTAAATATTAGCATATGAGATATGTAATTGACTGTCTCTTACAGGCTACTATTATTAAAGATTCCTCAATCTCTGTCAGCCGTGTCGCATGGAGTCAGGATGGAAATTTTATTGGTGGGTGGCGCAACACATATATAGCATGAAATTTTTATTGTATTGTTGTGCTCTTTTCATTTTTTCCCATTTTGGGGTGCAGGGGTTGCATTTACAAAACATCTGATCCATTTGTACACATATCAAGGGTCTAATGATCTGTCCCAACAATTGGAGGCATGTTCGGTTAACCTTCTGCTACCTATTCAGTAAGGCATTATATATAACTGTTATATGATTTTTTGGCTTCCATTTTTTTGGCAGATTGATGCTCACATAGGTGGGTGTGAATGACATAGCATTCTCTCATCCAAACAAACAACTTTGTATTGTAACTTGTGGAGATGATAAGTTAATAAAGGTGAGGTCATATTAACAGAGTGTGGATTCAGTTTTTACACCTACTCTTATGAGCTTTCGTTTTAGCTGAATTATTATGTAAAATGACAGGTTTGGGATTTGTCAGGAAGAAAACTCTTTCAGTTTGAAGGCCATGAAGCACCCGTTTATTCTGTTTGTCCCCACCAGAAGGAAAATATTCAAGTAAGGCATCCCTATTGAATAGGATTTGGTATTATCAGGGATTATCAGCATGCAAATAAGCGGACAATAGTTTTGTGTGGAAAAACTGAGTTTTAAAGTAGATAAGACATTATAAGTTTTTCCCGCAGCAGAGGCTACTGATTGATGGATTATGCAGTTTAGTTCAGGTCTGCTTTAAACTGGCAGAAGTGACAACCATCTGCCTTTTGTCCCTTGCAAGATATGAAATGGTAGCTGGATGCTGGAATAGATATTCCACTGTTAATTTGTTATCACTTGGTTTGTCTTATGCTTCACAAGCTAACATGGGGATATAAATATGGAGGGAATTGAAAGAACTGATGGCTGTGAGTGATTCATGTATGTTTCAGCGAAGCACATTGGCTGAACAATGCATTCTCTGTCTTAAACATTGTTGGTTGAAAATGGTCCTTGTTCCGCTTTTAATTTTGTTCCACATCTTGTTTTATAAATTGGAACTTCATCAACATAATGGATAGAAGCAATTAATTTTGAGGATGATATATTTACTGTGGAATGAGATTGGCAATGTTCCTCAAATATGGGATTTTGTTGCAATGAAGATGTGCACTGACGTCATTGTATTCTCAACATCTTTGCAGTTCGTATTTTCAACTGCTGTTGATGGGAAAATTAAGGCTTGGCTGTATGACAACATGGGCCCCAGGGTCAACTATGATGCTCCCGGGCTCTGGTGCACCACAATGCTCTACAGTGCTGATGGTAGTAGGTAAGTGTACTAACATAACTTGTATATGCAACAAGGAAGCTTTTAGGTGTTTTAGTGTTTGTGGCTAGTGATATATGAGACGTAACAAGCTCTCTCAAAACTCAGATTGTTCTCTTGCGGAACAAGTAAAGATGGGGACTCTTTTCTTGTTGAATGGAATGAAAGTGACGGAGCATTAAAGAGGACTTATATCGGCTTCAGAAAGAAATCTGCTGGGGTAGTACAATTTGATACAACCAGAAATCGCTTTTTGGCTGCTGGTGAAGATAGCCAGATAAAGTTTTGGGATATGGACAATATAAATATGCTAACAAGTACAGAAGCTGAGGGTGGACTTTCGGTCAGCATCTTGAGTATCTATCTAAAATTTTCTTGGTTTATAGTGTTTTTTAATAAGTGGATGACTTCAAATTTCCTTCTGTTGCTTTAGAGTCTACCCCGCCTGAGATTCAACAAGGAAGGAAATCTGCTTGTTGTTACTACAGCAGACAATGGACTCAAGATACTTGCAAATGCTGATGGTTTGAGAGCCTTAAGAGCAATGGAGACTCGATCTTATGAAACATCCAGAGCAGCCACTGAGATGAAGGTTGTTATCTTTGGTCTATGTGCTATGTGAACCCTTTTGCTTTAATTTGCAATTTTGTTGACATTATTTCTTGTATGTTCATGGATCAGGTACCTAGTTCAGCTGTGGTTACAACTATCAGTCCAGTCATAAGTAAAATAGATCATGTAGACACGAGCTCGCCTGCCAGGCCTACTCCTATCCTTGTATGCCAAATAAATGACACAAGTCTAATTTTCTTTTCTTTTGGGATTACAGTAAAAATGACTGGAAATTTTTCTTGACAATTGATTGGCTCATTTAACTTAAAAAGTATCAAGAATCTTACTATCACCTTTTATTTAAGAGATTTGACTGCCACTGCTATGTGGACCATTTTTTATTTTTTATTTTGTGTTTCTGGTGTGGAACAATTTTTTGTACTATCATCTAACTCTGGAATGTATTCATGTTAGAATGGAGTTGATTCCACGGTTAGAGGCATAGAAAAACCAATAAATTTGGAGGATGGCTCTGATAAAGCAAAATCTCAGGAACTGGCCGAGATTGTTGATCCTCTTCATTGTCGAGTTGTCACTATGCTAGAAAGAACTGATTCTGCTGGCAAGGTTTTAGTTCAGAGTTCTTTCTTTCCTTTTCTTTTTTAATTGTTAATTTTGGTAAGAAAGATCTCTTTCAAGGCACTAGTCCTAGGATGATTGAATCTCATCATTGGTGTGAAGGTTGCCAGACTTATTTACACAAATTCTGGTGTTGGCATTCTGGCCCTTGGGTCAAATGGGGTTCAGAAGCTATGGAAGTGGAGCCGTACTGAACAGAATCCTAGCGGAAAGGTGATGGGTCTATACTCACAGATACACCCATGCATTTGTTTGTTTTTATGTCTGTGATGTACATGTCTATGTATTTTATATGGATCAAAGTTTTCTTGCTGAAATTTCTGATGTTGTTGTGGGTTTGAAGGCCACTGCCAGTGCTGTCCCACAACATTGGCAACCAAGCAATGGTCTTCTTATGACCAATGATGTCCCAGAGAATACCGAAGATGCAGTTCCGTGCATAGCACTCTCAAAAAATGACTCGTATGTCATGTCTGCCTGTGGGGGAAAAGTTTCATTGTTTAATATGATGAACTTTAAGGTAAATTTTAGCAATTGCTTGCTTCCACATGGACATGTATTTGCATTAGTATTGCATCCATTGTCATGGACAGCTCTTTATGATGTGAACATATTATCGTTTATAATTCCTTTGATTATCCAATTTAGGGAATTGTGTTGCTTCGTAGGTGATGACAACTTTCATGCCACCTCCGCCAGCTTCAACCTTTCTAGCATTTCATCCTCAAGATAATAACATCATAGCAATAGGAATGGAAGATTCAACCGTTCAAATTTATAACGTCAGGGTGGACGAGGTAATTAATTGAAGCATCTTTTATGTTTTTGAATTGATTTTTTGGCTGCTTTGTTGGTACCTATGTGAAATAAGCTGCTCTGATGCTGTTAGGTTAAAAAAAAACTAAAAGGTCACCAGAAGCGCATTACTGGTTTAGCATTTTCCACGACTCTTAACATACTGGTCTCATCCGGTGCTGATGCTCAGGTATATTTGAGCCGATGATACAACTCTTTTATACAAAAAATGAACTTCAGGCAACTCTTTTATGCAAAAAATGAACTTCAGGCAACTCTTTTATGCAAAAAATGAACTTCATTCCTGCCCCTGAAGTTCTAGGTATTGTATTAACATTGTGTTTTTGCAGCTTTTTGTTTGGAACACTGATGCATGGGAAAAGAGGAAATCAAGTACAATTCAACTGCCTGCTGGAAAGGTGCCTGTTGGTGAGACTCGAGTGCAATTCCACTCTGATCAAGTCCACCTGTTGGTGTGCCACGAAACACAGCTAGCAATATATGATGTTTCCAAGATGGAATGCATTCGGCAGGTGGAAATCTACTTCTTAGACATGTAAATTATGTTTCATCGGCAACAAATTGCTAACACTTTATGTACTTTGCAGTGGGTGCCGCAAGATTTACTTCCTTCACCCATTTCTTCTGCATCATATTCTTGTAACAGCCAACTAATTTATGCTGCTTTCACCGATGGTAACATTGGAGTATTTGATGCCGACAGTTTGAGGCTAAGATGTCATATTGCCCTGCCAGCATACATGTCCCAGGCATCGTTAAACAGGTATTTAGACTAGAGAGCATTCTTTACGTGGTTTGCCATGGCTAATACCACCCCGTGAACCTGCTTATGGCAACATGTGTTGTTGATTTCTATTTTCTACTATGCAGCAACCCAACTCCGTACCCGCTAGTTGTGACGGCACACCCTCAGGAGCCAAATCAATTGGCCGTTGGGCTGACGGATGGATCTGTTAAAGTAATAGAGCCGTCAGAGACTGAGAGGAAGTGGGGAACGGCAGTGCCTGTTGATAACGGAACAGAGAATGGCGGGACAGCTACGTCTGCCACTAATAATCCTACACCTGAGCAGCTCCAAAGATAGAACTTCATCCTTAAAAACATTTGTATATTATCCATGTACACCAGTAGATCGTCTTTCCACAGATTTCTTATCAAAAGTGTGAGCTGCGGAAAATTAGTTAAGAGGGGGAGAACTTTCATGTATATTATACATTAATTTCTCTGATAAATGTGACATCTGATTATTTCTCACGTAATTGGTTACGTGCACAACTGGGATTTCGTATGCTCAAAGCCACTGTGACACTGTTGTTGAAACGTTCTTATATAATAAGATTGTCTTTTACAACTGATAAATTTTGGGTGGAGATATCGCATCAGAACTTCCTAAGTCGATTTTTTTCAAGGAGGGGGAAATGGGAAACTGGTGCTTCGGATGCCCTACTGTTTTGTTTTGCTCTGCGCAGCTATGGCACTGCAATATTCTTCTGAATGTCTACCACTGCTGGTCAATTAATTAAAAATTATAATTGCTCTTTTCCGTCGCCAACCATTTGCATTTGGTCACTATCTCTTCCTTGATATTTTGCTTCTTGGTTGAACAATGAACTTAAACACAGGAGAAATAATTCATGGTATCTTTGTTTTTGTTTTGGCTCGGAATAAATTACCGGTAAGAGAACTCGGGTCCCATTAGGGTTTCTTATGTTAGGACTTTTAAAATTTGATTCTCTTTATTTCTCTGCCCTTTCAGTGTCTTAAATTGGATAGGAGGATTTAGATGTGCTAACAACCATGTCTCAAAAGGGTACGTAGAATCTGAAGGCAAGCAAGCAACCAGCACTCAAGGTGAAAGTTACTTGAACTTAATACCAGACAAGGCAGTTTACCCTTTCAGACAGAACATGAGACTCAGACATATATTCCAATTCAGATGTCATCAACTATGTTTTCCGTATCCAATTTTAGTTGAATTGATCTGATTTTGTTGTCTGGATATGTAATGGGATTTTTGTGGAATGAAGATAAAACGACAAATTGATTGGTGAAAGTTAGCTTTGATCTATGCCTAATGCTTATTAGAATATTGCTTCCATTTAACCAAAGCTTTTACTGCTGATATAACTGGCTGGATATCTTGAGGCAATTCCAAATATACATGAGCTCTGAAAATCTTCTCACCATAGCCTACCTGTCTTATACAGGAAATGCCTGAAGCCTGTCTTTCTCTCTCTTAATTTTTTTCTTTGTCTTCATCTTGATTCATCACATGTCATGTATGGTTCTACATACTTTAATGTGTTGAAAATATTAAATGTCGAAAAATGTGTTGGCCATCCAAAGTCAATCAAAAATGTGAAAATTATTACACAGTTCAAGATTTGAGCAAGCTTAGTTTACTGAATGAGAAAATTTGCTTGGTGCTAGCTGCCATTTTGCTGGAGAATCTAATTCTTTTCTCCTAAGAATCTTGTATTCCGGATCTCTTTCTTCGTCAATAAATTGCCTTGTTTGATTAAAATGCAAGTGAAAATTTTCTGCTTCCTCCAATTCTCTGAATTATATTTGATTGAACAAGGAAATAAGGCAGCCACATGGTGGGGATTTTAGGTTATGTACTTCGATAGAAGTTACTTGAGTTTGTAGGATCCTTAGTCCTTAAGTTGAAAATGCTGATGATTTATGGCATCTGGTGTTGGCTAAGGAAATGATAGAGAGACAAAAACTCAAACACAGGGCGCCTTTTGGTGTTTTCTTTCTTTCTTTTTCCAAATGGCCAGCACATACCTATCTACTCAAACATACAAGCCACTGTGCTGCAGCCTGCATCTATTTGGTACACCTGGTTTACGGGTCTTTCTGCTTTGGATTCTTCTTGCTACTGAATTGACCTGTTGTTCATCTCATTATTATTATTATTATTTAATAATTGTCTCTTATTCAAGAGGAGCTCAACCAGTCATTTATTTTGTTTTTCATGCTTCTTCTGGATATTTTAAATGTATTACAATATTTTATCCTCATTTGACAGAGTCTCTGCTGATCAAAATGAAACTCGGCTATAATATAATATATGGTATACATTTCACACTCACATAGAATGATTCATGGCCTGTAATTGTCCAAGTTTCGCATGCCAGCTTGAATATCATTTGTGGTTTATGCATACCTTTCATCCAGGGATGGTCCTAAACCTATGATAATTCCATCATAAAGTTATGCATACCACATTCATCCTTGTGTAAATTGGACTTGGTCCCATATGTGAGTGATACTGTTAAGTGACACCGTCTGGTTAATTTGGGGTTTTGACTTCACTCCCAAGACATTGCAAAATTACATTATGTGCACAACTGTGTTCTATGTACACGTATATTGAAATTGTACACACTTATCAGCTTGTCAATGTTATGTCAGACTTAAAAGCAGTTACAGCTAACATGCATAGAATTATTGGCTACCAACCAAAGAGAAGGGCCAATGTTTGATAAAGAGATGCTTAATCCTTAATGCCAAAATAGTATTGTGGACTTTTGCTTTTGCGTTCTCACTGCAATTCAGATCTCTAATAAGACTCTGTTTCTGCTTCTGCTACTGCTGCTGCTGTATTAATCAAACGTCGAGATCCTCAAGGAACCACTTTAACCATTGACACTCCTGCATTGCGTTTGCCCCCACATTTTTCATTTATTATAAACTAATTTAGCCGTTCTTTAATGGAATCTAGAAATTCTGCTGTCTCTCTCTCTTTTTTGTGATTATATACAAGGCTCGAGGAAATATGTGTATCATATATCCAGTGTATTGTAGTTAAACCCGTTGCAAAGTTGGTAAAAGTTGTCCAACTCAAGATTGCCCTGCCCCCCTAGTGGGACAATGCAAACGCAGAGTTGTCAAAGGAGTATCCAAAGTAAAAACGCAACCCACATCAAAGACAAGCCTCAACTAATCCTTTTTCTTTCAGGATATCCAATTAGTTAATTCAGAGAACGTAGGACAATTGATTCCAATCACGAGAGAGCATTTCACTGCTTTTATTCCGTAAACAATGCGTCAAAGTTTGATCCTTGTTCATCCATTCATTCATTTCAGCTCTGCATTGCAACCCAAATATTGAGCAAAACTGACAAGATCCTAAAGCTCATTTCACTGGCCACAAACTTACACCCAAATTTGGCAACTCGACCTGAATTACCAAACAAAACAAGCTTGACTGGCGCCCAAAATAGCTCTCCCTCTCTGGGGAATTTTATAAAATTTCATTCTAGTTGATAAACTTGACAGTGTATTACAAAGTTCCTCATTATTTTAATCCCCATTAAGTACATCCAACGGGGAGGGGTAACGAAGTACTAAGGCAGCTAAGTTATACTAAATAACAAAAGTGTAATTATAAAAAACATTGGGGACTGAACTGTAAAGTTTTTCTCTCCCCTAGAGTGAGTTGAGTCTTTGTTGTTTTATGTTCTGTCAACTGATTGACGCCAGGCTAGCATTGTTGCCATGATTGACGTGGGTCCCCACCAAGCCCTCCTCCCTGTCATCCCACATGCTGTTTCAATACCCCATGCACTCTCCTCACTTATTTTATTCCTCTTTATTCCTTCCTTACCCACACTGTCACACTTTTCCCATACTACCCACCCTAAACTCCTTACGTGTCCAAATGGGTACTCAACCACACCACGTCAGGACAATCTCACGTAACCCAAATGTCACCTTCCGATTCATGGCTTCACGCAAGTTCATACAACCACATGTCAGACTATTACTGCTTAACTTAATTTGTTCTTAGACCAATGAAATCTAAACAAATGTAAACATAAGAACAGAGAGAATACTATTATTATTACATAACATAACTACTAAGTTTAGTCTGTTATTACGGGACACAGACAACCCATAAAAACACCCTTTCTCTCTCTCTCTAAATGGATGGCCGTTTCGAACAAATTTGTCGGCGAGAGCCGTTAATAATCATGTTGAAATAGAGGGTAATTTACTAATTACTAATTAGTGGCACAGCAATTAATTGTATTTTATTTCCTTATTCTCTCTGCACTTAACATGTTTGATTTTCATGGAAAGCTGTCATTTCTCAATAGTATATTTGTATTTACCACAATTATTTGAGAGTCGAATAAAATATGTGTTTTGTTTTTGTGTCATTTATATATAATTAATGCTCATAATTCACATACTTACACAAAGCTGATCTGTGATTGCGGTGGTTCTTCTTCTGCTTCTTCGCTTTTGCAGCTGTTCTTGAAGTTGCTGAGTTTGGCTTATCAGTGTTTCTTCTTGTCTCTTTTGCTTACTGTGTTGCAGAAGCCGTGACTCATGAAGATGCCAGTAAGTACGTCTGGGTTTTTGGGCTCTTGTATTTTCCTTTTTGTTTTTTTTTATTGCCAAATCAGGTAACTTTAATTGAAACTTGACCGCTTATATTTATTGTTCTCTGTGTTTTTCGAAGTATGCATCTGATTTCCTTTGCGGGATTCTTATATTTTGTTATTATGAGCTGAAATTTAAGCTTACTGTTTAAACTTCTCCTTTCGGTTTTCACAATAAGTTTCTCTTGAAAGTGATGCTTGATGCGGATGACGTATGGAACACAAGGAGTTCTGTCATTTTTCTTTTTGCTTTGGTGGATTTTGAATGGTTTTCTTGAGTTCTGGAATTTTTGTTCTCTTTGTTGGTTTGCTTTTGAACAACGTTTTGTTTTCATCGGAATCTTATCGTTTTTAACTTTTCATGGGGCTGTTTCCTGCATTGCTTTTCTTGCTTTTTGGATTTGCCAAATCATAGTTTGACTTGCCTAGTTAAGATGATGGCTTATTGGTTCTAGCAATTGATGGGTTCATTACCATTTTTCTCTTTTTGTTTGACCGAAAGCAGAAATTTGCTCTCTTCAGTTTTATGCAATTATCTTATGTAATACATAGTCCTATAACTCCTGAGAAACAAACTTAAGAATTCTCTGAATTTTGTTAAAATGGTGGTTTGTCAGTTTGAAATTCTGCTGATAATGGACTGCCAATTTATTATTATTATTATTTTTGCTTTGTTGCAGGTGGCATTACTCTTGCAGCTGGCATTGTGCGTCGCTATCAAAATTAATGGAGAAGAAAGAGGCGGGCAATGTGATTATAAGCTAACATTAGACCCAAGACCGCACAGCGTTTCAATCGCCGAGTTTGGTGCTGTTGGTGATGGGAAAACATTGAATACTCTTGCCTTCCAGAATGCCATTTTCTATCTCAAGTCCTTCGCTGACAAGGGCGGAGCGCAGCTGTATGTGCCACCAGGAAGATGGCTGACTGGAAGTTTTAATCTTACCAGCCACCTCACTCTATTCTTGGAAAAGGGTGCTGCCATTCTTGGATCTCAGGTACTTTCCTCTTTTTCTGATTTTATTCCAACTTTTAATATACGTTCCTCTCATTTGTGGTATTTGCGTCATTTTGAAATCGGTAGAGTGAATGCTTCTAATGTTACAAAAATAAGCGAGAATTATTTTGGCTGGCCTTAAATTTTTATGCAATTTTTCCCGCTTGCTTAGGATCCATCTCACTGGGATATCGTGGATGCCTTACCGTCGTATGGTCGAGGGATTGAACTTCCTGGAAAACGATATAGAAGTTTGATAAATGGGTATATGTTACAGGATGTGGTAGTCACAGGTATATGTTTACCTCTAATTTTATTTCATTTTTCTCTTTTGATCAGTGTTTATGACTTTATCTGCTTCAGTCTTAGTTAATTTCTCTTATGAACAATCTTACATTCTGCCAGGTGACAATGGAACCATTGACGGCCAGGGCTCAGTTTGGTGGGATTGGTTCAGTTCTCATTCCTTAAATTACAGCCGTCCTCATCTAGTGGAATTTATATCATCAGATGATGTAGTTGTTTCCAACCTTACTTTCTTGAACGCCCCTGCATATAACATCCATCCAGTCTATTGCAGGTATGTTGGGCGGAGCAGTTAGTTTTTGTTTTTGTTCTTTTGAATTTTTGACTGATTTCTTCATGATAAGAGAGTTGAAAATTGATACGATTGTATGCACTGCAGCAATGTTCACATTCAAAATATATCAGTCCATGCTCCGCCAGAATCGCCTGATACTGTTGGTATAGTTCCAGGTGTGTGACAATTGATTAACTCCCATTTCTTAATATAACCCATTGTCCGATTCATTTGTGCCTTGAATAACTTATGGAATTAGATAGATAACATTCTTTTTTCTTGTCAAATTCTTTTAAATCTGAACAATGATCAGGTAAGAAGGTATTTTCTGGTAGATATTTTCTTGAGAAACTTCTCAAGAAACTAAAAGAGGATAATGTTTTGAGTGAGCAATGAGAATCCAAATTACAATCTCTAAACTTCATGTGATGTTTTGGATTGTAATAATATCGAATTCTATACCGTAAAAAGTGAATACCTCATACATCAGAAATACATGGACAGTCCTCACTGAAGTATGTTGACATTTGATGTTAAGGATCAAATAAGATTACAATTTATATTTCCTGTCATCTAGATAAAGCTAAAGCATCGCTTTTACTTCTCCATGTATATTTTTTCTTCAAATCTATATAGATGTTTTATTCAACTTACTTATGCGCTCCAGGTATCACACTTGTGTTTAGAAATAAATATGTGGCAAGATCTGTCTCATGTTTAATTTATTATATTGTGGTGTCAGATTCATCTGATAATGTCTGCATTGAGGACTGCAGCATTGTCATGGGTTATGATGCTATATCCCTCAAGAGTGGTTGGGACGAGTATGGCATCGCTTATGGCAGACCAACCACAGATGTGCATATCAGACAGGTCCATCTTCAGTCATCTTCAGGTTCTTCTGTTTCCTTTGGTAGTGAAATGTCTGGTGGAATTTCTAATGTGCAAGTTGAAAGGGTCCATCTGTACAACTCATTAATTGGCTTTGAGTTTAGAACAACCAAGGGTAGAGGTGGATATATTAAAGAGATTATCATCTCAGATGTTGAACTACAAAATATTGACATGGCATTTGGTGCCTGCGGTGATTGTGGGTCCCACCCCGACGACAGTTTTGATCCAAATGCTCTCCCAGTTGTAGATCAAATAACTTTGAAAAACATGGTTGGAACCAACATCACGACAGCAGGAAACTTCACAGGAATTCAAGAATCTCCCTTCACCAATCTATGCCTATCCAATATCTCCTTATCCATCAATTCTGGCTCTTCCGATTCTTGGGTGTGTTCACATGTTCAAGGATTTTCAGAATGTGTGTTTCCTGAACCATGCCCTGAACTCCAGAGCTCAAACTCAAATTCTTCCTCAACTTGCTTTTCCCTCTTCGTGTCTTATGGTAGAGCTTCATTCTTATGATACCATGCCTCTCAAAAGAACAAAAAATAAAAAATCCCACTTGGAAAAATCAAATTCTTCTCGTAGTTCTTCATAAAGTAGATCAGATTCTTTTCAATAAGACACATGTCCAGAATACTTGCTTTCTTCTTCATCCTCCTCGATATTTGCATTTTTGTATGTTCCAATCTGCAGATTATATGTACAGCTTCATTTCTTCATTCATGTTGTAAGGAAATTTTTGGTGGTGATGGTCCAATCCACAAAAAAGGACTTGGGACATTTTCTTTTTCATTACGACTGTCAGAAATTGTAAGTCCTTCATTTGTTCATGAGGTGGTCGGATGAAGTGTAGTTTCATTGTAAAATCTTCTGTATTTGAAGTGGATTGACTTGTTGGTGGTGAAAATGGTAGATATGAAATTCAAAGTACATAGTCATTTGATTGGAAATAAGTGAATTCATGAGATCATACTCTTGCCTTAAGTTTTATGTTGCCAACATATCATTGTTTCCAAATCTTTGCCATTGCCAATATCCGAATTCAGGCAACTTGATAATAATTTGTAGAATGATTCTATATCCACCAAATTTATGCAATGATTTACCAACTCTCTAAACCTGTATTTTCTCCATGGCTGGCCTGGCTTGCAGCATTTGCATGCCTACCAAAACAGATCGTATTAGGAGGAATCTTAAGACTCAAGCATGCTCAATTGCTTAAATGAGTTTTTAACTGTCGATTTCAAGTTCAGTCTCAAAGTTCAGTCAGGACAGGACAAGTAATCTAGCCTATGTCCAGAGAGTATTTCAGTCATTTCAAGAGGGATAAGGACAGATTCGATCTCCAGTAGATTTAGGGTTGCAGTATAAATGTTGTAATTTAAGTGGCATCAGTAATTCAGAGAAGAGTGAAAGAGGGGATAAGGACCTATTTGTTCTTAATAAAAACATTATCTCATTATTTGTGAAAATATAAAAAAATTAGGGACCAGAATTATACGATTTTTTGAATGGTTTCAAATTTTTTTAAAATAATTTAACAAAAACTTTTTAATTTAAAAATCTTGATAAAATAAAATATTTTTTAATTTATAAAATTCTTTTATTAATAAAATTTTATACTTTATAAATATTTAATACTATAATTATAAATTATAAATTTAAATTTTATAATTTTAAAATTATAATAAAAAATTAAAAATTTAAATTTAATAAATTTATAAATTTCAAGTAACGGGACGAGACAGTAATAGCCAGCTATAGCCGATCCTCGATTTGGCTCTCTACGCTCTTCTTCATCATTGGTTCGTTGTTTCCCTGTATAGGGTTTTACAAGCTGTTGTAATTTTGTTCTGCAAATGGACGCGGGAGGCAGAAAAGAAGCATGGAGACGGAAGGATCAAGAGATGGACATCAGGAACATCATGAAAGATATCGAATTTCTAGGTACATTGTTTACTTTCTCTTCATGTTTAAATTCTGTTTTTTTTTGGTGTTTTACTTTCGGCGGAAGAAGTAATTTCTTCTCAATTGTTGAGCTTGCTGTGTTATCCTTTACATGGAGAATATGAGGGGAAACAGCTTTTTGTTGAGCAGTGAGTCTTCAAGAGTATGACTTGATAGGTAATGCAACAAAACACGAGTAATTTTAAAAGTTGAATTCAATTAGAGGCGGAGAGATTCAGAGAGGTCTCTCCTTTTCATGAAGTGATTGGGCTGGGATCACTGTGATTCTTTAGTTGATCATTGCATTATGTAGCATGCCGCTACGGTGATTAGGACCCATATTGATGGAGAAAGCTGCTACTTTCCTTGGCATTCAAGGAATAGCACCGGTTCAACCTATTGAAGACGTGTTTGTCAACAAAAATTATTCTAGCTTTTCAATACCGAATTCATCACCATGATTTTGTTGTTGTACCGGCTGTCCGGTTAAACTTGCAGGATACGCTTGATGCTTTCTCAAGGTATTTGTTGTTCCTTGCCAGATGACTAATCTGTTGTCATAAACTTGGTGAAGCTGTTGTAGGCGAGTTTCATTGGGGTTCCTCCTCTGACTGGTTAGCTGTAGTTTAATCTAACATAATACCTGTAATGTTTTTATGGAATTGAAGCCAACCATCTAGAAATTTTGTTACCTTCTGTTGTAGCTGCTGGCATCATCTCAAATTTAGTGGTTTATCATTTTCATTCTGCGGTCATCCCTTCTTTACCTTTAAGTATTCTGACCATTCCCACTCTTCTGTCTGGTCTTGCAACATTTGTAGTTTTTGTTTCGCTTTGATGTTCTGCAATTTCAGGTTCCTCACATATGACATGGCAAGAAAGGAAAGAGCTGGAAAACAAAAGGGTAGTTTCTTTAGGTTTAAAGGTAGTAACTTAAAAAACATGCAGCTATGAGGGCAGTTTTTGTTAGGGATAATTACACTGTCATGTTTGTAAATCTCTTACTGAAAATTCATAGTTCATTCATGCTTGCCCTGCCAACAGCCTCCTAAGAAGCAGAGACTACTGTTAAGCCTTCCTTGAGTACCCAAGAAGAGACAAAAGGAAAGAGAACAGAAAATGCAAGAAGAGGTTATTGATTTCTTCACTCTTCTAATCATTTGTTCCAAAATTGGTGGGACTTGCACTAACAACTTAATCATTTAGAGGGCAATTCTCGGGCACTTTGGAGGGAAGTTTGCTGGTCCTAAAAGAACAACAGAGAAGCGCAAGCCAGAGGACAGGGTGCTGAAGTTGAGTGAAGGCCATTTTAGAAATGGTGTTCTTGACGTGAAGCATCAATTATGTCCAAGCACATCTAGAGACAGATTCTGGTACAAATATGATCTCCAAGCACATTTAGAGACAGATTCTGGTACAAATATTATCAATAAAGGGAAAAAGAAACGAAAGGGGAAGAAAAACAGCGGCAAGAAGAAAGGCAGTAGTTAGAAGCGCCACTAAGCACACTAACCCACTGTGACAGGATTTTCACCGTTTGAAACTTGCTCCACACTTCAAATAAGAGTAGTTTCTACTTTCTCCAAGCACAAAAATTTTGAGTTAATGTTTTAATTGTGCCAATTAATGTTTTAATTTTGTCATTGTGAGTGCGAGCAGTTGTATAAAATGTTGGCTCGTCATCAACCAAAAGAATAGTCTGTTAAGTATTGATGTCTCTTTGCTTTTATAAATAGCAAGTTCATTCATGTTCAAATGTGGCAAACGAAAAAGATAAAAAAATATTTCTTTTTATGTTAATAATGGAGAGTTCATTTGATTAGGTATTGGAAACTTTGAATATAAAATATGCAAAACATCATAACGTAGGTACGAAAACTTTCTCAATTTGGTATTGGAAACTTCCCTTTCAGTGCTCTCTGTTAACTGGAGCGGCTGTATTCTGCCTCAAAGCAAACAGTGCGCTCTGGGTTTGTTTTTAGCCTCAGAACAAACATAACACTCGGGGTTTGTTTTATTCTTTAAGTATACAAGGGACGACATACAAATTAAGAATATTTAACATAAGAATGAAATCCTCGTTCCTCTTGCTGGGAACATTATGAAAAGAGAAATGTATGTCTGCCACCAGCAAATTATATCTTGGAGGCATCAGCTGTTACCCGACTCAATGCAACAGCAGTCTTTGAACCAGATGGACGACCCAAGTGTTTGCTGATGAAATCCCCAGCCAACATGAGCTTGTTCATATCCACATTGGTTTTCACACCGAGTCCATTAAGCATGTACACTACATCCTCAGTGGCTACATTCCCGGAAGCACCTTTCGCGTATGGACATCCTCCTAAACCAGCGATTGAGCAATCCACTGTGCTAATTCCCATCTGCAGGAGCAAAATAGAAATTTACAGAGAATAAGATTTGGTGAGCCAGATGGAACATTCAGTCTCAAGCAGATTAAACATTACCAATGAGTGCAACAAGGTTTGGGTGCGTTGTGCTTACCTGAAGGGATATTAATATGTTTGGAAGAGATTGCCCATAAGTGTCATGGAAGTGAACGGCAAGCTTCTCAGCAGGAACAACAGCCATTGCAGCTTCGAGCATGGGAACAACAGTACCTGAGACAGAAGAGAAGAAAAATAAAATTAGATAAAAATTAGGGACCGTTCATCTTAAAGAAATATATCTGCATGACCCACTGCTAAAGTTAAAAAAAAAGGTTTTGCAGAGGAAGAAAATTTCAGGAAATGGTTTCCACTTCTTATTTAGTTCAAACATAACTGTGCCAAGGAATATAAAAGGCAGTTTACAACCGTACCTGGTGTACCTACTCCAATTGTATCACCAAGGGAAATTTCAAAGCACCCCATATCATGAAGTTCTTTTGCCACATATGCCACTTTGGATGGAGGAATTGCTCCTTCTGCTGGACAGCCAACAACACATGATACATACCTAAAATAATTCAACAGTTCATTGTCTGAGTCCCAGCTAAATTATTTAGGACTACGAATTTCATAGAATGGAAGCATTTATACAAGAATTTTATTGAAATATAATTCATGAGAAAAGAATTATAATTACAAAAAAGAAATTTTGATTTATTCAACAAACCAGTGTAACTACAACAATATTCCAAAAAATGCTATACATGAATGGTAATCAAGAGCATAGTTTAATTTGGAAGTACGGGGGAAGTCAAGAACAGAGTCAACTTTAAGGTGCTACGCGGAGGGAAATACAAAAATGAGTTCAGTGACATGCAAAAATAAGGCTTTGGTAAACAAAACGAGTTCAGTGCTATGTTGAATACACCTAGGTGGAAGCTTCCATGCAAAGAGGTGCATCTTGGTTTCGTCCTCGTCCAACCCCTAAAACTCAGGACAGAGAGCTTAGCTGAAGTATCCAATTGGCCATAAAAGAAATGCATAAAAACTCACTACTGATCTACGGGGTATAGAGAAACATCCAGTCATCAATACCATTCAATTTATGCCCACTTTCACCATGTTACCTCATTAACAAATCAATGAATGAAACTTACTCTCCATCAATCTGGAGACAAAGAGGACCAAAACAAGTGGAAAGCTGTGTTTTTGTGTATGCTGATTTCCCATTATCTGGAACTTCAATATGCATGATTCAATGGGCCCAAATGCAAACCTTAGGATAATGGTCAAGAAGTATCAACATTTCCCTTATGGAACTTGAAATGTGAAGAAACTGATGCCATTACTGAAGAAAAGCAGTAGTAAATACTTGATAGGACAACAAAGCATGACTACCAGTTTTTGGGAGAAAGAGACAGAAAGCACATAATAATGTAAATAAACCAGCTTAAAAAAGATCAATCTGAAGTTTGTAGAACATCTCAGAAAAGTGGAAAGAGTAGGGGAGAGAAGACATACCCACGAACAGGGATTGACAGCTCTTTAGCAGCATGAGCAACAGCACGGTAACGAGCAAGACTCTCCTCAATGCTACAGTTAATATTTGACTTCGAAAATGCCTCGGAAGCTGATGCAAAAACAGCAACTTCCTTGGCACCGGCTGCAATAGCAGCTTCAAAGCCCTATAAGTTGATCACAGTTTAGAAAATGGTCACACCAGATGAAATTGTTGAAATCATATGGATTTCTAGATAATTCAACTGACTTTTAGATTAGGTGTGAGAACAGGCAGTCTAGCTCCCTCCAAATTTTGGACAGCCCCCATGACATCCTTTGCATCTGCTAGCTATTTAAAGAGAAACAAATAAAAAGGCAAAATTGGACATATGTAACTTCTATGGGCATTATTAGATTGGAACTCTAACTTCCATCAAAAAAGGAAAAAGTTAACCAACAGTAATTTTCATGCAATCAACCATGCATGTTCATTTGTGTTCGTAAACAAATCAAACTCCAGGGGGAGAAATGAATTTCCAAGATATCAAAGAACAAAAGGTTAACTGCTGAACACCATCTGCCATCAATAAGCTCTAAACTGAGACTTAATTGTTCCAGTCAGGGGTGAAAGAAAAAATGAAAATGGAAGCAAAACATCCACCCCAAAACTGAGAAGCAATACCTGAGGAACCCATTTTGGAGATACAAAACTTGTAGCCTCAACAACAGGTAAACCAGAGGATACTAATCTACGAATCAGTTCCACCTTTACAGCTGTTGGTACAATATTCTTCTCATTTTGCAATCCATCCCTAGGGCCAACTTCTACTATCTTCACAAACTTTGGTATGCCCTTCAAAAACTGCACGATCCAAATAAAATATCAGATCAAACAACTCTAATATTTGAAGAAATACAGAAAAATGTTTTTCACATGTAATAAACAGAGAAAAAAAAATCATTAACATAAACCATCAAATACTTGAGTACAGAAGCCGCTGAAGCAATTGCATAGCCCAGCTCTAAAAGCGCAGAGAGAATCTTGTCAAATGCTCAAAAAATTATCACAACCATCCTAAATCTTTAATAAAAATAACAAATATACAGATTCATGACAGTCACTAAATCACCTTATTTGTTATATCTCGTATGTCTTTGTCATTGCACTTGGAACTGTACATGTCAGGACCATTTCCAAACATCTTGTGATTTCTTCCTAAGTTTACAGTCCTTAGACTCAAGGAATCACCTTGAGACCTGTCCCTTGTATGCCTTCTCCATGGGAATGCCTCTCTCGTGTATTTGTCATAATCTTCACTGCACATTTACGGAGGCTTTCGTTAACAATTAACTAATAGCATTGATAAAATGGTGATAATAGGTACAAAATCCACAGTTAATATCACAGATACAAGAAGCAAATAGGAGTTTGCACTGGTAGAAAAAAATTTGGCAAGAATATAGAAATGTCTTCATGATCTTCAAGTAAATTTCAAGATAACTCAGGGAACATAAAAATCTCCCTTCAATTAATAACACTGATCATAGATCCCTATTAATCCACCCAGTAATGACTGTGAAATTACTCTTCCACAATATCGTGCAGCTAGAGAATTTGATAACTAGAAGTTAAAAGGGTTAAATACTGACTATTATAAAATGACACAAAATGATATAGTCTACCACCAACAAATAACACAGATGATGTCTCACTTACTCATAACTGTTGGAGGTGCCACAACTCCTCCCTTCAATCCAGCAATTCCCCATTCCAATATCATCCCCTCTAGGCCTGCAAGCACTAGACGAGAACCTCTGAATCCTATCCATGGTGCTCATGCTTGGCAACTTGTCAAGACCAAGCGGCTCCTCCAAACTTGACATGGTGGCAAAAAAGATACTGGAATGCAAACACGACATAAGTACGCACTTGGTAATGAACATGCAAGTGATGCCTAATTGATGCCATAAGGACAACAACCAAAACATGATGCAATTAACATCTTTAATCATGCTGGCATTCAATTCAAATAAATAAATACAATTACAGCAGGGATGGTTGAATCAACTATGCTTCCACTAAGAAATAGAGACAAACATCTGGTGATGGCAAGAGCGCAAAAACAAAAGACTACGCATCTAATTCGGAAATAATTATCCAACTATCAAATTGACAGAACATGAAGACATTGAATTCCGCTGACAAGTCAAAACAACTATCCTCTACAATGCATTAACAGAATTCTAAATAATATTTTAAGAAATTTTAGGAAGACGAAGCATCTGATTAATGCATAAGCAGATAGCACAGCAATGTGATATATACGAATGAACTACAGTTGTAATGAACTAAGGAATTCACAAAATTCAAGCTTAACCACATAGCATCTCAACCAATAGCTCCATAACCAACAATAAGAATAACCTTTAAAGCCTCTGTTTGATATCTGAGACAATCAAACAAAAGAGGAGCTGATCAACTCCTCTCCTAAAATATTCCAATTGCTTTTACTTGGACGGTAACCGAAAGCAAAGCCGTCCATCAATCAAAACGGAAAATAAAAAAGAAAAAAAAATTAACAAAAAGAGGAAAAGGAAATCAACCTAAAACTCCAGATTAGGTTTTCCGACAACCAAAAAAAGAAAAATTCCCGAAACAAGCGTATGATATTGAAGAATTATAATGTCAAAAAATAAAGAATTGGACGGTTAGATAGAAAAGAGGAGGAAGAAGAAGAAACGTGAAGGAGTAGGTTGTGTAGGTTACAAGAAGGCCTTTTGATATTTTCTGATTATTTGGAATTAATTAATTGCTTTCTGTTAATTTCCACCAGACATGAATTGAATCGCCAGGAAGAAGGAAGGGTGGACTGGTGGTTGGTAGTTTTCAGTTGGACGGACGTTCGGTTGGTTACGTCCGCTATTTATTTATTTATTTATTATTTTCTTATTTAAAATTAATATTTTTTTTCTAAGCAATTTTATTGGTGCATAATTAATATATATATAAATAAATTTAAATAAAGAAGAGGATGATACACATTGTCGTAGAGGCTTTTTCCTAGCAAGTGGTAGTTAGTGTTTGTGGCTTTGATTAACGTGTTTGGAAATTAGGGTGCGACACGCCAACTCTACGTACGTCTACTTATGACAACAGTCTGAATTTTGGCACGACGTCCCACTGAAATACAATATATAAATATTGACAGCTGGATTGTCCTTTGCGTTATGCGGCATTAAGCCTTAGATCGAGTCTCATCCTACTAGGTTCAGGATGATTTGTCCTGTTGCGACTCCGTCCATCGACTAGCATCGGTTCCTAGAAGGTTCCAGAGGCAATTTCGCGCTCTGGTTGACATAAACGTAGCGCCACGTGTATGAACGGCACCACCACTTTAATAGGAAATCCTAGTCGGGCTCAGCCCATAATAACAAAGCGCAGTCTATATTCTTTCGAATGGTCGAAGAAAATACTAAACTAACCGGTATAATTTCTCAACAAACCAGGTAATTGCCCAGCCCGGACCAACGAATAACCCCGCGATAAAAACACCCTAAAACCAGGGCGTGGGGCGCTGCCTGTGTCACTCCGCCTCCCCCACTCCGTCTCCTGTACCTCTTTCAGGGGTAATCTTCAGACGCTTATCCTTCTGAACGGTTAGCAAAGTCGAAAATAGCACAACGTATTTAAAGAAAATTTCCATTCAAAGTTGCGTGTTCGTCTTAGTTTGTTGCTTGTAATGAATAAATTTTCAAGCTGATAACTTTGCTATTACGTGTTGCTTAAACTACGAGAATGGTTTTGCTGATTTTTGTTACTTATTGAGTTTAATTTCGGAAATTCAGGATTATGGGCTCGTCTAATATTAGAGATATTTTAACGTCGTTTAGTCCTGCTTTGGATTATTTTGCAATCTGCTCTGGAGATGCTCGAATCAAGGTACTTCTTCGTTTTCTCTGCTTCTTCTTCTTCTTATTTTTTTGGCCAATGTGTTTTTTTTAAAAAAAATTAGTGAGGTTTGTTCGTTTTGAGTTGATATTGATTTTGCTTTTGCTCTTGTTAGATATGGGACACTTTGAAGGGCCAGATTCAGACTGAATTTGCCGACATTGCATCAACTGAAACCACGAGTTTATACGGTAACAGACCAGAAAAAGGCCATCTTTCGGTTGATTACACGTGCATGAAGTGGCTGTCTGTAGACAGAAAGGTTGATTAGTTTATGTGATGTATAAATGAGGTATTGCCTCTTGTTTATACTTTTGTCTTTATGTTTTGAAGTAACTTTTGGGCCAAAACTATTGGTGATTACAGAAAAAACGGAAGCTTGGAAGTTCATTGCTAGTGTTAGGAACTGGTAGCGGTGACGTTTTAGCACTCGATGTATCTGCTGGTCATTTAAAGTGGAGACTAAGTGACTGCCATCCGGGGTAAGTATCTAGTTTGAAGAATTGTTGTTAATCAGAAGGGATGAGTCGACTGTAAATATTGGTTTCAAGAGTTAAAAATTCTGCAAGTTTGTTATTCAAATCACATCGTGGGAATGAGCAGTTTTTGTTGAACCATGATCAGGTAGTGCGTAATAATTTACTTATGAGCTTGGCAGAATGGTCTTTTAGTTGCTTTTTCTTATGTGATGGATTATGTTTAGTTGGATGCTTGTTATGTTAACTTCTATTTTCGGATTGCTTAGTCAACCTCATATTTTCTTGCTCTCTTTTTTCCTCATTTCCAGGGGTGTTACTGCCATTTCATTTGCTACATATGGTTCCTGCATTTACAGTGCGGGTGCTGATGGAATGGTTTGTGAAATTGATCCACTAACAGGAAATCTGTTAGAGAAGTTCAAAGCTTCTTCAAAGGGAATATCCTGTATGGCTGTTTCTCCAGGTATAGATCCTTCACACCTTTCCAGTGATGTACCTTTATGGGTTTATGAGTTCTTTCTTACGTTGGCATTGAATTTTTGCCTGAATTTATCATCAGTGGAGAATTTTAGTTTGAGATGATGGAGTTTCAGCAATCAGAATGCACTGGCTTATATTTATAGACTTATATTTAACATGGAAATATAATAACTCAATTTGAACTATTATAATGCAGTGGTTGATGCTCAAGATAGTGAGAGACTAGATGCTAGCAAAGTAAAATGGATTTGGTTTTGTGAGATTCAGTTTGAAAATTGTAGTTGGTGTTAGAAAGCAAGAATTATTTAAATTTGACAAGTATGGTACAAGTGAAATTCATTATTGACAGGCAGAGAGAATGATTGTATAGATTTTCTTAACAAATAGTTTGCAATCACTCACTGGCATCTTCTCCTTATCTCCGTGAAAGTTAATTTACTGCTCAATGGCCTTTGTTATTTTACTGATACCATTATACTGGTGGGTTCCTCCAAATCAGATGGCAAGATGTTGGCAACTGCTGCTGGACAATTGAAGACTTTTAACTGTTCTGATCACAAGAAGATTCAGAAGTTTTCTGGCCATCCTGTGAGTCTTTTTTGGCTCACAAATTATTTTTTGCGTTGGACCTCATCTATTTCATATTTTGATGTGGTTTGCATCTGATCTTTTTCTTTGAGTTAACATTTTTGAACCCTAAATAATAGGGAGCCGTCCACTTCATGATGTTTACTGAAGATGGGAAATATATCCTCTCATCGGCTGTTGGTGAAAGATATGTTGCACTTTGGAGAACAGATGGTGGCAAAAAGCAGTTAGCTAGCTGTGTTCTTGCAATGGAGCACCCAGCTGTCTTCATAGATAGCAGGTGCATTGAAAATGGCAGAGTTAATGGTGCAGGACTCTATGTTTTGGCTATCTCAGAAATCGGTGTTTGTTATTTTTGGTATGGACAGAACATTGAGGAATTACACAGTGCCAAAGCCACTAAAATTGCATTATCTTCAGAAGATCAGAAGGGCGCACTACCAGCTATTTTTGCTGCAAAATTACAAGGCATTTCCAAGAATGCTTCTGTACATACCTTCCTTGTCTGTGGTTTGCTGGTGAAGCCATCATTTCAGAAAATTTTAGTGCAATCTGGCGTGGATATTACTTTGAATAGCTCTAAGGATGGGGTCCTTCTACCAATGGGTCAATCTCTCATCAAATCTAAGGGACGGCTAGATGTACAAAATAGAGGTAAGATTTGAACATAAGTTGTCTTGCTAAATCCTTGTTCACTTTTTAGATTGTGTAATACAAGATTATGATGCATTGCCTAAATTTTTCGCGAATCATAAAACATGAGACTTATCTGGAAACATAAAGAAGAAATCATGAAAACTTATCATTGAAATGCTGGGATATAAATATTATGTAAAACTGTTCATTCCTGGTTTCTTTGATGCGTACAGAGATCTGTTTAACAGTCTAAAATTGCTTCATTATTATTATTATTATTATTATTATTATTATTATTATTATTATTATTATTATTTTGGATTGTATTCAACATTCTTTGATCTGGTCTACTGTCATGGTAAAACAGTCAATTCTGATTACATATTTTCTGTTTATGTTGGATTTAAATTTTTGTGCATTTGATACACAATTTATTGAAGTCTATTTCAGCATCACTCTTCAAATTTTATAATTAATAGTCTATCAGGATTTCTTATGACTGTTTCATCTGAAAATGTTATGCTTTCTTGGCACTACTTTAGAGTTAATTCCATCCTAATTTGCATTCTTGCTTTTCATGGATTGCTGATTGCCTGTTTCATGATTCAACAGTCACTGCATTGGACCGTGCAAATGCAGAGGATGCTGTACTTCGACTTCCTAAGATTTTAGATATTCATGAGAAGAAGAATAGACATCAAGAATTGAGTAGTGCCCTTGATGAGGTAATGGCTGACTTGGTTGATAGCAGAAGTCAGGCCAAGTTCATGGAGAGCAAAGGTATGTTTTACATTCATTTAGCAGTTATGTCTGGGTTTATCCATGGGATCTATGACTTCTTGATGTAGGTGGATTTAAGAAATATATATTTAGAATTTTGCTGTGTAATGGTTTGTTTTCATAATGTTCTTGGTCCTTTTATTGATTATTAATATGCACAGATGACATGGTAGATTTAGAATCTAATTCTCAGACAGTTTGCATGGAGGACCAGTTGAGATCATTAGGGATTCTTAGTGAAAAAGAGGATTGTAGATCAAACTTGGCACTTGAATCTACACTGTTGAATGGCATTGATCTTGAATCAAACATATCGGAAAAGAAGGTTAGTTTACTTGCATATAGGAAATAACTTGTCATTGTTGCTAAGATTATAGTATTTTTTGTTCTATTTGTTTGTCCTTTTCCTTTTAAATTTGCTTCATCTTGTATCAGTGACACTTTAATTATATCAATTAGATGAGAGCTGCTGTCTTGTCAATGGCACCTAGCAATGCATGCAAGTTACTAGAAGTCTTGGTGGACATGTGGCAGTCAAGGTTTGGCTCATGATCTTTTTTGTTAATACACAATAAGTGTTGGGAACTCAAACTTTGTACGTTGGTTGTATTATATGTCATATTTTATGTTACAGGCTAATAAAGGAATATTTATTTATTTTATTTTGGTCTGCCATCTCCGAATATTAATCGTTACATTGAGGAAACTTCCATTTCAGCTATATGGGTAAAAATTAAGCAATTGAAATTTGAAACTATGTTTGTGTTCAACAGGTCATATAATGGAAAGAATGTTCTTCAATGGGTATATTGTATATTGGTGAATCATAGTCATCATGTACTATCTCAGAAATCATTAACCCCGATGATTAATTCCTTATACAAGGTAAGGTAGAAGAAAAATTCTTATATTTGCTTCCTTATTTTCATGTGTTATTTTTCATCCTTTTCATTTGATCATGGAAATGAACTGTCATCTCTAACAATCATGTCCCTTTTAACTTCTCTTACCTTAAATCATTCGTATGCATTAAATATTACTTTTTAAAGCTTTTTGTTAGAAACATTGAAGCTTATTTCTTTCCCCCAACCCCCACAGATTATTATCTGATGAATCATTGCTAAATGAAGTGCCATGAGTATAGATTGGTTTTCTACAATAAAATGTACCCTTGTAATGTGACTCTGGAACCAATTTTCTTGGGAAGCTACTGTGAGAAAAAAAAGGCTTTTTCTACTGCACAGCAGTATCCAAGATTTCCCGTTTAGCCTAAGTAAGAAAATTGGATCTTTGGGTTGTGTTTATTCCATGGCAGATTCAAATAAATTTTTCGTCTTCCAGATTACCAAATCCAGAGAGGTGGCTTTTCAACCTTTACTACAATTATCAGGACGCTTGCAACTTTTAATGGCACAGGTTATTAACTTAAGATCCTTGTTTAACTTTATATTGCTGTGTACATTATTTATTGGTTTTAAATTAACTTTTTCTAACAGATTGGCAAGGCAACCCAAGACAAGACCAAAATCTTGTTGCATGATCACAAAATGGATGAAAGTGAAGATGAGGATGATGATGTGGAAGAACTTCTTTATGGGGAAGTAGATGATGAATCCCAAATAAGTAGCGATGAGGATAACTGAGGACATGCTGCTGTAAAGAGGTAATTAATCTACTATTGTTAGTTCTTAGTTGAAATATTGGGTGGAGATTATGAGTTGCTACACACTAAAGTGCATTTCATATTGAAAGATATCTCTTGATAAGGACTGCCCAGATGCTCGCATCACATACTGATTCATTACATTGGTCTTACAAGCTGTTAAGTAATTTTTATAAATTTTACTCATTCTAATGTACAAATTCTGGGCGCTAAAGTATATTTTTCTACGTACCATTTTCAATGTTATTGTTACTGGTACAAATTGATTGGTTGTGCACGTTGCTCTAAATTTTGATTTACTGTGAACCTATGTGATGGTTCACAAGCTCACTTGGCACAAATTGAACAAACTATTATTCAACTGGAAATTAGACTGCTGCGGTGAATGTTAAGAGATGATTCACAAACTCTATTTTCTTTTTCACACAAAACTCTCTAAGCGGTTAGAATTCTGTGGCTTATGGCTTGTTTTTTGCTTTGCAGTTCAAAAGTTGCACAGGATTTTGTCCCTTCGTTTGAGCAGAGTGACTTATTCTGACAAGGGTCGTCCATATTTTACACCTGCTTGTTGACATATTCTTTGGTGCTGCAACTCTAGTGATATTTATTAATCTTTGGAAGGTCCAGCCTGGCAAGTGTTCATCCTGTCTGCTTATTAGGGGAAATTTTGTCTCGTCAATTTTGTTTCCCTTATTGAATTGTGCTCTGTGGAAGAAATTGAGGTTGTCCGAGATTATCAATGGAAGTTGGTAGATGTAACTGGCATGAAACTTTTGTCTTTTTTCTTCATTTCTTTTCCATACTTTTTGTATGTAATTTTCCCCCAACAGAAGTGCATGAGAGTACATTTGTTAGAAGATATATACGGAAGCAATTTTGCAAGTAAACTTCTGCAAGTTCAGCTTGGTTCATCAGCTGCTGCTGCTGGTCTTTCCATACTCTGCTTGCGATTATGTGTGGTAATCGCACGCTAGACTTACTGTCAGATTTGGGCTGTAAAGAGCTTCACTAGTAGCATTAGAACATTTTAAAAATTTGTAACCGAGTAAAAGATTACGAAGCACACAGAGCGTTCCATTTCTGCGGATGGTACCGTCAATAGCTGTTCAGTAGTTTAAATTTTTACTAAAGGTCTAATCAGCTTGGGGAATTAATGCGACGGAATATTTTGTTTTAGTTGGTTAAAATATTGGCTTCTGTTATCTACCCAATTTAAGGGTAGATGTCTTGGATTTTCTTCTGTTTGTGTTCGGGAATCTTGATTCATTGCTCGTATCAATATGAATCCACACAGGGAAGAGCATGCTTGTTCTAAATCAAAACTGGTTCGGGACTTTCTAGTTTCTGGGCAAGAATCTCTTCCGTGCTTGCAGCACGTAGCATTCTATTACAGTCACTAACAGTCAATGATGAGAGCTTGTTTCATTTCGAAGCAGACAATCGGGTGCTTAGAATCTTGGCTTTTGTGATCCGAATGGTTATTTAATATGTTGTCAACATCAGACCAGTGCTAGGCTTTAGAAGGATTCTATGGGTAGCCATTAACCAACCCATTTTCTATTGTCTGTTTTGGGTTGAATTTTGAGAAATTTATGTTAATCGATACGCCTGAGATTTGAAGCATTGATGTTTTTTCTGGAGCAGAGATCAGATGAATTTAGCTGGGAATAAATCAGGTACCTGCAACTTTTAAAATGTCAGCAGATTACTTGGTTGGACAAACACAATCGTCTTCCGTAAAGACACTTACAAAAAACAGAACACATTAATCTTTACAGAATTCTTTTCCAGGACACCAGTTATTTTCAAAAATAGAGGCTGAGAGGTATTTTAAAGAGTTTAATAATATATATATTTTTAAGTAATCTTCTGCGAGAAATGGCTGCGAAGCAGGGTGTATTAGCCTCGTCAGAATAGGACTGCAGAATCGATTCTTCCAGCACTGAAAAGCGTAGAATCTCATTCTTTCCCTGATCATTTTCACATGCTCATTAGGAAACATTACTCCCACGGGATTCCATCGGTTTATGAATCCTTCTTTTTTACCTCCCTCTTGAAGCAAAGGAAACCAAGAAACCGCCTCCTTTGAGTTTCTACATTACCCTGCAAGCATTCGGATTTTCGTCGCTAAATATTGATGTGATGTTTCCATTTGCATTTCCATTGCTTGTGTTGTAATAGACATTGTTGTGATAATCTTCGCTGTAATGGTCCATTCGACTATAATTTGTGTACCTTGGCGGTGGTGACCTGGTGTACCAATATTCTGTGACATAAGGTGATGGCTTGTATGTGTTGTAACTGTGAGTCACATAAACTGGTTGGGTTTGAGGACCTTGAGCTTGTTGTTGTGCTTCCTGTGGAAACCCTTGAACACTAGGATATCTATGAGGTTGCTGTGCTTCCTGTGGAAACCCCTGAACACTAGGATATCTGTGAGGTTCTGGCGCTTCCCGTGGAAACCCCTGAACATTAGGATATCTGTGAGGTTGTGGTGCTCCCTGTGGAAACCCCTGATCATTAGGTCTGTGAGTTTGTCGTGCTTCATGTGGAAACCCCTGATATGTGTTCCAGTGTCCGCCATAGGAGCTATGTCCATAGCTGTATCTGTAGCCGTAGTCTGGGGGATGATGGTGTATAACATGAACTTCTCCTACGTCTTTTGGTCCTGAGGGACCTGCTGCCTGGTTTGCATTTGTATCAGCAGCAATAGGTGAAGGCCTCACTTCGGGTGGTGGTGGATTCTCGGGAGGTGGCGGATTCTCAGGCGGTGCTGGAACCTCCGGTGGTGGCATGTCTTTTGGCGGCTCCCTCTGTTGTGGTGGCTCTGCTGGTGGAGCTTCAGGTGGAGGAGGATTTGCTGCATCATTTGGTGGTGCACCACCTTCTGCTGGTGCTTCTTCTGTTGGCTGATCGCTAAGCTCTGTTTGTTCCGTATGAGAACAGATATTAGCAATCTTTCTTGTCTTTCCAATGGCCTTAACTATTTTTTCTGGGTCTGCCCACCCAACTATTGTTAATTTCTGTTTGGGGAAGTCAATATAGAGATCATATATTCCTGCAAAACGAGTCAAATTCTGAGAAACACTAGAACAAGAATGGAAAAACTTTTGAAGGCTTAGCTACCATTTGCTTACCACTGATGCCGTGTAAGGCCTTCTTGATCTTCTGCACACACCCGTTACAGTCCATTCGGACCTGTATCTCTGTAATTCGAGGTTTCTGCATTGGAGAAGAAAAGTAAATGATTAGATAAATATATTCTGCATAAAGTGTTAAAGGCTTTATGTCGTGTAAACGTACCACTAACTCAGTAGCCATGACGCGAAATCAGAGAGAAGAGAGAAAACAAAGAGATGAGATGGAGATGGAAGACAGTGAGAATGAAGAATATAATAGGTGGCATATATTTGTACATGAAGATGGAATATTTCAAAGGCATAATGGTGTTGGACATGCAAGGAATCTCCTTTATTTCTCTTGGTGAAAGGGATAACATTGCAGCTTGATTAGCTTTGGGAAGTTATCATCAAGTCTAAAAGAGGGAAAGAAGAAGGGTAGAGCCAAAGGGGATGCTTTAGGATGGTTGGCCATGCAACATTGAATGAAAATGGTGTGTACAGTTTAGGATATCCAAAGCCGACCATTTCCTAGAAAAGAGATTAGAAAAATGGTAGTTTTCATTTGTGCATATGGTTCATTTCATCAATGAAAGAGTCAGAGCAGCCCTTTAGGTGTAAGTCAGGATCTACAGCCTTGAGGAGTCCTTTTGTCACACGCAACACTGTGGCACAGAAATTTAAAAAATAATAATAATAAGAGG
The DNA here is from genome assembly GCA_019650275.1 of Xylocarpus granatum. Classification (NCBI taxonomy): domain Eukaryota; kingdom Viridiplantae; phylum Streptophyta; class Magnoliopsida; order Sapindales; family Meliaceae; genus Xylocarpus; species Xylocarpus granatum. The sequence continues at coordinate 434,614 of BNST01000146.1, read as the reverse complement.
GTTACTAACATATAGTTTTCTAAATTTTCATAATATCTTAAGTAAGAACAAAGTTCTGTTGTCTATATAATAGATCCTCATCTCTTATTTGATCTAACTGGAAAAGGTATTTATTTATTTGAGAAAATGTAAAAACTAAGGGAACCGGATGTTATTATTCATAAAATGATAAAAATTTGTAGTTTATTCGGGCTGGAAAGCATAAACCGATTGTCATAAACATTCATGTAAGCTTAACTTGAGGGAAGAGAAGAATCTTTCTCACTTGGCTTTAGAATTGCCCCAAGGAGCTTTTCCTGGTCAAATTAAAAGTGGGTGTTGGTTAATCATGATTGAGACATAAACCACACTTTGACGATCATTCGGTAGCCTAACAAAGGTACTGTAATGCTTAAACAAGCCACCCCTTCTGAGCAATTCTTGTGTAAACATGATTTTTATTCCCGTTTCAGCTAAAGTTGTGAATGTTTTTCAGCCAAACAAGCCATCTCTCTCAAGTTTTTTAAAAAGTTTTTGCCAGAATTTTAAGATTCCAGGCGTGCAATTATTTTGATGCCTCGGGGGTTTCCCTCTCAGCATGTCTTCAGAAACTTTTCAACTTAGAGCTAAGCTTTTGTGTAAACTAACCCTTGATGCAGGGCCAGATTGACTGTGCCCTCGACTCTTGAACATCCAAATCGGCCAATTGTCCACAGAATGTTAAAATACTACCAAAAAGTTCACTTAATATATTAATTAATTTATTAGGGGCAATGGAGTGAGCTTTTGAGCATTGGCTGGGAGAAATCTAAAGTTGAGAATAGTTTGATCTTGCTTGAAATCATTGCTGGTTTTTTACAAAGTTGAGATAAGTCTGAGCATTGGCTGAAGATAAGGCTGGACTAATTTATGAATTGTCCTAGCTAAGCAGATGCACGTTGGGTGAACAACACTTTTTACTGCTACTAGCAGAGTCCAGAATCATCATGATTATCTTGACTCTTTAAAATTTCAAGAGTCAAAAAGGGTCTTTGCCAATTGGATTTTCCTTGAGGAAAAATAGTAGTAGGGACGTGACAGCAAATGATCTCAACTGAAGTCTGAAACAAAACACTTGGCTGCAGAAGGTTTGAGCAGGAGACCAAATGAGTCTTTGAAATGAACTTTAGTTTACATTGTGTTGATTGTATCTCGTATAACTGAGGATTGCTGACTTCAAAGTAGAGGTGTATAATTCTTCTATGATATTTTAGAAGTACGTAATTTCTGGCCCTTCGTTTGTGAGAATATACAGGCTGGCTAACCAGGCATGTCAACAATTTCTTTAATTCCTTGTCCTGCTCTGCCCCACGAAGGCATTAAGGATGACTACAAAACATCTGAAAATGATTGAAAGCACTAAAAAATCAATCCCATTGTAAAATCTGGTGCACGTCTTATCCAGCTTAATTTGTGTGGGAAAACTCATCGGCTTGAAATTATTTTCATATTAAGATCATTAGAACACGGTTACCATTGCCCATTGTACATATAAATTTTTATAAGATATTGACCTGAAAATTATGCAAAATGGTATGCGGGAATGGCCTCAGATGCAGTCCCCTTGAAACTGATAGAAATTTAATATGCATTTCCATATCATCCTAATAATTTCATTGCCTTACAGAGAAGGTTTCCGGGACCATTTTCTATGAATACAAGTCTCCAATCACAGTCGAGGGGTTCGCTTGAAGGAGATGGCGGGGTTGGCACAATCAAGAAGTTCAACTTCACAAACGATTTGTGAGATAATGACACACTTAATTGATATGGAAACAACATATGTTGCCTTTTTTTCAAGGTGTTTATCTAATTGTGTTGCAGTTGTCAAGGAATTTTGCTATGTTATTGATTTGCGTAGAAGTAATCGACAAGGAGAACTATGTAGACAAGTACTCAATTGATGAAGGTGGTATTCTTGGTTTGAAAGGGAATTCTTATGTGGCTGGAGATGCTTGGCCAAGCTGAACATGAATGACTGGGGGACAGCTTACTGTCAGAAGAAGATGTTGGAAACATTAAATAAGGGATCTTGACAATGGTGAAGGCAATTGAAATGTTCCTGTTGGCAATCCCTGATGCTTATACAGAAGGGCTTGAAGCCTAAAACCAAACTTTAATTGTCATCATGGAATTTAATAATGTTTTAGATGATTGGTTGCCATAAGAATAAACATTGAAAACTTTTGATTGATTACATTCATACGTTGAAACTGAAAAGTATTATGAAACTTAGTCAGATTTTCTTTTATCATCACACCTAGAAGTGGGAAATTCCAGAAGCATACCACAAGGTAACAGTTGTGGGAAGAATATGGTCAATCTACGCATGGACTCGAGGTAACTTTTCTACAACCTTTTATGTCCCCATAACTGTCTCCTTGCCAAATTCAATTTCCTCTTCCTTTTATCTCAAACTCGCTAATGATGTGGTGATTGCTTGTCATCTTACAAACGCAACCTCCATCACTACAATCCTCAAATTTGACCTCATCAGCAATACATTCAAGCTTGTCTGTTAAGAGTATCTCCCTCAATCATGGCATACTTGCACACAAGTTTCTTTTCATCAACTTCATCGACACACATTCTTATGTTCACGGCTTGTGTTAAAAATTTATCAAAGTAACTCAAGAAAATAAGAATAAATTCAAAAAATAATTGTTGTATTGTATTGATTCTTCAAACTTTAAAAACTTTTCTTATCTATTAAAACATCTTAATAATTAATCACAGTTGTTATTAATATTTTTAATTATTTTTTAATAAAAAAATAAATTAATTTTTTTGTGTCTTCAAATTTTATTAATCCAGTTCAACTAACTTCTAACTATCAAAATTAACAAACTTTTGCTTAATGATTTGAATTAATCTCACAGCCTGCATGTGAAAATCAAAGAAAGGATGCCTTAAGTTATTGTATGAAAAACATTGCCAGAGATAAGTTTGGTTACCTTCAGTAAAGTTGCTTGTTCAATGCATCCATGATTGCTTTTTGGATGGCAGCAAGAACAGAGAATCTCTTCTGATTAACGCAGTAAAATCACTTTCAACTGTTTATAAGTGGTGGTTTTCTGATACCAAACCATGATTTTAGAGACTAGAGGTGAAAGGAAACTACAGAGAGCTGCTGAACTAGTTTTAAGTTTCAAAGGTTCCAGTCTAGAAAAAAAATTAATGCGTGGGCGGCGCTGGCGTGGTTTGATTGTAGACTAACTGAAGTTTGGCATGACTTTGAAATTCGACTGCCACTGCCCTGAAATTACCTAATTATCTCTTGATAACAAGACTAAAAAAATGGGCAATTAGTATATGCCAGAAATAAATTTAAAAGCACACCAAAGTAGAAGATTGCCTGGGTCTTCACCAAAAAAAATGTGAAATGCAATTGTTGATTGAGAATTACTGCTGTATAGCCTATGAAATTGTATGTAGCGCAGAGCCTCAATGTTTCTGCAATCTTGCTTTTATCTTAATTTCCTAATTTTCCAATTTTGTTGAGCTGTGAAAATAAACAGCATATTTCATTAAAGCAAACAAGAAACAGGATCAAAGGATGCCAAGATTTAATACCGTTGCTCAGATGATGCTGTGATTTGAGTAAAGTCTTACAGAAGCAGTTTGAAAACAGGACAAACATTAGGATTACACCCAACAAACAAATAAAGACAAACTTCCCAGTAAGATTATCAATTATATAATTAGTTGATTTAAGCATAGAGTTGAGGGTGTGCCAAAAGATGAGCGTCGACAACTTCATACATGCCAATTGACCTGTCTTTCCCAAGCTGTATGTCAACTTCCTGGATTTTTAGACCTTCTTTGGGCTTGAATTCATTTATGATCTTGCAAACACAACCTTTAGCACCATAGCCTTCAAACTTCACCTCATAAGTAAAGGATTCGAGATTTTCCATCAAGACATCGCCTTCGATAAAACTGAATTTGCACGTGAATTTCTCCTTGTCAAGCTCCTCAATCCGGTGCCTGGTGTATCTGATTTCCCCATCTGCATAACGAAATAAAGGTGTAAATGATCTCTAGAATCTAGGCAGGAAAGATAAATAAAAATAGAGTTTTGGCGATGTGGGATGTGACAGATTTATAACCTTCACAGTAATTGATCTGCTTGATGGTGCCGACGTCTCCATCACCTTCGATGAATTCGATGCTTTTGATTGACGAAAACATCAGCTTGGGGCAGATATTGTGGGAGTCCAGGATTAAAGCTTTGAACATTCTGGCTGGAGTGACGTGAGTCACGAATGTCTGTGTGATCCTCCTGGTTTCCGCCATCCTTGAGTACTTTACTCTCGGGAATCAAAAAGGGTTATAAATACCAGAAAAGATAGAGGAGGGAAGACTGAGACACCGTCTGGTCTCGTCGATTTCCAGACTAAGTTTAGTTTACGCCATTTTCAAAGCCTCAAGTTATCAATGGAGCAATGACCTGTTCAATACGTGACCGATACTTCTTTCTAGTAATGGGACAATAATATTCCAGTCCTTGTATATTTTTTTTCAATTATTTGTCTAGCTGTTTTGGATTTTATTAAGTGTAATTGGGGGCCTATTTGATTCAAAACGATATTTGATACTTTCATTTAAAATAATATAGACAATCAGGGACTTGGATGTTATTATTTCTTTCCTGGAAATCGCTCAGAAGGAGACTTGGTAGTGATAAGAAGGAAGTCGAAATTCCATGTTTAAAGAGATAACTAGTTGACTTTCTAGCAAGCAAATGTTTGGTATTTAGATGGCCAACTCTCTGCTCCTGCCTCTTCAGATGAAAGCCAGATCATCTTTGACGGATGCATGGAAAAGAAAAGTGGGTGATGACCTGATCAGACCCAGAAAAATTGGGCCTTGCCCATTTTCTAGAACAATGTCGAAACTGGTCCAATTTGGTAAAAATCATCGCACAAACTGACCCAAGCATCGAGAGCATGATTGAATTCAGAGCAAATACAAGCAGCGAACATTGCGACTCACGAGCCAAACTTTTGTCATTTGGCTTTCTGTATTCAAATTAAAAACAATTGAAAACCATAAACAATGTTGCAATCAACCCACCAATCACAGCACAGGTGAGTTAATTGCAGCCTTATTACACAAGTAAACACTAGCGCAAGACAAGACGACACAAATGCAAGACCAGAAGTGCGCATCCTTAAAATGCATTTAAGCATATGCATCAGGGTTTTCCAGAAGGTAGTTCTCGACAACTTTGTACATTGCCAAGGACTTTTCCTTGCCTGCCTTGATTTCCTCTTCGGTGAGAACGTTATCGCCTTTCGTGTAGTATGTGCTTGACATCTTATTTTTGCTACCTCCATCAGCTGTTGGCTCAAACTTCACATCATAAGTAATCTTTTCAAGCTTGTCCATCATTCCATCCCCTTCAATCAAACTGTATTTGTATGAAAAATTCTCCGGGTCCAGCTCATCGATTCTGTTCTTAATGCATTTTACATGGGATCCTGCGTGGACAAAACCTTAATTATGTTAGATTATTTCAATAATGTAATCTTTAGTACATCAATGAACTCATAATATTTCATGCCTTCGCAGAAGTTGATCTGCCTGATGCTTCCAGCTCCTCCATCTCCCTCAGTGATTTCAATGCTTTTCACAGCAAGGGGCATGAGTTTCGGAATAAGGTTGTGAGAGTCAACAATCAAGGCTTTGAACAGCCTAGTAGGAGAGACTGGAGAAGTATATTCATCGGTCATCGAGAAGACACCCATGATAACTTAAGAGAATACCAAAAATTATAAGAGATTGGATTTCACTATCAATGAAGAAAGTCTTTTCAAATTTGATATGGGAGAGCTTGGTGACGGGGTATGGTACTTATAGGTTTTAAAATTGTGGAATTCTTGTTATATTGGTTCACAATCTATCTCCAAATTAATGATGTACTGGCATTTTATTTTTGTCCTGGCATCCATCCTGTTTAATATCAAGCCATTTTCTGGGTGGATTTTCCAAAGTGCAGGGAGCTGAATGAGTAAAATTCCTGAATAGAATATATCAAAAATACACATACAAAAGACAAGACTAGGGATCTCGTTATCATAAATTTGGAGATACCTTTCATATTTTGAAAGGGTATTTGGCCTCCATTATCAATACAAATACAAAGAACAAAATATGAATTCCAACAGCTTAAAACACATATTAAGAGAAGTGGCCGAACTGAAACATGGAAATAAAGACCAAGAAAACCAATTACCAAGTAGCAAAATGTCCGAGAACATTTCAAATTACCACCTGGATGAAATAAAAAAAAAGCCTACGGTAAGAGCTTTTGATAATCATGCATTAACAAGTGGGGTAGCCTTCTCATAGAATTTTCTGACACATTGATTAAGCCATTTTTGTTCTGTCCTAGGGTATATGCGGATCCTGTTTTGAAAATCCGACCATGTTTGATATTGGGCAATATTTAGCCGTTTCAGTAACTTCTAAGGTTGATAATCAATTGTTCACTGCATCCATCAATTAGCTATCAAAGATTAAACTATCACTATTTACAAGTTAATAACACCATTTTTTTTGGGAGGGGGGAATATTATATTGTCAAAAACCGAAGAGTGCATACGATGAGATCAAATCAAACATGCAGACATTACATGAAACACACCAGGCTGAAGTTCAAAAACACACAGGAAGGTTACTTCTATATAATAAGCCATGTTTGGCATATTTAGTAGTACCCCACGGATATCATCTGTGCCTTAATCAAGCGCAGGCAGTAGGGTTTGCCAAGAGGTAGTCTTCCACGACCTTGTACATTCCCACGGCCTTTTCCCTGTCTTCCTCAATCTTTTCTTTGTTAATTTCGGCACCTGTTTTCGGAGAGTATTTGGTAACAGTTGTACCCTTTGACCCTCCGCCAGGGACAGTTTCAAACTTGATCTCATAAGAAATTGAATCCAGATTTTCCATTAAGGATTCAACCTCAATTAAAGTGTAGTTGTAAGAACACTACTGTTTTCTGACATGTAGTTGTTGTGGTCTGAATCTTGTTGCAGATCCGAAGTGAATGTAAATCAGTATACATTACATTTCACAGTCACCTTTTTCTTTTGGTAATAATTAGGTTCGTGATTTTCACATTATCAATATAAGTTTATTAACTTCCTTGCTTTGTTTACAGGTTTGAATCAGATGTCTAAATAATTGTTTGTTTTCTTCTTTTATCAGTTTAAATTGAGAATATGGCCAAAACAAAACCGTTGGATATTGATGTTCAACATTAACATCACAGGGTAATCAACCGAAATGGTTTGGCCTTTTTGTGGCAATTTCATGACACAACCATGAAGCAGCAAAACAGGCATTATACACATACATATACATATACATATGCATATATATATATATACAGGTGTACACATATTCTTAGTAAGAGGGATATTAATTATAAATTAAGCCATAACGCGGCAAAACTGGTGGTTAGTTGATTAAAAACAGGCAGTAGGGTTTGCCAAGACGTAGGCTTCCGCAGCCCTGTACATTTCCTTGATCTTTTCCCTTTCAGCCTTGACATTCTCTTCGTTAATTTGGGTACCTGGTTTGGCATTGTACTTGCTAACACAGGTACCCTTGCACCCTCCTTCGGAATTGGCTTCTAACTTAACCTCATTAGAAACAGATTCAAGATTTTCCATCCAGGGATCACCCTCAATAGTTGTGCAACTGTAAATCATTTTCTCTTTGTCCAATGCATCAACCCTTTGCTTCAAGTGCTTTATCCCAGTGCCTGCATGCGTACAAAAAAGGACAATTGTTTATGTTTTGTAAAATTTGGCAAAAATTAGCACCAAACTACGTTGATCTGCTTGGTCGTGTTTTTTAAAATGCAGAAGATGGTAGAAGAGAAAGACTGATTAAGTATATGCAACAGGCCTTGAGCAAGTTTCAACTTCTTGATGCTTCCAGGGCCTCCATCTCCTTGAACCATTTCGACATTCTTAAGGAACTGAGGCACGACCTTGGGGAAAAAGGTGTCAAAATCAAGAACGAAGGCCTTGAACACTTTTGCAGGGGGGAGAGGGATAGATATTTCCGCAGTGAACGTAAGAGCACTACTCATGATTCTTAGAATTCAACAATGGAAAGATTGAGCAATATATATGGATCAAGCAGTGATATAATGAAAACTGAGTACGGGGGTTGGGATGCTGAAGACCCAATATGGTTTCACTAAATTAAGAAACAGAAAAATTATTATTATTATTAATATCTCTCGTAATTTGTCCTTTTCACTAGCAGATATCAATGCTTTCCAAATGTGTTAGATCCTGAAGAACAGGTTAGAAACTTTAAACACCCTATCCCGACGAAATCGTATGAAACTTTAGACATTGTGGTGATCATTCCGCCACCACAGCTCATCTTTACAGGATGTCACGTTATAGCAGAGACTTCTTTTTCCAGTTGACGTTAATGGAATCATTTTGGGATCCCTGATACTGTTGGCTCTGTTTTTGCTTGATACGAAGGCGACTAATATTGGTAGGTCTCTGCATCTATCTCATTCAAATCCTTTTACCAACGACAGGAGTCTTGCCGAAAATTCGAACACAAAACCATATCCTGATAGTTGACCTAAAACTAATGGTTTAACCGAAATTTCTAATGGTGATGTTAAGGAGAGTGAGTGAAAGTAAACCAGCATACATATTTATTCAAAGCACAAATTTTATTTTGTTTTTGTTGGGCATCCATGTCCTCCCGATGATGATATATAGTCAAGGGTTGGCTAATTTACTAACAGGTTACAATAAATAAAATAAATAATATTTAAAATATTTTTTAAAAAATTTAAAATTTTAATAAATAATACTTAAAACAGTAATTAAAAAAAAATAAAGATACTCATGCTATAATAAATTTTTATAATTAAATAAAATATTAATTTATAATTTGAATCCGTTTTTATTATTAATTATATTATGTTATATTAAAGATAAGGATGGAGAAGATGGAAGCTCCTAGTCCAATGCACCGATCTGCAATTATGTCACTACACGAAAATTCTCAAGCAGTTGGTACTAAAGTCGACGTCAAACTTTGAAAATTTTCAAAGTGGTATAATACTTTTTTTTTATAAATAAAGACGATGACACGAAAACCTGATTCGTTCAACTGGCCGTTTTTCAACACGGGTGTCTCCTTTAAGCAACAGGCTCTCTCTCAAACTTTTGTCCCCAGCAGTCAGCAGGGGGCTCTCTCCTTTCTGATTTTATATTGAAATTCTGTGTCTATGCGTCACATAATTGAATTTGGTCCCTGCATGAGACAAAAAAAAAGTAAAAGTCAGATTTGTAACCGGGGGTGTAGTAATTAGAAGCCAGAAAAATAAAGCATTTCAAACAATAACCAATTATGCTCAAGTGAGTGAGGTGTATGTAAACTAGCCTTCGCCAAAAGTGATTTTCTTCGTGCTTCCAGACCGTCAAGCGCAACGTTCTCTGTGGCAGGATCTTCCGGATGAGATTGTCACCGTCGAGGACGGAGGCCTGGAACATCTTAGACGGGCGGGGGATTTGTGTAACCACCTCCATCTCATAAGTGAAGACATCCACTGCAATTATGAAGTCTTAGATGTGGGAGATTCAGGGAAATGAGGCTTTGTTTATAGACTGATCTTCAGTTTTCAATTACTTTGTATGAAGGAGTTCTCTGCAGATGAAAGAGTTTACTCTCTGAAAGCAGTTTTGAAAATACCCATCTGCATTCTTTCTGAATAATTTACAGAAGTTGCTAAATCATTTGCACTAATTTCAAATTCTGGCATCAATTCTGCAGTCCAAATTCAGATTATTTCTGGTGCACATAGTTCACATACGGGGGTCATACAGCTGCAAGTCAATTTTAGAAACTGACGTACTGATGAAAAGGATGATCATGGGAGTATATAGAGTAGGATGGGGATTAAGGAGATTAAAACTCACTCTTCGCGCCATGTGACAAACATTTCACAAAGCCATGGAGGGGTTCCATCTGTGTTATGCTTTTCCCTGCATGAATTTTAAAGGGAAAACAGAGTAACAATGGCGTTACTACTAATCTCAATGTTTTTACTGAAACTAATGGCAGTTTGGATGGTGATAAAACTTCCCTAATTAGTAGTAAAGGATCTAAATGCATTTCGTTACAAAAATGCATAAAACCTTAACCAATAGCAATTCCAGCTGAAGTCATCAACAGCAATCTCGTAGAAATTTCTCTCCTTCGGACCCACAATTTGCTTAGCAGTACAGGATATGACTTTGATTGAAGAATGGTTCAGTGGGTCAATAAGAAAATCAATTTAATATTTCTTTCCTTTGTCATCATAACATTTTCAATCTTATACAATTTATTTATGTCAATAGTATTTTGATAGCGAAGGAATATCAGCAGATAACAACAAATCCTTCACATCAAACGAACCAGATCAAAGAAAATATGGACCGACCAGTGAAATTCAAATAAAAAGGCAAATATAAACTAAAATAACATAAGATTGTACATGAAAAATCTTTAAAAAATTAAAAATAAAAATCACAGGACAGAGAGCAACTGGCTTCACTAAAATAATATATATATATATATATATATATATATATATATATATATTTTGTTGAGAATGCATATAAGAGATGAGATAGATTAACATTGGCAATACGGTATCTTGCTCACAAAGAAGTTGTTTCCTTTATACGATTTGTAGAATAAACGGCAATTCTTGCAAATAGTGATGAATGAATGATCAACCAAATGATGTTCTTATGAGGTCTTGGGACCGTATAAGGGTTCATAAGGAATTAATGGGTGGTATGGCATTAAGCCCAGTATACATATTATGAATTACACGATTGCCAATTATAAAAATAAAAGTATACTCTTCAGGATTTTGTGTTAAAGCAAAAGTATTTTACACTTGCTTAGATGAATATAGATTTTGGTCATCTCTTGAATGAATCAACCTTTTAACGTGTTTCCGAGGACGGAATTATGTCAAATATTAGGAAACTGCAAACACCAAGGCAAACCATGACAACATCAAGTGTATATTATTCAAAGAAAATGACACAACCTCGACTTCTTAATTGGACAAAAAGGAAAAAGGTACAAGCCAATGCATTATTTCTAGGGGTTCTGTGGGTAAACTGACCGGGGGAAATTCACTCAGGGAAACAGCTGTAGAGCTCTTATCGCAAACCAAAGGAAATTTTGGCCAAACGTTCAGCTTATTTATGATAATAAGGAAAGCACACATAAAACTCTTTTTAATTTCAGATGTCATTTGCAAGGAGATAGTCTTCAACTGGCTTGAGAAGTCCCCTTGTTTTGACTCTTTCAGCTTGGAATTGCTCTTCTGTGACCTCGACGTCGCCTTTGGTGCAGACCTTGGTAATGCTCTTGCAGATTGCTCCTCCATCGGGAGATGGCACGTAGGTCAGGTCGTAAGAGATTTTCTCCAACTTGTCTCCCAAGATATCGCCTTCGATCGCAGAGTATTTTACTTTCAAATTCGCTTGGTCTAACTCTTCAATCTGGTGCTTCACGTACTTAAGTTTTCCGTCTGCACAAGCAATACATAGAAACGTATTATGCCGCGAGTTTACACTCAGAATTACGCAAGCCAAAGCAAAACAAGTAGAATAAAGATGCAACATATTAAGCAACACCAAATAAACAACCTTCAACGTAATTAAGTTTCCTGATGCTTCCAGGCCCACCGTCGCCTTGGAGGAGCTCAATGCTCTTAAGGTGCTCTGAGAGGGTTTTGGGGAAGAGCTCATCAGTCTTGAGAACCAAGCCTTTGAACAACTTGGCTGCGGGGACTGGAGAAGCGTCCTCAGATTGAAAAGTGAAAACACCCATGATAATCCTAATTAAACTTCGAAAACGATAGATAGAAGACAATGAACAAGTTGAGAAGGATGAATGCAATGAGTTAGTTGATGAGGAGAAGTAAGAAGTGGAAGTGCTATTTATACACGCAAGGGCTGCAGAATTCCTTGAAGAAATTAAAAGATAGCCGAATACCTTGACTCTTGAGTATCAGTTAATGTACACTAGTAGCCTTTTCTATCTATCGTTACCCATTGAGTATCGAGCAACAAATGGCAAAACTAGCAATCAAGGGTTCTTCTAACAAAATTTTATCAATTAATTTTATATTTTACAAAATTAGTATTGAGAAATAAATAATAATATAATTAAATAAAATATTAATTTAAAATTTTCATTATTAATTATATTATATATTATTAAATATTTAAATACGAAAAAAATTTTAAACAAATATACTCACATTATTACTTTTAAAATCTTTACAACTGCTTACTAAAATTTAAAAAATTTAACACTAGAATTAAAATTCTAATATCGTATGTCATAATTTTTAAATTATTATATATTTTTATAAACAAAAATACATTTTTATTTTATTTTATTTAATCAAATTCATCCATTTTAATTTTAACACTTTATCGAAATGATCGAATCACTTTTACAATAATGTTTATTTGTGAAAATTGTAATAAAAAGTATGTAACTCAACAGTCAAGAGCATTACTTATTCACACCATTGATGATCAAGGTCCTGTTTCTTACGAATGAACAAACTATAATTACGCCAATGTTGACTTGGTGTGGCCGCCGGCTTCTGGAAGAGATTTAATTTAATATTCCTCCAGAAAGCGATACGCTTAGCCCCCATTCTACACTAAAACCAGAGTGGTTCAGTCGTTGTTCAACACTGGTGGCCGCTTTCAGCAACAGGCTCTCTCAATTTCCAACCCTACCCCCCTTCTGTCAGCATTAGACTCTCTGGCTTCAGATTTATGTTGAATCGGGGCGTAATCGACGGGCAAGGAGAATCTTTTTAAAAAATATATATTTATTTACATAAATTAATGTGAAAATAATAATAATAATATATTATTATTATTTTATATTTTATATTATTTAAAAATAACAAAATAATAATAATAATAATATTATTATTAGTTTATTATTATATTATTTATATAATAATTATAATTGATGGCATATGCATTTGGTTTCTCTGCTTTTCCAGACCTGGGACCTTAACCCTTAAGGAACCACTGTCTAGCAATTCAACCGACATTAAATGATAATGCAATCTCTTCTTAATTTTTTTTTAATTTTTAATAAAATATTAATGCAAAATAAAATTAATAATTTAAATTATATTTTAATAAAATTAATTTTATATTTTATAATACATATTAAAAATTTTAAAATTTAAAATATAATATTAATTATTTATTTATTATTAATTATATATATATATATATCGTATTAATAATCTTATTAATTAGGATGTAATCCTCAACGTATGTAAAGCACTCCATTGTTGACAACCTTTTATTAATTAAACTAATGAATAAATAAATAGCTTCTAGAACACAGATAGTTTTAGAAAATTACCAAAATGGATTAGCCCACGTAATCATAATGGTGGGAGTTTTATAAGACTGTCTTCGTCATCCTCCATTAATATTAGGGTGATATTGAAACCAACTAAGTATTGTAAGATTCGATCATCCTCCTTTGACTGGACAATCTTCCATGTATTGCGGAGAAACACAACAGATGTTCAATTTAAATGAGCACAGACATTATTCAAGTACATTCAAGCTTCGATCTGCCAACATTTCAACCAAAACTCAGCAGAAATGAAGCTTGTAATTAATAATGGCAGAATTCTTATTCAGCAAGTCGACTGAGAATTGGAAAAAACAGGATGATTTTTAGGCGTAGAGATCAGGATTAGCCAAGAGATGTCCTTCCACAAGCTTGTACAATATCAATCCTTGTTCTGCGGCGTTCTTTAGATCCTCTTCTACGTTACTCTCTGGTTCACGCGTCAAATGAAACTCAGTGGCAGACTTGCAAATGGCCCCACCATTTTCAGATGCCTCAAACTTAACATCGTACACCATTGATTCCAGGATGTCCAAACTATTGTCTTCTTCAAAGACTGTGTACTTGCACGTAAACTTCTCTTTGTCAAGTACATCAACCCGTTGCTTCGCATACGCGTGCTTGTTACCTTCAGCGAAGTTCACTACTTTAATGGTCCCAACTCCTCCATCTCCTTGTTCGAAGACGATGCTCTTAAATGCCTGCGGCAACAGACTTGGGAAAAGATTGTGCGAGTCAAGAATAAAAGCCTTGAACATTCTTGATGGAGCAACGGCAACTGAGACCTCTTTCTCATAACGAACAATGACACCCATTTTCAATTAGCTTGCAGGGGAAAAAAAAAGTAAATAAATAAATGAAAGGATGAATGAATTTGCCTGAATAATGCAGATAATTTTAAGCTTCTGACGATGAAGTAGAGTTTCAAAGCAAATGTAAATATATAGATAGAAAGAGACAGAGACTTGGTTCAATCTAAAAGTCTACAGTTCAAAAATGGTCTGCAATAAAAAAATTTTAATAATTAAGTCTGTAAATCAAATTTATAATGCATTAATTAATTACAAATCAATTAATTTTAGTTTAACATGCTGCACTCTCAATTCGACAAGTCAAAAATAGTTTGAAATATAATACTCAGAGAGAATCCCCAACATGAACTCACCATGTTCTCAACATAATCGATAATATTTAAGCACCAAGTATTTGATTTTTAATTGTAATTATTAATAAATTTTAAAATAATTGTTATATAAGTGTGTGTATGTATAACTTAAAATTTTATAATCGAGTTAATGTCATCAATCATACAAACATAATAATAAAATATAATATAAATAAATAAAAGATTTGATCTTTTAAAATATTTAGATTACGATATCTACCATATAATCGCAATAATAAACGTGAGAGATTTAGCTTTCATTGTATATAAGTGACAATGTTTAATAATAACATACGATAAAAATAAATAATAGAAAATTTACGTGAAAAATCTCTAAATTAATTAGAGTAAAACCACATGTAAACGAGAAAAATTTTCTATAAAAAATAGATTACAATTTCTCTCTTAATGCCCTTCTCTCAACTATTTTAAAAAGTACACTCAAATGGAATTTAAGAAAAATTAAGAAGTTATGGAAAGGAGAAATTTGAACTGGTATGTGTTTGAATTAAATGTTTAGCAAGTACTGATTATGTTTCTGGGAGGAGCAAAATACTTTGTATCATTTATTGATGATAATTGTAGAAGATGTATCCAATCAAAAGAAAGGCAGATGTGTTTGAAGTCTTCAAAGGATTAGAAAAAGATCAAGTGTCTCAAGATTGATAATGGAAAAGAATTCACCAATGATGCATTTCGTCAGCATGAAGGTATCAAAAGGCAACTAGTTCACTACAACATAGGCTCCTCAACAAAATAAAGTAGCAGAGTAGATGAATAGAATGTTGTTGGAGAGAATGAGGGTAATGTTGAGAATTGCAAAAATACCAGTTGTTATTTAATAAATTGGTAACCTTTAAGAACAATTGAGGTGAAGACACCGATGGAGATGTAGAAGTAAAATCAAAACATGACTATTCTTCTGAAGTAATACCAGAGCATGAACAAGGATCTATTGAGCTTACAGTTTTAAAAGTTTGAATGGTGTTGATTCTCTTATGGCTTAGCAAATAAACTTGTCTTTGTCAAGTGCATCAATTCTTTGCTTCGCGTACTTGTGCTTACTACTTTCAGACAAGTACACCACTTGAACGGGGTAACAGCTTTGGGAACAGATTGTGATGGTCAAGAATGTAAGCCTTGAACATTCTTGATGGAGCAACGGCAACTGAGACCTCTCTCTCAAAGCGAATGACACCCATGTTGGTTTTCAGTTTGTGACGATGAGATGGAGAACAAGCTAAAGCATACACACACACACACACAGATAATAATTAAATATGTTTATCCAAAAAACAATCTTAATTACAACTGTTGTAATAAAATCATTCAATAATATTTTAAATTTTCTTATTAATAATATTTATCTAACCAAAATATATTGGATGGCTATTCCAGATGGTTTTTGAGTTTATGATGAGATGAACAAATTCAGAGTATATATAGACTTGGAAGTCTGAACCTGTTGCAATCTCGATTCCGCAATTCAAGGATTGTTCCGCGTGAAAAGAAATGGAGAAATCTGTCCATTAAATCTCATATTCAAAGCATCCATTAAGGACTGGCCACCTTCCTAACTAACTAGACATAATTAAAGAAAATAGTAAGAATAATCAAAGAAATGGAGGAACATGTGGTGTGGTAGTTCAGTCCAGTGAAAAGGAAAAAGCTTTATCACTGTGCACGTTCAAGTCCCAACGTTCCTGCATGGATCTGCTGCATTTCACAATGAACTACATCCTGTTTCAAGATTAACCCATATTTAGTTTTGGATATACATGGATAATTTCAGGCATAGATTCAATGTACTTTCAATTACACTATACGTTGCTCATAAATTTATAACAAATTTGTGTCCAATCGATATATCACTTATTCATAATTATATTAACTTTGTTATTTAAGTGTAATCGAATAATGCTTATCAGAGAGCATCATGTCAATTGATTTTAGGCAGTGCTGTCGTGAGAATGATCACCCTGGATAATATTTATGATATCGAAAAGGAGGGCATTTATTAACCACACACACCTCAAGTGCAAATTTATTGAACGCACACAAGGACAGTGAAGCTTTTTTCAACCAAAGCCAAGCAAGCCCATGAGATTATAAAACAACAGGAAGAACACAACAGCAGAAGTAGGCTCAACCTTCATTTCGTTCACAACTGATCCCACGTTTTCCCTGATGCCCTCTCCTTCAAAGAGAGTATACTTGCACCAAAAATCATCTGTGTCTTTGTAAAGTTCATCAATTCTTCGTTTGCACTTGTACCCATTAGCTGCATCTCGAACACAACATTGAATTTGAATTAGCTTATAATCTCGATCGTACGTGCTTTAAATGTTGAGTTTTGCGTTCTACATCAAATATGTCCACTGAATGTGCGTTGAAATACTAGAAATTGGTTCTCTTGCTGCCATATTTCTTCTGGTATAAAGCTTGAAAGTTACATGTATCCATGTTTCTAAAGGGCAAGGCATAAGAACCGAGCAAGCAGAGAAAACCAAATGCATATGCCATTATCCATTTCAGATTGAGGTTTATCTTGCAACACGTAGCCATTTTCTTTCAATCTTTTTTTTTGGTGATAATGAAAATGGTTAATGATTCTGCAAATCACCGCAAGAAGTGCGATTTTTTATAAACACATATAATTAGGTCATCAAATAACCAAAAATGGCAAAAGATTCTCATTTTCCATTGATTATGCCACGATTTTAGAGTCAATATTCAATTTAAAATTGTCAAAAGAGGAGGGAAAAAAAATTGAGAGAGCCTATGCCTGACCAGAGCCACCTTTGTTTAACAACGACTGGTTGAACAAGTCAGGCTTTCGTGTCATCATCTCAGCAAACGCACAGCATCCTGTGAATATAGAATTCGGATAAAGCTATCGCATTCTAGAGGAACATTAATTAATTATCTTGCAGATGCAGACCGGCACATGAAGTCAACTGGCATAATAACATCCCTCAATTTTTATATTTTCACAGTAAAGTTATAGTTTGTTCAGATATAGGAAATGGGATCTGATCGTGAATGAAACGGTGTAAATACTGCTCTTAAGCGTAATGTAAATTAAATCTGTAATTCAGCTATCTTTTAATTCATTCAAGGAAATTCTGCAGCCCTTGAGTCTATAAATAGCACTCCCACTTCTTACTTCTCCTCATCAACTCATTGCTTATCTCCTTCTCCACTTCTTCATCCTCTTTCATCGTTTTCTAAGTTTAATTAAGATCATCATGGGCGTTATCACTTTTCAATCGGATGACGCTTCTCCAGTCCCCGCAGCCAAGTTGTTCAAAGGCATGGTTCTCCTGACTGAAGAACTCTTCCCCAAACTCATGCCAGATTACCTTAAGAGCATTGAGCTTCTCCAAGGCGACGGAGGGGCTGGAAGCATCAAGAAACATACTTACGTTGAAGGTTAATTATTTTACACCACGATCGGCTGTTGTTTAATACGTTGCATCTTTATTCTACTTGTTTTGCTTTTGAAAAATAAATAATTGCTCTGGCTAGCGTAATTCAAAGTGCAGAATCACGACATAATTCTTTACTGTTTATTCCTTATGCAGACGGAAACCTGAAATACGTGAAGCACGCGATTGAGGAGGTTGACAAAGTGAATTTGAGAGTGAAATATTCTGTGATCGAAGGCGATGTTTTGGGAGATAAGTTGGAGAAAATCTCTTGCGACCTCACGTACGTGCCATCTCCCGATGGAGGATCAATCTGCAAGAGCATTACCAAGCTTCACACCAAGGTTGACTTAGAGATCACAGAAGAGCAATTCAATGCTGGCAAAGCAAAAACAAAGGCACTTCTCAAGCCAGTTGAAGACTACCTTCTGGCAAACGATGTCTGAAACTATAAACTGATTGTTTCTGCTGCTTGTTTTACCAAGAGTGTTATGTGTGCTTTCCTTTCGTTATTACCACAATAAGCTGAAAGTTCGTTCAGAGCTTCCTTTGGTTTGTTAGAATTAAAAGCTCTATGGGTGTTTTCAGGTTTTTCCGGAGTGAATTTCTGTGAGGATTGGACTAGGCTAAGTCTGCTGGTCAATGTACCTACAGAACCCATAAATAAAATAACACATTATTGTCCCGTAATTTTCTTTTGAATTAAAAAGTCGAGGATGTCATTGTCACTGAACGATATACATTTGATGTCATGGTTTGTCTTAACGTCTGCAGTATCCCAATACTTCATATTATAACATCTGAAAGGGTTGATTTATTCAAAAAAAAATTTATATTTATTAGCAATGAACGCAGAACTCTTAACACTATCTCTTTTCCTTTTCAAACTCTTGTGTTTCATTCATTGATTAGAATAAATTCCAAGCTCGTTGGTTAGAACAAAATCCCAAGACCTCATAAGAACCATCATTTTTTTTTATCATTCGGCATTATTTGAGAGAATTACCATTTAATCTACAAATCGTATAGATGGATTTGTTATTCTTTCACTGTCAAAGTATACATCAAACATGGATTGTATAAGATTGAAAATATTATGATGACAAAAGAAAGAAATAAAATATTGATTTTCTTATTGACCCACCCAGCCATTCTTCAATTCAAAGTCTACGTTGTCGTTCTGCACAAAATTGTGGGTACAAGACTGGGTAATTTCTATGAGATTAAAGAATTCTTCGCCGGCTCTTGATTACTTCAGCTGGAGTTGCTACTGATTAAGGTTTTATCCATTGTTCTAATTTAAGCTCTTCTCTCTCCTTTTGCAACTTGTGAGTCCAATACGATCCTGACATGATATGTGAACTACGTGCACCAGAAGTAATCTAAATTCGGATTGCAGAATTGATACCAAAATTTGTACTTTGTGCAAAGCATTTAGAAACTTCTGTAAATTGGTCAGGTAAGAATGCAGATGAGAACAAAATTTAGAATCAATCTGATTTTTACAATTTATTTTTGGAAGTGCTTTCAAAGATAAAACTCTTTCATCCGCAGAGGACTCCTCATACAAAGTAATCTGAAAACTGATGATCGGTCTATAAATATGGGCTCATTTCCCTTGATCTCCCACATCCAAAACTAGTTAATTGCGTATCAATCTTTCTCTTCCTTGTTTCCATTATTCACTCAATGGGTGTGTTCACTTATGAAATGGAGGTGGTTACACAAATCCCCCCGTCTAAGATGTTCCAAGCCTTAATCTTTGATGGTGACAACCTCATCCCGAAGATTTTGCCGCAGGCCATTAAGAAAATTGAGCTTATTGAAGGAAACGGAGGGCCTGGAAGCATCAAGAAAATCACTTTTGGCGAAGGCTTGTTTACATCACGCTAACTTAAAGCATAATGTGTTAATTGTTTGAAATGCTTTTGTTTCTGGTGGTTTAGAAGTACTACCACCACATTACAGCTTTTCTCTAAGTGCTTTTCACTTGCTTTTTCTCATATGCAGGGAGCCAATTCAATTATGTGAAGCATAAGGTTGAAACGTTGGACAAAGGGACTTTCACCTACAGCTACAGTGTGATTGAAGGCGATGCATTAATGAATACGCTAGAGAAAATTGCTTATGAGACCAAGATATCAGCATCTCCTGATGGTGGATCCATCTGCAAGAGCATCAGCAAGTACTATACAGTTGGCGACTTTGAGATCAAGGAAGAGCAGATCAAAGCTGGCAAAGAAAAGTCTTCAGGACTTTTCAAGGCCATCGAAGCCTACATTTTGGCAAATCCTGATGCCCGTTAAAAAATATTAATAATAATAAGACTTGCAATGTTTCAATGCAATAAAGATTGTGTCCTACCGCTTTCAATAAATATGTATACTCTATTTACTTTTATACCTTTCTCCAGGATTTATTTAAAATTAATTATATTATTTATTAATATTTTATTAAAAATAAAAATAAAAAATATTAAAAGATAACCTTAATCTCTTTTTCATTCGAGTCGGGCCGGATAATCTCCGGTTTTTTTCTTAAATTTTTTCAAACCTCTCTTCCAACTGGGGCTTGGAAAGAAATATAACGGAGCTACTAAATAACACTTTCCTGAGTTTGGGCCCATACCCAGTTCACGATCTTGCTCCGAATTACATACAATTACAAATTTAACATGGAAACACTTAAATTCACATAATTATCATAAAATTCCGAAAACGCGTGCATAGAACCCTAAACCACTGCAGGAAATTTCTGGAATGACCTCGGTTTCGTTTCTAGAGATTTCTCGTCTCGTTCATATCCAACTCGGCAGCAGCTTCTTCTTCATTTTCTTCCAACACGAGCTTGCCCTTGAACAACACTCTCGGTCTCACTTTCTCATACCGCCGCATCTGCAGATATTTAATTTTATCCGTTATTAATTGATTATTATTAATTTATTAATATCAACAAAAACCCTAGATCTCGAACTTCAATCACTCTGTAAACCAAACCGTGCTGAAAAAGTCATAATTCTTAAACCCCGGTTTGTTGAAAGAAACTGCACCGTTGTAAACTCCGATAATGTCCGGTTCCAGAACAGCTTCGACCGCCCGCAGCCGTGGTCAAAGCCGCAGCCGTGGGGATAATCGTTTCTACAATCCACCGCATGTTCGGAAACAGCAGTTATTGCGTCAGCAGCAAGTGGAAGAGGAGGAACAACAGCAGAGGCAGAAGGAGAAGGTGGAACGGGAACGGCAGAGGTTAGAGAGAGTGGATTGTTCCGAGAAGAGCGAAAAATGTGAATCCATTTTGAATTGTACGATGTTGTCTAGTGGATCGACGAATTTGGATCGGTTTTTGAAGTACACGACTCCTGTAGTGATGGCTCAGTATCTGCCCAAGGTAATTGGAAATTATTGTTGTCATTTTGTGATTGAGATTGTTGAAATTATTATTATCTCTTATTTCTGAGCTATGTTTGGTTAAGAGTGAAATTATTCATTACTTGCTTCTTAAATTTAAGATTTGGAGCAGAAGTCTATATAGTTTTGGTATAACTTTTCAGAGATTAGTTGTGCTTTCTCTGTATGACTCCCAAGGAAAGTGTAGAAATATTAGAAACTAAACAAACAATATAATCTCTCTGCTTCCGTTTATTAGGACAAGGCAAACAAGGTCGGAAGATGAATTGTAGAAGGGAGTTTTTTCCTGTTTGTTGATTGAAAATAATGAAAGGGAAAGTAAGTGGAAGGACCCAGCAACAATGCTGTCAATGATGAATTGAAGAGGGATTAAAGGAATAAAAGCTAATTGAGGGAGGAGGATCAATTTTCTTCAAATTTCTACTAGTGTGGGTAAATATACATAAACTTGAACATAGTCTAATATGCATATTTTATAATAGTTTTTGTTCCCCTCTTATTGCCTGGTGATGCCTAATCAGTGAATAGAAACAGCCCTTTTTCCTAATACTTTTGTCTTATTGCCCACTACGAAAGTCCCAAACTAAAAATATAAGTATTTATCCATGTATTTGGCCATTAACTCTATATAAGTGCTTATCAAATTTAATTAGCACTAAAGGTGATTTTTAAATTACTACATAATCACATACTATTTTAAATACTTTACTAGTTACATTAAATATTCTAGAAAGTGCGGGAGAAAAGTGCTAAAATGCATATGCACTTTCGTATTTTACCACTTTTACTTTAGCATTCCTAACCGGACTCTAACCAAAGAATGACAGGTCAGCTTCCATTTTTACTCCTTGCACTCTTCTTTCGTTTTCCACAAGCATGGTGTAAATGTGGCCAATACCTTATTTTGCTAATTTATGTGTATATAAATCAAAATTAAATGATATGCATAATCTTTTTGCATCAGCTAGGACCCTTTCAAGTTTTCCATGTTACAATATTTCCTTGTTGGATTTTATTTTTATGAGGTTCTGATTACTTGTGTTTTTCTTGTTTTTTGTTTTCTCTGGTGACGTTTGGGGATTGGTTACAGACAAGTGTTAGGAGATGGAGAGGCCAAGCAACTGAATCTCATCCGTACTTTGTGCTTAGTGATTTGTGGGAATCATTTAAGGAATGGAGTGCTTATGGAGCCGGAGTTTGTCTTTTGCTGGATGGGAGCGAGTCTGTTAAGCAGTATTATGTTCCATATTTGTCTGGCATTCAGCTGTATGTAGACCCATCAAGACCTTCCCTGAGGCTAAGGTGAGCCATTATGCTCCTTAGTTAATAGAGTTCTCCCCTTTACTTACTGAGTTTAGATCCAATTGATCTTGGTCTGATATGATCTTGATGCTATTTTTTAAAAACTTAAACTGCTATTTTGTCTCTAGCATATTGTAATTACGCAGAGAGCACAGAGGAATTGCTTGCCTATTATGTGTCTCAATTGAAGGTTTCCTTCCACTTGGTTGTTACTACCTGATGTTTTTGCAAGCATGGCTATTTGTATGCATCTTTGTGATCTTTCAAAATCAATCCAAATAGATTTGTAAATATTGATGAGTTTAATGGGTGGGTTTTGCTGCTAGACATAGCTAAGGTTGTGGTGTTGTCATAATTGTTCTTCTGGTAGGGTACTGATTGATGCCCTTCCACATGATCTGTGACTTTTCGGGCAAGAATCTTGTTTGTCGGAACCTCAGTTATGTTTGAGTGAGTTACAGATGGTGAATCTTTAGGTTGTGGAGATTCATTGCTTGACAAGAGCACCCTTTGTAGTAACTTAATCTTGATCCCAACTTTGGACAGGAAGCCTGGTGAGGAGAGTGATGTTGAGTCATCCAGGGAGACAAGTAGCGATGGTAGCAGTGACGATGGGGTAGAGAAGCGATTAAATGCTTTCATTCAGGGGACATGGAATCATCAAAAGACTGCAGATGCAAATATCCAGAGTTTCAGTAGGCTGTCTTTGAGAAACAAACCCTTTACAGGTTCTTCAAGTGATGAAAGCGAGATTGGCAATCCTCGAGGCCAGCTTAAGTTTGAATACTTTGAGCATGATCCTCCATTTTGTCGTGAACCTTTAGCTGACAAGGCAAGTGAATTGTTTTGTTATAGAAAAACATATTAAGAATGCACTTTTTCTCTTTGTCACAGAAAAGGAAAGCTAAAACCTTGTATCCATCCCACAGATTTCAATTCTGGCATCTCAATTTTCAGAATTGAGGACGTACAGGAGTTGCGATTTGTTACCTTCAAGTTGGATATCTGTGGCATGGTATGTTCTTTTTTTGTCTTTTGGCTATATGAAGTTACTGTTCTTGTTTGATAGAGGGTTTTATGCATAGTCTGAAAGAGTTGCTGTTCCATTCTTATTGTAGGTATCCCATCTATAGAATTCCTACAGGTCCAACATTACAGAATCTAGATGCCTGCTTTCTGACTTTTCATTATCTTTCAACACCCTTTCAGAGTAAGTTTCTTTCTTGCAATACACAAGGGGATGCATGCATTTAGTGCCTCTTGTGTGTGTGTGTGTGTGTGTGTGTGTGTTGTGTGTGTGTGTGTGTGTGTGTTCTAATGGTATTGTTGCCATCTTTTTGTGGCAGGTACAAGCTCTGATGAGCTCCACTTCCCTAGTTCTATAGTTAGAGAGGCTCACAGTCCTGACGAGTCGATCAAGCTTCCACTGCCTGCTTTTGGACTTGCTTCGTACAAGTTCAAAGTCTCTTTTTGGAACTGTAAAGGGGCTTATGAATGTCACAGGGCCGATTCTCTGCTGCGAGCAGCTGACGACTGGCTAAATTTTTTGCAAGTCAACCATCCTGATTATAGGTTTTTTGTATCCCACAACTCTTACATGAGGTGAGGAAATTTTCTTTTGACATCTAAAAGTATTTTGGCGCCACCTCCGCTGACACGGAAACTGACTCCCAGCACATGCCATCAGCTGTTCTTTGGTGTTCATATTTATGAAACATTAGTACTCTCCGATTATACCCGGTATCAGTCTTTCTTTTTGCCAAAGACGAAATTGCCTAAAATGGTCTATTCTCGGCGTTTGTGGAACTGCCAAAGGCAGGGGGATCTGTCATTGTGTGAGAAATATTTTGCAGATGGATGCCAGACATATGGACGTAATTATCTAAGAAAAGGATTTCTGATGATTACAAGTGTTAGTTTTCGTTAAAAAAAATGGAATTGTTAGCGAACAAATTGGTGACCTACAAATTTCAGTAGCAGAGTCCATGTTGCTTTCAGATTAGGCTGTTCGGATGATGATAATGATGATGAAAAGCTGAGTTATATGTGTACAGTTGTGTCCTTCTTAGTATTTTGTATACTGTTTATACTAACACTTCTTCCAAGAATTTGACCTGTTACAAGCCGTTTATTTGACATTGGTGTTTTTTATTTGGTCTTGCAACATTGGAATACTCACGTGTTTCTCAGTAGTTTCAATGAAATACTTGTTCCATGCCTATGGATCAGAACAACACCTCCATATTAAATTCCTGAGAATCAAGTCACAAATGAGTGCTACTGGTAAGGTCTTACAGAACATATGTCCTAGCTAGCTTCTCAACCGAGCTATATCAGCTTATGCACTACATAAATCTATGTCATAGATAAACTTGGTTCTGGACGGTTTAAAAAAAAGGAAGCACACTAGAATAAGATAATGCCATCTTTCCATTATGCACATAACCACTACATATTTTATGCGGTACAGACTTCCACTTGCCTAACTATTACCAGTTTATGACATCAACTCAAATTTCTTCCCTCTTTGTGGCCTAATGTTACAATAGCATATGCATCCTCAACACCCTCCCCATAACTTATAAGCAGTCATCGAGAATGGTGGACATCACAAGTCCTTGAACAAACTCAGACCGGCGAGCCTTCTCCTCTTGGTCCTTATTAGATAGCTGTGACTGTTGGGCATTTCTGCCAAAATAAACTTGTGTTAGAATAGAATGAAGCTTAGAAATATAGAACATAAACCAAATTACAAAATTGTTCCATTCTAGAATTTCAAATAATTTGATGCAAAAATCAATGGCAATCCAAGTTATCAATGACCGCTCTTTATGTTAACTGAATTCCTAAAACAACTGTAATCCTAATCTTGCATCAAATTATGGGTTACTTAGTTACCTTCTGATTATGATCTGAAAATACAAGTGCATGCACATTTCATGAATTTATAAAGACTTATCATTAATAAATTAGATTGCTGTCATCACACTCTACCATCCAGCAGCACAACTTGAATGAGTTAAAATCAGTCATTTAACAAGATAGGCAGAAGAACATTCTGATATCACATAAAAGGCGAAAAATTTACAAAGAAGTCATGTCCCAAGTATATTTATATTGTTACCTTAAAAGATAAATAAATGAATAAATAATGCCATTAGACATACCCAGCATGAAAGTTCTCACTTGGGCTTTCCCTTACAGAGGTTGGCTCATTGATAGAAAATTGTTGCACGCCAAGAGGTTCATCAACCTTAGGCGAATTAAATATAAATGATGACAACAATGGATCAGGTTCTGTATTGGAGGAAGAAACAAAGTATGAGGATCCCCCAAGAAGAGATTGCAGATTTCCATCTCGCAATTCTTTTCTTAACAAGGAAAAAGTAGAATTAGGTCCACCCCTACGCAATCTCCTTTTGCGCTGTACGTAATTTACAGTCAAGGAAGACAACCGACTCTCCATCATGGAAATAAAAGAAAATGAGGACAAATAATAAAAAGAAAGAGAAAAGCATTGATGGCTTCAAGGAAAGAAATTAACTTAGTGAACTTGAGCAGGAAAAAGGATTGCAAATAGAAATTTCTTTGTATGAATTGGATCAGCATCAAAAAAAGCAATCTCAAAATAGAGGCCAAGATCTGTAAACATAGAAAGGAATGATAAAAAGTGTACTATCTTTATATCACAAGCAGAAGAGAAAGGCTCGAGTTCACAAAGAAATCTAGTTTCTTTATTAAAACAGAACTTTCAGACCAGACATCTATAGAACCAGCATCATTAAGCTACCCCTTTCAGGAGAACTAAGACAAAAGTCAGCAAATTCAAAACATAAATATATCATTAAAACAAGCCAGCAAGAGAACAAGGATATTTTAAAAAAGTTCCCATGCTGCATTGTAATGTGGCTGACTATATCCATTCCAACCATCTTTGCACAAACAGGACACACCTGAGAGCACAAATTGAAAAAGAAAATAAAAAGCAACAAAAAGTGTGCACATATCTAAATGTAAAATTCAAGCAATTACAAATGAAAAATCAAAATTACAGAAACGATAAAAAAAATGTTATTCCTAAAATTGAGGTTTGTCCTACTACTCCGATAACCAAATAGCCTACTTGATTTCAGCCAATTCTATAAAGCTTGAGAGGCCTAATTAATCAATGCTCCTGAATCATGAAAACTCCTGGCTCACATAAAGGTGGGCTTCGCTAGTTGAATTGATGTATGCCATCCACACAATGAAGGAGCAAAATACTCCTAGACTATAGAACAGTTTCTCAAAATAGGACAATAACAACTAGCTTATGCATTGTTTTTCCTTTCTGTGAATTCAGAATTTTAATTCTAAGGTTTCTTTAAACCTAATTATTTTCTATTGCTCCAACCAAAATCACCCCATTCTAGGCTAATTGTCTGAGAGCTAATTGCTCTAAACTC
Source organism: Xylocarpus granatum (assembly GCA_019650275.1). Lineage (NCBI taxonomy): Eukaryota > Viridiplantae > Streptophyta > Magnoliopsida > Sapindales > Meliaceae > Xylocarpus > Xylocarpus granatum. The sequence goes on along the minus strand of BNST01000146.1, from coordinate 407,391 downwards.
TTCTGCTAGATCACTATCTTCCACAGAACCTAAACCAGTATTAACATTAGTATTAGAAATCCAATTTCAAGTTTAACAAAATAAACCTGCTAATCTAGGGCCTTAAATCTAACAATCAGACAACGGAAACGAAATCTTTGACAAGAAATATTCATTTACAGGCAGCCAAACAGACCCCAGCATCACCTATTCCAATATCAAAAGGTTTCTAATTCTCATTTAGTCATTTAAATCTGCTATCAAACGTTTGATTCCTTTCATTATCTTCGATTAACAAAAGCCTTTACTAGCAGCATATTCCCCATTACAAGCACTACCATATTTAATTTTTGCCTTTTAATAAACTAAACCAATGTGCAACTCATGGTTGTTGTAAAAAGAAGAAACGAAAGCATTAAATTTAAAGTTCGAGAGACAAAGTATAAAGCTATTTGCTTTATTATTACTTTAACGAGTGATTAATTTATGATTTAAAAAATAATAAAAATAAATTAAATACAAAAATAAAAGTACCCCATTTTTTGCTTCACGGGGATGATCCTCATCGATATGGCAACAAAGTCCAACAATGTCGAAGTCTTCAGCACAAAACGGGCAGAGAAAGAGCGCTCCCACTTCATCATCACCATCCGCCTCATCGTGGCTTCCTCCGATAAACAGATCTGTACAAAACACAAAATTTCAATAACAAACACGTCAAAAATGGGTCATTTCGTGACATTTTTTTTCAATTTTATTCAAATTAATTTCTCAATAAACAAACAGACCAGATCGAGACTGATGGTAGCGTCTTGAAGAAGCAGTTGAAAAACGATTGCTCCACGAATTCGACTCCATTTCTTAAATTAACAAAAAAAAATATTTGATTTAAATTTGACAGACAAGAGAGAGTAAATAAGAAAACAATCGAGTAAATCCGTCGAAATCACGGCCTCAATAATTGAATATTAAAACGCTGAGAGACGAAAGCGAGGAAGCAACGAAGAAGAAATGTTTCCGAGAGCAGACACGAACTCTGCACCCAACTTTCGCCCGCGTGGGACCTCGGCAAGTCTTTATGATTGATAAACCCGTTATTTTGCAGAAATGCCCCTGGCCTTTTGCTTATTTTCACTGCCCCTGACCACTTGAGAATTGCGATCCGAGGCCGGAGTCAGTTACGTCACCCGTATAATTTAATTGGCCCAAGTCGTTATAGCACGTGTGGCCTTTTTTATACGCGTGATGAATTTTAATAGTAGAAATCAGTACTGTCAAGCTCTCGTAGCTCAGATGGTTAGAGCACCCGTTTAGTAAGCGGGAGGTCTTGAGTTCGATTCTCAACGAGAGCAATTTCTATTTGGCTCCGAATGAAAGTATTTTTAGTAAAAAATATTGCAACACATTTTAGGAATGACTCCATTAAGCTACAGCACTTGTGACAATGGCGGATTGGCCAGAAGAAACTCTGTAAATTAATTTATCTGCAAAATTACAATTTAGTAATGAATGCAGCTAAGGTGATGAAACAGAAACTAGCACGTATATTACTTCTTCCTATTCTTTTCCTTCTTCGAATCAGCCGGACAAGCTTCGAATGATCTTTCCAGGAGATCAGGAACAGGCTTCATGTCGGAAACTATCCTCTCAAGTACAGTTGACAATAAGTTCACGTCCGACATTGCTCGATGGGCTGAACCCACCAACGGAATGTCGAAATATTCACGCAGTGCTTGCAGCGAGACTTTTGAATGAACTGAACCTTTTAGCTTCATGAATTCACGAGCCAGAGGAAGAGTGTCGAGAAACAGCCAGTTTTCGGGAATGTTCATGCTGCAGCGACGGAATTCCCTTGCCAGAAATGGCACATCAAAACGGGTAGCATTGTGAGCAGCGAATAAAACAAACTCTCCTGGAAGTAGGCGATTGTTTACATATTCTATCAAGATCGGAATCAAATCCTCCATCCTGAACAGGAATCATCAAATCATCATCCTGGAAATAGTTGCAGTGACAAATGAAACTTTTTTTATAGGCATTTAATTAGCTGACACCATACCTTGGAACGTACGGTTGATTAACCATTTTGGTTGTGATACCATGAAAGTGAGAGTTTAGAACATGTCTTCCAGGATTAACCAGGGTTTGGAAACAGCTGTTTTTACCTCCTGAAAGATCTTGAATTGCTACTTCAATAATCCGGTCACCTTCTTTGTTGAATCCAGTGGTTTCAAAATCTGTAACGAATACTCTTACTAGATGCTTTGAATCTCCCTTCTCCAGAATCTTTGGTTCAGCATCAGAGTATTGAATGCTAGTAAAGCGGCTTGACACTGGTTTACCTTTAGTGTTTCGTTTCAAGCTTCCATCGAGGAATTCACTCCTGTGGTTGCTTGGCTCACTGCTCTTGACGTTTGCTGTTCTTTCCTCTTTTCCTGACAATACAGGTCCTGAAATCCATCTTCCAGGGAATGCATGACCCTGAGAAGGATCAAAACCAGTTGATTTTCCAAGCAACCTGTAAGAACTTCTTACTGCGAATAAGCTTTCTGCCAATCTACCTCTATGGAAAGGAAATGACTGGATACAGCATCCGGGTATTTTCAAAATTGAATTACACATAAAACTTGTCATCCTCAATTGCACCATCGAATTGTGTCCAATTTGTAACCTGCACCATGGTTACAAATTCACCCATGAAACTCAGTAACCAAAACAAATAGAACAAATGCAAACAAAACCCGGATAAAAAGAACGCAGCCTATTTTTTACAACTGCCAGTTAAAACCTTGAAAGAATAATCAAGATTGAAGCCGTAAGAAGTATAGAACCTGGCTTTGCATTCAAAATGGGAAACGGTGCTTAGAAGAACATTAATTTTTCTGTGAGGGTGTATATACACAGTATGAGGTGGCAGCAGGTACTTAGAAACGGTTGTTCATGTGAAACTGCGGATCGTGCAAAATTTGGCCCCCGAAAGCTGCGAGTCGTGCGCAATTCTCAACTGTTGATGCCAGCCTAACCCATTTGAAATTGGGTTGGCCCATTGAAAGAAGCCCTAAAAGTGCGGTGTACTTTACTTTTTACTTTGCACAACTAGCGAGGATATCATTTGCAGCTAAAGAAGCACCATCCTATGATGGATGTTGACTTAGCAATCGGAGCCAATAATGGCACCCGATTTGCAGATGCTGTCACGTACCAAAACCCTTCTGCCCCAGATCACTGACCCAACATAACACAGATAGTACCGATTGATCCTCACCATTATCGTAAACCTACCCTTGTGTAAATAGAGCCGAAATCTATTGACAATTAGGGTCATACCAGTTTGCCACAAATCTAATGTTTTCTTGTCGAGCAACAGCTTGCGATTCTGTGTCGCTTTTTGTAGCCAACTTGAGCTAAAATTTGCACATTATTGGCTAGCAAATTTGGATTTAGATACAAGAAAATGCCCAACTTGCATCATTCTGAACATAATTAATACACGGTTGCTTTCGGCAACAAATTTATTTTTTCCAAGCGACAGTTTTAATGCTAGAATTGCTTACGGGATGGTGTGTAAGTCACAGAAATTTGTGGCAAAAGTGAAAACAAAGGAAGTAGTTGACTATTATCCTTTGGCACTTTGGACATGTCATGTGAAGATATAGAATTAATAGAGCAGGATTAAATGCTTGGGCACATGAATTTGGCATTTGATCCCAAATTTCACATGGATTCAGGTTGCCAACTGGAGAAACGAAAAGAAAAAAAACTATGATTTCTGTGCTTTCATCGCAAGATTTGCAGCTTGTTACTAGAACATCAGTCGTCTAACAGCATATTCATACGACTGCTTCTGATGATCCTGGTATGCATAATGGAACATGGCAGATCTTATCCCTGGAGGGGAGAGGAGAGGGCAACGAAATTGGCTGGACAAGGTTACTTGGTAGGCTGGCAAAGGGGTACAAAATCACATTGGATGTGGATCTAATTCCAGCTGGCTAATGCAGGACAAACATAGGGTACCCTATGTTGTTGTTGTTGTTTTTCTCACAAATTTGACAGGTAGTTCGAAGCCAAGCCTTGCCTCTCTCACTGAGTTCAATAATTGTGATTGAAAATATTGAACATGAATCGAGAGTTGGGATTTCGGGGAGCAAGACTTCCATTTGCCACGTGCTCAATTTATCCCCCTTTACACTATTGCAACTACTGATGTTCCCATACCATTCAACCTTTTCTAGCTCCAAAGATTCTCTTCTATACGTCCACTCATACCCTCAACTCTTGTCCATCTTTTAACACTAGGGTACCATCAAGCTACGAGAAAATTGCCCACATGAAACTCAAATAAAGAGAAATAGACGTGCAATCAATCAAGTGGTACAGTAGTCGAAATATACTTTATGAGCAAATTACACTATAAACTTTCCCTAAAAGAAAGGAAGAAAGTCTTTGAATAATTAATAAATAATGACTTTGGATTCAACCTACTCGGCCGCACCTACTTTTTCTCTCCTTCCAACTCCATTATTTTTCATTTTTGTTTTATGGTGATGGCGATGTGTACAAGAGGCGCACGTACGCCCTCTTCTCTCAACTCCATCTGTTTAGATTGGGCCCCAACCCAATGCCTCTTCCCGCGTTGTCCCACGCCTCTCTCTCTCTCTCAGACAAGACTCCGCCACGTGGCCGCCCCATCTTTCAGCACTTAAATCACCCAGCACGGCACTTCTGCTTCGCCGTTGTGGACCCGTTTGAAAGTGGGTCTGTGGGTCCCCAGCTCTATCACGTGGGGCCTCTTAGTGACAGTCTATTCGAAATCGATATTTTGATTATTAAATTTCAAAAAAAATGTCAAAATATTAATTATTTGATATTAATAAATTTTTTAATTTAAATTAATTCGGTCTTGCAAGAGAGTCAAAGTAAATATTTAATTATAATAATAATAATAACAATGAAAATTAGAAGTAGAAAAGTGAGGTGGAAGCTGGAAATGGGACTCATGATTCAAGGGTGGGGGGGGCATACACAGGATAACATAGCCCAACAGAGAGGAAGAAATATAAAAGAAAGAAAAAGGTGGCATGGACTTTTTATCCAGCTTCCATGGAATGCCACGTGGCAAAAGCAAGACCCACCAGAGCAAATGATGGTTTAATGGCGCGCGTGATACACATATTCCATTCTCCTTAAAAAGCATCTCCTTCCTTGCCTTCTCCATAAAAAGCTAAACCCAGAAGCAGAAGCCGAAAGCAGAAAGCAGAAACATAATAAACAAAATTATTATTAAATCATCAGCTTTAAAGATTCAAATCTATTGGGAAAACCGGATAAAGTTACAGCATGCAAGTGACAGTTTGGAGTTTTGCTCTTGGACTCCGTAGTTAACACACATATTTTTGACGTGTGGGGTGGAGAAGAAGACTTGAATGTGTGTGTATTCATCGTAAGAGAGAAAAGTTCACAGGGAATATACGGTTTCAGGTTTCTACTTTACCAGCTACTCTGCTGTCACTGCTTTTTCTTGCTGTATAAATTAATTAATTTATTTATAGATAAAAACAGAGCCAATGAAGCTTGTTTGGTCATGAAAAGCATAAAGATATGTGGGTGATTAAATATTGTTAAGCCAGAGGTTAAATTGGTCAGAATTTTGACATTTATATTAAGAATTAAAATAAATTTTCAGATAATTACTCAATTCAAAAGGATAATGAAAAGAAAACAGAGAGAGTACAACTACGACATAAAAGGCCAAAAAGGACTGAGAAAATAAAACAGGGGAACAATCCAAGCCAAAGAGACCTTATCTCTAGATACGGCGGAAGAAGGACACGTGTCGGTGGGGGGGGAAGTGGGTAGAGTAGACGGGGTGGCTGTCAAGAAAAAATAATTAAAAAGCTCTGGTCAGAGTGAGAGATACTTGACAGAGGTAAAACTGCTGATTGGTTAGCATCATGAGTCCCTCCCTCCGAAGCCACCTCCCTTAACGGAACAACCTAGCGGACACTCTTTCACGCGGAATCCGTTAACTCTCCGTTGGGTGCTCCTTTTGAGCACTTTTTAGTACAGTATTTTCTGGAAGGGCAAGGAAAGGAATGCATGAAATTGGGGTTGTGGCCAATCTTGGAACTTGAAAGTGGAAAACAAAACCACCCCACAAAGCAAAGGGTTGGTGGCAATGGCATGGCAGCATTTTGCTTTGAAATAGAAAACAACATTGTTAATGCTATGTTACTACCACTTTGTGCCTTTTTAAGGTGTCATTATTAGGTCAATTTTGAGTACCTAGCTTCACTTCTCACATAGGATTTGACCCATGCAACTATCAAAACTTACACGTGTGTATATGTCGAGCGTTTTAGGTCTACAATTTTGGTGGTCTTACACTAGACCCACCCCTCTCTCAAAATTAATCATTTTCTCAAGGTTTTAAGGTTAATTTAATAACAAATTGAAAAGCCATTCCCTCTTGATTGCATTCGGCTTTGAAGTGATTATATTTCCTAGGAAAAATTAATTAGTGGCTTATTGCCTAAACCCTGATATTACATGCTAAGATAACGCAAATCTTATTTAAGACTTTCTTGAGCATTTGTGTTGTCCGAAAACATTTGTATGGGACACTACGGAAAACATTCCAACTGAAAAAAGAACATTGAACGGCAGAAGAGGGGGCTTGGAATCTGGAAAAACGGTTAACAGTAAAAGGTTGGACAGGGAAGTAAACAGTAAATCTGAAAACAGGGATTAACGTTGTTGGAGTTTTGTCTTCTGTTGGGGTAGATTTAGATGCGTGAGTTAGTTCACTTCAAGTGTGAGCTGGATCCACTCTTCCCGGACTGTCCCACCTTAAATATTTTATTGAGAAATTATAATAATGAGTATTTAGTTAAAATAAACGAAGCAATTCAGCTCCAGGCTGAGATAAGCCATGTCTTCTTCACCTTCAATCTCTCCAAAAATATATATACTGTAATTTTTTCTTTTTCTCCAATATTAATAACAAACCTAAAACTCTCTTCCTTCTCTCAAATACCTTGCGTATCTCAACTGGGTTCTTTGAATTTTGAAGTTGGTATTATCACTATCTCTTTCATGTCAAGCTAGAAGTTCAAGCATGTAAATTCTCTTTTCCTTTTTTTTCTGTTTGTTTCTGTTTGTGCATCACTCTGTTTCTTCTTGTTTTTGGTATCAAAGTATCTTGAGCTATGAATCTCAGTAACGACAAGGGATCCATGTCAACGGCCAGTTCAAGTGTTGTTGTTTCCGATCAGTTTCCGGTGGGTCTACGTGTCCTTGTTGTTGATGATGATCCTACGTGTCTGAGGATCCTGGAGAAGATGCTCAGGACTTGCCTTTATGAAGGTAGTATTCATGTCTCCAATTTTTAGTGCTGTTTCTCTCGTGGGTTATCTTTATTCTTTCTTCTGATTTCATTTCTGTGTTTTTTGAAAATGATTTTTGTTTTCTTATGCCTTGTCTGTGACTTATAAATGAACATATTTTGTGTTTCTCATGTGTATGGCTTGATTTTGTTGTGGGTTTGTGGTAGAAATGAGAATAAAATGAAAATTTTCAGATTTTGTTTTTGTTTCAAAACTGTTATGCTTTTGAAGTACCATATTTGGGATAATTTTCCTATGATTTTGAATATTTCTGCTTGTTTTTGGAGATCAGTTGGGTTTTGATTGATGCCCGCGTGGATCAAGAGAGTTTTTCCCTTGTGGGTCTTTTGTTTCTGGAGATTCATGGTTATGAATTATTGATTCAAGTTTATTTCGGGGTTTTCAGTAACAAAATGCAATCAAGCAGAGACTGCTTTGAATCTGCTTCGAGGGAACAAATATGGGTACGACATCGTTATCAGTGATGTCCATATGCCAGATATAGATGGATTCAAACTCCTCGAGCAGGTTGGGCTGGAGATGGACCTGCCTGTTATCAGTAAGCACCATCTTGAAGACTTCATTTGAGGATTCTGATTCCATAAATTGCGTTAAGCATACTAACTAAGCGCTATACATGTGATTTCTCCAATTGTACAGTGATGTCTGCTGATGATAGCAAACATGTTGTCATGAAAGGCGTAACTCACGGTGCATGTGATTATTTGATCAAACCTGTTCGAATTGAGGCATTGAAGAACATATGGCAGCATGTGGTTAGGAAGAGAAAGAACGGGTGGAAGGAATTAGAGCAGTCAGGAAGTGTAGAAGAGGGAGATCGGCAACCAAAACCATCTGAGGAGGCGGATTACTCTTCCTCAGCAAATGAAGGGAATTGGAGAAACTCAAAGAGGAGGAAAGACGAGGAAGAAGATGTGGAGGAGAGGGATGACACATCCACATTAAAGAAGCCGCGCGTAGTTTGGTCAGTAGAGCTCCATCAACAATTTGTGTCTGCAGTTAACCAGCTAGGAATTGACAGTAAGAATCTTTTGACAATATCTTTTTATTTGCAGATGCTTATTAGCTGCCCATAACTTATTGTTAGAGAAACACCCAACAGTGGATAAAACCGTATTTTTTTATTATGATCTCCTCTATCTTCATTCTCACTGGAATTATTGACTCCGTAAAACACATCAGATATGTTCATACTTATGCTTTTGCACTTGATGTAAAATACAGAAGCGGTTCCTAAGAAAATTTTGGAGTTGATGAATGTTCCTGGACTTACTAGAGAAAATGTTGCCAGTCATCTTCAGGTACTGTACAAATGTGTTGAATTAGAAAATTTCAGACGATATAAAAATTCACGACTCTTAGATGTTTTCGCATTATCTTTTTCCTACAGTTATTCTAACTCTCCAATTCTGGTGCAGAAATACCGCTTGTATCTTAGAAGACTAAGTGGGGTGTCACAGCACCAGAGCAATGCATTTATCAGTCCACAAGAACCACCTTATGGACCAATGTCTTCGCTTAGTGGGCTTGACTTTCAAACTCTGGCTGCCACTGGTCAAATTCCAGCTCAAAGTCTCGCCACACTTCAAGCAACAGGACTTGGACGGTCAACTGGAAAGCCCAGCTTACCAATGCCCCTTGTTGATCAAAGGAGTCTTTTTAACTTTGACAATCAAAAGATAAGATTTGGAGAGGGGCAACCACAACATGTTAGTGGTGGTAAACAAATGAGCTTACTACATGGAATTCCAACAACTATGGAGCCAAAACAACTTGTTAATTTGCACCATTCTGCACAATCCCTTGGTGGCTTGAACATGCAAGTTAGTGCCCACGGAGGCCAGAGTAGCCAGAGTAGCTCTTTACTGATGCATATGGCTCAGCCACAATCAAGAGGGCAGATACTAAATGAAACTTCCGGAGGTCAAGTTCCCAGGCTTTCGACATCCACGGGGCAACCTATACTGTCAAATGGGGTTGCTAGTGGGATGATAGTGAGAAATGGGATCAACGAAAATGGCAGAGGTAAAGGGTACAATTCAGTTTCACAAACCTCTTCAATGGTAAATTTTCCCTTGAACCCTGCGTCAGAATTGCCAGGCAATAGTTTCCCTTTAGGAAATACGCCTGGAGTATCCACGAGGATGTCCACTCTCACAAACAAAGGGGCGTTTCCGCTAGAGGTTAACTCGGATATGAAAGGATTGGGAGCATTCATGCTGAGCTATGATATTTTTAATGATTTGCAACAGCACAAACCCCAGACTTGGGAGCTGCAGAATGTTGGCTTGAACTTCGATGCCTCTCAGCATTCAAACTCTCTGCAAAGCAATGTTGATGTTGCACCTTCTGTTTTAATTAGTCAAGGATATTCCTCTGGCCAAAGGAGTGGACAGAACAGTAATGCATCAGCGCCAGCCAAGGCAATGTTCTCAGTTGGAGATGGAAGTGAACACGGGAATGCACAAAATGTCAGTCAGCATCTTAACAACTTTCTTGTTGATCATTCAATGCGGGTTAAAGCTGAAAGAGTTTCTGATGCGAGCTGTCTGCCCACTCTCTTACCGCAACACTCCGGTCAGGAGGATCTCATGAGTGCACTTCTGAAACAGGTTCATTTCTGTCTATATTGATTTTTAACTTCTAAACACACTTGCATGTGGATTGCGATTAACTCATAACTTAATTATTTTCTACAAAATTTTCTCTAAATTCGAGCAGCAGGATGGCATTGGACCAACTGAAAATGAGTTCGAGTTTGATGGGTATTCTCTGGATAATGTTCTTGTGTAGCTTATGCTCCATTCTCCTCGTTCTCTTCATCATTTGCAATTTCTGATGTACATACTTTCTGTCACTGAAATAGTCGACTAACGTCTTCTGCAATCAGTGGATAGAGAAAGAAACAGTATGCAAGATTTCATGTAGCTGTATCTTCCCTTTCTGACTATCATGTTCTGCTGATTTCATTCGGACATAAGATCTAGCCAATGAATAATTGGTATGGGGAATTAAATGCATCTGAAGCTATTTGTGAAGCATGTAAGATAGTGCTGCATGATATGCAAAGGCGTACATGCAAAATTTTTTATTATTCTTGGTAGCAAACTCTAGCAAGAAGCAACTAATTTTTGGCCTTGTGATGGTGTCCGTTGGTTTTGAGGGCATGCCTCGAGTTGTGGCTTGACATATGTTTGTAGACATCTGCAGACTTGTAGGAGCCTTTCTAACATTTATAACACTTAAGAGTTTGGTTGCGTATCTTTTTTCCATTTTTCTAAATATTCCATGTTGCTATCCCTATTTCCTTATTGATGTTTTTTTTCCATCTTAAGGAACTGACTTTGATGTAGGTATTCCATTTGATTGCTCGACACAAGTCTTGTTATTCTTTCCTGCTGGTTATCTTGTAGTTATTTTAAGAGATTGTAAATTCCGCTTTATTATTGTCAGTTCTGTTGAGCACTATATCTTGTGTGACCTCTGTTTTTTGTTCAGTTTTTCTCTGTGCAAGTAATATCTGATATAACAAAAGAAGTTTTCACACCCAAGCAGACAATGAGGAGATTGCTACAAGTGTTGATATGCAACACGATTTGATTTCTAGCCATCCACAAATTGTCAATTGAATCTCCAATGACTTGGAGTAAGATAAGTTATGATAAATCTATTTCAGAATAAATGTATGTATGACATTGGATAAGTGGGTAAATAAAGTGGCGCAAGGAATATTCTTGGGTGGGAACAAAATCTTCGTCTTTGTTTCAATGACACTCGATAGAAAGCCAGGTTATGAAATGAAATAAAGCAGAAAGAATAAAACAAGGCAAGCCCGTTCAATGATTGTGTCCCCATCACGGCATGCTACAATCGTTTTATATATATATTTAAACGGCTTCTATCGTGATGTAGTTGTATCCATCTGAGTCTAAAAAATGTGTGGTCAACAGCATGACTACCATGCTTTATGGCAAAATACATAACATACTGTATTTACGAATCATTGTGTGCGTGTCAAAACCTCACAATTTAGCATGTATTAAACAAACTACTGAAAGAATAAAAAAATCAGCAGCAGCTAAAAATGCCAATCAGTAGACAAGCTGTGTCTACTTAGAAGGCTATTACTGCATCAATATGAACACAAACACAGCTACAAGGAATGAAAAGATTAAAGCTGAGCTCTTAGCATTACCACTGCTTGTGGGAAATATTGAAGGAATTGAGCACTCTTCACCATTGAAGAATACTTTAGAAGGAAACCCGTCTCCAGCAGGCACGTTAATTCCAGGGGTATCTTTCTTTTTGAATGAGATAACTGACTGTTGTTTCCCAGGTATCCTAGGATCTTTCCCGGGATTGGCTCCATCTGTTTCACCGACAATATAGTTCAATCCTTGTAGACCCTGCATGAATACAGTACTCTTGTCACCCGCCAAAGCAGTTCCGTTGAACGAGTATGCAGCTTCAAAACCTGGAGCTGCTTTGTCCAATTGCACTGCAGCAAACCAATCAGGAAAAGCAGTCTCATCCCAGTTGAAGATCGTCACCCTTGCAGTCCATCCACGACTGTAGTCCGTATTTAAATGCCAGTTGATACTGACCCCACAATTATCTGCACATGGCATTGGGTTTGGTAACGTTCGATGTTTAAGATCAGCCCAAGCTCTCGCCAGAGAAGTTCGATTCTCAAAGGGAACTAGAAGTGCCTCAGGCGGAAGAAGAACGGCCGGAGCAGTCGTACTACAAGTTTGGCTTGCACTCTTGCACCCACATGCACAAGCCTTGCACGGGACAACAGAATCATTGTAGTAAGCAGAAAATGATACACAACATTTAGGGCTCAATCCCTTGGGTCGTGTAATATTGCATACAACCTGCCAGCTAGCAAAAGCAGTTCTATTTGATGGGCCGCCACTTGGATCTGGGAAATGGCTAGGGCTCACCCTCACTGGAGGGCTACACTGATAATTAGGGTTGAGTGTGCCGTTGATTTTCCAGTTCTGAGGAGGGGTGAGCTCGGATCTATTGAGATCCGGTGGCATTTTGAAGACCTGCAACTGAAAAACTGAAGTTGACTTGCTCGGGTCCATTGATGATGGCAAGATAGTACCATTTCGGCAACAAGAAGGGATCAGCCCCAGGGTTGTGTCATTGGCCTTTGTTGGAGGCAGGTCGATTATGGTTGGCGTTCTTTCACAATTTAAAACATTGGCAAAGTCCAGGTCCCCATAGTAGGTACCTTGTGGACCGTATATGCAGTCCGATGAATCAGCTAGATAAGAGTAAGCCCCTTTCATAGTGTAGATAAATTCATCGTGTATCCAGTCCCAGCTCAGTTTCCAATTATCAAGACGGCCAAGAGGGTTATGGTTTGCAATTGTGACCTGCGCCCAGTAATTTGAGTCATATGTTCTAGTCACATCATACATGATTGTAAGATCACCGCTTTGACGAGGCAGGAAATCATCCTCTACAGTGAGATTTGATTTAGCTGTAGCATCTTTGATGCAGCAGACTTGCATCTCACTGTTACCTGAAAATTTCACCATTTTACCATGAGCATGGACACATAACAAAGATTTACAATATTTTCTGAAATCCAGTACAATATAACTCGACATGAAGAGAAAAACTTGTCCAATAATCTAAAATCCAAATACTCTGCTCATGAACAAAAACTACAGCTGATTTTGACTTCATATCTATTTATTAACAGGTTGATCAACGGGTCATCAAGCTATCAAAAATGGCGACAATCGAATCCTCCTAATCAAACAATTTCTATCTCTCTAATTGACTGCACCAAATATCGACCTTTACATTGCGGTCAGAATTCAATATATATTTGATGCACTACCAGAAGCATAAATCTAGACATACCATCACCAAATTTCAAGAATTATTTATTCAATCTCCACATGTTTCTCCCAATATATGGGTAGATCTAACTCCCACACAAACAAATATTCACCACCATCATCATAAATCATTAAAAAGAAACGAGCAGTAACCAATCAAACCTCGAAATACCCGGATGAAAAAAAAATCAAAAAAGAAATTTTTTTTTGAAAATAAAAAGTAAAAATTACCTTGCATAGTGACATCAAGACACAAGAACCCATCGTTAGCGAGACTGATATTCTTGGGCATGGGAACATTAGGCGACTTAACACCAAACTGCGTCCCCACCATCTTAACCTGCACCTGCATCTGAGTTAAGTCCCCCGCCGTCTCCACTGCCGTTTTCAAGTCCGTCTTCGGGAACCCGGCAAAAACGGTGCCGTTACCCACTTTCGCAGGGTAGCTACTCCCATCAAACAACACTGCGTTCGATGCCGAAACTAACAGCTCATCGTGTTGAAACCCGACAAACACTTTCCACGACTTCAGCTCATCAAGCCCGTTATTCAAAACAGTCAGCGTTGACTCGAACCGGTACGCCTGGTTGGTCGGATTGTCAGGCGGGAGCTTCGATCCGGAGCTGTAAGAATACGACAAGAACACTCCGTTGCAGGCATCCGCGGCCGGTGACGGCGCTTCTGGCGTCGCAGGTGATTGAGAGATCGCAAAGGGTATTGCCGTAAACAATAGAAAAATCGAAACCACCCACTTCAAATCCATTGTCCGCGAGATTATTATTGAAAACTTAACGGGGCTTTAAGAGAGCTTCGCAAAGAGTGTGGGAAGGGAAACGCGGAGCCGCGGAGTGGGAATACGTAATAATAAGACAGCTTAGTAGAAGCTGTACTTTGAAAACATGTTTTGTTTTGGTTGTACTTGGAAGTGTTCTTCTGTTTTTCCGAAACAGATCGACCCAGTCAGTTCGAAGCTCCAACGACTCCTTCTGGGATTGATTAGAAGTAGGTGGGTACTGTGATTTGTTTACCAAAATTTGGAAAACAGAAAAGTAAAAGGATGTTTCTGGGAACCGTTTCTCAGTCTTCGTTGCTAAGGAGAGTGCCGTTGTATAACGAGGAAAAGGACCAAACTTTCCTCTTCCAATTTGAATTCATAATCCATGATTGCGGGCACGTCTTTTTTTTTGCAGTGGACCCCAACGTGCATACTGCGCCACTCGTTTTGTAAATTTTAATATTTTGTTAGTGGGCTTTCACAGTAGGCCCAACGAGGGAGAAAATGGGCTTCAAAATCCGGCCCAAAGTTCGACTAAATCCTTATTTCATTTTCATACATGTGAATAATCGAAGTGTAGTGTAGGAGAGGGCCTACAAAATTATTAAAATCGTAATGACGAGAATTAGTGTCTCGCTTAAGACTAATTCAGGATTTGAAAAACTGAAGACTGTCAGCATCTGGGAAGGCTTTGGATTCTCCAGTTCTGGCTTCGGTAGTATCAGATTACAATGTGCACAGGATTGACAATCAAACCAACAGCAAAAGCATATGTCATAGGTTCAACCCGTGGCTGATGTTACAGATTAACAAAAATCAAATAGCCGTTATTTAAGGCTAGACTTATGTTTTCATTAAGCTCCTTTGCATTATAGTTTAACTATAGGACAAATAGAGAATAGAATTGACCCAACAACGTTTCTTTGTGGGATCAAGCGAAGTTAATGATTTTTTAGCCTTTTTACCAACAAAAACCTGCTAATTAAGCAACTAAAAAGGCAGTCTTGCTAGTGAGGGATGGCACGTACGTGAAGATGGGCAAGGCAGTTTTCCGCCGCCACCAAAACCGGAGTCCGACGACCCCTGGATTGCTCCTAACTTTTCCGACAAAGTCTTGCTTGACCTATTTCTAACTGCTCCTTTGTTTGGTTACACCTTTAGTAGATGACTGTTCTTCCAAACTCTCGCCAGTCTGCTCGATCCCATGAACTCGCTTGCTGCATTTTCTTTTCCTGTGCTTTCTCAGTACCTGAATGAATGTGTATCCATGCTCATCGTTTAAGAGATCAGGCAAGTATTTATATTAAAGGCATAGTGGCAACAAGGCAATTTTGCAATAATACTTACTGGCAGTTTGCAATAATTCCACGATCTCATATCGCATAGAGAAGACGTGTTTACCAGAATTAAATACCTCTTATCTGAATCTCAGGTCATTTGTGTTGAATGCAGGGCTTTGATATTGTTGAATCTAGAGGTCTTTAATTATTCGTAATGACAGAAATAATTCTTCGATTAGTACTGCAACATCCCATAAATCATCCAAGCACAACGCAGTCTGTGTTAACTAAAAATTTTGGAGCCACATTCATGCTACAGGTCCTGCTGCAAGTCTCTAATTATACAAGTGATCAGAGAATAAGGCAGAAATTGCTGTTGCACAACCTTAACGTATATATACAAGTACTCCCATATGGATAACGTGAACTTTCCTGCAAATTTTGAATACATTGTTTTGTTTTTTTCTACTCCATGGCAACATGAACTAGCTGCGTTTTCATGGGTATAAAACAGGATCACCATTTATGAATCATAGATGGCCATGATTCATCAAACATTTTTCCATGCAGATTATTTCATTCACGTATTACACCTGGAACTCTTCATTTGAATCATTCTACAGAAGAGACTTAACTTGCAATATTGTTTCTGACCAGGGCGAAGCAAATCGAGCGTCGTATTAATTACTGTAGCTTAATTTCTCTGCCTGAGTTCACTGACGATGTAACTGCGGAATCTGTCAAAATTATTCAAACATTAATTGCCAACACTTATTCAAAATTATTCCTAAACAAAGTCAAAAGCAATTATTCTAAACTATCGTATAATTAGTTGCTAGGAGAAGCACTTTTTCTGCCAATTACATCCCATACAAACTAGCATGTTCTTCGTCAAATAATAGTCAGATCTATCTTCTACGAAATTGAAAATACAGCATTTCTAAGTTGCTATTCATGGGCAAGTGGGATGAAGGATAAAGTGCACTAGAAAATTCTCGGGGAATCATAACAAGAGGGGCCCTGGAAATTGGCAAGTGCTTTCCTCCAACCATAAAATCCCTTGTCTGAATTCATGGGTTAGGGTTGTGTTGTAAATGACTCTGGTGCAAACATAATCCTATCCATGCACCATAACGTCATGGTCCATGGACTGTTTGGCAGAATGGTCCAGACTCCATGAAACTTTCTTTTTTTTTCATAATTATTTGTCAGTTGAGTGGGCACAATGATTCAGACCTGATAATTCACAAAACATCACCATCTCATAATCGTCCAATTACAATTACAAATGCCCTTTAATTCCTATGCTATTGTTTGACCACTAATCAGTTTCTGCCAAGATCCTAAGTATACAAATGCTTTTTAAAATTTGATCATATATTGCATTGTCGGCCATTTACTTTGCTTGGGCATGTAACACTTTTTGAAGGCTTTCCAAACCAACTAGAATATTGAATAAAGTTATCATAATTGCTTGATATCGTGCGTACCATGGAAAATGAAAATTCAGATTAGATGGTGTTATTTTGCTGTGCTGTCCCACCTGTGAACAGAACCAATTTTGGATTTGGCTTTCAGGATCCGGAGAAAAAGGTAAATGGGTTTCGAGAGAAAAAAGGAGGTTGGAATTTCATCCTGTTTACACCTTGTGCACCTGGAATCATGGTCATAAAGCGACATATGAAGCATGTTAATTAACTTTCGGTTAATGGATCCATCCATCCATCAGACAAAATCTAATTATAATTGAGAGAAAAAGTAGCAAACAGCTACGAATAGATGCCAATTTTAGACACTCCTTTGACATGTTATAAGCAATTTGACAATTGGGAAAACCAGTATTATTAATTGCCACAAGCTGAAGCTGGTGGTGGAATCCTCATAACGGGTTTTTATAAATATATTATATGCAAAAGCATATCACCACCTAAAGTGCGAACCAGCCTGGAAAGGTCCATTTGCCCCTTTGGCCGACCATTTTTTGATTAACCATTCACCATTGCAGTCGAAAATTGCATATATAAGCTGGATAAGGATATGTTCACTTATCTCATTTATTCCACAAGTTAAACGCCTACCAGCGACCAAGACATACAGATAGAGCCGCCTGTAATGTCCGAGTTGCATGCACGTGGGCAAATTCGACGGCAGCCTTAAAAATTTCCCAGGATTCAGAACGTGAGTCAAAATGCTTCCCATGCATATCCAATCGGTGTCCCCGTACTGTTCATTTGGTAGCAGTGACATCGTGATCAGAATTACAACTCCAAGTCGAAATTAACCAACACATTGTGAGAGGCAGAAGTAATCATCCAAAAATAAACAATTTCATAAACCTGTGGCTGTGTGGTTACTAGTGATAACATGGCATATGCGAAGGCCTACAAAGGTGGTCCTGGATCAGAAAATTCAAGCGGCCGGTTGAGTAAAAAGAAAACTTTATGGCTCTTAAAAACTCAGGAAAATTGAAAGCGGCCCCTGGCAAAGAAGGTCGCAGTTAGAAATCATGAAAATAGAAAGAAGAATATCCATTTTAGTTGCTAATCACATAATTTCAATGAAAATGTGTTTAAAAATGGCAGCAGACGGCCTCAGCAGCCTCCTCCTTTGGTAATAATAGTTCAGGGCACTTTGTAAGTATAATCATAATGAAGGCCAAAGCCCACATGGTAGCTTGCGTCTTCTAGACGTTTTTCCTCCTTCCACGCCACATCAACTGGCGGCCAGTTTCAAACTTCAGCTCGTGCTTTGTGAACGCATCTCTCGTGGTCAAAGCCCCTACATTTCTTAGTTGGAACAATAACATTTAGCTCCCTAATTTTTTATATTTTCATAAGTAAAACATCTTATATGTTTATTATAAAATCATTTCCGGGTTAACTAAATTTCTTAAAATACTATTTCTTAAAACAGAAAGTACGATATCATGGACCTGTTTGTTACAAATAGAAACATATTTGTCCTTAATTGTAAAAATCTAAATGTTATAACACCTAGATGTTATTTCTATCTTACTTAATCCATCCAAATTAACCCTAATTACAAATCATTAATCCTTGGTGAGCGCGGCTATGTACTTAGTTCCTGCACTCTGTTAAAGTGAAACGTGTCAATGTCATCCTTGAGAATTTTAGGCTCCTCGGCCTTTTAACACCTCTCTTTCTTGCTCTATCACCATCGCTAACGGACATTTCCCTTTCTTCCTTTCTCTGCGCTGCCATTTCTAGCTCTCTCATTATCTCGTCGTCAGAAGTTCTTCAGAAATTTCCTCCTCCTTCGCCTGCACTAATTTAACAACGCTAGCTCTACTGATCACTCTTTCCGGAAATGGGAGGATTGTACAAGCTAACACTCTCTCTGCTCGTTATTTTCTTGATGCTACGACAACCTTTAAGTGTTGTGTCTTCGGAGCTGAGCAATTCGACCAAGTATCAGATCGAATGTACAATGTGTTCATCGTGTGAAAATCCATGCCAACCAGTTCCGTCACCGCCGCCGGCATCCCCACCACCTCCGCCTTCCCCGTCTTCTTCCTCTAACTGCCCACCACCACCTTCACCACCCAGCTCCGGAGGCGGTGGCGGTGGTTCATACTACCACTCTCCACCACCCCCACCACCATCGAACGGCGGCGGAGGCGGAGGCGGAGGCGGCTCATACTACTACTCTCCACCACCACCACCTTCCAACGGCGGCACTGGTGGGATGTATTATCCTCCACCTAATAGAGGAAATTACCCAACACCTCCACCACCAAACCCTATTGTCCCATACTTTCCATTTTACTATTACAGTCCTCCTCCTCCTTCCCAGTCAGCTGCCTCAGACAAGCTAAAAGTGCTTCCTTTGTTACGTTGCAGTACTGGTTCTGCTGTTGCTATGGTCGTGCTGTTGTTTATCTTTTGATGATCGTGGAAAAGGAAAAGAAAAGAAAAAGGAAAAGCTACAAGACAAACGAAAAGAAACTGAAATAATGCAGCAGATTTGCAGATCTGGATGGATTTGCAGGTGCAAGGAAGAGATCAAAGTTGTTCAAATGCTCTTGCAGCTTCAGTGTAACGATGATTAGTGATTAAAGGGTATAGTAATAATTTCTTCTTCTGTTTAAACAATCCTGCATCTGCTGTTATCTCTTCTTTCTCGGTGGCGTTGGTGGTCTGTAATTTGTCTGACAATTAATTTGTACGTAATTTTGCTGTTACTTAAAATTATTAATAAGAAATTAGAATAATTTTCGTCTAATGATTAGCCCTCTAATTATGTCATATGTTTGCTTCTTAAATGCTGTAATTGTCGGTGGATACCTCTCTCTCTCTCTCTCTCTATATACATACATACATATATATATATATATATATAACGTGCAGTAATTGCGCTAATTATTTGCTGACTCGACACCCATGTGGTTGATGCACCGCCCTCCTCCTCCTCCTGTAATCAATTACACTTTAATAAACTAATAAATTAATTTTTATTTTAGTAAATTTTATCGAGCTGAAAGCATTTCATTAAGCCGACGTGGCGGATGATATGGGAAATATTCTGATACTGTAAGCACTATATCATACTAGCCGGGATTCAACCAGTCAGCAGCCTGTGCGCACCAGAAGAATCCGGAAGTTCTGATTTGGTGGACTGACACTGGCCGTCACTCTTTACTTTTAATTTAATGATTCCTTGACCATCGGAATTAATTAAAATTTCATGTTAAATGTATTTATTATTTTACGTGAATTATTTATTTTATTTTGTATTAATATTAAATATTTTATTTAAATAATTAATAAATTTAATTTTAATATTAAATAATATTATTATAACTATAATTTAAAAATGTAAAAAAATTATTAAAATTTTATAAATATTCATACCAATTTAATTATAAATTTATTGGGTATAAATTTAATATTAAAATTTATTAGTGGATGTATGTTTAATTAAGTATTTATTTATTTATTTATTTTTAAAATTAAAATAATAATAATAAAAAATTAAGTAAGATAATTAATTCTATTTGATATGAAAAATCTTTTTTAAATTAATAAAATATCTCAACAACATTAACTACATGCTAACGCAAGAAAGTCAATTGTAATTTTCTCTATTGTACCATAAATTTAAAAAATAAAATAAAAATTGAGAGGATAATAATAGTTATTGTTTTTTTATTTTATCGAGAAAACAATTATTTGGATTTCACGTGGTCCGAATATAATGTTGTTGGTAATTTTTTTAAAAATAAATTAAATAATTATTAAAAAATTAAAAAAAGGAAGTGTAGATATTATTACGACGTGAACCATCATATCCACTCGGACAATAGTACGACACCTCTTCTACCTAATCTTTAAAGTTGGGTCGGGGCACGACTCCCCGTGAAAAATTTGAGCCAGAGAATGTGTCTTCCTTTTGTATCAGGATGTCGACACGTGTTAAAATATTAATTGTCTGAACCCGTTTGCTATTACAGACACACTTAGTTTTTGTTTGGCTCGAGTCAAACGTGGCTGCTCTGCCACTACTGGCCAAGCTGGGTGAGTACGTGGGGTTATAAATGGCACAAACTGATGACCACAAGTTACTATTAACGTCAGCCTTACCCCCCTAACCACCTCATCTCTACTGTGCTCCACTTCCTCTTGACCTAAAATCGGTCTCGTACGTGGGGTTCACAAAATGATGTTCCAAGTACGAGCGCTCTACTGCGCTAGTATGTTTGGGCCTGTGTTCTCTTGTCAACCAGGACTAGGCTTCTGGCGGTTCCGACATCACCATCTTCAAAATGTTGGGTACCCACTAAGAAGGGTGTTTATGTTTCTAAATACACCCGTGTTTTAAAGACCTGACCCATACAGTCAGGAGCAAGCCCGACCACCGCACCAAGACTGACACTGGATTCTTCGGGTATTTTGCAATCATCTGTCCTTTTTTTATTTATTTTATAAAAACAAATAATTTTTTGATATATATATATATTAATATATATATTAATTTTTTTTTAAAAAAAAATAATAATGATACAAATACAAACTCATTCACACAAACTAATCAATCAACATCACTGTGTCTTTCATTTTAATTAATAAAATAAATTATAGGATAAAATATAAATTTATTCGTTAATTTGTGTATAAATAATAATTTTATTTTTTAATATTAAATTGCATTATAAAGAATTTAATATTATAAAAGTAAAATTTACGGATCTTCTCAATAATAATAATACATGACAAGTTTGCCTCAACAAGAAAAAGGTATCAATCTTCCCATAAAATAGCTTTTGGACCAAAAGGAGGCAAATGCCCCTTTAGAGTTAAACGCCAATGCCTCTTAGGGAGCCTGCAAATAGGATGGATGGGCTGGTGGGAGTTGCTTTTCTCTCCCACCTCTTGGGTTTAATCATGCAATAATCAGAAAATTTATGTAACTACTAATATTATCAACCAATCCACTAATTAATATTTAATCCGATAAAATTTTGTTTTAAAAATTACATTATTCCTTTATTTTATTTAAAATTTAATAATATACATGCAAGAATTATTAAGAAAATATTTAAATGTATTAATTATAATAACAAAACAATTTCATTTAAAAGTCTCCATTGTGGAATACCAACGCCCAAAGACAATTCAACTACATACCTCCAAAATTTTGCCTCATTTTAGTAACTTTGATAAAGTACCCCATCTTTGAAAAAACAATTCCCAACAAGCAATTTAAATGTTTAATTTATTTTCTTTTAAAACTTTTTGAGAAAGAGCAAGCAAGAAACATTCTCAGCTGTAAAATACCATATCTTGAGGTACCATTGGATCTTGATTTCCAAGTTTGAGTACTGAAATTGGGAATTTCATTTTGGCTTGGGCGATGTGCATCACTCATCACATTCACATAACAACATACCCAAATAAATATATGAACATAAAAGAAAGATAGTGACATGAATCAATCAATATGCTAGGAAAAAAATTAAAATCAATCTCCATTTTCCTACACTTTCTTCACATCTTCTTCCCCCAAAATGCAGTTAGATAAATCTAATAATTACCTCAAAACTTTTCAAAAATATCCCCAGGCCAAGAGCAAAAATCGTCACAAGATCAAATTGGCAAAGGGGTTTACATTCTTAAATCCTATTCATTATTTCTACTACCATCTTCTTCTTGTTTTGCTTGTTCTTTATAACTAAGCATAAACAGAGCCATAAGACAGAGCCATCAACAAAACAGCAGCTTGTTCTTCTTCACCCAGTTTCTTCCTTTGCTTCTCCACCGTTGATCTCTGCGTCAAAACTTCTCTCCCCAGAGCGTACAATCTCTGCTTCAGACTGTCTCCAAGCTTGTTATTGTTTGAAGTGTTGTTTCCTCTTTTTTGTTTTCTATCCTCTTTTGTGATTCCCAATATGGCTCTTCTCTTCTTCCTGCTCCTGATCCCACATGCGTTACACAGAGACTGCAAAATAAATAAATAAATAAATAAATGTTCGATCACTTGATCAGAATCAGATCAAATCATGATTAATCGTGCTGATCAAAGGGTTATGATTGAGTTGAATTACCTTTGGCCCAGCTGGTCCGCCTCTCCAGAGTGGAGTTTTGGAAGTTCCGCAATCAGCACAAGTTTTCTTATTATTGTTTTCTTCTGATGAAATGCTTCCGCCGTGGCTCTTGCTATTCACTTCATCAGACTCGGTTCCCTGGATTACAACACACAGAACAAAACTGATCAGATGAGATTCAAACGATTGAATGAAAACCAGAAATGAAATCTTAAAAAAAATAGCATGATCACTCACTTTGTCGCCCGGATCTAGCATTTTTACCAGCTTTTTCAAAGATCTAAGACTAACCCAGATGAAAAAAAACTCACAAACAGGGACGGTTTATGAATCAAAACAGAAGCTTAAATCCCTTAAGAGAGATCGAGCTGATGAAGATTAACACTCGTAGAGAGTGAGTGAGAGAGAGAGAGAGAGAGAGAGAATAATGTTTAGGTTAAAACCTAAAAATGGAACGAAAGAAAGCGAGAGTGAAGTGTATTTCGAGCGTGCCGCTTGAGGAAGAGAGAAAGAAAGGAAAATGAAGATCGAAGAATCAAACCGACACACGCAGAGATCAGACCGCACGCAGGGCATATCTGAAAAAAGATCTGGACTTTATATGAGACGCGAAACCCTAGCGAGGGGGGAATGAAATTACTCAAATGACCTCGAGCTTAAAAAACTTTTTAATCCAACAGAAAACACCGCGCACAACAACTCCCCGCCAAAAACCCAAAAACCAAACCTGAGAAGATGGCGCCATTTCAATGAGTTTGCCTCGTTTACTCATTAATTAATTTATTTGTATATGGTAGCAATCAAGTGTTGTTTCAGCTGCTTTCCTTGTACATGTCTGATGTGTTAACCGTGGACCGTCTAATAAGGCGTACCTTTCAAGAGTCGTCAAGGTTTAAAATTACGTGAATGCGAAGCACAGTGGACATGGAGTACAGATCCATTCATACAATGCTGCTTGTTTGCACGGAGAAGAAAAGAAAATAGAAGTGATGATTAAATTAATAAAAACTAGAAGAAACATTACAATCAGAGAGAAGTCCCAATCAGCCCATGTGGGCTGTTGTCCTTAATTTTGCAGAGCACTGTGCATTATCCATCCATAAAGCTAAAGGCAGAAAGGAAAGAAGGAAAGAATTATAAGTCATATCCAAATACCCTTTTAAGCACATGACAAGACAAAAAGGAAAGGTGTGCTTGAGTGGCATATGATTACCCATGGAGCTCTCTTAAATCCCATACAAATATATATATATATATATATATAAAAGATAATATGTTTCAATTCAATTTATCATCCTAATAAACAGTAATAATAATATATTCAAAAAAACAACTTAAAAATAAAAGACTAATGGGGGTTTGACTTAAAATAAATTATATAAATTTAAATTTAATTTATAAAAAAATTACGCTTGTTGTGATATTCAATGTGTTTTGCGGTCGTGGGGATGAGAGAGAGTCAAGTGCGAGGGTGATTAAACGATGGGTTTCAACAAAAGGGGTCGGGTTCATGTGTTTGTGGTGCAGTCATTAATTCAGATCACGGGGTTTCAGACAAATAAACAACAAGGATCACATACGTACATTCATAATCACAAACACACGTGTCTGCGGGCGCGTGCGAGCGTGCGTACGCAGTTTACACGCATGATCACAACGATCTCGAGAGCTCTTTGCCATTTAAAGAAGCATTTGTGTTAATTACTGCGGTTGAGTCGTGGTCCGAATGGAATGAAATAGCAGAAAGAAGACAAAGAAGAAAGTATCGTTGGAGAGCAGCGCAGCGCGTATGCGTGTACACCTCACTCAACTCTGCACCCACCAATAATTATTAATGGAAATGGACTACTTCTACTGTCATCTTTCTTTTATCTTATTCACCAATAAATACTTTTGCTGGTCTGTCCCTCTCGTTTGCCTACAATCCATCATTCCCATTTGAAGTCAATTTTGAAAACCCAGAGGTTCGTTTAAATCAATGAACGTCTGCCAGCCCGCCCGCCTTTTGTTTAGTCGTAATCTTAACGAGCACCAGCTCAGCTGTTCCTCGGTTTTACACACACACACACGCACATGTTTAATTTATGATCAATAAATAAGCTTTAACACACCACGCACATGGTTCAATGTAACGCGTGTGTGCATCCATATATATGTATGCATATAAACATAGGCACAGCAACACAGGCCCTTTTTGTATAAAAGCTTCTCATGGCTTAGTTCTCCCCACAATTTTGAAAAGTAAAAACAAAGAAGGAATACTTTTTACATTAATGCCAAAATGAAGCAAACTGGGGCCTTTGAGTACTCCAAAACGACTGCCAACTGACTAGTCGCAGAACATTTATGTTCTGTGTAATGCATACAATGCAACTGCTTATCCCTTTTTCAAACCAACAGCAATTTGCTTCGAGAGAAGCGGATTGATCGGCTGGAAACACACACATTTAAAATATACGTCTGCCTGCTTGTTGTAATACACCAGGAAGACAAGGTTTATGGTTACTCTTATGTATGTTCACCCCACCACAAAGAAACAAATGACATAACCATAGAGACTTATAATTACAAACAAGACTCAAAGGGATACTGCCTCAACTAGCATGATTACGATGCCTTCGAGGGAGTACCTGGAAATGCAACAATATATCTTACACTTCTCCAAACATATACTCCTCTCATCAAAAACATTCCAAGGCAAACATCAAATTGTAAGTTAACCAACCCAGCCTCACTTTATTATTAGACACTGTAGTATAGACCGACCTTTGTTGGCACCTCTTAAACCACAATGGACACTGGACCGACCAGTAACCAGACATGTAAGGCATCTCTTCTGTTCCATCCAACAGACGGATGGATACCTGCAATTTATAGCAAACAAATCAGCAAAAACTACCCTCTAAAAAGCACAAGGCTATTTGAAGGAAAAATGATGACTAAGCAGTGAAGTTGCAGCTTAGAATCTAACATTCAGGATATATATATACATATATATATATATGTATATATATATATATATATATATATATATATATATATATAGCTTACCTCCTGCCTCAACATAGAGTAAAGGCCCATATTGACCTTTCAACTGAAGTTGAATCCACCTGATGGAAGCTGAACCTCATTCCCTCCAAACTGGAAACCTGCCTGAGAACCATCACCTGCAAGTACTATATCATCCTCCTCTTCCAACCAGTATGTCTCAAGAATCTTTACTGCCTTCTCATAGATCTCATTGTTGTCGTGACTCTGTAGATTTTCAATCTTTTCTAATCCCTCAGCCTCCTCAACCAACTGTGCATAATAATTAACATCTCCATTGCCCATATTCTTTTCAGCTTCTCCAACCTTCAAGATGTTCTCTAATCCTTCTAGACAAACAATGACGATCCGTGGATCAGGGCATACAAAGAGATCGCACAATGGTTTTATACAGCCCTGACTCACCAGGTACCTACCATCCATATTAAAAAAAAAGGTTATAGCCAATTCTATAGCAA
Organism: Xylocarpus granatum; assembly: GCA_019650275.1. Lineage (NCBI taxonomy): Eukaryota > Viridiplantae > Streptophyta > Magnoliopsida > Sapindales > Meliaceae > Xylocarpus > Xylocarpus granatum. The sequence goes on along the minus strand of BNST01000146.1, from coordinate 381,023 downwards.
GAAAATGGAAAAGAGGAAAACAAGGAGGTTCAGAAATGAAGAAATAACACACTTGATTTGATCCTGAGTACCACCCGAGGTGGCATTTGAAATTGCCCAAGCAGCCTCCTTCTTTATATCAAATTCAGCATTTTGAAGCAGATTGACAAGTGGACCAATTAAACCAGCATCAATTATAGCCTGTATCACATAGAAAGGTGAAAGTGGGCACTACAAAATTAAACAACCAACCTGATGTTAAGTCATAATGTTGCCCCCCCAATATACTTGAAACTAAAAAGCACAAAAGGTTCAACAAAAGAGAACATACAGGTTAATACATTGAAAAATACTTTAAAGATAGTTTCACAACATAGTTCATCGACGCAATTTATAATATCTATCAAGATATCTATTAGGCATCCACAACCAATTGCCAGACATTAATAGGTCCAACAAATGACAATTTAAAAACACCTAAAGGATTACCTGAATTTGTTCCCTGTTTCCAGCTGTAACATTTGAGATAGTCCAGCAGGCCTCCTTCTTGATGCTTTTTTTATGATTATGGGTCAAGAGGCTCAGAAGGCAGGGCAGTGCACCATGGTTAATTATAGACTGGAGCAAAGAAACACCCATAAACACACATTAATTTTAGCAAGTGGCTGATGATATCAAATCATGCATGGTAGTAAAAGTTACAATACCCTTAGCAATTGTAAGAGAGTGCAACAAGATTGTTCACGCATATAATATTTTATAGGGACACTTGAGTGTTCCGGTTAAACATAAAATACTAGGAAGGAAAATAATCAATTAAATACCTGAGTTTGGAAATCATCTCCTGTCACAATATTTCCAACAGTGCGCAGGGCTGGAATAAGCACTGAAGGTGATGGATGACTGGAAAGTTGAGTTTTAAATTGTCAAGTTTACATGCATATTAAGGAAAAACAGAAAACCAATCAAAACACAAGCAATTAAAATGTCTCACTCACAAGAGGAGCTCAACAAGTCGTGGACAGACACCTGCCTCAATCACAGCTTGAATTTTGTCATTTGTACCATCAGAAAGATAGGAGAGCGCCCAGCAGGCATCAGTCAAGACCTCTTCATCATTTGAATGAATAAGTCCTGCAAGTGCTGGAAGAGCTGGCCTCACCTGCACATCAAATTGCAGAACTTAAAACCATAAGAATGGCTGTGAATAAAATTCACATGAATTCCAAAGAAAAAAAAAGGAGCACAAAAGAACCTGGTCAAATGGTGGCTGTGGCTTGCCTCTGCAGAAATTTGATAGTGTCCATGTAGCATTTCTTAGCATTGAAAGCTTTGCATGCTCATTCAATTGTGCCAGCAAGGGAATCAAAGCTCCTTCACTGAGTACAAGATCACGACATCTAGGTGAGTCACCAGCAACATTTCCCAATGCCCAAACAGCCTACAAATATACAACAATATAGAACCTTCAATTCTAGGTAGTTGCATATAACTCCAAGACCACGGGAAATTCCAAATCAGGATGAATAAAACTTTAATATATACCTGCTCACGAACATCATCACTTGGAGAAGCAAGTAACTTCACAAATATTGGAACAGCACCCTGGTCAATGACCACCTTAGTGTTTTCTGAAGTTCCAGAAGCAATGTTTGTAAGAGCCCAAGCAGCCTCAAACTACAAATCCTCAAAAATATCAATACATATCAGCAATTTTAAAAGCCCCAGACAAAAATAACAAGGAGACCAAACCAGATCGCCTTATTTACACAATCTCAGACCTGAAGTTGCGGAAAGTCCTCCCTCATAAGAAACTCAACAAAGCGTGGAACAACCCCAGATTGTATCACTTCCTCAATTGGTGGACTCCTTTCTATAAATCATAATCATCCAAAAGACATTCATCATAACAAATCATTAAACGATGAAAAACATACAAAACGCCCAAAATAAAGAGTGCTTCAACAAGTTAATACCAATGGAAAGAAGTTTTCGAAACTGAGTAGTTGCTTCCAGCTGTAAGTTGTTTTCAATTGAAAAAACCCCAGCGACCATCGAGGGCAAACTTTCCAACTGCAATTCAACATCAACCTATCAACTACACACACAACCCCGTACACAGAACAACTGATATTCCAATTCAAATTTAATATCTGGAAACAATTTTCGGTACAATTTTTTCGTGACACTGTATCCAAACTCTAAATTGTATGCCAATTTCCAATTGAAAACTGGGGAAAAAACCTCCAATTGAAAGATAACTCCATCCACATAATTATCCAATCAAAACCACATATTACTCCAAAAATACAATAAATTACCTTATTTTGAAGGTTGAGACTGGGAACAGGTGCTGCGGGAGGATATTGCTGAGCTTGAAGACCTTCACGACGCTTCTTAAGCAAGCTTTCTTCGCGCTTGTTCTTGCGGATCTCCACCATGTTATCTTCTCTTCTTCTTCGACCTTCTTCTGCATCGACCGCAACCTTGTACCGGTTCCGGCGACCCTCGACTCTAGCGTTGGGTCTCAGCGACATCGTTACGGTAATTAGAGTTTTGAAAAACCCTAAATAGAAATTAAAAGGAAAACGTAGGAGTTGTAATGAGAGTGAAGGCGGACAGGAGAGAAAGCGAGAGAGGGAAAACGAGCCTGTACAAAGAGGAGAATGGGATTTCACATTTAATTAATTAATTAATTAATTAATATTTGCTTAGTTAATTGATCAGGGATGAACGTGAATTTCAAAGACTTTGTAAATGTGCCGTTTGGACACGTGTGTAGATGTTATTGGTTTCAGGGTAGTTTAGAAAAACAGCTTGCACGTAGTCGGCATATGCTGTACTGATCCTTTAAGCCATCGATGGTGGACTGTCCAGTTGGGTTGGGCCACGGAGATCGGCCGAGAAGTTGCTGGATCCTCTTCTTCTTCCCCCTTCGTTCTTTGTCAAGGGTTGATCAAATTCTTTAAGGGAAAAGAATTATATATATATATATATATTATATATATATATATATATTTAATGGAGTTGACAATGTTAAAGGATGAGAAAATCCATTCTTTTGAAATTTGAGAGAATTCCATACACAAAATCAAATGAATACAGTGAGTTTCATCAATGGGTACATGCAATTTCTCCAGTGTACTTGCATAATAATGGAGCTCTAACCATAGATCCTCTGCTTGCTAAAACCAAATGATGACACAAACGGCGGCTGCTGAAGCTGATTTTCTCTGCGCTCCGGGTTCTCCCTTGGCATGGTAGTGATGATGGCATCCGGCGACGACTGCGACGGAGATGCGTAAAAAGCAGACGCTTCAAGCACCTCTCTCCGCCCATTCTCTTGTTCTTCGAAAATTCTTTGTGCGCGTAATGCTGTAAAGTATAAGCCAGCAGCGAGGAAAACTGTAAGCAACGCAAACACCCCAGCAGCAGAAAACATGCCTTGTTTGATAACGAGACAACTTGGTCTTGGTCTAGACCAATTCTTTAAATGTCCTGATTCTACGCTTAGCCCGACCAGCAATAGAATCTCCCCAACAGCGAAACATATCCTGGCAGTAACCATAGAAATTTTAGTGGTTTTGCAAAAGAACAAGAACAGAAACGGCAAATTGCAAAAGAATAATTTGTCATACCAGGTTGTGACGAAGAAAACCCCCGCTTGCCATGTTAAGGACTTGACAGGACCAGAGTCAGGATCCCAAGTAACCAAAGCTGGAGGTGGTGATTTGCTAATTGCAATCAACATGTACATGTGTTCAATCACCATGGCAACAGCTAATCCAACAAACGCAATAGCAGCGCATAACAATGGCAGCTTGCCGTTACCACTGTACACACACTGATTTTCTCCTCCGTTCGCGCTCTTCCATGTCATCTGCAGCAAATGTAGATCGAATTTTGTAATTTCAGACGTGGTCATTCATTTTAAATAAAAGGGAATAAAAAAAAGTCTGAATCATACCCGAGAACGAGTGGCTTCTGCAATGATACAAAGAATGAAACAGCATAAGCCACAGAAAATGGTCGAGACGATAAGAACGACACCAGTTTTGCTGCCTAAATCTGTGCTTTCAGGACTTGGTGCAAGATCAGCATGTGTAACAGATGTTCTTTTTGGCATTTTTGAAGTTGAAAACAGATAGAATTCATGCAGGCTGAAGAAGAAGAAGATGATGTTGATATGGGTTTCAAGAATTAAGAAGAAAGAAGAAAAGAATTGCAGTATCGCTTGGGGCAACGGTTGCTTAAAGGCCAAAGATTCCCAGATCCTTGGCTTCACTCTTTTAAGTATTTACACCAAGCACAATTCTTTGCTCTCAAAATTTTCCTTAAAGCTATTCTGCTCATCAGGATAAAGCCACAAACCAAAGACTGATTTCTCATAATAAGCATCAGTACAAAATTTGCAAATCTTTTTTTTCCTTAAAAGCACAATTTGCCTTTTCCATTAATTAAATCGTTTGTGGGAATAAGCTCCGAAGCACTCAAATATTCTGAAATCACACAACCAAAACAAATGCTACTTACCCAGTAATGCTGATATCTCCTTATAGTTCACTGATAAATGAAGGGCCATGTAATATTGCTTGGCCATAAATTCATATCAGAAGTGAAATGTCGTGCAAGCAGGCTGCAAATGCTTAAGCTTACGGCTACTCAAACTGTTTTCAGTTTGCGTATTTTCACACGAAATTTAGAGACTTCCTGCCTAACCCATACACTTGATCTCTTTCTCCCACGTAGTCATTGGCCAATACCCATATTAGCATCCCCTTCTACTTTTCTTGCAGTCTTGGTGAAATCTATGGGAGGATGGCATCAGAGAAGACCATAACAGGTCGCTAGATAACTTTATTAAAATAGTCTTCTTTATTATTATTATTTTTTGGATTAAGAACTAAAATGGACGGTTATGATAATTCATTAAAATAGCCTCCAAATATTGAAATTGGAAAGGCATCAAAGTGCAATCGTAGCAGGGTCTATTCTGTAAGAGAAAAAAGTGGCCGTTAGTAAAGAACAAATGAAGGAATTGACAAATGGAGAATATTACACGTCGGTTTGCTACTTATTTGTCAGGTTATGTTTGAAGAAAATGATAATCGTGGTAAGATCATCTCCATAAATGCACGAGAAAGAATCCGGTGGTTGTGAACGTATCGCATGAAACATGTGAACAGAGAATATCATTCTCAAAAGCTGGCAAAAAGTAATGATGCCCCTAGATTCAAATCCAATGGCTAACACAAAAGAAAGATGTTCGAGATTGATGTTGAAACTTCTAATTCACAAAACTTTGTTATGTTTCAGGAGCTGACCTTTCTGGTGCCTATAGAAGATGCTTGTGCTTGGAAGAATCCAAGAAAGATGGTGGCATTGACACCGATCTTATCACTTCATGCGGAAAACTATTTGACTGTAATTTTCTTTCTGGGGCAACCGCAGAAAGTGAAAGTACTATGATGCAATGCAGCTCTTCTCAGATATCCTTTCGGTTCTGATATGCCTGGCAAATTCTTTTCGACCTATCTACCGTAAATGTATGCAACAAACATCTTTACAGTGTCTTAGAATCAAGGAATGTTAGAATGACGATTGCTTTATTGCTGTCTTTGGTTTCTTAACACACAAGACGGGAAAAAAACTTATTCCACAGGCAAGAATTTTAGCAGATTCTTTCTGCTACCCACAAGTATATTGGCTTGTCTCTGTCAACCAATTGTAGGTTGTGCTTTCCATGGCCGTATGCAAAACAGGAGGAAATGTCTCAAAGAATTCTATAAAACTTGAGCACAAAACCAAACCTTACTAGTCAATCGACATTGGCTTCTCATTCCTTGGTTTCCTTTGTGTCCTGCATCTTGTAATAAATGGCTTCTGAGACGGCAAATGCCAGGGAACTAGAGGCCAGCACCTCGAACAACCAAGCAAATCAACCCAACACAAAAGCTGCAGACAGCTCTAATTTTGGGAAAGAACTGGCACGGAGAGCACTTTCTGGGTCACGACCACGTCGACGTCGTGGCAGAAAATCTGCAAATACTGGTGTCAGATCGTTGCCAAGCAGGCTGAGCAAGGTTTCTTTGGCTGAAGAATCGGCAGACTAAGTGGCAGCTTAGATTGATCTAGAGTGTAAAAAATCTTATTGTTGTTGTATCCATGGCTAGCATTTAACTTTGTGTACAAAGTTCTCACTTACAAGTCCTACTGAGAAAATAAGAGCACAAACTATGTCTTTAATGCCAACTAAATGTTGATCAAAAAAGCTTGTACAGAAAATAAGTCTAGGTGAGATATCAGCTTTAAGAACTAAAAGCAAATTTGTGGAAAAATTCAAGAGCTGAAAAAAAACCACTACAATGATGAATCACTAACAACTTTGACCCTACTTCTTCATACCTCAACTATTGTATCCAATACATTATACTACATGTATGCCAATAGATCTGCATTCAAATTATGGTTCACCATAATCGGACAAATTGATGCATCGTGTCCAAACTGCCTACAGCAAGGCTCAGAACAATGCCGTTGCTTTGTGGCAACATCAACTACATCTCTTGGTCTTCTCTCTTTCGTTTCCCCAAGTAAATGATTCATGAGAATGTACGACAGCTATACTCTGAACAATCTCAACAGTATCTTCTACCACAGGCAGAATCAACGAGCGAGATGGACAAGCACGGGCAACACCTTTCATACCATGTATGGGCCTGGGAAGGTTTTTAATATGAAATAACACCATGGCAATTTGCTTGCAAGCAACATCAAGGCATTCCCCAATTCAAGAGATTCTGATACAAGACTTGAAGCCATGGACTCCAATAACTGAATCTTTTCAGAATGTTCTCTGGTAGAAGTTCATATGGGGATTATAGAAGATGAACTAACTCTGCACCAATGACTGGGTACTGATCTGGAATCTGAAAACAATTATCAGTCAACAGCACACAAAGAACATGCCTACAAAGAATGACAGAAAACTCAAACAGATGGCAGCTAAAGCCAATAAGTTCTTGAATAGGAACCTAAATTACTTGCACCCTCTATTGATCTTAGTGTGGTGTTTGACCTGGTAGCATCCTTCATATATTAGAAGAGATGCATACTGTTGAGCTGTCGGGATCTCCTCTTGGAGTTTACTGAAGGCATAATGTGTAAGAATACTGGCAGCATGGGACTCAATTGTTGAACCTGCTTTGAAGCAGATTTTCAGCAGCTTGTTTTGCATCTTTTGCTTTGCTCCAGCACAATCATTAAATTCAACAATCTCAACCACCTGTAGAAAGGTTGTTCAAACAAAGTTGGCCTAAAAACTAGTAAAATAATTATAAAAAAAACACAAAAATAAAAAGAAAAAAAGTTACATACTTGCACCACAAAGCGAACCAGTTGAGATTGTGCACTCACAATCTGTTGGATGAAAGCATTGATTGCTTCTCACTGGCACGGACTCAATAATCCAGCAAAAAAGTAATGCCTCAGGAATGGCAAGGCCCAAAAACTCCGTAATGCATAGAAGCTGGTAATGTGCTTTATATTCATAAAGTCCATATTTTTTAACCATTTCTTTTCCATTCTTCTTCAAAATCTCCTTCCAACTCTAGGCTATAGAGATGATAAAACTCAGCTTTCCAATCATCGTAACCTGACCCAAGCAGTGTTGGACAGGAATCTGAATGTTTTGCAAGAATGTGCCAATGCAAACGGCAAGTTTGGTTTGAGGCATTTCCATTGCAAGAGCCTATTTCAGCCACGTGTTTTGACGGGTTAGTATTGTTTGAGGAGTCTTTCCTTTCATATAAAGTCCAAAAACTTCTGCATAAACATCAAGGAATAAGAAATATAGATTTAACAATTTGGCAACTAAAGATCAAAATACCCAAAAATCCTAGTCGGATAAGATAACATGATGAGGTCACTCAATCTGACAAATTCAGTCTGAACAATTTTATATCACCTCCGGTCAGATGTTGCCTATATTAGCAAAACAGAGGGAATAGACATTCTAAACAAATATATATTTATATATAATTTACGTTTTGATTGTTATTTGTGAAACCCTTTTGTAGGTCAGTATTAAACCCAAGCATTATAACATGCAAAGTTGCAGTATCAGCAATTGAAGAATAAATAAAAGTTACACCTAATTCTGTTCCATTAAGAATTTTCCACAAGCTTCCTACGTTTGATGCCCAAGAAAAAGACTGCATATTTTCATCCCCGCAGAAGCACAGAACCAAAAAAGCAGGCCATTCCATTATTATCCAGTCCAATCCAAATAACATAAGGATCCAAACGGTGGGTTGTGACAAAAACCACTGCATCTCCAAATGCCTCATACAATTGAACAGACCAAGCATGGAACCAAGCAATATGGTCTAGCCTATTATGGTCATCCATATTAAAGTCATATTGAAAGTCAGGATTCTCATCCTTTATTTTCTTTCACATTGTAATAGGATCAATAGCATCATAATCACAATTGACATTTCTAAAAGACTGTAAGAGGTTCCTGACATCTATTTCAGTGAATAGTAAACAACCTATAGCTTAACACCTTTCTCTAGCTCCATCAATCTTAACATTTGTCATGCAGACAGACATTCCGGCTTTTGCAAACAAGCAAATTCGAGTTTTGTCATCCGGAGTAATGGTGAAGTAAGCAGGAAGCAGTCGCGCTTCATCTGATTTTAAGTGTTCATGGTTGTGACATGCTATTCAGGGACATCAAAGTCTACCCGCTCAACAATGCGCATATATGCCTGACAACCACAATGTGATGCTTTTTGATTCCTTTGCATCTTCCTATCTTCAGAATGTTTCATCTGTGGAAATCCACCGCAACAGCAAGTAAAATCCCTCCTCGTAACTTCTCGACCTGCCCATCCTTTCCTCTAGTACGATGCCTTCTAATTGAAAACCCACATTGCTTAGCAAAACTGCAATAGAATTCGCAAGCTGCATCTTGAGAAACAAATCTCTGTCCAACAAATGGAACAAAATTGATAGAAGTTTCTTTCGACAGTATCGTCTCTTCAGGAGTTTCCACCATGTTTCCAGTACTATCCTGAGACAAATCTGTCCCATTTTCAGAAGCCATACCAATTCCCGCGGACATTACCGGCTCAATACATGATCATAAACCACACTATCAATCTAAAGCCTGCAGACAATAATTGATAGCAAGCACTAACCATTGTCACAACAACTCAACTTCTCACTTACACAAGACATCGCTTTTTAGTGATTACAAATGCATACTCCTCGATTACGCTCATTGACTACCCCAAATTCAACATTTTCACCCCTAAACATTTCATGTCATCATCATACTCATTCATAACTGCTAACTAAATACATTTCAACAATGTTAAACAGTATTTGCTCTCAATTGACAATTCACATCAATAAGCTGTGCTGTAAAATACAAAAGTTGGACACCAATTACAACATACGTAGCATTATATCTTTTTAACGGTCATATAACGAGCTGGAAATTGAACAGTGAGCGGAAACAATAAACTGGCGGGGAGGATATAAAGGGGAACAAAGCGCATCATCGGTAAGTATTCGCAGCGGAGTCTTTCTATCGTGCGCCGCATGCAGCTTGTTAAAAAATATATTTTGTGAAAGTACCCTTTTAACCTCAAATCCAAGCCGCAGATCTGTGATTCAGATTTGAAATATGACGTACCACGTGGCAGTCAATCTACAGAGTGAATTATCGTTAATGTGCATCCTTGTGTGATTTTAAACAAACCCGAACACTCCTCATTTGGAATTTGAAATCTCTCCCTCTGCCAAAAGAGACGTTACAAGCTTACGGCTCTTCGTTTTTTAAATCCAATTATTTATTTCCTCGAAACGTTTTCCAAAAACATTTTTCAGTATATTTTCTTTGCTTCTCGCATTTAATGCTTGGAACTACACACGGTCTCACGTATTCACCCACTCTGTCTCACTTCAGTCTCGCTTTAAAATCTCTGCAAAATCAGTAATAACTTCAAGAAAAATAGGCCTAACCACCAAAAATTAGCTGGCATTGATTGGAGAGAGAGGCCCGGAGAGATCCAGAGATTTGGTTGTTTGTTTTCGAGTAAGTTTTTTTTCCGTTGCTTTAGAATTTGATTGAAGTTCAGTTATTTAGTTCTGGGTTTTTGAATTTTTTTTCTTTTTTGGGTTCTGCTTGGTTGCTGAGAAAATCTTGTAAAGCAATGGGTTTTTATTGGATGTTCTTGTTTTCTTCTACGGTCTGAAAGTTTTGAATTTTTGCACCTACCCTACTCAAGGTTAGTAAATCTGTGCAGTGTACTTGAAACTTGCAGTTATGGAAGTCATTTAACACACTTTGTTTGGTAAATGAAAGGGGCAACTTTTTGCCTTTACCTTAAAACAATCAAAGCTTTTTTGAGCAATAGATTAAACGAGGAGAGCCCAAAACAATGCCATATTCACAAATAATGATCAAGATTTGAAGTACTGCTTTCAAGAGTGGAACTGATGAAATTCAATTCAAATTGTAAGTTAATATGTTTAGTATGACTGAGTTATTCGATTCTGTCTTGTAATGTTGAAAGTTTTCAGTTATTTGTGTTTCTCGTAATTGAGATGAACTGCAAAATCAAGTATTTTTGCGTTTTGAATGGATCATGTTTAGTGAAGCAACGAGGCGCTGAAGTGTTGACGTGTTTTTAAAAGACAGATACAGCTAACTCTAAATCAATAACTTATGGATTGTTTAAATGTTTTCCGATGATTGCTTGGTTATGACAGCTGAGAACATTCAAACTGCACAAAAACATAAATATAGTTAAAATATTCTACTTATTTCATTGCAATGGTTGTGAGAGTAAGGGGGTATAGCAATGTTAGCAGTAGAGAAGCTGCCAGATTATTCAAATGGTTTTCCTTGAGCAATTCTGTGGAGGTATTCAAATTCTTGTTTGTTTGGGGAAAAGTTATTGATTTACTATGTTAATGCATGATTACATACATACACTCTTTGACACTTAATGCTAGGTTTTGTTCTAACATTGCCTTGTAAGATCACTTTGAATTCAGGGAGGATTACTTAATGGTTTGGAATTTCTATAAAATGTTGCAGTTTAAGGGTGCAGTTTAATCAAAAAATTAATCATATGTTCTATTCAATCAATGTGCAGATGGAATTTGATCGGTGGAGCACTGTTTTCCTTCTTGTTTCCTTAGCTTATACTTGCTGAAGTAGCATTCAGTTTGGTTTGTGAAAATGGGAACTGAGAAAGAAGTTTCAAAAGGTGGAGGAGGTTTTGTAGGTGGTTTCTTTCAGCTGTTTGACTGGACTGCAAAATCTCGGAAGAAGTTGTTCTCTAGCAAGTCAGATTTTCCAGGTACAGTTTACTCCATGTATAATGTCAATAAATCTCTTGTATGCTTCTGAAAATTCTTAATTGTATATAAGATCAATTTCTTTCATGGATGGTCATTGATGTTTTCTATTGTTAATATTTTCTTTTTCTGTAGAGCTTGCAAAACAGGGGAAGAAAAGTGATGGGAACCTGCCAATGACACGGGTCCATCTGGTGGGAATATGCTATACTACATCCTTTAATGTCTATCTTATTACTCAATGTGACTAAATTTAAGAAGTTTTGCAATGGTTGTTTATGTCGCAGATGGACGAGTGTGAAACAGTGGTTGGTTCAAGTTTTAAAGGAAGTAGTGATTATAGTTGTGCTTCATCCATTACAGATGATGATGGGTACGGAGCTAGAGCTCCTGGGGTAGTGGCCAGGCTTATGGGATTGGATTCCTTGCCCACATCTTCTGAACCACATTCTACCCCCTTTTTGGATACCCAATCGCTTCAAGATGCTCATTCCTTAAGGAAAAACCTTGATTATAGTCACGACCATCAAATAATGTATTCAGGGAATCTGCTCAATAAGGTAGAAGTCCATGCCAGGGGCTTCATGGAATCAAAGCCTCAAAGGATGCTAAGCAGGCCAATAGAGAAATTCCAAACTGAAATTTTGCCTCCGAAATCAGCTAAATCTATTCCAATCACCCACCATAAGCTTCTGTCACCTATCAAGAGTCACAGCTTCATTCCATCTAAAAATGCTGCCCACATCATGGAAGCTGCTGCAAAAATTATTGAGCCTGGCCCACAAGCTAATATCAGGAACAAAATGCCTGCTGTTGGGTCTTCTTCAGTACCCTTGAAAGTTCGGGATCTGAAAGAAAAAGTGGAGGCTGCACAGAAAATGCCACCTGTTGGTTCTACTGTACCCTTGAAAGTGAGAGCTTTTAAAGAGAAAGAAGAAGCTGCCAAGAAAACATCCAGGGTTCCTGAAGCTTCTCGAAGGCCTGTTGAGTCTAATGCTGCCAAGTATCTTAAGGGACAATCTTTGAACAAGAGCTGGAATGGATCAGTGGATACAACAGCTTTCAGGGCATCTGATGTAGAAGAAGGTATTGCTGGTGTGAAGAATAAGGGCAAATCCATTTCTCTTGCAATTCAAGCCAAGGTAAATGTTCAGAGAAGAGAAGGTCTACATTCAAGCAATAATGGAAGTTCTGCAGCTCAGAGAGAACAGAACGAGGTTATATCAAGCCAGCCCTTCAAGAACCGGCTAACTATTCAAAAGAATTTGCATAAAAGATCTTCCATGCATAATCCTTCTGGAGTGCTTAGGCAGAATAATCAGAAGCAAAATTGTGTAACAGATAAAGAAAAGTTGCCGTCAAAACCGGTTTCCAGCATGCAGGGCAGAAAAATGATGTCTGGGGATTCTTCTAATGTCAGACATAAACAGCTGAGGCGGACTACTGGGAATGCCAAAATTGGATCCAGGAAGTTGGACTCAGAAGTAATGGACGGTGAAAAGGGGATTTCATCATTCCCTAGGAAGAAACGATCAATTGTCAGGGATTCACCTTATGAAAAACATCAGGCTTTTGATAATATTTTCATTAACAAAAATCAGAAGGCAATTCAATCTAATTCAGTTACAGACAGGCATTTTACCTTGGCTGAAGATAACAGAAAGAAAGGCATGGATGTTGTTTCATTTACATTCACAGCCCCTCTTACTCGGTCAATGCCTGGTTCTATAACTTCTTGCCAGGTTGAACAAAAAAATGACAGTGTTTATTCTGACAATCGGGGTAAGGGATTAATGCTTGACACAGACAATATGAAGTTGTCTTCTCTGGGTTATAATGTGATTGGGGCAGATGCTTTGAGTATGCTTTTGGAGCAGAAGTTAAGGGAACTAAGTTATCAAGCGGAGTCTTCCCTCCATGATTCTTTCAAATTGGGATCATCTTCTATTTCTGCATCTATTAGCACTGGATCAAGGTTCCAAGATAAGGGAAACCAATGTGAGCAGCTTACAGATAAACTGGGTGACGAATATGAATCTGATTTTTCATTCACTGATCCTCCAGTGCATGGTTCAAAACACAAGTTTCAGGTATAGTACTCTTGGACCTTTTAATTTCTAGGAAAACACTAATTTTTTCTCTTCTCATCATGGTTATTGGTGTTACCAATTTTAGAGTTGCTAGATACCAGTAGAATTATAACTTTTGCATCTTTTGATGTTAAATTTCTTTAAAAATGAACCCTTGTGACTTCTAAATGGAAAAGCACTTCAGAGATAAGACTTTTTGCATGGAGTTTGAGTAAAAAATAATAACCTGGTAAAGTGTACAGTCCTCTACACTGCAAATTGTAGAACAGACAAGCAGTGGTCCAATAGACCACATTCATCACATGTCAAGTTGAAAAAATTAAATGGGCTTTACCAAGTTGTTTCCAACTTCCGTTGCTGAAACTTCACATTCTCTGAGGATACTGATGCAAATGTTGCATAATCAGGGAGTTGAGGAGACAGACGAGTGCAGCACCAACCATCTTGATTGCAAGCAGTTGCTTGCTTGTCAACATCCTAGTCCAGTTTCCATACTTGGAACCTCATTTTCGACTGAAAGTTGCAACTCTTCGGACAGTATAGATAGTAGCAGTACAGAAGGTAAAACCATCAGTCTCAGATATTTCTTCTGTTAATTTATTGATTTGTCTATTGACACTCATACATTAAGTCTATGCCTACAGGAAATAAGCAGTGTTCATCTATTCAAGCTCAGGAGGTTCTTGGTTTGAGTTGTATGAAAAAGTTCCATCCATTAGAAGTTGATGCAGAGTTATCAGATTCTGCATCATCAACTTCAACAGGAAATGTGGCTAAAAGGAATGCAATTACAATGATTGCAACAGATATTGCAGGATCAACCAAGTGGGAACTGGAGTATGTAAGGCAGATCTTGTGTAATGTGGAACTGATGTTTAAAGACTTTGCTATGGGTCAAGCTCGTGAGATCATCAACCCTTTTCTCTTTGATCTGTTGGAAAACCGAAAAGCTGGATTGGAAAGTGAAGGTGATGAGTCTAGGCAGACCCGGAAGGTACTGTTTGACTATGTAAGTGAATACATGGACATAAGATGCAGGCAGTACGTTGCTGGGGGTTGCAGAATGTGGGCAAAAGGAGTAGCAATGGTCAAACGAAAGGAGTGGTTAGCTGAAGAAGTATACAAAGAGATTTCCGGATGGAAAGGAATGGGAGATTGTATGGTCGATGAGCTTGTAGACAAGGATATGAGCAGTCAATATGGGAGATGGCTGGATTTTGAAGTTGATGAGTTTGCACTTGGTGTAGAAGTTGAAGGTCAAATACTGAATACTCTGGTGGATGAAGTAGTTGCCGATATCTTGCAATTTTAATGCGATTCAGCTTGACAATTTATAACTTGCAAATGTATGCTGGTCTGAATGTATGATGATTTCCGGTGGGTTCTCTTATTTTAGGAACTTTAAAATTTTATTCATCAAAGTACTGCTTCAATTTCAAGGCTTTGTGAATGAACAAGTTCCTCTGCATATTGTAAAATTCCAATTCCCATATGTGAAGGCATGATTTGGAAAGAGAGATGAAAGGTATGAAGCATCTAGGGATAATGCACGATATGTCGTACAACCGTTTTGAACTCATCAAGAACCATATTACAAACTTAATTTTTGAGGTTAAACCTGGCGCATCTCGATCAAGCAACAATATCTAGAGATTATAACAAAGCAGAATGCTAACAGATTATTAATAAATAAAAAAAATCTTAAGACTGTTTTACCTGCCAACTCAACTCTCGTAACTTAGTGATCACCCCCTTCACCATTACCACTATCCCATAACCAGCGCAATAATTTGTCTCCTTCATCCAATACTTCACCCTCATTAATACGAGGACAAACAACACCACCTGCGGCCCAATCATAATCAAACCATTCTTTATCAAATCCTGAAGAATTTGCGCAAGCGTACAATTCTGCATTTGATCCCCCAAAACTGCTTTCCTTTTCTTCACTTTTTGCCATTTTTTCTTGTTCCCTCTCACTTTCCTCACTTAAACTCATTCCCCCACTTGCTTTATTAAATGTATTAAGGCCCTTTATTTCACTATCTAGCCATTGATATGGTCCCAATGCTTCATTTTCTCTGTCCCAATTAGGGCGCAGTCCACTTTCCTTGCAAGAACCATGCACATTGAAGTGATCACCAATATTGCCGTCTCCTAAAAGTTTTGGGTCCCCCATTTCCATGCTCATTTCTTGGCTACTCTTATCAATTTGTCCTACAGTGCTGCTGCTTTGTACTAAGGTTTCTGTATTTTCTTGTGCTGTTGATTCAAGTGCTTCAGTTATTGCACCATTGCTCTTAACTAGCCCCCACTTTCGCTTGCATCCTCCAGCTACCTTGACAGCATTCATGTCACTCGGTGGATTTGAGTTATTTCTAGACTTGGTGAAGCTGTAAAATTTTCTGCTTAAATGCGAGTTCCAATAGTTCTTTATCTCATTATCTGTCCGTCCTGGTAGATGTGCGGCTATCAAAGACCACCTATAACATTAAATACGTGCCAGTATGTAAATATGCTTCGTTTTTGTACCAGGAGCAGTAACCTGTAATCAAGCATAACTATGGCATTCTACTTTTCTTTTTAGACTCTAAATAGGATGCAACAATGCCGGTCAGTGTTCAAATCGCTCAATATAATTAGAACCAGTAAGAGCTCTACCCTGAGCATTCATCCATTCATTACCCAGATGAAAGTTACTTTAAGTACAAACTCTCACAAGTAGCTTGTCATTGAGTGATAATATCAAGAACTCTCACAAATCAATCTAATTGAAGATGTACCTTTACGTGAGTTAGGATGGAAATATATGCAAGCATGTTTCAAGGCAACAAAATAGTAAAAGAACCCGTTAAAGAAGAAAAAATAAACAGATCACCTGTTGCCCATAGAAGAATGCAGCTTAACAATGGTTTCTTCCTCTTCACTAGTGATGTTTCCTTTCTTAAGGTCAGCTCTTAAATAGTTTATCCATCTCAGTCTACAACTCTTGCCACATCTCAACAAACCTTAAAACAACGGAAACGATGCTTATCATATGCATGCATCCTTCCAGTCTACATTTTATATATGCGAAATAAAAAAATCGACCCAGTAATAGTATACAATTCAAATACATATAAGTTTGGTACCTGCATTTTTGGGTAATGATCTCCAAGAGCCTTCGCCATTTGCTTGAATGTATTTGGTTAATATTTCATCTTCTTCTGCTGTCCATCTTCCTTTCTTCAACCCCACTTTCTCACAACAAGGTGCCCTTCCCATCTCTATTTCAGACAAAAACACACAAGCAGAAGGTTTGCAGAGACTTGCAGTTGTTTAAAGTGTCTTGCAAGTTTGTTGGAAAGTTGATGGTAGAGATTAAATAAGAGAGAGAGAGAGAGGTGACATAAATGACATCCACCGCAATTGCAATTGTGACTAGGTGGGTTCAAGTTAAACTTGCTAATTAATGATTGCTTCAAGTGTTCCTTTTGTCCCAAAATGGGCACGTATTACCAATCAGGATCACACATTCTGCCCTGTCAATTATTGACTTTCAACTTTCAGTAAGTATGGGACTGCTTTTTATTTTCCTTTGCCGCTTTCCCCCAAATTAATTCCATTTGTACATAATACACCGCTTTGATATCGTTCCCTCCCCGCTCCAGCCTTTTTCTGTCTCCACTCACCAGATGTTTCCTCATGAGGTCTTCTTCCACTGACTTCTTAATTCCTGTTGCAAATAGAATGCATTTCTTGCAATTCCCGCGATTGCAAATTACTAGGAGAGCCAATACACGGCCGGGCAATGAGATGAGAGAATTCAATTTCACCAGGACATTTCCTGAACGACCTTTGAAATCCACTTGCAGTAGCAGCAGCATGCTGCTGGCCAAGTGATCAATGCTTTCATTATCAAATTCATGACACACTGGGGTGAGGCGTGGTCCAAACCTATAAAGAGAGTCACAACACAATATGACATTGGTATTTTAATAACCCCTTCCTGTGTTCCTCTTTATTTTGCCCAACTACTAGCCTCCCTCGGACAGCTTTGGTATAACTGTCTGTATGGTATCCTTTTTCCTGCTGTCGAGTGAGTAATTCATATTCATGGACCACATCTCCTTAACTCCTAGATGAACTTAACTACTATGTTCATTCTTCTATAGTTCAATTTCACAGAACACATGCACATAACCTTAACGGCCACAGACCATTGAAAGCACCTCGGCATCGTTAAATCGATGACATCCGGTAAGAAAACTAATCATGGAATTCTGGTAGTGTTTCTATACCAATGAAAGAAAAGCACAGACGAATTTTCAGGATACTAATTAATTCAACTTGTAAAATCTCTTAAGCGGTATAAGAAATCTGAACTTCAAACCTCCCTAACACCAGATTAAAAATATATATGAAAAAGCCCAAAATAGAGAGGGGAACTATAAGCTTCTCTGACATATTCAAGTATTGCTTCTTGCAGTTGCAAGGTTAATCACACATAATGCTCTGTCTACACTGAAATGATTACAATTACAATACAAGGAACAGTAGTTTCTATTTTGCGGTTAAAAAAAAATCAAAACGACTCTATTTTTATCAACTGCTCAAAAACAGGAGTTGAATTTACATCAATATTAGCTGAAGCAATATTTACCATCAACATGATTTTTTTTGGTGCATGAGTTGTTTACTTAATACCTCGTACATATCAAAACATTCGCCAGCTTATCGAAGATCAACTACATCAAATCTTAAATTGGCATTCAAAAAGACATGTGAACAATGCTCATATATAGGGCTTCCATCTTCGGGTTCTTCATGGGGATGGAAACCCTGCTGCTGGCAATTACGTATGACAGAAACACCACTTGGGTCAGACAGATGAAATATCCCATGCGGGCTGCAGTAGCACAGAAGAAATAAATTAGCATGCAATTAGTAAGACAAATGTAATTCATAAATGAGGTGATCTCATAATATTTTTTTCAGAACTGTGAACAGACTAATCAGGCCAACAAAAATAGGCCAGAAGTTTTTAAAGGATCAAAGGTACAGAACAGTGACCAACAAGCCAAACAAAGTATACCAAGACCGCACCTACCAGAAGTCAAAATCCTAATATCAGTTTTTGGTCTATGCATGCATCATCAATGATTGATCAGACAATTTCTACAAGAATATCAGTTTTCCATGTACAAAGAATATTTAGAGAGTAGAAACTCTAATCACATTTGTATTGCACATAACATCCAATGCTTAGTCAAATGACCAAATAGAATTAGAAATGATAAACAAAGAAGTACTTTTTAGTTGCTTGTCGAACTCATGGTTCACAGCCATTTTCATTGTACAACTGAATATCCTTGCTAGAAAATTTAATGCCATAGTCACGTGGAGGAAAATGCAACCTACCTTGATATATCAGTTGGGGCCATGACAATTGCAACTGCTTCAGGCAACATAATCTATAAAGAATTTTACAAAATAAATCCACAGCGGAACTAATACAATAAGAAAAAAGGGGCATTGAGAGACAAAGAAAAACAAGAAAGACCATATGCAGCTATATCCTAAGTTGTGAGAAACAGCTAATGCTTGTCAAATTACATAAACAAACTAGTTTAAGAAATAGATAAAAGCATCACAGTTCTTACCTGATAAGAGTAATGAGTGTGCAGATCTACTGATGACATGAAACAACTTTGTGATGGGTGTGTCTGAAAGTAAATGAAAATCAAATAACATAAATCTCCATGGATAAACTATATAGAATAGACTATAATAAATATGCACAACAAAGCCATCAGTAAAGCCTGACTAATAAATGGAAGCATGGATTAACTTTTTGTCAGCAGCAACTTCATTACTTCATCACATTCAGAGCAAAATAATTAGAGTTATCAAACAGTAGAGCATTCTATGTCTTCAGTTCAAAATATCATGCCTAGCCACCAACCTAGTAGACAGAAGCAAACATATCTGTACCTTAAAAGGTGCCACACATACTTGAACAATGGCCAATAGATTTGCAGAGTACTTAAATTGACAAATAGCTGAAAGTTACTGGCCATTGTGGCCTCAAGAACTCACATGAATCCAGCCAAGAGTAAAAAGAGAGAATCTATCTTGAACTTCAAACATTTCTTCTTATTCAATGTCTGGCACTGAACATTAAAAGTGTTAGGGCTATAGTATTAAAAGCATATAACAAAAAGCTGCCAATACATAGGAGTGATATCAAAGTCAAGACATACAGCCAAAAATCGAATGCTGTTTGCAAAGTAATTTAGGTTTATCATCGCATTATTTAGAATTTCTCCAAGGCTTGAGTTTTAAAACTTAAAGATGGAGACACTGCCATTTGAATTTGAGCTAAATGCAAAAGTAGTTTGCTTTCATCTAAAGACACCGAGAAAATAAAAAGGCCAAGAGAACTGAACACTAAAATGAAGCTAAAAAGCAGTAAACTAATACTGTTGCAAGAAGGAACTTAAAATAAATAAAACAGAGAGTAAAAGAAATTGCCACCATACCGAATCAGAAGTCGATTTCTGCTTTGGGATAATGAGTGTAGTGATATGAAAAACTCTGTTTTCTGCAGCAATAAAAAAAATTATGAGAAACAAGGTGAAACAATATTTGCTCCTAGTAAGAAGGCCCACACCCATCCTCCCAGCTAAACGAAGCACTATACTATTTTCCCATGAAAAAAATCAGTTCTCTTACCAGTGAACCACCAAGAACACCACAGGTTTCTAAATTTTTTTCTGTATTTGCCCTAGCCAATCTCAAGAAATCTTGCATCAATTTTACTGGCTGCAAAGTAAACAGTGAGACACTAGAATCATGCCCATAACCAACATCAAAACCATAGATGAAGGCAAACAAATGTCACAATAACCAACTAGCATGAAGAAACAGAGAAACTGCAATAACAGCATTATATCACCAAAAAGAGACCTACAATATGTAAATGTTGATATGAATTAGAGTTCGTCATTCCATCCTGAGAAGGCTTTGCTGGGCCAGGTCTTAGATCCGCTACTCTAGATGGAGATATTGGAGCAAGGCCCTGCTGCACTTGAGCAAGAACAGGAGAAGGAGAAGGTTGCTTGATACTGACAAACTGGAAAGGATCCTCTCTTGCTTCATTAACAATTGGAGGACAAAACTCCTCAAGACGTGACCATCTACCATCATCTAAGGAGAGAACTGACTCCATAGTGGATACATCTTGCCCAGAATCACCATCTTTTACTGGCACAATATCACATTGTCCAGCCTGATTCAGGCTATTAAGGTAGATGACACCAGGTAAAAAAATGTTAAAACAGCCACAATGTAGAAAGAGAAACTTAACAAGAGTTATCTTGATGCACTTACAAAACTTTCAAATTTTCTTACAATTATAAACAAAACAATGACAAAATAAAAGAACCTTATCAAACAACAAGGAAACATGTTTGAAGATTTCAACAAGAACAAATAAATTCTGCACAAGTGAAAAGTAGCACCTTGTGTCTCCAGTAGGGGTTAAGTCAGTGCTGCTTGGATATTGTACCTGTATTATTGCAAAATGGAATTATCAATTGATACACTCTTTACATTTCAGACAGAAAAGAAGTTATAAGTTTGATTATGAAAAAGCCACAGACAAAACACATTTAACTCTGCACTAGGTCCAAGCCATTGGCCTTGAAGACCATTTGGGCCTAAAAATGAGTGTCTAGACAAAGTTTCTTCCTCTGGAAGATGCAGATTAAATGATCTGCATATATCCAGGAAAACTGGTAAGTTAATTATACAGCAACCGGCATACCAAGGTTTTATTCGTAGTCACTGTACATAACAAAAATAACTAATCTAGCTTTTGTATATCACAAGTCCAAAGTTGCTTTTCATGAAAAAGAAAACCAACAAGATGAAGAAAATCATATGCTTAATGAAACCAAAGAGAAGATCATCCACAGACAACACTGCACACCCAAAAAATAATAATAATAATAATAATAATAAGGCAAAACAATGCATTAATATACAGGATTATACATGCTGCTATTCACTAGCTCACTTGCCACTGCAACTAGCTAAAAAACAGAACATGTTGTCCACATGCCCCAAACCTCTTAATAATGACTGTGTCATCAGGGAACAAAAAGTACTCACAGCTTCTGGAGCTGCTTTTGAATTTGCATGGAATTTGAAGATGAAACTTGGATACGATCACTGTTATTCCTCCTTGATGACTGAGTTGCCATGCTAGCAGACTGCAGCCAATTAAACAGGGAAAAACAAAATCAACAAATAGAAAATAATACACTGAAGTGCAACAAACATAAGAAAAAAGATTGTAGGTAGCAGACAGAAATGTTAAGGCATTCCATGCACTACATACAAATAAACAAGAAGATAAAAAAGCAGTACAATTGGGATTCCATTATAAAGGGATAAAAGGAAAAAGATAAAATAAAAAACAATACACAATTGAAACTGCTTCCCAAGCAATTAAATATCAAATAACACCACTAGATAATATTAGCACAGCCACAATCATATCAAAGTTTCACACCAATCAGACACCAATAATGCTAATGCTTCAGACCTGTTTCACATCCATCCTTGGGTTAGATTCTTTATTCACCGCATGCAATTCCAAACAAGATGTTTTTGCACCATATTTGGCACTATCCGAGCCATCAAGTTCAAACAATTGAACTCCACCATGGGATCTACTCAGCTCATGCAGTCTATGCTGGAACTCTGGCTTCAAAGCTTCAAGCTCATCCAGTACAGGAATCAATCTCTGGAATAACAAATATAACGTCCAAATTAAACAATGTTACCCTAGGAACAGAACTTATAATAACTACAAGAACTAATATGCCTCACCTTCCTATAAGTTGCTCTTTCTTTTGGAAGTATTGCCATGTAATCCCGATGGAATGGTATAGTTTCTGACACCAAACTGTGAAAAGATCAAGATAAGCTTATGTATATAAATTTCTACACAGGAGATTTGATTTGCAGTTATAGAAACAATTTCTCATATATAAGATGCAATTTAGAGCTTTTGAATATTGTTTCTTGAGGTTCCAACAACCCCGAATACATCAGGGTTTAATATTTTCAAAGAACTCCAGAATTCAATTCGACCGGGAACCTGGAGAATCTAACGGTTAAAATCCATAAGGTCTAACCCCCTACTACAAAGAAACTATCCACTACAAGGAAACTACCATTATTTGGGATTGTCGAGTAGTGGAAAATGATTAAGCAACTGTCGAGAAGTGGAATGCAATTAAATAACTGAAGAGGAGTCTATTAAAAGGAGGAGCCGTTTCCAAAAAGGTTGGAAAAATTATCTTGAGAGCTGTTATTCTGTCACTTTAATTTTTAAAACACCTATTCTCTATTCTAACTTAAGCATCGGATAGCCTTTGCCGAGAAAACCCGCTTCTCTCATTTGTGGTTGTTTTACAATGGAAACTTGAAGAGTGCAGGAAGAGACTTGCAAGTTGACATCGAGCAAAAACCTAGTGTCAATAAATATAATTTCTATGAAACATCACATTGTGCATCTGAATTGCGAACCAAACAGACCTCATAATATTATGCATTCCTTACCTTGAAAATCTAAGAAGTATTATGTACATATCTACAATATTCTTCTCCTCTCTGTAAATACTGGCCTGGACATAATCAAAAAATAAAAATCACTTAATATAATTGAGAATATAAACATAACAATGTTAATTGTTATATCAAAACCACTAATGGCAGCGATTTAACCAAACGAATAAACTCATTAGGTCTAATCTCGAAGGTAATGGCAGTTCACAGAAACTTAATTGCGAAGATAATCAAAGAACTGAAACGGCGATAAACCTGTTTGAGAAGATTATCGGCAATTCGATAGTAATATCGGAGAGGAATCCGATTATCGACCTCGACTTTTCTTGCAAGGGAATCAACGTTGATCTTCATTTTGTATTTTGTTTTCCTTCAGTTGGTTTGTTGCCGGCTTTATTGAACTCAGGTCAAATTCTTCGAAAACGCCACGTGTCCTCTGACAGGAAGCTCCGATCAACCTCTCGACGTGCGAGCGAAGGTAAGGAAAAACTCTTCGTTCAACCAAGGGAGGTCTTCTATTCTACGTACATAGTGAGGTGCAGAGGAGTTTTGTTTAGATACGGCTATGAACACGATTTAAGGATAATTTTGTGAATCAGTTTTGTCAGTTGAAATCTGGTTATTATTAAATTTATCCTTATAGTTTGAAAATATAATAAATTATTTCTCATGTTTGCCAATTATTTTAAATTAATCAATCGGTCCAATTTCATTGATCAAAATTAATAAAACTGAAACTTGGATACATGTTAAGATGCGAAGGTTGTAAAAAAAGCTTGACAGACAAGCGCAGATTTACACAAAATATTTTGAAGCAAAAGAAACAGGGGTTCAAAATCCTTACTACACGGCACAATTAACAGAACAACACCAGAAAATTCTTAGTGCATGCTCATTTGCTTGGCAAATCATGGTGGGACACCAACAAAGTGGCATAGAGAAGCTCATTCCAGGAGTCTGGAACACCAGGAAGGCACCAGTGGCTGCAATCCTGGAGCATTCGAGGGCTTCTTTGGATCTCTTGTTGCCTGTAAATTGAAGGGTGCCCATCTTGCCTGTAGTCTGTCATTTTTGTAATATTTAGATAAAACACTGGTGTCATCATTTCTGCTATTACTGATTCCAAGATTCTCATCATCCATGGATATGGAGCAATGTTTGTATCATTGGTTATAGGCTGTGATTCGCCATCACAGAAGCCTCCAGTGTTCCATTGTCCTTTCCTGTAATGCCAACAAAATATGTTTACAAGCCTGCTCCTTCTCATATATTCCTTTCCACGGCTAGTTTCATGGTAGTTTAACTCAAATTTACCTGAAGTGAGAAGGTGAGTAGCCGCGAAAAAAGACTCTGGTACGGTTGCTGTCAATATTTGCATCAACCCATTGAGCCCATGTACGCAAGGCTTTTGTGTATGCTTCTTTCACTTCTAGTCTGTTATAGACATGGCTGCCTTCCTGGAAGTAATTATAGCTGAAAATACAAAAACAGAGAAGAAATATCAGAGAATTATTAGTTGATTTAAATGGTAACCAAGCACTATCACTCAATCCAGGAAAATTTACCCCCGATAGGTTTTCTTGTGAGTCCACCAGTGACCAGTGTTGAAGATGATAATATCAGCATCATAATACTTTGAGGAAGAGCCCTGGATCATGTCAAGCCTTAGTGTTTCTCTTCGGTCTCCTGTCTTATCAGAGATTTTCCATTCTTGAACAAGGAATGGTGATCTGATGAAGTCAATAGAGCATTTGTAATCCTACGCATTGCAGAAACATAAACATGTTGTAAAAAACAAATTTGGTACAATTCTTAATTGTTTAACGAGCAAGATCAACAATGAAATGACAAGATTGAATGCTTACTCTGAATTTGAATGAATAGAAACCCGGAGTCCTGAACTGGCTCCCACCAGAAACTTCATACAGTCTGTTCTTTTCCTTCAAAGATTCTCTCAAAGCACAAACCAAGGATTCCCACATATTCCTATTCAAAGAATCACCAACAAAAACCAATCTTTTCCCTCTCAACATCCCCAACATTTTTCTCCCATCAAACCTGCACAAAATCCAACAAAAACAACACCAATATCACAAATATAAAAAATCACCAAACTGTTCTAAACACAAACTACAAGTTTTGATGTCAAACCTTGGAAGTTGACACCCATGTGGCTTCCACTTATATCTGAGATAATCCGAATCAGGCCTTCCATTCTTGAAACAATTGAATGCATCATCAATGTAAGGACAAGACCCAGGTGGGTAAAGGGATTCAGAATCATTCACCGCAATCCATTTACCATTAAAGATATCGCAGGAACTAAGGTTTCTAATTCTGTTATAACGTTCTTGATCTTTTCTCGAAATCCCATGAGTTCTTGCAACAGCAGCGACCGAAGAGAGCGTGCAGTTGCTCTCAGAATCCAAGACAAGACAGGTGTTTGAAGAAGACACCAAAGAGAAAGGATAGATGTAGTACTTTGCAGCATAGACAAGGCGAGAAGTGAGAGTTGAGCCTATAACGGTTGCTGGGTGATTGGTTCGTGATGCTGAGAGGAAGAGAAGTGAGAGAAGAAGTAAAATGAGTAGAATGTGGGTTCTTGCGAGGTTCATGAGAGAGGACGGTAGATTCTTGAAAGATGCCATCTGAGGTTTAATACAGAAATGAATGGGGAAGAACGGTGTTGGTATGAATGTGTTCAGTGGATTCAAGACCATTTGATCGTGAAGAGAAAAGAGTTTTGGAGGGAAGGCTTACTGTAATATTGAGCTATTTGGTTGACAAGAAACTGCTATTGGTGTTAATTTTTCTGTTGTTAATTCAGGCCTAACTGCAGGAGAGGTCTCAATTAGGAGACACAGAGCAATTTAATTTTGCTAAAATCCCTTTGTAAGGGTGAGTGCTGATCTGTTCAACCAGTGAAGTAAAGCTGTTTGAAGTGGTATAAGAAAAATATTAACCAGTACCTATTGATTCTCAATCAAGTTCCATGTTTAATTATTTACAATTCCAAGATTGGCATTAGATTTTCTACTCTATTTCAATGGCTAAATTTTGGCCTCCAAAGTCATCATGGTATGAAGGAGCAAATGAGGGAGCAAAAGCATAGACAGATATGCTTACAGTTCATCGTCAACGTAAATAATCCGCTCAGGTAATTCTGTAAAGACATTCATACACGTATTACTTTTCTCAGTAACAGAAGGTATGTATTATCATAGGTATATTTCTCTGTCTCGGTAACAGAAGGTGTACATTATCATGTGTATATTTCTTGCAGTAAGGTATATTTCTCTATCTCGGTAAGAGAAGGTGTACATTATCATGTGTATATTTCTTGCATACTGCAAGAAACATACAAGAAAACAAGACTTCTTCAGTAGCTTATAAACATTAGTCTTCATATCTGACTATTCGAGCAATAAAGCACGAACTAGGATCATCAACCCAAATCCGAGCAGAATTCTGCTGACAGCCTTGTGGGCACTGTTTTCTTCAGCTTCAATATGCTCAGCCACATTGAAATTACCTACACAACACAAATGCCTGCAGATCAATATATTTTACAATACCCAAAAGAAGATTTTATCTAGACAAGCTAGTGATAAACTACCTCTTTCCGGGCCATGGCCACATCCTCCATTAATTGTGTCTCTAACATCCCGTATGGTTGCCTTATTGTAGAATACAAAGTGTGACAAAATGTTTTCTATGCAGTTTAGCACTAGGTGAGTTTCTTTAAGGCACGGGCCACTGCAGTATGTGTCTGTGTAATCTAGAGGCACGTTAAGGTTTCCACTCGATGTCAGTCTGTAGGATTCTTCACAGCTGCTGTAAATCTGTGAGTTGACCCAAAGAAAAAATGTAAGAAACTTATGTAGAGAAGAAGAAATGATACAGAATTTTATGTATATGCTCTTACTGACATATTTATTATTAAAGCATAGCAAGGCTTTGGCGACAATTTCAGCAGGATCACCACCTGCAACTCCTGTTTGTTCAGGCATATCTTCTTCTGCCTTCCCTGTCAAGAATAAATGCAAAACAATCAATACCTGTAGAGAAGAAGAAATTACAGGGAATTACTTCATTTCCTCCATCAGATACCTGAGTTGCTGCAAAAGAAAGCAGTGCAAAGAAGAATTACAGCTAAAACCCGGAGCTCAAGTTTTACAGGGTAAGCCATTGTAAGAACTTGGAAGGAGTTCAAAATTCTGAAAGAGAGGAGTAAACTGAGGCAAATGATATAACAATTTGTGTCTGTGTTCTGGTTCGTTGCTAAGCATACAGTTTTCAATTCTCATATTGACTAACGTAACCTGTTTTACCAATATTTTTGAATAATTCAACAAATGAGTAACACTCGAATCTGCATGACGTGCACTTTTCATTCCATTGAACATGGCGACAAACTGAATGATCTAGAGTCTTATTCAATCTTCTGCTAATGGTTAACAAAGGATTTAACAAGTTTCGTGTTTCGTTGCAAGATAAATAAACTGCCAGTTTGGTTTTGCTTCTCTATTTTGGGTGTAAATTTGGAGGAATGTGGTGAGAGCAGTTGGAGGGCCATTCACCAACTAAAACCTTTCAAGGACTTCTTTTGGTCTTTCAGAGTGCTAAAAATCAAACCTAAAAGAGCTCGTTAGGAAGGAGTTAGTATTTGCTTCATGGCCTAAGAAATCCACGCAGGGAAGCATATATTGGTGCACGAGGACGTGGCAATGAGTCGAAGTGAACATGTGGTACACTAGAGACATTTCATGAAGGATATTCCATAGGTTTACTAAACCCAAAGGTTCATGCCTCATCTGAATCACGACCGAGTCATTTACCAGGATATGTTACCATGAATAGAGAAATAATTTTTCCTTAGGCATCATTACATATAATGAGTGGCATCATTGCAAATAATTTAGCCACCTGAAAATAATTGAAAAAAAATGTAATCATAATAGGGTGAAATTTATGCATAGAGTGAATGCAAGTCATCGCTGACAGGAATATCGAGCCATTTAGATTGCCGGGAAAAACACAAAAAAATTGGGATGCAGTTCTGCTGGATATCCAGTCACCCCACCAATTGATTTCTGCTTCACTTAGGAGAGTTACCATTTGCAGTGGCAAGCTCCATGGATCATACTTCGCCACATGTATTGCAAAAGAATGTTGTATTGTGTGTGTTGTCATATGTGATACGCTGATTCTCCCCGACTGTAGCTACTTCTCTTCCAATGAGCTATTACTCTTCAAATCGTGGAATGATAGCACAATTTCAGTAATAAGTGAAGATTGCAATGGACGTTCAAGGTAAGTCATGCAAAGGAAACACGCCTTACACCCTCGGCCCAACAACAGCTGCCAATCTGCTGATTTCTGCATCTCACTTACTGAGGCAACAATGGAGCAACATATCTATTTCTCGTTGCTTCAACTCAAGTCTGTTCCTTACAATAGTGCCATAGAATGAAAACTTGAGCAGTACACAATGCTAAATCCAAATGGTTCATCAGGAATGAGTGCAACATTCTGCCAGAGAACTCTGATAATATTTCATGTGGGAAAATCTGGACCATCTTGTCCTATGATATAAATCGTTCCACAATTGCTATTGGCAAAATAGCAGCCTCAAAATTTGTAACTGTATCAGCTTCAAAAATTGTAACCTTGAAGTAGGGCTAGCACATAACCAGTTGAACCCTGATCCTACAGATTAGGAATGGATTTTAAAGAAATTCCCCTCTTATTACATCTTTTGGCTATATTGTGAGCCTCTTCAAAGCGAGCCTGCAGCTTGAGGGTTTCCAAAATTAAGTTAGATGTATAAGCATCAGGACTGCAACCATTTGCTTCCATTGAAAGAAAAATCTTCTTTGCTTCATCAAATTTTCCTGATTCGCACAATGCCTTGATTAAAGCACTATATGAATAATTGTCAGGACTCAGGCCCAGGGTCACCATAGAAACAAAAAGCTTCTCTGCCTTCTCTATCTTATGCATTCTACAAAAACTTTGAATGAGAGCATTGAAAGAGTAAACATCTGGACTTACTCCATCTGCCTGCATCTTTCTTAAAAGTCTCAATGCTCTAGCAACATCACCAATTACACATAGAGAACGGATCATTATATTGTATGTGATAGTATTTGGAGTGATACCCCACTCAGCCATTTCACTGAGACAACCTAAGGCATCCTCAATCCGATGTGCTCGACAAAGACAGTCGATTATTGAAGTAAAAGTGAATTTATCAGGTTTAAAACCACATTCTAAAAGCGTCTCCAAAACTTCACGGGCTTTATTTACCTCACTATCCTTGCAGTACCCACTAATTAGAGTATTGAATGTGACAAGATTTGGAGCAATCCCTCCATCTCTCATCTCTCTGAAAATCTTTGCTGCCCTGTCCATCATGTTGGCTTTGCAGAAACAATCAATTACCATGTTATATGAATGTACACTTGCTACAAATCCATCCTCGACCATATGATTAAAATAGCGATCCCCATCCATAACTCTCCATGCTTTGTACAATGCTTCCATAAGCAGAAGATAAGTACTAAACCCTGGTTTCACACCTCGCCCAATAAAACTGTCCAATATATCACATGTCTCATTAAGATCCAATCCTTTTATCAGACAAGTCATAGTGTTGTTAATTGTTGAACTCGCAGGCAAGTAACCCTTATCACCCATCTTTATCAAGAACATGGCAGCCTCTCTAGCCATTGATTTGTTTGAAACACAATACAGTAGAGTATCACAACCTAATTTTTGCATAAGAGGTTCCCTCTCCATAAACCTTACTAACAATTCAAATGCCTTATGAGGGTCAAAACAACGGAAAACCCCATGAACCAATGATCTAACAGTAGCTTCATTTGGACTAACATTCCTTTCCTTCATTATCTCAAAAACACTAAAAGCTTCATCAACCCTCTTTGCATTACAATATCCATCAATTAGGATTGTGTACGTAAACACATTTGGTACATATCCCAATCCCTCCATCTGTTTGACTAACCGAAGCGCCTCATCCACCACACCGATTCTACAGACTCCATGAATAAGTATATTGTAGGTAAATCTATCCGGCTTGCAGTTATCTATGGACATTTGTTGAAACTTCAAATAGGCTAAATCAATGGAATTGGATTTCACCAATGCATCAATAACCGCATTATACAACCTAGTATTAGGAGTAATACCCAAAAATGAAATTTGCCCAAATATGTCAGCACAATATTTGGCCAATCCTAACCGGCCCCAACAACCAATCAAAACGCAAAGCAAATCCTCAGTAACACGAAAACCCGAATTTTTAATATCTCTAAGCAACTCAGCAGACAAAATAACTGGACCTTTTCTACAAAGTACGTTACCTAAAACCCCCTTAACCGATTGATCCTTCGCCAATAACTGGTCGAGATTAGAAACCCAGATATAAAATCTTAGAGAATGTAATGGGTTTTCTTGATTGTGCAAAACACTCACCACAACCCGAGATGTCAAGTTGATTCTTTTAGCTTTCAATTCATGGTTTAGCAAAAAAAACCAATCCTTTCTCCCAAGAACTTGAGAAATGTAATGATGATCAACCCGTTTAACGTGTTTTTGAGCTGAAATATGACTAGTTGAGAGAGATGCACGGTTGGGTTTGTTAGAAATATGAGAATTCGGTGAAGAAGAAGATAAGGAGTTACCTATTGGAGAAGCTTCAGCGTTGTTGCTATTGTTTTGGGTTTGCTTTGGTTTCAGTTTGGGTTTTGAGGGGTTTTGATGGCTGAATATTTTCTGATTAGATGATTCTTCAGAGAGCTTTTTGGGCGCAGGTTTCGCCCTAGAAGCCAAGGAAGAAAACCTTTTCATGTCTGTCTGCCGAAGCAGGAAACTAAATGCATGACGTGTTAGCTCAAAGAAATGGGAATTCTAAGACCAAATGACTTTGTCGTTTTTAATCGAAAGGTTATGGTTCAATGAGATAGGGATTTGTCCCAATTAGGTCTTGAGCCAGGTGATTTAAAAATCCAAGTTTGGACACAAGTTTAATAACTTATTGAGCCTCCATTCTGATTTCCATGTAGGGGTACATTTAGTAATGTGTGACGTCGTTGATGTTGAATTTGTACCGTTCGATGAGAATGATGAGTTTGGGATGATGAAGCAAAAAGGAAACGTACGGGATGAAATAGTGGAACAACATGGGCTATACAAGACCAAGTTGGAGGAAATTACTTGTTTTGAGGCACCTAATAACGTATTGCATTTCGAATTCAACATGTTTGTTGCATGAATAAGAGTCGAGAATTTGGGTTTGTTGGGTATTCTGATGCGCTCAGGAGTAATGGCATTTGGGTTCGGAGACGGAGAGACATGAACATCATACCTTGAAATATAGATCAACGGAGAACATTTTTCTGATAAATGTCATGACATAATGATTTTCAATGTGTTCTAACCTACAACTCTGCCTGCAAAAATTACATTAAAACCAAAACTAGAAACCACATATAATTTGAGTCGCTGTAACTAGCTGCAAGTTATACAATGACTGAAACTTGGCTACTCACATGGTGACTATCTCGGCGGGAACTGCAACCTGGTCTTCTCGGCGGCAGCTGCTGGTGCAGAGTTCTCTGTTGTTTTGGGCTCAGAGTCTCCAATGCCACTGTGGGATTTTGGTTCCCTCCAGTACGTCGCAGTTTCCTCATCACATCATAACACTCTAAGTGAGATAATCATGAGTAATTATGCTTCCAATCCTGGATGGGATCACTTGTAGGAATGATGACATAATGCTAATCCATTGCTGTTTCCTCATCTCATCACAACACGTTTTAAGTGAGGTAATCATGAGTAATTATGCAATAGAGGAACAAAATACCTTGTATAATGGTCGGACTGCTGAATAAAAGAAGGCACTAGCTGAACCAACCGACGACTTGAATTCATTGTTGTATAATCTTTCACTCTCTTGCCGTCATTGTTGTGTATGTGATCAATATGTTTAAATTTTAGAAGTATGGGGTAGGACATGTGAGAGATTCTAATTCTTGTAAGAATTAAAGAGCTCCTCTTACTTTCGGGGCGCCAATATTACAATAAGAAGGTACAAGAAACAAGGCTAACAGCCAGCAAAACTTGAGCTGGTTTATTTATTGCTTGCCATTCAACAATTCCATTCCGTTCCATTCAATTCTGCTTTTGGGAATGGATTGGAATTCAATACCTATTCTGTGTAACTAGAACATGCAAAATTAGAATTACTAGTACTTGTAACTTTTGCAATTGCATATGATTTGTCCCTCCATTCTTCACTTTGCTTGTGCATTGATCAAGGAAGACTATTGGAACATTATTAAGATTTGATCTCCTCCAAACTTGATTGAAGTGAGACTGAATGCTTGACGTCTCCAATATGAATATCATGTTCACCCATCGGAATTCTTCGAATTCCAAATTGATCCACAACGCTTAGCCGCTTACAAACATGAATGTCAACCCTAACATTTTGCTGTGACCCAGCCGCAATATGTACTTTCTTAAAACCTATCAGTTGTTTATTCGGGGACCAGTTTCCGGCAGGTGGCTTTGAGAAAATAAGAAGCGTATGCGACCCGTCCATGCTGCCGGTGTTCTTTACATCGACGTGTACCCCAAGTAAGAGTGCATTGCAATTTGTACGCGAGACCCTGATAGCTTTGCTTGATATTGTAGAGTTTTTGAAGGAATACGGACTTGTTGCCAGGGGCACAGAAAACTTTTTCGGAGCCTTGGATAATGTGTGCGTAAAACTTGTGTAGCTCAATCCGTGCCCAAATGGGAAAACAACAGGGCCTTTATAGAAACGGTAAGTTCTTCCAGGATAACCTCTTGCTGGATCTGCTCGCATTCCCATGTTTGTCATCGGCACTTTAGCCAAGTAATCCTGAGGATACCATGTCATTGGCAACTTTCCTCCAGGATTTGCAGTTCCGAACAGAACATCAGCAATGGCAGCACCGCCACCTTGTCCAGGATATCCAACCCATAAAATTGCACTAATCCGAGGATCGTTCTTAGCAAATGAAACATCAACAGGGCCGCCGCACATCAAAACCAACACGGTTGGGCCTCTGGAAGCCTTTGCCACTCGGGACACAAGTTCTTGTTGGTATCCAGGCAGAAGAAGTCCTGTCCTGTCTATGAACTCTGCTTCCAGTGATTGATCAAGTCCCATTACCAAGACCGTGGCATCAGCTTGGCGGGCTGCTGACTCGGCTGCTCCGAATAGCTGGTTTCCACTGCAAGCTATATTTGAGCAACCTGCTTGGCGTATTGTCTTCGCATATCTCGTAATCCCTTGTAGCGGAGTAGTGTAGCCACAAGCAACGCCTGAAGAATGAGGAAAATGATCACGAAATTATCTTCAAATTTATTCCTTACATTAAAATTCTGAATTGCAATTTTTTCGTACCTGCATAGTTTCCAATCATGGTTAAAGTAACATCAGAATTTGGTCCGATTACTGCCACTGTGTGATGCCTGCTGGTGGAGAGCGGCAAAGATTTTCCAGTGTTTTTCAACAGAACAATGCCTTGATGGGCTGCCTCGAGAGCTAGCTGCTGGTGTGCTGGCGTGCAAATATCTCTGGGACCCAAGTTTCCGAATGGTTGGGCGGATGGCTCGCCGTCAAACATACCCAACCTCATCTGGACTGTTATAGTAGAGGCTAAAGCCAGGTTTACATCTTCTTCTCTTAGCAATCCTGTCTTTATAGCCCCCTCCGTGTATATTGCCAGATAAGGCCCACAATCTAAATCCAAACCTGCAAAAGTTCAACCCAGTTGGGTTAGAAGATGTTCAACAAGATTGAGGGCCAAAAAGGGAAACTCAAACACACAAGAAAATGTTTTCGCTGTTGCTGACCCGCTTTAATAGCCTCTGCAGCCGCTTCCTCTGGTGTCTTAGTATAGTGTTGATTTTCATACAGAACACCAACAGAGTCACAATCTGATACAATGTAACTGTTTTCACAAAACAAATCAGAAAGGAGTTTAGTATAAATATATGATGGGATCAAATCATATCAAGAGTCGTCAATTTAGTTGACTCCTAAAATCAAAGATAACACAGTACGATGGATTCCACGCTAAAATGTGATGGAGAGCCTCACCCGTCAAGCCGCCATTGGGCACGTATAGTGTTTTTTAGAATATCAGGGTCAGCACAGGTGGGTTTTCCGTTAACTTGATTGTAAGAACACATAACACTAGCAACTTTTCCCTCCACCACGCATGCCTTGAACGGTACATTGTATGTGTCTTCTAAATCCTGCTTGCTTACCTACAATTATATATAACCACAGCAATTTGCTTATGTTCTTCACTAGACGGACTTGTATTTTAAAAATTCTTAACAAAATATAAAAATATAATTCTTATTAGATTTAATATTGAATTAAAAAAAATAAATAATAATATACGATTAATTTTAGACTCTAAACCTTAATTTTTAATTAAATTTTTAAGACTAACCAACCGTCCATAACCACCACTTCATCTTTACCTAACCCTTTTAGTTTCAAAAATATGGAAAAAGAATCTAGCTTCTAGTCAGCACTTCTAGAAGTAGTAATCGAATCATAAATATTTAAATTTACAGCGTATGGCTCTTCAAGAAAAGCCTTCAAGAACTACACAACAATGTCACTTTCAATTTCAGTTCGTGGGCGGGACTTTGTTTGCCAATATGCAAGTATGCATGTCGACAGCCAAAGAAAATGGTGTTTGATAAAGGATTCTACTTTATACATATGCTATGCCAAGTGGTCCTAATACTAACTGCAAATTACATAAAAGCTAATTAATTATTGGTGTATGATACGTGCAAGCTATGCTAATTTATCCAGTTTCTTTATCTTGCATATCTAAATTGGTGTGTAATTTTTCAGCTTTTGGCTCAATAATTCACCTAGCTTGCTAGAAGATCACTGAAATGGTCATTTTCCCTCTGTGTTCTACTTTAAGATGGATGGAATTCCATTCAGTAGTATTGAAAAATGGTCAAGTTAATATCTTTGGGAGTCTAGGTTTTGCCTTACCCTAGCATTGAAATGGAAGCGATCGACGCCATTCCAATTGTCAAGATCATAGGCTGTGTAATGTTTACAACAAGCAGCAACCTTGAGCCTGTTTCCTGTGCGACCTTGCAGTCCTCTGACATAGCTGGCTGCATATTTTCCGGCCAAAACAGGGTCTTCCCCGGGAGTTTCTTGTCCCCTTCCCCATCTCGGATCCCTAAATACGTTTACATTCGGACTCCAATATGTCAAACCAGCCATTCCTCCATTGTACATTGCCCTTGCCTCATCCGAAACCACCTAATAATCAAGAACCAGGAGCTATCATCTAGTCAATATCAAATATTTGTAATTAAAATTTTCGTTTTCACAAACAAAAAATCATACATTTCAGTTAGGGAGTAGCCATCCTAAGGAAAATATTAATGATATGGGACCCAAAGGGAAAGAGCCGCAGCTGAAATGCGAACGCAAATTCAAGCAAATTGGCCTGCACTTTCATCCTCACTCACTGTTGAGTGTTTGCCACTTGATCCGAATCACTGTTGTTGTATACTATATTGACACTAGAAATTACAACTATTATTCTTTCTGTTTCATATTGTGGTGATTGATTTGGAGACTTCCCTAAACTGTGATTGGGACGTTACAATAAATTACCGATAATCGTAATCATGTAAAGACAAATCTGACAAACGATTGGTATAATCAAAGATAATACAATCGTCCATGATGTTCTTGTCAAGATTCAACGGCTAATATATTGTCAAGACGATGGAAACGTGGATGGAATCATGACATCGTCATGCAGATATAGGTTTTACATATATATATGTATGTATGTATGTATGTATGTATATGCAAAAGGTGATGGTTTAGTGGAATTTTCATGGTCAATCAGCAAATGGATGCAACTTCTGTGGTGGATTTCATAATTTTCTTTGGTGGGTCGCATGTGATTCTGTTTGTCCTATAAGGCTCTAACTACATGGCTATTGCTTCTGCTTCTGATCTCTTGCTTTTTCCCACTGATAAAAAGGGAGAAAGAAAAATCAGAAAAGGACCAAATTGACAAGAAAATAATGTATCTTAGAACAAGTACATGTAGGTCTAGGGTAGCATATTTTCCTCTTCCATTAATATACTGTGTTATTCACCGATTTTGCTGCCAAAGACAGTGAACCAGCCAATGACCAATAATTATTCTAAAATTACCTGAATACAGTAGTATGAATTATTAAATAATTGAAATGGTAATGGTATTTGTACCAAGCTTGTCTGTTGCCGCTTAAACTTTAGCGGCCAAAGAGAAAGAACGTGTAAGATAAAATAGGATCATAGGGGAAATGACTCTTACCCGTCCGATTTCTTCCCACAATGATTCATTGAAGGAAGCGGCTGTAGTGATTACTTGAGGGAAGCTAGTGGCCCCAGGAAACGCCCCACCGAACTTAGTTCCGGGACCCACGTTAGACACGCCGTGAAGAGCCTCAGACCACCACTCGTAGCCTTGAATTCCCAGCCTTGGCACCGCCGCCGCATTGTTTACCAGCAACCTTGTCTTCTCCTGCAATGTCAACCGCCCGATCAAGTCCTGCACTCTCACATGTATCGGCAGCGACACTTGACAGAATCGTAAATTTCTCGTCAACCCGTTTCGAGGATCGCATGCAAAAGGTGCACGCGAGTCCACAGCACCAGAATTAAAACATAAAGAAACTATAAGAAACGGGAGAAGCGAAGAGGGACGTACAAAAAGCCACATACTGAATAGAGAGAGGATAAAAATGTGGAAAGAGGAAGTGTTTTGGTGAGTGTTTAGTGAAGAAAAAGGGGTATATATAGGGAGAGATTGCGTATAAACGTGAGGAATAGATTTCATGATCGGGATTACACGTCGATAAAATAATATTGATGAAACTAACCACAACCATCACAGAAAGAGATGGCTATAAGACAGAAAAGTAAGAGAGTGTAACACCCAGTTGGCAGTTCGGGGATGACCTATAAAGCTAAAGAATACTGGGAAGCAAAAGAGAGAGAGAGAGGAGAAACAAAAAGGAACCTGCAGCAGTAAATAATAACTATATCAGCCATAACCTAGAACATGGTCCCGGACGAGGGAATCTCTTTCTTTTATGCTATTGCAACCAGTGAACTCACTGTCATGCGCACTCAAACAAATGCAATTTGAGGTATTTCAAATGGACGTGCGGTGAATTTTAATTTGATTTACAGTTGTCAAACATAAATGAATGATTGATTAATGAGCTTAATGTCGAATAAGAAGAGATATTTATACAACTGTGATTAAAAGCTGCTATACAAATGAGACATGCTGGTGTGCCATAGGCAAGTTGTTGTAAACTAGCCATGCTATGCTTTATTCAACGAAGAAGATGGTCTCGTGACTGCTACCAGCTACCATTTTTTGACCATAGATGAGACGTGAATTCATGCCTGGCTAATTTTTCCTTAGAAAGATAAACTTAAAAAAGAAAATAATTGTGTCTGGATACTGACTTTGTTTTCACCTCGTGAAGTGATCTGTTGTGGACATGGATGCTTACTTTTCAGAGGAGAGAATATCAGGCTTGTTTTCTCTTCAGGATTTTTTTAGTAATTTTATAGAAGCCTTTTAATTGCAATATCACTTCATTTGGATGTGGTTGCTGACTCTCATATCCATGTAATGGGAATATTGTATCAATAGACAATATATTTTTTTTGGATAAACAAAGCAAAAAGAAGGTCTATTTTCAACTAAATTTTGCTATATAAAAATGGATTGCCAATCAAGGATGAAAAAGAAACAGTACCAACAGGATAATTCACTGACTGTTACAAAACCATATTAGATTTTCAGTCATGCACATGGGTTTGGGTAAAGAAGATTACTGGGTAATTAATTTTCTTTATCGTATAATTAATTATATGAATGAATGAAAGATATGTTGTTAGTCATATATTAATCACAAAATATGTAATCATACAAAGCCTTTTGTCAAGCAAGTTGCTATCAATTTAGTCTCCTTAGAAAATAAATAAATAATGATGACTTGAGCAAACAAGGTAAAACCCTAAAAAGCATAACTTGATAGCATAAGCAACTAACAAAGCTTCATGCATTTGCAGTTAAATCCAGCTTAAGAATCCCATCATATTTTACATCTTGATCATCTGTCAAAAATAAAATATATATATATATATATATTTCATATGGGCTGCATGCAGTTGGATATACTTAATGGATTAGGATACAAAAAATTAGGTAAGAATCCTTGTCCCTTTTTTTTTGATAGTAATCAACATGTCGTGGAGGCCTAAAAGTTTTCTATGGAGAAATAACAACTCTTTCATCATCAATTGATTCATTTGTCTGAAAGTTTGAAACGCAAACGCAACTGTATTTGCTGGATACTTTTCTGTATGTTTTCTCTCCTGTGGGACCTTAATGTTTGAAACAGAAGGTCAAGGAATATTATGTCAGGTTGTTTTCTTGCTCTCCTGTCCGGTTTTCTCCATGATTCTACTATTGTTCTCCATCGAGTCTTTTTCACTTGCTCATTGATCATAAGATCAATACAAGTTCGGTATCTGGGTTACCCTATATCTGATTGTTTAACGATTATGCTCTTTGAATGAATTCTTCGCAACCAGTGATCCTTGTTTCGAGCTGTAAGGGAATATAAGGCATGGTTTACATTCATTAATGTTGAATGTTGAACGGTAAGGTTGTGTTGACGTTTGCTTGTGGCCATTGCCAACAAAACGCTAACTCTTTCTTCCTCATAGCATTCAAAGTTGAAAGGTAAGGTTGTGTTGGCCGTTTGCTTGTGATAGTTGTCAACTAAACGCTAACTCTTTCTTCAATCATTGGTTCGTAGCATTCAAAGTCACTTTTTCAATTGTTGGATTCATGCACTTGTGGGGTTTCTTTTTATGAATGAATAGACATAATCAATCACAAATTTACAGAGAAAACAAAGAAGATGATTGGTTAATGATGATGTGGCCTAAAACTAGCCTGACGAAGGATACATGCTATGGATAATATATATATATAGGACCTTTACATATTTGCACCCACAAAAATAACATGTTTATCTGAAAAATCATTGATGTATCCATCTGCGGATGACACCAACCTCTATGGAAGATAGAGCTGCATTCCTTCGAGCTGATCATACAACAATGGCGTGGCAGATATGCTTCATTTGGTAATGAACATTCTTATCCTTAAATCAAAATTATCTCAATTGATAATAAATACCATGAATTAAAAATAAAAAAAATAATAAATCAAAATTATCTTAGTTCATAATAAACATCGTGAATTATAAATATAAAAGAAAATTATACAAAACAATATGAATAATATTAACATATAAACTATATATGACTTAATTTGTTAATGAAAATTTGTATTTCTAAATAAATTAAGATTATTTTTAGTATTTTTTTAATTTAATAAAATATTAATACCTAACACAATTAATAATGAATAATGAAATAAATAATTATTTAATTAATATAAAGTGTTTTATAGTTATCTTCTAAGTTTTCTAATTCTTAGAAAACTTATTAATTCTTTTTTTTAAAAAAATTTAAAAATAATATTATATGGTATCTTGGATATAAGAAATGCCTACATAAAAATATAACAATATCTATTACATAAATAAGACTAAAATTATCACTTGTATCTTATATCACTTGACATAAAATTCAAAAACTATAATATAAAAATTAACATTAAGAGTTAAAAAAAATATAATATTAATATATAAAAATTAATATTATTTAAAGATATATAAGTTTTGATCACATGCAACACTCAGAAAGTCAAGATGGGAATTTAATCATCGAAGACATTTCTAATCTCATGCTGCCGTGGTCGTGAAGAAAATGCCGCTGGATTTTGTGGAATAAATAGTTGGCTGTGCAATCCTAATTAAGGGTAGCAGTAGCATCCATCATTTTCTCTAATTGAAATTGATGGCTTTTAATGTGAGCTGACGCCTTTAGACGATGAAATGGTTATTTGTTCGATATTTAAAATTGAAAATAGACATTGGACCAATGCATGTTTAGGGCTTTCTTCGATACCCAAAAAATTACTTGGTCCAAATGCCGGACAAATTGCTGACATCAAAGCCCAAGGTTTATTCAAGCCTCGCACTACGTTGGGATTCGAAGTATACCCCAACGCAATGCTTTGCCACTCATCCTGCGGTGGCTTCCAGGCATATTCAGGATCTCCAGTTTCCAAAAAAACTCTCATATCCCAGTTGATCACGATCAAAACTAGATGCTTGTATTTGCCTTTGCTGCTCTCCTTCATGATTTTCGTAGCTTCTTCTGCCAAGCAGATAAACTCTAGGTCCACTATAACTGCAGCGGCAGATGCTTGGTCCAAAATGAAGGCAATTATTGCTGCATTTAGACGATAATTAATGCAGTTAATCACAGCTCCAGCCATTGGGACTCCAAAATGAAGGCAAAACGTACATGGCCGGCACATTTGGTGCAACGGCCGCCACCTGCCACCATCAAATAGAAACATAAAATAAATACATCTCCGAATACCCCAACAAACTATATGTTATATGAATGAGTACCGTGCCAGCGATGCCGATGGAGACAATTGGAAAGAGCAGACGCTAATCTACGGCAACGTTGGTAAGTCTGGAGCCACGTGTAGCGGTTGGATCCATTGACCACCGATGTTCCGGACCGGCGCGCCGTAGCTGCTCTGTCAGTACTGTGTAGTTGGCAGCGTTTTTGGGAAGAGCATCTATATCCGTCGCCATCTCTGCCGCACCCCGTAGTTTCGTCTTTCTGAAACTCCAACCAAATGAATTCAACAAAAACAGCAGTTGCTCATGAAAATCCAATCTGGCAACGAATTTAACGAGAGTTCTTTCTGAGTTGTCAACTCTGCTTATTCCCGTAAGCTTCGATTAAACTACGAACGCGAGCTAAGGCAGAAACAGTCAACTGCCTCGTTACATCACGGTGGAATCTTTTAAGTACATCGGCATCTTGTAATTAGTTAGAAGTCAATATTTGCAATATTATTTATTATTTATTTTATATATTTATATTTTATAAAGAAATTATAAAATTTTTTAATTTATAATATTGATAACTAAGCCAAGCCCCACGTTATAATGTCTCTCCACCTTCCTTTGCGGTGTGCAATAAATTTTCTAGCCACAATAACAGTCATCGACCATGCAATTAATAGATTTGGCAAACAATTCGACTGTTTTAAAAGCAGGGAATGATATGGCAGAGCCTATCAGTTTGACAGACCAAAGGGCAGGCAAATATTGGAAGAATACAGGGTTTAATAGTACAAACATTATTATTTCTAGACATCCATCAACAGAAATCTTTCTAAAAATGGCAATTAAATACCAGCAGGAGTTTGTTTACTTCACTTTCGTCGTCATCATAAGATTACAGCCTGCTCTTCTTGACAGGTCCCATTTCTTTTGCCTTGGTTCTTAGAATATGCTTCTGAATCTTTCCAGTTGCTGTCTTTGGCAAGGGTCCAATTACTACTGACTTTGGAACCCAGTAAGCTGGCAACTTGTCGCGGCTAAACTTCATTATATCTTCTGCCAATTGTCGTTCATTGGATTTATCCACGCCTGGTTTCAATGTCACGAATGCACAAGGAGACTCCCCCCACTGATCATCTGGCCTTGCCACCACCGATGCTTCCAGAACTGCTGGGTGCAAGTACAATACATTTTCCACCTCCACACTACTGATGTTTTCACCTCCGGAGATGATAATGTCCTTTGATCTGTCTTTTATTTCTATGTAATTATCTGGATGTTTCACCCCGAGATCCCCTGAATGAAACCACCCATTTGCAAAAGCTTCTTCGTTCGCTTTTGTGTTCTTTAAGTAGCCCTTCATTAAGCAATTACCACGCATCACTATCTCTCCAATAGTTTTCCCATCGGCAGGAACAGGTTGGTTTGTTCTAGTGTCAATAACATCTAATGCCTCCAAACCAATGTATCGGACCCCTTGACGTGCATTCATGCGTGCTTGGGTTTCAGGTGGCAATGAGTCCCACTCAGGCTTCCATGCACAAACAGTTGAGGGACCATAGGTTTCCGAGAGACCATAAGTGTGAGTGACACGAAAGCCTCTTTGGGACATCGCAAAGAGAACAGCTTGTGGTGGGGCAGCACCAGCTGTCATTACATTTACAACATGGGGAAGGGGAAGAATAGTGTCCTCAGGCATGGCATTGACTATGGTGTTGAGCACCACAGGTGCAGCACAAAAATTAGTTACGCCATACTTGGCAATGGCCGAGTAGACTGCCTTGGCTGTCACCTGTATAAGCACAAAGTAGATGTAGTTAAAGCCTAAAAGCAATATTTCAAGCAAGTAAATAACTTGTGCTTATATGTGAGGAGATTTCAGTGCACCATGATTTAGATGAGAGAAACAAGTTTCTATTTATCTTTAAGCCCATTCATGATTTTCAAATCTAGGGAATGACATAAAAGTGAAAAGGTCTATGACCAACATCAGTTCACACGCACAGCACGCATGAAACTGAAGGCTGTTCAAGCCTGGAGCTTCATTAGGAAACTGACTTCCTTGTTATCACAATTTAACATTTAGATTCAGGGAAATTCTATGCCACCCAACACCTACAAACTCATTTATAGGGGAAAAAAAAACAGAATTTTATATTTCTGGGTAGGATACCGCTGAGCTTAACTATAAAAGCCTACCAGAAAAATTGAGAACGTACATTAAAAGGTTATCATGATGGCATAAGCACGATTCGATTCATAAATTAAATGTAATACACATACTAAGCTCACCAATATACCTGCCGAAGGCATATGCTTGTCCCACAAAGAGCTGCTAGAGACCAACTGTAACACCAGCCATTGCAATGGAACATAGGTAAAGTCCACAGATATACAGCTCCTTCCTTAATTCCCCAAATAAGAGCACCGCTCAAAGACATGACATATGCCCCTCTGTGGCTCAACACCACACCTTTAGGGCTAGCTGTTGTACCAGAGGTATATCCCATTGCAATGCTTTGCCACTCATCTTGTGGTGGGTTCCAAGCAAATTCAGGGTCTCCAGTTTCCAGGAACTTCTCATAGTCAATAGCCCCTGTTCCTAAAGCATATTTTAGGTCACTAGGATCACAGCTTTCATCACCTATCACGATCATAAGTGGTGTCTTAAATTTGGCATTACGTTTCTCCTTCATGATTTTCAAGGTTTCTTCTGCCAATGTAAAGAACTCTTGGTCCACCATAATAACATCAGAAGATGAATGATCTAGAAGGAAGGCAATAGTTGGTGCATTTAGACGGATATTGACAGTGTTTAATACAGCTCCAGACATAGGAATGCCAAAATGAGCTTCATATATAGCCGGGATATTTGGTGCAATTATTGCTACCTGACAGCAAAAACCAGAAAGATAAACTGTACGCAATGATCAACCCCTAAATCATCGCAAACAAGTATGAAATCAACACAAAAGAAGCAAATTTGTTATAAGACAGGTAG
Organism: Xylocarpus granatum; assembly: GCA_019650275.1. Classification (NCBI taxonomy): domain Eukaryota; kingdom Viridiplantae; phylum Streptophyta; class Magnoliopsida; order Sapindales; family Meliaceae; genus Xylocarpus; species Xylocarpus granatum. The sequence goes on along the minus strand of BNST01000146.1, from coordinate 337,325 downwards.
TAGATAACCTTTAAAGTCTCATAGTATACTCTGCACCTAAATATTCTTTGTAAATTATATAAAACCAAAATGTTTGGTGCTTTAAAAATCAAAGCACAGATGAGGACCAAAAAACTAACTAAAGCATTGTTCAAATTTCAACCACAGGAAATCTGTCAAGGACAAATAAATAACTCAACAAGAATTTTTAAACAAGGCAATTTTAGACCAATTTGTTGCTAGTTTCATTGTGTGCATTTTTGTATTACTTTTTGTACTAGTGTATGTCAACAAAGGGAAGGAATTGGAGCTTATACTGCAGATGAGGGAGACATTATATTCAAGAGATTCACCTTTCTATCACTTGACCTTTAGCACTTACTGATGCAAGTTCATTAGAACTTTTTTTTCCCTCGTTTCAAGACGGTAAAAATGTTTCATGAATAGTACTTGTCTATGATTCAACTCAGTGCATATGCAAGAAGGCGAAAATAAGAAAAAGAAACGTTCAAATGAGGTGAATGTAAACAAGAGCGTGGGGCCAAAATAAGGAAATTGGAGAGAGATTTCACATGCAGAGATATTAATCTTCCTAATTTGTTAATGGGATTTTCATACACAAAATGATTTAAGTAACTGATATAGCAGATTTAACCGAATGATTCATACAACTTGACGAAACCTGACAAGTTTCAAATCAACAGTGAAGAACAACATCGACTCCAAAAATTTCTCTGCACCAACTTTCTAATCCTTCGTAAGGCAATATCAGAGAAAATTATAATTTCCCAAGTTGTTCCTCTAACTATATCAATCAAAATTTATTCATCACCTATCTCTACTATCAATAGCGGAAAAACTATAACAGAAGAAAAATGAGTAGAAAAATAGTCAACCTGATCCTAAACAAATCATTTTCCACATATACAACTTCGCAAACAGTATACACACATGAATACATATACGTGAAAAAATAAAGCATACCGTGTTACCGAGGCCGATGGAGCACTTTGAAAGGGCGGAGGCCAATCGACGGCAGCGCTGATACGTCTGGTACCAGGTGTAGCTTTTCGACCCATGGACCACCGATGTTCTAGAAGGATGCACCGTAGCTGCTCTCTCTAGAAACCACAGCGGCGTTAGAGCCGTGTAGTTCGCCGCATTCTTCGGGAGATCGTCTATGTCTCTCAACGCCGTCATCTCTCTTCTGTACTCTCTCTCTGTTTCAGCTTTTGCATCAAGTACCAACTTAAATAGTAGGAACAGTCTCCATCTGTGAGTATTGACGAGTCTTGGGAACCGAAAAAAAAAGGAAAAATTAAATTTGTCAGACAGAAGACTGACACATCTCATTTATTTTATGTTTGGATGAATTTGGACCAAGTGAAACGGTTAAAATAAAATTATTTATTAATAATAAATAATTAATTAAAAATTATTATTTAATTAATATATTAAAAATTTTTATAAAAGATAAATTATTTTCTTAAAATTACATCGCAAAAAATAAATAAAATAAATTTTACATTCTCTCTCTGGTAATGTATATATAATTCAAATAAAAAAAATTCAATTTTACATCTCTAAACACGTCTCATTTTTTTTAAAATTTCTTGATTATATTGTATTTTAATGAATTATTCAAAAATTTATAAAAAAAAATTAATTTTTTAATTAAATATTTAAAAAAAGTTGACTTTATTGAATTTACATAAAATTTTTCACTTATTTCATAAAATAATTTTAAAAAATTTTTTAATTTAAATTATTATTATTTTTTATTAAATAATCTTATATCAATTATATTAATATAATAAGTATTTAATTTTTAATAAATAAATTTTATATAAAATTTAAAATTAAAAATAAATTTGACAGTAATTCCATAAATGTACTCTTGTTTTAACCAATTAAGAATACAAATTAAATAATTTAAAAAAAAAGAAATTCAAAATTCTTTTATTTTCAATATGTGTAGACCCGGTCATCTCTTGGGAGAACAAAAACGCTATGGAGGTTAAATGCAGTGTATTATTTTTACGTATTCATCAAGTGTATAGTATAGACAGACGACTGGTTATCCAAATCCGCAGAAGTTTTCTTAAGGATTAGAATAAATAAAAATTTTAATTTTAATTAAAAAAATATATTTTATTTTATTTTATTAATTAAATAGTCAAAGTTACTTCAATTCTACTGCCGGGCGGTTAAGGTCGCCTAATTAATCTGTTTTTAAAGGTAATTAACAATGATGTCTGCGTTAATCGTGGAATTCAAAAGGTGACAGCATGCGTGGGCAAGAGTTAATTGTAATCGTGAGCCAATTTCCGACGATGCGTGGGCAATCGACAATATGAATTTCAGATTTATCACGCGATTGGAATATTACAGCTGAGAAACGTGGTAATCTAAAAACTTTGCAAAGCAATGGCGAGACAGAAGGCAGTAGAAAATCAATATACTAGTCGACTACGATGATCACACAACACAGTCAAACTTGATGCGTGGCATTCTTAAATGATGGAAGACGTAGTTTGTTATTCATCGCCACTGATGAAAATTAATTCACGGCTCAAGAAGATGATGAAGTCGAAGAAGAGGATGAGGAAGGGAGATGATGGATTGAAAGCTTTCTGCTCGCCGCAGCCGAGAACTTCGTGAGGTCCGGCTTCCTCGCGGCCGACGCCCATCAGATCAAGGTAGTATTGATAATGCGATATCATGTTGTTCATGGATTCGTCGTCACCTTTTCCGCAAACTTGATCGCCGTACAGAACGTTCATGGTGGTGCCGAAACCAGGGAGACGTTTGGCCTCTGTGTCGTTCTTGGTCGGCTTCCATTTCCCAACAAATACCTCGTGAGGCGATGGAATTTGCTTCTTCACTGGCGTCATCCACCTCCAAATTGCAGCCTGGAAGGCTAGAGTAGCATTGTTTTCCAAGTACTCTGGATGGTTCAATAGATCAACTTTCAGGGCATCTCCGGTTTCACCATAGTTGTAGTTCCTGTCAAATAAGCATGATAGAACAACTATTTCAATATTCTTCCAATTGGTAGGTACATGTAGCATAATTATAAGTTACAACAGAAATTGCTTGAGAAACCATGAATACATAACAGAGGATTTTGCAGATACCAGTAGATAGGCAAGGCGCCACGGCCATGGTACGAGACTCCGGGGCTGCAAGGATAAGTGTATTTGAAATCTTCATTGCAATACATCTGGCTGGGACTCATTTCCTTGTTGTAGCATAGACCCCAGGCCAACGGACCACCCGTCGCCACTCCATAACCACCTGAAATTAATTCCATAACCGAGCTCGTTATTGTTAATTTAATTGTCAACATACAAATAGTCATACGTAGAACATTGAAAATATTCTACTTACACGAGGTTTTGCTTCCTACATGACCAAGAAAAGCAGCAAGCTCCTTCTGGCCGGCTTGCTTCCCACCGGTGGTACCGAACCCATGGGGCTGATACAGGGCAGCAGCAGTGATAAAAGAGTGGTAGTCCCAGAACCCAACTGCGTGAGCTACTGGAGTGTTCCGCTTTGCGAACAGGTTCTCAAACTGATAGGTCTGGAAATAGTCAGATATAGTCTGGTTGCAACAATACTCGGACCATCCTTTGCATTCCCATCCTTTGTCGCACAACTTCTTGCGCTTCACGATTTTCACCGTCGGCTTCACTGCAGAGTCTTCGTCGGCGCACACCAGAGCCGCTAACAATGCCGCCACTGTCAAGAGAACCAGCACTTTCGCCATGTGTAGAGCCAAGAACCAGCGAATGAGTTGTGGGGAAATTTCCTGGCGGTTGTTACGAGAAAGGATGAATTAATGAAATTGTTTTATAACGAAGAGGGTTATGGAGGAAGCCTTTGGTTGAGTGAAAGGAATGGAAAATGAGTGCACAACTCAGTTAGGAGCAAGATGCTTGTCATGGTTGGAGAAGCAGCGGTGTTTGCTTGCCTTCTATTCTTCGTAAGGAGTAAGCAAAGAAATTAACACTCCAATCAATAATGGGGTGCATCAAAGTTCATTATCACTCGACTCGGCTTGGGCCTCGGATTGTAGTTGGTAGTCGGCCAATCTGGGCTTGATCGAAGTTTCGTTCTGGACTGGAAGTGTAAACTTTTCAGAGTCGCCTCTAGGTCAACTGACCCTGGACGAGCAGGTGCTATGCAATGAACACGTGAGAGCAGCTTCCAAAATCAATAATAAAGCGAAAGAGGGACCATCTTAATCTCATGGCTCAAGAGTGTCCCCACTGTTGTTAACAAGCAAACACACGCACGGCATCGCATAACTGCCTTAACCAACGGGTGGGTTTCCATCAGCACAACCGTTTGGACAAATTGGCTGAGGGATAAAAGCATCATCCATTAAGCAAAGTTTCACGGCTTAATTAAGATGGTTTGCTTGTAAACTCATGGCATATATATATATATATATATATGATCGCAGAATCACAACCGCTGAGGAAGCTACATTACAGATCATGGCCGAGTAACATTGAAGGCGGGCTTCTGTCAAATCAATGCTTTTGCGAGCGAACTAAATAAAGTCGTGGGTTCAGGAGATTGAGCAATTCCATGGTACTATTCTGTTTCCAAGTAAATGTTAGAAATCACAAGGCACGAAAAAGAAATAGGATATCGGCTTTAGCAATAATTTATTATAATTTATTTTTTTTAAAAAAATTATTATAATAAAAAATTTATAAAAAATTTTTATTAATAAATTCGTTTTTAATTGTATTTATTAAATAATTTTAATCTATTAAATTCACTGATCTAATAATAATGCTCCTCAAAATTTTATTTTATTTACGTGATAATTTACGTTCATGATGTGATCGATTGGACTTTCGCAGACTTCGGGATTACTTGAATCAACTATAATTTTGCGACCTTACCGTTAAGTCGTAATCAACTATAAGGTAAGAGCACGAAACACAACAGACAAAAGAATTAGATAGAAGGCCAATCAATCAGTCAAGCAAAGGACACAACGCCGATCATCGTGTGTGGCGTCGAATCTTCAATGGCCGGTTCATGGCGGCTCTCTATTGTCACGTTTGTCTTGCGGTGGAATGGAATTCGCCGTCGTGCAATGTTAGCGCATTCGTTTGTAGGAATGGGATGTATTTTCCTCGTACGCGCGGTACCCCGACAGTATGCAGGGGAAATTATGAGGTGAGGCCGATTACATCTCATTATTATAAAATCCTTTAATTTTATGTATAAAAATTCATTCAATTTATAATTATATAATAATTTTTTATTAATTAAATAATCTTGATATTTATATACAAAATTAGAATAATTTTTTTAATTTTTAATGAAATATTAAGATGCAGTATAATTAATAATAAATAATTTTAATAATATTTATAAATTAATTTTATATTCTATAATATAAATTAAATTATTTAATATTAATTATTTTATTTATTAATAATTTTTAAAATAAAAAATATAAATGACTCTTATTATTGCATTGCATTTATAAGAGTTATCATGGAGAAAAATAGAGTGTAGCCCGATCCACAGGTCCGGAAAAACAATCTACTAATTGCCGTATCTGATGTTTGGGGGCTTTTCAAAGAGAGGACAAGCAGATCCATAGAATTGAAAGGGACTTACCACATACGCGCATGCACAAAAACATCCACTCTTAGTCTTACTTACCCTGACGTGGAATTTTAGATAAATACTAAAGAGTTAATAACATCCCCGATGTTCCGCATTTTAACACAAGGAGACATACTTTTTCTATCTTTATCAAACACATCCATGTTTCATTTTATAAGATGACTGAAATAACTTCAGTGTTTTAATACAAATAAACCGTATTATGAAATACCTTCATCTTTATATGGTTATTTTATAAAGTCTATTTATAATCAAGTCCATTTGATCGTAGCTCCTTCTTCTCTCTTCAATTCCAACACAAAGTTACAGAACACGATCTCAGTGATCATACAATCAGGTGATAAGTAATTCCTTTTGCTCGCTCTTTGTTTCCTTCCTGCGCTACATTTGATTGATTGATTGTTTGTATATGTATGGATGCGTGCATTAAGTATGCTTGTATGTGCGGATGAACGGTGATTAATTGAAGTTTTAACGCGTTTAATTCACGGTTTAATGACCAGTTGATTAAATTTTAGGGGCGAGTAGTTCGAAACTCCGGCTGTTTTCTTAGGCAATGGCTGAGCCACTTGTCGGCTCGGAGATTCATGGATTCCATATGATGAGAGGTACGGCCACATTTTAACTCTTGCGTTTCTGCGTAAATCGTGATGGATTCCGAGACATTTGTTGTTCATATTAATTAATGGTGAACAAGTTGGTATTGGTAGCTATGGAATCGTGTGTTTGGTAACTTGGTAGTGCTTTTATTGTTTTCTATATCGAAATTTTCAAAGTCATCAAATTTTTGACGAAGGACGAATGGTTAGTAGTTCATGAGTTAAACAACTCTAAAGAAGCGAGACAAGTATGTTTGAAATGCCAATATAAGCTAATTTTGTTGCTTTTCGTTTGCGCACGAAAGCACTGGCCTAAAATTTTTTAGCTGATTGGTTGGATTTTACGAATCTTCATTTGGTCTGGGTGTTTTGTTTGTTTTCTTCATATAGACTAATCTGCTAGTTGATTTCATTGGTTTCTTGTTCCATGGACAGATTTGGAGGTTGCTAACATGATGGAGGAAGCCAAAGAAAGATGGCTTCGCCCTAATGAAATTCATGCAATACTTTGTAATAGCAAGTATTTTAGCATCAGTGCCAAGCCAGTTAACTTGCCAAAAGGTAAGTACTTTCTGACAGATGTTATTCTCTGTTCCCCTTTTGTTCTAGCCTAGTTTCACCATTTTCCTTCTCCTTTATTTACTTGTATCATTCAATTGAACTAGGCCTTTAATGAAAGTAAGCAAGTATCGAGCTAAGAATGTTTTCGTTGTCACAACTGAACTCAAGTGAGCCTCAAACCCAACACACCAGTTGGGTTCAGCTAGGAATGCATCCTATTATTACTGTAAAAGAGATTGGTGGATCTTGGTGAACCTATAAACAGATAATTGAAATACTTGCAATTCTGAGTTATGTTACGCCTGTAAGACTTCAGGAATATGTAATACTTTATAATAGTCAATTGACTGCAGTATTCGTTGGTTAACACTTAAAGATATAATATACTTAAGCAGCATATTTCCTACTTGGTTGCATGAAATCTGCTGATGTCTTCCAGTGATTCTAATAGCATCAACTGAAACAAACAAGTGATGATATTGATATATTGGTGTTCTTGTGAATAACAGGTGGCACTGTTGTATTGTTTGACCGTAAGAAGCTTAGGAATTTTCGGAAAGATGGTCATAACTGGAAGAAGAAAAAAGATGGGAAGACAGTTACTGAAGCTCATGAGCACCTTAAAGTAAGGGGTTTTTTTTTCCCACTTTATAGTGTGTAATTGACCAATATATATATATATATGTATAACATGCTTTATCTAGCTTAGTGAAGATGGAGTATTTTCGATCTGTAGTTTGAGATTTTAATTCTCATATACGATATGTTAGAGGAAAAAACGGAGGAAAAAACTAAAATGCCAAGAATTCAAGTTTTAGTATATTGGAACATTTTGAGATTTGAACTGAGTTAATAATGATTGATTGGTTGTTTCTTGTCTTTGTTTGCAAAACTGAATATTAAAGCAATATAGTACTTAATTTCCATGCCCTTCAAGGGAGCTTTGTTATAATGTAATTGTCATTCTATTTGACGGTCTAGGTTGGCAATGAAGAGAGAATTCATGTATACTATGCGCATGGTGAAGATAGCCCAACCTTTGTTCGTAGATGTTATTGGCTACTTGATAAGTATGTAATCTCAGGGATCTATTGGTGAAGCATTCCTAATTGTTACCTATATTATGTATTTTGACATAAAGGAGAGTGCATTCTCTCTCTTTTGCATGGTGATCATTAAGATTTTCTTACCTTTGGTCGTTATCATATTTGTTTCAGGACTCTGGAAAACATAGTTCTTGTTCATTATCGTGAAACGCTAGAGGTTGGTCTCACCATAACACATCTTCTGTCACTAGTGCTGTTGTGTTAGAATGGTGCTTTATTGGAGTGGTGTACACATTCTGCTTTTGATGTCAGCTGTTTTCGTATGAACTATTTTTCACCGGATGCATTTAGCATGTCTCACCGCGAGGCTTAAGGGAATTGCTCAAAAATTTTTTATTTGCTCCAGAAAGTTTGAGCCTATCATGAGTGCAAACATGATGTGTTGAGGGGTGCACAGATGTTCTTAATCCTTTTGTTTCGTACATAAATTGCTTATCAAGATACTGGTTACTGGATTATGGTGTTTATTTTCATTTGTTTAAATACCTTTCATCATTTGTATGCGAAGTGTTCAAAATAAAATTATTGGAGATCTTGTAAAAATTGTTTTTGGAGGCCCTATGAACATTGTTGTTCTCTCTGATGAATGTTTGAGACAATATGGAACTAATATTTTGCTTTCTCCATGTTGTTAGTTGTATGAGACCTTTTTTTTTGCAGTCCGAGTTCCTCAAAATCATTGGCTGACATTACCTTTTCCATTCCACATATGAGTACAAATTGTGTTTGCTTGCCTTCTGAGCCGTTGTTTTCCATCTATTGGCTGCTTTATGTATTATTATTATTATTTTTGGACTACCAAAGCTGGGCACCTTTAGTTACATTTAAGAATTGCACTTAGCTATGGTTTCACCTTGATTATGTTCTTATATAGTTGCGGCGTTGGTTTTAGTAATGTATGTATTTATCATAATCATAGATAAGATCTTCCTTATAGTTTGAAGCCTAAGTGCCTCGTCTAAGCCATTGATGAAGATCTACTTTTGTTTTTCTTTTAAGTTTAGATAGTATAGAGAGCAGCTTCATGACAACACATACTGCACATAGAAAATACATCAAGGTGACATATTTCTTTGAGAAGGCAAAAATCTACTGTGGGTCCAAGTTGTCTTATAGACGCACCCTTTTAGAGTGGGTAACTTAAAGTCTGTTGGTATAAAATTTGGATGCAGTTTCACCCATCTTTCTTTGTGGTCATCAGGCATCAGCTACAAGAGACCAGGTGGAAAGTATTGAATTTAATTCTCCTTATGTCAAAACAAAGAATTTGTGTTTCAAAGAAATGGCATTAGGTTCTGCATATGTGTGCAATTTTGGTTTCAAAGAAACAATATTTTTGAGCTTCCCATATGCCGTTCCCAGAAAGTTGATTTATAAATTTATTCTTACCCCTCACTTGAGTCCTGAAAATTGGTTCTTCAAAGATGGGACATCTGAACCTTGTTTTGGGCTGTTGTTGATTATGATACAGTTGCAAGGTTCCCCAGTCACCCCTCTGAATTCACATTCTAGTTCGGTCTTAGACCACTCTGTTGCTTTGCTTTTGTCTAAAGCATTGGATTCTGGAGCTGGTCATGCGTGTTATGCTGGGGTGAAAGTACTACAAGGTATATTGATTTATCAAATGTTTCAAGTTTTAACTAGATAGTTGCTTTTCTAGGATGTACTTGGAATTCTTGGTTCAACTAGGTTCAGAAATTAACTCACCCTTTATATTTTTAATGAGTCTACAGAGCCAAAAGACATTCTAGCTGTCCAAAATCATGAAATGAGGCTTCATGAAATTAATACACTTGAATGGGATGAGCTTGTGGTTGCAAATGATTCTAATGATTCAACTGAACCTAGAGAAGGTGAGCCCTAGATGATAGTTATTTTTAACCTGGTAGTTTAATATTTAATCATTAAGGTCACTTTGTTGATTCTATTATTAATTTAATCATTTTTTTAATAACTTTTGGTGTCAGACAAGGTTTCATACTTTGACCAGCAGAATCACACTGGAATAGATGGGGCTGCCAGTAATGTAAGCTGATTATTTATTGTTCTGAATTTCTTCCTTTGATCTCTTGTCTCATTCCATGGGAAATCCTATTTCCTAACCATAATTTTTTTCTTTTCTTTCTTCTGGATGCACCAGTGGTCTCATGTAGTTTTGACCTCAACATTAAACTGCAAGGATTTTTTGTCATCCTTAAAAAGTTTGGAGTATGTTTATTTTTTAATGAGGCTAGCCCTTCATGCAGTTTATTGACAACACTGACACTGGGAAATGCTAATTTTATAGTTTTATACGACATTGATCTTGGTAGGCTTCATACTGGAATTCAAGTATCTTACATTTTATTCCTTTGTCTTATATAGCAGTGATTTTTGAAATCTGGTTGTCAAAATATCCCTGAAGTAATCTCAATTTGATTCTATAATTGCTCAGCAATTTAGTAGGACTATTCAATGCACTTTGGCACTTGTGTTGTACAACCCACACCTCATAGTCACCTTTATGACTTATGAGCTAACTGCTGCCACAATATTACATCCCTTATATTGTTAAAATAGCTGAAGCAACTTTTCTTTGGGTTCATTGTTTATATTTGCTAGCATAAAACAATCAGACTGGTACTTCATCTTTGCAGGGTAGCTCTCTTTCATCCTATGATTTATATGCAGAAGTTTCTTCTGTCTTGAATATGAGCCAGCCAATTGCTAGGAGTGATAATGCTCAATTCAATAATCTAGATGGTGTTTATAGTCAATCAATGGGGAGTCAATTGAATGTAAACTTACAAAAAAAGGAGTCTAGTGCGATTGGCTCTGGTGATACCTTGGATGTTTTGGTTGGTGATGGTTTACAGAGTCAGGACAGTTTTAGAAGTTGGATTAACTATGTCTTGACTGACTCCCCAGGCTCAGGAGACAATCCTGCACTTGAATCCTCAAGTTCGTCTGGTCATCAGCAGTATACTGTTCCAGTGCATGAATTTAGCATAACAGATGTTTCGCCTGCCTGGGCCTTTTCAGCTGAAAAGACAAAGGTTTTTATTCCAATTGCTACTTTCCTCTATTAGCGTCTGTATTTTTTGTCAGTTTCTGTGGGTTTTTTCTCAATAAAATGGGCAGAGAAAGAGCTTCTTTGTTGACTTGCACCTCTTGCTTTTCTCAAACAATTATAATAAATAAATAGAAAGGAAAAGTAAACTTTGAGTTTTGGGCATATAGAATAATTAATTAAAAAATTGGGAGATGTTCAAGCTTTACACGAACTGGCAATGAATGCCTACATATGTGCATTCAGTGGGTATCAAGCACATGCGCATGCACAGCAGTCCTTGGCATGTGTTAGTGCATAATGCATGAGTATAGAAGAAGCTACAGTGTAAGAAAAAAATATATTGCAAACTACAGAACGAGAAAGATATTAAAGTCTGTAATTAACTGTAAAAGGTCATGATAGCCTCAATAGATGCTTGCACAGTTCTTTTTTGAACCTGTAACTCTTAGTTTTTAAAGTTTTGATGCTTTGTCTAGTATATCTGACTCATCATTAAGTTAAAAGAAAAAAGAGAATTTAAAGTTGGAAGTGTAATCAAAAGTATCATTTCTCATAGTAGGTTAATTATAGGAGGCTTGTTATAATCTTAGTTCAGTTTCTGAAAGGCCAATGGCCTATGAGCCTAGTGGCTTCTTTGCTTTCTGGTAGAGTAGATTATATGGTGCGTTACTGGTTTAATAACAAAAGGGTATAAGTACTATTTGCCAAGGGAAAAAAGAAAAAAAGTTTTCATAAAAACAACTGAGATCATTTTTGCAGTTTTGATCATGAATGCTTTATGTTTTTTAATTTCAGTTCATCTGTGCATTTGTTATTTATTGTAAAATCTTGACCTCGACTTACTTGTTGCAGATCCTGGTCACAGGATTCTTTCGTGAAGATTGTTTACATCTCGTAAATTCCAAGATGTTCTGTGTTTGTGGCGATGCATGTGTACCTGTAGAGTTAGTTCAGGTTGGGGTGTACCGCTGTTTGTTACCTCCACATTCTCCTGGATTGGTACACCTTTATATGAGTCTTGAAGGCCATAAACCCATAAGTGAAGTTCTTAATTTTGAGTATCGGACTGCCCAATCGCATGAACCAGTAGTTTCTTCAGAAGAGAAGTCCAAATGGGAAGAGTTACAAGTTCAGATGAGGCTATCTTATCTGCTTTTCTTTACATTCAAGGGCCTTAACATTTTATCCAGTAAAGTGCCATCAAATGCTCTGAAGCAGGCTAAGAAGGTTGCCATGAAAAGCTTTCATATTTCCAATGGTTGGGCATATTTGGTTAAGTCGATTGTAACCAACAGAACTTCATATCCAGAAGCAAAAGACAGTTTATTTGAACTCACTTTGAAGAACAAATTGAAGGAATGGCTGCTGGAAAGAGTAATTGAAGGATGTAAAACTGTAGAATATGATGTTCAAGGTCAAGGAGTAATTCATTTGTGTGCAATACTTGGATATACATGGGCTGTTTATTTATTTTCATGGTCAGGCTTGTCATTAGATTTTCGAGATAAATATGGGTGGACGGCTCTTCATTGGGCTGCATTTTATGGAAGGTATGGTTGTACATGATGTTATATTAATTTGCTGAATATCTATGTAATTGGTTAGGTTTACCACTGATACATATTAGTAATTTCTCCAACTTCATCATCTATCACCCATGTTTTGAGAGCCTGGTTCTGTTGTTTTCTTTGTAGGATGACCTTTTACTTCTGGTTTCTGATGACTTTTGTTATATAGGCATCTGTAAGATTCTTATATCTGAAGGTTAAAACATATTTTTTGAGTTGGAAACTCCAGCATGCATTAAGTGGATTGGGGCATATATTCTGCTTCCATACTGGTTTTGGATGGTGTTTTCTTATTCTTTTATTCATTTTCTATTGTATATTTTAAGCATTAAATATTGTCTGCAGGGAGAAAATGGTTGCAGCTCTTTTGTCAGCAGGGGCAAAGCCAAACTTGGTGACAGACCCCACTTCAGAAAATCCTGGTGGATGCACTGCTGCAGATCTTGCATCGAAGAATGGTTATGATGGCCTAGCAGCTTTTCTTTCAGAACAGGCTCTAGTAATGCAATTCAACGACATGAACAAAGCTGGAAATATTAGTGGCTCACTGCAAACAAGCTCAAACGATACAGTAGAGACTCAGAACCTCACCGAGGGTGAGGTGTATCTGAAGGATACTTTGGCAGCTTACAGGACAGCTGCTGAAGCCGCAGCACGAATTCAGGCTGCAATCAGGGAGCACTCGCTAAAAGTACAAGCTAAAGCAGTTCAGTTTTCTTGTCCAGAGGATGAAGCGCAATATATGATTGCTGCAATGAAGATTCAAAATGCCTTTCGCAACCATGAGATGCGGAAAAAAATGGCAGCTGCTGCTCGTATCCAGCATAGGTTCCGTTCCTGGAAAGTTCGTAAAGAATTCCTTAGTATGCGTCATCGGGCTATCAAAATTCAGGTAATTCTTGTATTCCCCAATTTCTTGCCAGCCTAATTTAATACAAGTCTAGTTGTGGAATGCTTGTGCACGTGAAAGGTTCGTGCCTTGTATATTGACACACTTAAGTAGATTCCATCAATATGAAAGATCCTAGATTGACCAACTGCGCTGCCTTCTATTCCTATGCAGGCTGCTTTCCGGGGTTTCCAAGTAAGGAAGCAATATCGTAAGATTCTCTGGTCAGTCGGGGTGCTTGAGAAAGTAATTCTGCGCTGGCGGTTGAAACGCAAAGGCTTCCGTGGGTTTCAGTTTGACCCAATTGCTGTTGAAACAGTTGCAGATCAGAGGCAGAAAAGTGATGCAGAGGAGGACTTCTACCGAACCAGCCGGGAACAGGCTGAAGAGCGTGTTGAGAGATCTGTTGTGCTGATTCAAGCCATGTTTCGTTCAAAGAAAGCACAAGAAGAATATAGCAGGATGAAGCTGGCTCACACTCAAGCGAAGGTAGGTAATTATTACAAGAAAATAGTTTACATTTCAATGGGTATCGATTAACCAAATTAATCTTATTTCATGCAGCTGGAATATGAAGGGTCTCTCGACCCAGATGCAGACATGGGTGGTTGAAGAAAGAGCGATTGCACCGACTTCCTGAAGCTTGGAATCTGACTGTAGCAGTAGACAGGAAAGCAATGTAACATTTTGAACAATAAAGCACGAGACACTGCGAAATAACTACACTCATTCAGAACCAAACATTTAAGACCACCTCAGTAAATACGAACAAAAACAAGAATGTATTTGGCAGAACTTAGTGAAAAAGTTTGCACAGAAACAAATTTTGATATATTCCTATATTTGGATGAACGAAATTAGAAGCTAACACGTATAATTCTAAAGCACATTCCTTTATACCATAAATAAATTGAATCCAGCCATATTCTGCCTCGTTGAAAATGATCAGATTGCAACTATGAATACACTAGTAACGAGACCAAAAGCTTTCATCAGCAAATATCCTGCTCAAAGAATAAAATTATAATATACCTTGGCGTAGTAGTCTTTCCAGACTCTGCGAGCGATCTTATGGCCACCCAAATCGAAGGCCTTAAACTTTATTTTCCCAACACTCAATTCCTCTGATATTGGGTACTGTGTTGGTTGATGCTGTACTAATTTCTGTAAAACATCGTTATATTAATACATCAATAGATCCCCCTTCCACAGCTAAATTATGAAGTTTCAATTGTTTGTTCATTCACTGTAACCATAATGAAATATAACCAAATTCGAAAACCTAAAAGAAAAATGAATCAATCAGCAAGAAATCGCATGAAGAACATATTCGCAGCGAAGACTAAGCAACTTAAAGCTTGCAACGAACATAATCAAATATTTGCACCAAAAACAATTATTTATGGATTAAAAAAAAACCTCGTCTTTGAGCATGTGAAGAAGCGTAGTCTTTCCGGCATTATCGAGACCTAAGAACAATATCTTGGCTTCCTTTTGCCATAAACCAAGCGACGCAAGGATTCCATAGAACCAATCAACAAGAAACATTTCTTTTTTTTTGCTGAGCTCTGTTTGGTTGTGTTGGATATTTAAGAAGAAAAGGGAGAATCAGCTGATAAAAACGATGGCGGAAGCTTTCAACTGAAGTCTCTGTGGATTTTCAATTTATAGTATGAGGTGGAATACAGATTACCGGTTTGAGCTATGAGTGAGACGATGTGCCCTGATGGAGCGAAAATTGGACGACCGGGTATAGCAGGTCCTTTCAGTTCGTGCACACGTGTCATACGGTGGTTGGTTAGCATGCGTGTGCATTGGCCGTAGGTTTAAAAGGTTGTGAATGGAGATGCTGGTGGTATGGTTGTAAGAGAGTGATCCCGTAGGATGAGTGCTATCGAACTCCGGACGCATCAAATCCAGCTACACAGAGACGGATCAACGGTGAGGATTGGCTTGTTTTCCATCATAAGAATCTACCATATCACCACGCTATCATTGCTAAGGGAAAGTCCTTCGATGTTCCCAGTACATCCAGATAAGAGAGGCAAATTGGCACACAGCCATTGGAAACTTGCAGAGAACTTGAAAATGGCAAAACCAGTGACAGCACAAGTCAACAAGCTGCATACAAACTTGTTCTGAAAGAATAATAACAAATTCACATTGGATGGTGTAAACTGATCGAATAATGCAACAATTGTTGAGTCTTCATAGCAATCAAATGACAACAAAATTTTGGGTTTTCAGTTTAACTGTAGTCAGACAACAAAAAGGACAGGAAAAATCCCAGAAGAATGAGTACAGTGTGCCACTTGATGTCACCAAAACTCTACTTGATATACTGAGAGAGCCACTTGAAGCCGTCGCCATAGCCCATCTTGCGAACGATACTGCACATGTAGACCTCGAGGGCTCGAACGTTGGATTCTGTAAGATTTACCTTGCCTTTGCCAGTTGTGAAATTGGTCAGTCCAAGATGATATCGCAGTTCGTCTTCTGAAGCTGCATAGGGAATGTCAATCTTGTTGCCCAAAATGAGGAAGGGAACATTGGCCAGGGATTCATCGGAGAGAAGAGCATCCAGCTCCCTTTTTGACTCTGCAAACCTCTCCTTGTCGTAGGCATCTACCAAATAAACCACTGCATCAACCTGTTTCACCAAACAGGAGAAAATGGCAGCATTATTCATTTGCAAACACTTTCTAGAAATGGGCAGCAGACCTTTACAATTTGGAATAAATAGTGAGGCAACAAAAAATGCAAATGGATTGGGAGCAATTCATCCAATAACATAAATAAAGCATTTCAGACATTCATTCACAGGAGCAAGTATTCCACAAGAAATGGAAACAAATAAGCAATATCAGTATCAACATGTCCATTGCATGGTTATTTAGTGCTGGAATTAACTCAGAGTCAATAATGGAAAAGCAAGCAGAGTCATTAATCAATTGTCTACTTTTACACAAAACTGAAAAAGGAAATCCGCTAATGACATGATTTGTGAGGGAAATAATGACATACGAATACCAGAACCAAAAGAAAGTAAAAATTAGCCTTGTATACCATACCAAATCCACAAGATGAGGAAAGCTTGAACTGGATCACTCTATATTCCAAACAATTTCATAAGTAGCCCACTCAAGCCAGCAATAATTATTCTGTAATAAAATTAACTTCTCTTTGAAACCACATCTGTAAAGTTATCACAGTTGCTTCCAAAGCACACCATGTATGGAAAGCCTACTATTAGAACACCTCCCAAACAACAAAAAAGAGGTGCCATCAGCGAAACTCCCGTTATCAATGTTTGCCTCCCATGAATCAGATAAACACCACGGAACTTTATCTGGGATTATGAAGGCAGAACACCATGAATATGATAAAACCAACAGAAATTGAGAATTTGAGTGTCTTCTCAATTCAAAAGAATTCAGATAATGTTTAAGTGGGATTTGGAAGGCAAGATAACTACACATCAAAGCTGAAATATTAAGCTTGTCAAATAAAGAAAACTAGTTCATCTATAAAATTGAAATTCATAACATTACAAACAACCCAACTTAACGAACATAGGCGCAAAATCAAAACATGCAACAAATCTACATAATCTACCATCAAAGATTAACAAAGCAGAAAATGAACAGATCAAATGAATAAATAATCAAATACCTTAGCATAATAATCCTTCCATACACGACGAGCGATCTGGTGACCACCCAAATCGAAAGCTTTGAACTTGATTTTTCCAATGCTCAGCTCCTCTGATGTTGGATGCTGTGTCGGCTGGTGTTGCACCAATCTCTGCGATCACATAAGAAATACCAAAATTTTTCAAAAAAAAACAGAAAACCCAGTTCCAGAATCTTCCATTATATCATTCCCATGTCAATAAATGGAAAAAAATAACAGAACAGCAAAGGAAAAACCTCGTCTTTCAACATATGAAGAAGCGTGGTTTTGCCGGCGTTATCGAGGCCCAAGAAAAGAATCTTGGCTTCCTTTTGCCATAAACCAAGAGACGCAAGAACGCCGTAGAACCAATCTAGAAGAAACATAACTTCTCCGTGTTTAGTAAAAGAAACAAAAGAACGATGTTGTCGGAGACTTTGATCTGATCCTGATAAACGATGGATAGATCTGCAGGGACAAGAGAGAGAGAGAGAGAGAGAGAGACAGAGCGATGGCTTACTTATATTGTGTGTCGTTTTTAACGTTTTGCAGCCACTCCGCGTTATATGCAGCTTGAATAAATTTTCCATGCGAATCGCTGAGCTGGACTGCGTTTAATTTGGACAATTTGGTCATTTACTCATTGCTTTTTAAAATAATTGTTTTATTATAAATTTTTTTTTCTAATTAAAAATAAGTAAGCGTAAAGCCCAAAACCTGATCCAATCAAGGCCCAACTATTGAAATCCAAACCCGACCCACCCAAACATCATTCAACCCCTATATCAATTAGGGTTTCACCGTGCTCTTTGTCCATTTGCTTCTCAGAGAAAAAGAACTCCAGCAGCTCCGCAGACAGGTCTATATTTCTCTAAACGGCACGTTTCTCTGCCGTCCTCCCTGATTAAACCAGATGCAAGAAATACTCGCCATTATCTTTGTAATTCTGTCGGTGCGGGTGTTTAGCTTGATGTGTTTTTGTTTATTTTGTGTTGCAGAAATGGCAAAGTCGAAGAATCACACAGCACACAACCAGTCGTACAAGGCTCACAAGAATGGAATCAAGAAACCCAAGAAGCAGCGCCACACTTCCACCAAAGGGGTGCTTTTTCTTCTCCCTTTTTTAAGATATAATTCTAGGAAAGTTATATTTTTGATCTTTCTTATAGTTTGTAAGGCCAATATTTATTCATTGTTTATGATTTCTGTGTACAGATGGACCCGAAGTTTCTGAGGAACCAGAGGTATGCTAGGAAGCACAACAAACAAGGAGCTGAATCAGCTGCCGAGGAATAGGAAGACATATGTGAAAGAGAGGCCAGTGTTATGGTTTTTCAATTTCTCAATTATTAAGATCTAGCTTTGCTTTAATTGGTATTTGTTTGTAGTAATGTAGTTACTCGATGATGAAACTTCAGTGGCTTTCGTTTCAGTTTTAAAGAATTGGATGTGTTGCTAAGCCATTTTTTATGTTCTGGGTCTTATTGATGGTATCTTTATTTGCTAGGGATCTTAAATTTTGAATCTCTATTTACTTGTTATGAAACTTTTGAGTCAGTTTTTCTTGCTCCTTTGAATTTAACTGAGATGAAATTATGTTCTGAGTTGCATTCTGTTACCCTACAGATCAAAGGAACTACAGACAGTAATTCCTTGTGTGCATTACAGAGGCATTAAACTCTTGTAGATTGCTGTTAGATCTCACTTGGTTGAATAAATTCTCTGAATTTAATTGGGGCGTCAGGTTGTTTTGTTGGTTCTGTGTTCTCAACCTGTTCTTGATTGGGATGGTATATCGATTGTGACAATTCAGCAACCTAGGGGTTATATGGTTCCCTACTTGGCATTCCTGCTTAGCCAGAGTTGTTCATATTATTTTTCCTCATATAACAGACCTTCATCTACCAGCCATTCCTGCTTGTTGTTATACCATTGGATGGGCTCTGGATTTTTCCAAAACTTGATTGGAATGATTAATTGGTTTTTAGATAGGGCCTTGCCTAAGGATATGTCTGGGATAGTTGTGCTTCATAACAGTTAACTTGTTTGGCAAACCGTTGCCACAGTTCCAACCATCCCTTTGCTCTCCAATAATTATTAGGTTGTATTGCTGTGTCTTGTACCTCTTTAATTCCTAAGGATTGTCGAGCAATTAACATTGTAAGTGCAACAAAAGCTGGTGTTGGGATTCCTGCACTAAGCTAGATTTTATTCATCTAGAAGTGCAACATGATAGAGGCTTTTCGAAGGTTAGCACAACAATTTTGACCGGGTGCTGTCAATGATTACATTTGAGTGGAGTAACCATTAGAATCAAACTGAAACTTGTTTGTTGATGTTTCAGCTCACAGGTCTCAGGAATTTTCTCAGTGCCCTTTCCATCTTAATGCCATCACTAGATATCCAATCCATTTAGAACTGGTGCCAAATTGATCGCCAATGTCTTTTTAAGCTGTAATTATTGATTATAATCCTGAAATTTAATGGTAATGGAAAACAAATTTTATTTCTGGTGATATTGTCCAAAAGTGGAAACCAAAATTGGAACGGACAACAAATTTCTAGTAAGAACTATAATGAATGTATGTACTTCCTGCAAGGCACAAACAATTCTAGGAAACCAGGATACAAATGTCATATAAATGTCTTCAAATTTGTTCACCGTGTTTGGGTTGCTAGTCCTTACATCGTGCTGATTAGTTCTCCTTGGAGGTGCATAATTCCCTGACAGCCCCTAGCACAAGCAAATTTCTTCCAAATTTAATACTTACTAGTGTCGTGAAGCTTTAGACTGGTACTGGTTCACTTACTGGATCAGAAGCATGAGCGTTAACCTGTATTGGAAGTTAAAACTTATTTACAGCATCTGGGTTTATGTGTATTTAGAAAACAGCCATGTAGCAACTTGGTAATATTTCTGTTAACAAAAGCTTGGTATGACCTTTAAGAGAATACGCAAAGATTTTTCTCCGGGTACATGAGATGAGACTAATGCAAGCATGCTTGGTACACCGAGTAGATATCAGAAGCTCACCTTTGCTGATTTAAACAGTTCATCAAGAACTTCCGAAAGAGTTGGATGTGCATGAACTGCAAATTTTATGTCCTGCATGACATTCAATGTACATTTGTTATTGGAAAATACCAAAAAAAGAGTGTCAAGATTCTTTTATGAGGTAAGCTGTGGATTATAAGTGTGAGTATTTACTACTTGATGCATTTTCAAGGTAGGTAGAAAAAGTTACACAATAATATTAGAACAAAAAAATGCAGGCTCTAAGTAATCTCCCAACTTCGCAGCAAGTGATTGATTCTAAAGACTGCACAATGTAAATACAAGCCAGGCTCATTGATACAGCAGTTTTGGAATGACGGCCTACCTGAATACGTGTCCCTAATGCTATTGCATTAGATGCCTCATGGATAAGGTCTGCAGCGTGCAACCCAAAGATATGAACTCCAAGAATCTCACCATTGTCAGGTCTGTATATTAACTGCATACAGATAACATGAAAAGCAATAACATAAGCTAATAAGACCAAAAAAAAATCAACAGAGCAAAATTGACGTGAGAGAACAGCATAATAAAAATTTCATAGTGGAAGGCCATAAAAGCGGAAGGGTCAACAATAGTAACCTTAGCAAGTCCCTCTCCTTCATTTTCTGCTAGGGCCTTTGTGTTAGCTTTGAAACTTGTCTTGGCCACACTAACTTGAAATCCCTCCACTTCAGCTTTTTCCCTTGCTTGAGGCTGTGTGAATTTTAAGTCAAATTTCATAAACTAAAACACACATAACAACTCTTATTTCAACAATTTTTTACCAAAAAAAAGAGATGGTGGCAATGTCAAATATTTACAGAAAAATAAAGCCTTTATGCATTAAAGAAAGCAATCATGCATGACAAAGTATTTACAAAACAGGTGTGCTCATAAAATTAAACATTCACCTCGGTCAATCCAACCATGCTAATTTCAGGATGTGTAAAACAAGCTGCTGGGATACTAAAATGATTGAGAACATGATCTCTTCCAGTCACTTGTTCAACCACTGCATCAAGAAATTGATGCAAAAGATGAAATATGTGAAAAGGAGAATTTGAAATTTTGACCAGAAATACTCTGAGGTCTCTGTACCTGAAATTCCTTGTGCGCTGGCTGCATGTGCAAGCATCATCTTACCATTTGCGTCTCCAATGCAATACAAGTGAGGAACCTGATATTCAAAATCAAGGGTCAGTAGTGATTGGTGGCAGCCTTCTCAAAAAATGTGATGTATGGAAATTCATGACAAACCAGATTGCCATTTGCATCAATTACTCGCATTTGCTCATCAACAGGAACAAAACCTCGTTGTGTTACTACATTGATCTGAAAAAAATAAGAATATTGGTGGAACTCTAAAAACAATTTTCTTCCTGTAACAACACTCGAGTTAATTATTGTATCTGTCAAAAAGACTCACATTCTCCAAACCAAGACCATTTGTGAATGGAGCTCTCCCAGTTGCTATGAGTGCAGTGTCCACCTACATAATAGAACCAAAAGCAGAAATTTAATGCACAAACCATGCATAGACAAGGATATAATTATACAGACCAGAAAACAGATAGAAGTGTACAACCACCAGGACAAAAAGTTGGATTTTTTGTAGAACTTCCTCAAAAGTGAGATTTAATGGTTACCAGAAATGCTACAAAACCGAGTACATACCGGCTCTTTAAAGTTAAAATATAGTTTACAAGATAGGCATCACATTGTTCAACTTCAAATTTAATGCCAGTCAACTTGTAAATTTACCCAATTCAGGCCCCTTAAAACAAACTTTTAAATTACACAATTCTGGCTCCCTAAATCAGCACTTATCAGCCCCAAATACCAGAGGACCATAAGCAATAAATATTTGCAGAATTAAAAAACTTGCAAGGTGCTTTTCTCAAACTATAGATTTAGACTAGCAGTTGTCTCCATAGCACATTGTTAACACATGAGCAGAGAAGTATGCCAGATAACTTAAAATAGACATGGCTGCTAGTATTTCTTGCAGAAATTCCAAGGAAAAACACCAATATAATTACCTCCAAAGTATCTTTGGGTTCCTTGGTCTTAGCATCAATAAGCTCAATGGTGACTGGTTTCCCATCCTTTGCAGGAGTGATCTATAAACAACAACAGTGAAGATTAGAGCATACTTGCAAAACAACAACCCAGAGAACATGTAAATACAGGTTACCTTTGATGCGAACACTCCAGTCTGATAGTCAATTTTCCGAGGATTTATTAGAACTCTTTGAGCCAGTTTACCAATCTCAGGATCAAATCCAGGCATTAGCTGATCTAGAGCTTCAATGAAAGTAACCTGCATAAAACTTCTTGATTATTTGGTTTCCCTGTTCTGATAAAAATTTAGATTGCCAGGTTAAAACAAGATAATAGAAAGTAAAGAACATGAGAAGAGAAAAAACACGTGCATAATTTATGCAATAAGACAGTTTTCATTTTATCAGTCTCAATAGCAAAATAGGAGAAATATATGCCTCTTTTGTGGCTTTGAGTTGAAACATTTGGGTTGCACATATAAAAGTTCATCTTCAGAGCAGGCAACCTGATAAAAATTATTTTCTACAGCAATCCTTTGACAAATTTAGGTCTATTCTACTCAAAAGGCTTGCGCTCAAAATCTTTATGGGAAAACAAGTTATTCTTAACAGATGTTTATGCACGGGATGAATACCAAGAGTTGATAGATATAGTCAGAATCGGCAATCAACTACCGAAGCATGCTTTTGATAGTCTTAGATTAGCCAGTTGAAACATCAATAATTTTTATTTATACCATTTATTATTATTATTATTTCTTTTTGCATGAAAGAAAAGATGTTACCTCACTCCCTAGTGCAGTATATACATCACTGAATTCAAGACCAATATAACCACTTCCCACAATTGCAATCCAATCAGGAACCGACTCCAACTTGAGTGCATGGTCACTTGTAATTACAGTCTTCCCTGCAGGTCATCACTATATCATCAGAAAAATCTTACAAGTATGAGAAGGCAGAAGATTTGCAGCTAAATGGAATATCTATTGATAACAAGAATAATAAATTCAGAGATCATTCCCAAGGAGCCAGGGCATAAAATATGTTTTTCCAAACTATAGTTCGTTCGGCTTCTCATGAGTAAAATAGTGAATAACTTTTGTACACTGGATAATTCACGGTTTTTGTACAAAATATCTCTGTTTGTAAATGAGATGTGGATACTTATTCAATTTTTTCTATTACTATCATGCCTTTTGTCTAATAATGACCCAGATCATGTGCTAAATTCCTTGTAATTGTGGAGGAAGAAATTGAACAGGAAACACCCATTTTTCCTTTTTTAATTTCGCCTTTTTCTACCAGACAATTCATTCAATGGGTTGTAATCTTGTAAATTACTAGGAGGTAATTATACCAAACAAAATCTACAGTATATAATCAAGCTGATACCTGCATTGCTGCCACATACAAATATTTAAAGTTCTTAAAAGTAGTTGACCCGGCTTAAAATCATATTCCCAACTTTATTTATTAATTAATGGAAGAAAATGTGAACAAAGATGAAGCATGTATTTTTATAGGGTTTCACACACAAGTTTATAATTTCAAAGTACCTTCAATCAAAACTTTAATGAAGAATTAAATTATAGCAGGAAAAGTATGACAAACAACAAATTTACCATCAACTTCAATGCCTTTGGGAACAAACGGAACAGAACCAGTGGCAATAATAATATTTTTTGCAGTTACTATGCTGTCAGATGAACCAACTTTCCCATATTTCACCTTTTGTGGACCCTGAACAATTTCACAAACACCATATATGTAGAGGATAAACAAGATTTTGAAAGCGAAGAAAGCATACAATTTATTATAGAACATAAAACTTAACTTACCAAAATAGTTCCAACACCTGTCAATATGTCCACACCGAGTGCTTTCATTGAATTTGTCAAATTATTACGAATTTTTGTTGCAAGATTATTTGCATGATCAGCCACTGCCTGTCTGTCATACCCAGCAGCTGCAACCTATCAAATTTACAAGAAAAGTAGAGGTAAATCCATACCAATGTTGTCTCCATTGAAATATGCAATGTCTTATTACAAGAAAGAGCAAAAGTGAACATTTAATCCTAAAACATTAGCCCCTGTTACCTGCAGACCTAAAGCCTTCATGTGATGCTCACTCTGAAGTTCACGCATCCGACCACTTACAGCCAAGAGAGCTTTAGAAGGAACACAGCCTCTGTTCACACATGTTCCTCCCACCACATCGCCCTCAACGATGGCAGTTTTCAGTCCCTGCAATGATTATAACAATATTAGCCACACTTGTCTGCAACTCAAATATCAAAGAAGAACAAGCAACCCAACACGAGAAATGCTCAATTAATTGCCAAATAGAAAACAGATCTCAACATCCTATTGTCTTTGTATTTGTCATCTTCATATTGTCCCTTACATAAAATCTAACTTTCCTTCTCATTGTAATGGAACCATGGCTGCATTCTGATTCTATCAAATCAAATGTAATCTCATTCTTAAATAAGCTCACTGCAATTTTAAAAGAGAAGTCAAACTTTTTCGCACAGTAATGCAAAGCAGCTCTGCCTACAATCTGTCAAACACAAATATCACGCAACACAGAAATATACCAAAATTTTACACATATGCTTAATCCAAGCTTATAACACTCGATTGAACTCCAGTTTTAACATAACAACCTGACATGGATTGCAATCAACGAAGAAAGAAAATATGCAGAGTACCTTGTCTACAGCATGCAAAGCAGCTCCATGTCCACCAACACCAGCTCCAATAATAATCAAATCATAGTCGAACGATTTCGGCGGACTTCCATTATCCGCCAGAGAAGCGGAAACATGAGTTCCTCTCAAACGACGTCGAGTCGGGAGGTGAACTCGCTGCGAATTAGACAGACTCAATGACGATGACGAGAAACCGAAGGCCTCACGCCTTAAACCACAGAATCGGAGATTTATCGGCTTGGAAGGAACGAGAGAGACGGAATCGAGAGCGCTGATATGGCGTGATCCGGTGATTGTCGTCGCTGCTGAGGGGGCCGCATGGTAGAGCGAAGAGCAATGCATTTTGCCAGAGGAAATAAACGGAAATAAATGAGCTTTTGGTTGGAGCAGTGATAGGGAGAGAGATCTGAAGAGGAAATATAGAGATGTGCTTTGGAGTGTGCGTTTGGAGGAGGGACCTTGAGAAGTCCGTTAAGTGGAGAGTGAAGAGCGGAGATATCGAGGCGGGGCAGATGAACAACCTAATTTTGTTTGCTATTTTTTAAAGTCTTAGCCATCCATCTTGTTTCCTTGTTTCGTTAGTCGTCCAGTCTTCCCACTGGCTGTTGCTATTGTACGCATGGCGCTTGTTGGACTGTTCAAATAAAACTCACCGTACGAGTGGAAGAGAGAATGTTGAGTGCACGTTTGCTAGCTAATTAATAGCTTTAAAAAATAAATTTATTAATAATTAACAAAAAAAATTAATAAAAAATTTATTAATAAATTATTTTATTTTATTTATTAAATAATTTATTATATTAATAATAATATAATAATGAAATTATTCTATTTAAATTTTTTTATAAATAAATAATATGTAATTCAACGAAATTATTTAATACTCAAATAAACAAGTCTGTAATATTAATGACTTAAGATTAATAAAACGACGCCGCTTATTACTTATTGACAGACTTCCAATAGATCTGTAGGCTTTGAACTTCCTCCTCATTGCTTGCTTCCACGTTTCGCTTCTACCCACGTCCATTTTCGGTGACGGCCACGGCCCACGGGTTCTTTTTCTGACACAACAATGTTTTACTTGAAAGGACCTAAAGATTCTCTTCGTCCTTGTCTGCAACCTGCAAGTATGCAACTACTTGTGAATAACAACAAACTCCTACGTGATCGTACCTTAGTTTAATCTAGTACCCAATACTATATCTAGCAGTCTCTCAAAAGTCTCACAGCCTTTACTTACAATCCAATCCAGGATGCCTATAAGACCCTCTTGGGATCCAATGACTTATTTATGAAACAAAAATAAATTTTAAATCAAAAAAATCAGCCAGAACAAAAAGGTTAGGTCCTAATCCATCCTCTGAGATTAGATCATCTTCCTACGCCACTTACAACTCACAAACAACTACCTTATCATCCACAAATCTATCTCAACTCACTATCAATCTCTTATCACAATATCTATCTAATTTGGCAGTTAACCCACCTTCTTTTAGACAAGTGACCCAGAAGAGCCATATCCCAATATACCAGTTTAAATTCTTGTCCGCACTACTTATAAATCCTCTCATGCAGAATCATCGACAATCAGACAATACCCACATGTTCAGGTACCTTTTGATGATGAGAAACAAATCCATCTATACCTACAGCTCCGAACACCTCCCTCTTTCACTCTAACAGGAAAGACTCATCTTTTTTACCTTTAATAATTATTCTCTCACGGAACAAAGAAACCGTATTCATGAAATGACTTCATGATGCAATACTCAACTTTTACAGCTAAATGCCAATTTGCAGGCCATTATTTTTGAATGCATATCAAAAATAACAGGTTCTCTCAAAGAATAATGGTTGCAACTTAGTGAATACCACCAAACGGTAATTCTCAATTCCTCTTTTCTAGATAAATTTATGTTCTTCATCTATGCAAAATTCCTTGATAGTCATACCCGTGTCCAAGATAAGGCAAGAGAATAATTCTTTCAACTTAAATGTTGCTCCTTCAAAAGGACTTGGACAAGCACTTTAAACTAGTACACCAATGATTCTACCTTATAAGTCGAATTGTCGATCCAAACATTAAACAGGCATATTTAAATTAGCTTCCAGATCCTCTCAGTGCAGAAACACTTTGATACCTTGAAAGTCAGCAGCTTACGGTTGTACAAATCTCTCTTGGAGATCTCTATCAGCAGATGCAGAACCAACTCAAGAAAATGTGCAATAACTCTAAATTCCTATGGAATTATCAACAGTTCCAAAAGAAATTTGATAGTGCCTGTGATAAATCTTACCTTAAGATCAAATGCAAAGACACTTCGACAGGTTGTGATTGGGCTTACAAGCCTAGGAAAAAGAAGCACCACTTCTACAGGCCATTTAAACGCATTAAAAAGCGTTTCTTTTAGAAAAAGAAAAGTCAATAGTTCTCTTTTAGATGCTTCATCTGCAAGCAGTCTGGACACTTCACTAAACAATGCCCTCAAAAGCATAAAAGGCACAAGGTCATCAAAATGACTAATCAGATTTTTCCCACGAAAAATCATGATCTTGAAACCCTGTTCTCCAAGCAAAAACTACAACCAACAGAACAATTTGTTCTTGCCAACACCCCTGTGATCATTTCAAATATTCTAGTTCTTTTCAACCAACCAAGATGGATCATTCTATTGAAGTAACAACCTTTCTTGACATTGGTGCTATTACATCTATTCTTCACTTATTTAAACTCCTAAAAAAATTGGAAACCTCACTATCAACAATTTAAAGCAACCAACAATGAAGTCTTCATAATTGATCTACAGAGTAAACCCTTGTACACTGAGTTCTTTCCTAGACTTTTACGACATCAGTTTATTGGATTAGCCATTCTTAAAAAGAGTTTAATAATTAGGTTTGACATTCTAATCTAATTATTTCAAAAGAAGACCCATATTAAGGCAAATAGGTTGGCTTATTGTTCCTATTTCCATCTATGGATTCATCCTGTCATATACTGCATCAATGCTATTATTCAGGATATCCAAGCAAAAATCTTGGCTACTTCAGCTGCGAATTCACACTCAAAGTTCCTTACCAAGTATCCTCATCCTCTTTGGACAAACCCAGAATTTTGGTTACTTTGCTGTTTAAAAAACATAAAGATCTCAATCCTACAAAGGTAAGCCATTTAAGAATGAATCTCGAACATCTTACTTTGGCAACCTCTGAATTAAAAACACTTCAACAAAAGCACTTCATAGAACCCACAAACATTTCAAACCTTTTATATGAATAAAAAGAGTGAACAAATAAGAAAAAAGTTCAGGCTTGTCGTTGACTACAAGCTTCTCAATCATTTCTCAAAGATAACCAGTTTTTTTTCCAACAAGAAAGTTTTCTTGGCAAACCTAGCCCAGGCCTAAGTATTATCAAAGTTTGACTTAAAGACGGGATTTTGGCAGCTTGGCATCCAGCCTCCAAATAGACCCAAAATGACATTCTACATCCTAGGAGCCCATTATCAGTGGACTGTCCTTCCTTTTGGCCTTAAAATAGCCCTTTCACTATTCCAACAGGCCATGACAAAAATTTTCTCACCCATGGCAGATTGTCTTCTTGTCTACATAGATGATTTGCTTATCTATTCATTAGATGAGGAATCCCACAAAGATTACTTGGACCAATTTCATCAACTTCTTCAACAATATGGAATCATGTTATTAGCCCAAAAATGCACTTTTTTTCTAAAAGAAAATAGATTTCCTTGGTATGAAGATTAACCAAGGCAAATATCAGCTTCAACTTCACATTGTCACCCAATTACTTAATCTCCCTGATGATCCTTTCGTCACCAAAGAAACCCAACATTCTTAGTCTAGTTAATATGGCAAATTTTGTGCCAAATTTGTAAGGAATCGTTAGACCACTCCAATAAATGCTAAAAAAAAATCCTTTTCCTTTAACAGATAAATAAACCGCGGCCATCCGCAAACTCAAAGTACTTTGCCACCTTTTCAAATTCCTACCATAGGGAAAAAGATATTACAAACCGATGCTAGCGACAAATTCTAATCAACCATCCTCATTGAAGAAACGCCTAATAAACAAAGGCATATTTGTGAATACAAGAGCGACGTGTTCACTACAGCAAAGCAACATTATCACTCAACATTCAAAGAAATTCTTGCAATTAAAAGAGGAATTGGTCGACATGGTTCTCTTAGTACACTTTCACGGTCTATCATCTCAAAGGCCGCCAAAATGATCTTGTTGACATGCTGTCCAGCCATTGCAACCTTCTAAAATGTCCAATCTATTTAAATGTTTCAGCCTTCTCTTTCTACTTGGGTCACTGATGATCCATTGGACCTCAGGCCTTTTGAAATAACCTAACTCCTCACAAATGACCTCCTTCACCACACTACCACCATAAAAGACAAATGGGTCTAAAAGTTCTTGAAGAAATCAAAACAATTCACCTACTCTATCCCTTCTTTCATATTTATCATATTGGGTGCATCAAAAGAAATTTCTCCATGATCCATTCCCTATGGTTCTTTTGGTATTTATTCCAAAACTACCATGTAGCCATTGAATTTAACGTCACAGACATGCTACAATGGTTTACCTCTTAAGTCCAATCCAGATCAACTTCTTACTACTAGCCCAGCTTAGAAAGCCCAGAAGGACAAATGACTACTCTGCTCTCTTAGTACTATGCCATGCCCGAATGATATAAAAATTTTCAAGCCATTCACTTGGCCCAATAAGGAATTCGAGCCCAACAAGGATGACTTCATGTCATCCTTGTTTTTACTAGGAAAAGTGTCATCATGGCTAACTCTAAACCTGAATACTTTCCCACAATTCAAGAATATAGAACTTTTCCATACAACCTTCCCAATCATAGGAACCGAAATCCCACTGAATATTGTGACTATCAAAGACACTTGGTAGAAATCAATTAAATGATTCCTCTAGACATCTGGCCACCTTTAACAAAGAAAACACCTTGGGAAGAGATTCTGCTTGATCATCAACAACAACCCATTAATCACCTTGGTCCCAACCAAACACCAAGTTTGCCTTCCACTCCTACTCAAATGCTTGCTTTAGACTTATCAATTTTGTATCATCCACTTTATGAGCAGGAACCAAACTTCCAACTACCACACAATAAGTACCAATCATTTGAAGAACTCGAAAAAGAATAGGAACAGGAAAAGATGATCAATATTGGCAAAAGCATTTCAAGAATAATTTTGATGAAGACCACTACCAGAGTGATAATGAATGTTGATCGTCATGCATGACATTTTCTTTTCTCCTTAGCTTTTTATTTAAACCAGTTTGTTGTTACCTAGCTGCAGAGGGTATGGTGCGTTTAATTTTCTAAGTGTGTTCTAATAAAATGTCTTTCTAAACATCTCTTCTTATCTCTTTCATTCTGAATCCTCCATGCAAAATATCATTAATGTCTTAATTATTAGACTAATTTTGAGTATTTCAAACCGTGATCTTAAATGGTCTTCACTATTAGAAGGTTCTTCCCGTGTGAGCATAAAATTCAAATCTGCTTGAGGCTTAGAAATGCCCGTTAGGACCAGAATACCTTGCTCTTGGTTGGAAAGGCCTTCTATATTTGGTATTAGAGCCAGTAGGCTTTGTAAAGTCTAGTATGCTCTCTGGTTTTGACTTTATGCTAATCTTTCATATCAAAACGACAAGGTAGATTATTAAAAAGTCCTCTTATGAGAAGCATAGTGATATAAATTGAAGGTTCTCCTCCATTCTTGGGAGAGTTTAATCTCTTTGGACATTTGTATTTTGTTCTAAAAAAGGATTGACTAAGATAGTCTATCAGGAATACTCATTTCTCTATATCTTTTAGTACATCATGATCATTTTTACGTTGTGATTCTTTAGCAAAAGAGATATTAATTCATTCCATTATGTTTTCTCATCAGTCATCTAAGTGTTTCTCCTTTTTTTCTTCATCTTCTACTTCACTTTTAGCATCTTCTAGCTTTACTAATCTACAAAAAACCCATGCATATAAAATCTCATCATTATATGAGATTGAATATTTCTCATAATCAAAATCCTTTACCCTTCATAAACTTTCTTTTCTTAATCTATACCATGTGCATAAAAATCCTCTATCTTCACTTACATATATTATTAAAACCCTTATTCATCCTCTTTATTCGAAAGTCAAGAAATACGTTCAGTGCAGCAAATTTAATGCTCATCATCTTTTGGTCACTTAAGCAGAACAATTTGTTACTATAGATCTCCCAAACTTTCTTATCTATTCATGGATCAAAGATAGGTATTCACATATTCACTTTGGCGAAATTAGATTTGCCTTCACCTATCATGCTAGAAAGGGTCTCCCTGTTACATCTCATGTTGCTTTTGTTGATATCAGATTCTCCAACTATGAGCATGCAGGTATTGGCACGATTCAGACTACACTCAATGCTGGTACAGTAATGGTAACCATGTTTCCTAACTTTAATATGGCTATTCAGGACCCACAACTGTAATCTTTTCCAAAGCTTCAAATCCAAATTGTTGGTGTTGTTTCTGATGTATCCATATATATGGCTACGTTACATTATCAGCTCATTTACTGAGTGCAGAATCATGACACGGACATTGCCCTACCCAATCAAACCAGTGACTCTATCTTTATCAACATGGAGACTGACCAAGTGCCCAACTGCACATATATCCCTATGCAAATCCAAAAAGCAAAACTACAGGAGCTTATGCCTTCCTCATGGATCACTTCTTACGAAGAACAACACTCTGCTCTAGTTAACAAACCAGTGCAGGTATCTTCTATAAAACCTATTTTCAATAGAACCAATAGTGGCAAGACAAAAGTCCAATTCGAGGTGGCAAGGTCATTTGATGTGGCATTTCCTATCGAGTTTGGTATCTCTTCCAACACCACAGAGGTTCATGCTTTCACGAAAAGTGGTAGTCCAATTTGGACAACCACACCTTATGATGCTACCACCAATAACTGTTAGTGTCCATACTGTTTGGAACAAATAAGGCCTTAGCGTCCCTTTCTCTCTTCCCATTACCAAAAGCTTAAGACTTCGGATGCTTTTGATGAAACATATTAGGCTAGGGTTCTTGGGTTTGATACCTTGAGGGGAGATCGACGTAGATATTAATTCATAGTCAAGTATACTAGCCCCGTAACCTTAGAATAACCATTGTCTCCTCTTTCTGGATGGGACTCTATGATGGTGAAGGTGATCCACTTCCTTCTCTTTCTCCATCTTCTCCTCCACCTATTTTGATGAACCAACCTCCCACTCCTCCTTTATTTCCTCCCGTTGAACCTTATGAACATCCGACCACTAAAGAAAAGCGACTTTGGAAAATAAAACCAACTAACAGAAATTCCATTGGTGAGTTACAACCTCTTTTTTAAGCTGAAGCAGCTCTCAATTGGTAGGCAAAAAATGCAATTGCTCAAGATGCCAGGTTACAACAGATCTAGTACTCTACAATTCGGATTGAAGCCACTTTATTTCAATAAAAATGTCCTCTATAAGCATTATAACAACACATAATCCAATTGTATCAGACAATAATGCTCCACATCTAGTACTTATTGCTCTTTGATTATGATCATAGAAAAATAAACCATTTGAAGGCCCAACTAGCTACCCTCATAAGCCAAATGGCTTAACAACAACAACAATAATAACAAACTCCTACAGTACCTTATCCCTGGTTTAATCTAATCTAATATCCAATACCGTATCCAGTAGTTTTTTAAAAATCTTATGGCCTTTACCTACCTCCCAAATGCCTATATTGTGCAAGTATTCAACCACGTTTCAGTTCATAACCACCAAATGATCATCACACCTAGAAACTACTTGGTCGTTCGCAGATGTGGCTTTATTCATTTTCGTGCCGTAAGTTTTCACCGACCTGTCAACCCAGCATGCAATAACTTGATTACACGTGTTAACGTCATCGCGTTCTCAGACATGGGCGGGGCAAGGGACCCACTCAATCACAGCGCGTGGGATTTATGTGCAGCGGGCACACTAATACAATTATATAAATGCAAATGGCTAACACCGTAATTTATTAGCAACCGAGGGATAGTACCGGAATTTGAATTATAACATTTTATTTTATTTTATTTTCTCTCTTAATCGAAGGTCGGGGACAGGCCCTTGCACAGAAAAGAATAAAAAGCAAAGCAGGAGAGAGGGAGAGGAAGTAAAAGAAAATACAGCGCGAGAGAGAAATAATTAGATTGGACCAAAGGCTTAGGGTCCTGCGCTGGTAATGGCAGTCAGGGTTTTCTATTGATGCTTCCGAACCTTGGAATCTCCCGCCTTTCTTTATTTACTTCGTCTCTGTCACTATTCCGTTTTAAAACCCTAATTTTTCGCGTTTCAAGTTAATTACTTCGATTTCAATTTCTCTTAAATTTGAGGCTGGAATTTGAATCGAGGAGTAAGAGAGAGAAGAGGAGCTGCCATGGGCGCGCAAGAGAAGTCTCAATCCAACGCCAACCCGATGCAGGTTGGTATTTTTGCCCGAGAATTGAAGTTGCCGCTTTCTTGTTTTGATTGATAGTGGTTTGGACACTTAAAGTGTTTGATTCTGTTGACTTTTATAGAATAGGCGTAGTAGTTGTTCTTATTATGTTCGACTGGGTTTTGCGATACCCAATTAATCGATTATGCTTTGAGTGATTGTATTTGTATAGCATGAGCAACTTGTAGTTGTTTAAGATGGTACCAGGTGTTGTGTTGTACAGTGGAATACAGAGGATATAATGGGTTAACATGGGATCTAAGCTTGTTGATTTGTTATATATGGTTGATGAGTGTTCCTTGTTTGTTGGAAAGGGAGAGATTGCAGTATCCTTTTTGTTGTTTGGGAGTAGACAATGTTTTGAAGTTGGTAAGTTTTGGCCTTCACTAGAATTGAGTGCGGTTTCAGCTTTAAATAGACGTATGGCCAGTGCTGTGAATGGTGCGCTATATGCACTTAGAAATATTCAAACAGTTACATCTGAATGTGAGCATGCAACGCATTGCGAGACAGTTGGAGGGGCAGTTTGATACCAAGACTTAGGGATAATGCATGTGGCTTGTTTGAGTTTGAAGCAAGTTTTTAGATTCATCTTCACGCTTAATTTAGTAGGGCTTGGACTTTATGACATGCTTGGAATGGTTTTATTTCCATTGGTGGGTCGGATATTTGTGGCTTGTCACTTAGTATTGTGAGGATACTGGAAGCTTGTGTTTTTTGTCGATGCATGAGTTGTTGGTGTGAGAGTTGTCCGTACATGAGATATGGGTCCTTTTTGGAGCAGGTTTTACTGTAAAGGACAATTGGTGATGCATACTGATGTAATTTAGCCATTATTTCCTTCCATCTATTTTTGGTTGGTATTGTTTACTAGTGACTGCCTGGTTTTGTGACAATCACCAAATCTTAAGAATAAATGGTCCCGATAATTTCATGAAATATATTATCCCTTCGGAGAGCAGTGGTGTGACATTTGGATTTACAAGATTGGTAATATTTAATGCCTAATTGAATAACCATCGCACATTGCTAACATGAATTAAATGTCATTTTTAATGGTCCTATTTATTGCAGAGAGCACTCAACATTCATAAATCTGCCATTTTTTCTTGTTAAGATTTATACCAACCTTTAGCTGACTCCTCCTTTCTGTATCTCTTTGAATAATTCTATTTTTATATCACATATGTTTGACTTTTGCTTGTTACAGATTTTAGAAGGGCATCTATATTATTTGTACAAATATAAACTCATGTTTGGTGAATTTCTCTCAATCTTGTTCTTGTTAATTATCAAAAGAAAAGAATGTTGTAATACTCACATGCAAACGCACACTGGAAACTCTATCTTCTTAATGATGTTCTTTTGTGTTGAAAGATATGATAGGTTTTTTTGAGACTATTAAAATAGTCAGCTGGGGAACATCCTTTGAGGAGATAAGAACTTGTTGCTGAAGACACAAAATCACTTTGTTTGGTTATAGAACTAGTGCATACCAGATCTGCTGTAGCCGAGTCTATGCTTAAGCCTGTGAGCACCTACTTGCAGAAGACATACAGGTAGTTAGAAACAATTACAGACTTGGTCAGTTGGGTTTAGTGGGTGGCATAATAGTGTTGAAGTTTGAGGGCAGATGGGGAATTATCATGTTTAAGATTTGAAGTTTGGGTTTGCCAAATTTCCATAGATGGTTGCTTGCACAAGCCTACGAGCACTCACTCCCAGAAATATAGATGGTTGAAAGCATAGTAGATGCTTTGTAGCTGGTATTTGTCAGGTTGCACATAACAACCTTATGAACATGTATTGAAGTTTGATAACATGTGGATAATCCTATTGAGTTCCATGTCGCTATTGTATTTGAGTTACATTTAATTTTAAAGAGAGAAAAAAATGCCAAAGGGAAGCCAGTGCACTTTCATTGTTTGTCAAAGTTTTTGTTGCATTTGGGAAACTTAATAGAGTTTTAGTTTTGATTGTGGACTAGATGTGTGTGGTTTGATTGTCATAATCTCCTTTTCTTTAAACACATAAGGTTTGTGCTTCTGAGTTTCTAGTAGTACGATTTTAGCCAAGAAATTTTATTTTGTTGATTAGAAAATTTTAACATGTCACAGAAGATAGTTCTGGGAGCATAAGCAGTTGACTTAATTTATGTGGAGGATTACCTTGAATGTACTTGTGCATTGCTAATCTTGGCTCCATACTTTCACCATTATTTTCAATTTATGCCCATTATCTATCTGCACATTTTTTCTTGGAATGATTTTCTACTTTGTTGTTTTTGAGGTGAAGTGATTTTTCTGACATTTACAAGCAATAAGTGGCCCATTTCACATCACAGTATATATTCTAAATTTTTCAGCGGGTGAAATTCTATCGTTTGAACGACGATGGTAAATGGGATGACCAGGGTACTGGGCATGTAACTGTTGACTATACGGAGGTATGTTCAAACTTAATATAATTTAATTGTGTATGATTTTGGTAGAGAATTTCTATAGTCAATCGTTGAAGTGAAATTGTTGGAAGTTTGTTTCCTAGATGATTGATCAAAAGATGTCTTGCAATTTGACTAAAATGCAAATGTTATATGGCAGAGATCAGAAAATTTGGGTTTGTTTGTTATTGATGAAGAAGACAATGAGACAATACTTTTGCACCACATAAGCCCAGATGACATTTACAGAAAGCAAGAAGGTCCGTGTACGTTTCAGTTAATGATCTTTGTCTCGTTGTTTCCTATGAAGATGCCATCTATTAGCAAATATGCCTGTTGAGTTCCTGATACGGTTTTCTCTCAAGTGGTTCAGTTTGATTTGAAAAAATAGGGTTTAGAATATTGGACAAGAGTTAAGTGATTTGTATGCCTATTTCAGATACAATTATCTCGTGGAGAGACCCAGAATATTCTACAGAGTTGGCTCTTAGCTTTCAGGAGACCACAGGGTGCTCATACATATGGTAAGTAAATGACTGTAGTTTTCAGTTCCCTTTCTAGTTTAATTATTCTCAGTTGACATTTATGATCATAATGGTTGTTTCCTTTTACTCAGGGATAACATATGTAATGTTCAGAGGAACCTGAATTTTAATTCCCTCAACAGTAAGTGGCTGGAACCTTCAACCATGTAATGTTTACTTATCTTTTAACATCCTGCATCTTCAATCTGGTTGGAGTAACGCATCAAAAGTACTCGGGTATTGCCTTTTTCCAGTTGGAATGAAACATCATATATTAAGAAATTTATCAAATGATAGCTGACAGTGCGATTTATAATTTGTAGGCCTTTTTTAGCCTTGATGTAAAAGGTAACATGGGGATGACCAAAAGTATCCAATTCCCCCGAGATTGTTCTGTTTTGTGATAAATTGCTTAATTACAGAAAAGATTGCTGGTTATTTGGATTTTTTTAGAGGGTTCAAGACTAGTTAGTGGCTTGGATTTTGCTGAGAAGTCTTAATCTAACCTGAAACTTTTCCCTTCTTAGAACAAAGAACTAAAGTTGGATTTTTGTAGGGGGTTCAAGACTAGTTAGCATAAAATTCAATTCCTTCTGTGAATGTTCTTTTTTCTGATAAGTTTCTTAGTTGTGAAAAGACTCTGGTTTATTTGGACTTTGTAAAGGGTTCAATTCTAGTTAGTGGCTTGGATCTATTTGGAAGTCTTAATCTACCTTGAAGTTTTTCTTTATATCTACATTTAAAGTTCAATCTTTATCCTTCGAAGAAAGAACTTAAGTAAGAATTTTGAATTCTTATAAATTATTTCTCGAAACTCAAACATGTCTTTGACTCCAAAGGTATTGGGGGATCATAAAAAAAGGTAAGTCTAATTTGTTGAGAGACCATCATTTTCAGACTTCTTTGCCAAGAAAATATTTCTCATAAATATTTTCTATGTTCCATTCTATATACATTTTAATTGAAATTACCTTTTTTATTAATTTATTTTATTTCTGACTTGCACATTGTGTTAAAAATTGTCATTCTATTTTTTAAATCTTGTAGGTGAGACATTTCATAGCATGAACAGTGATTTGAGGGAATTGCCTCCTGTTGAGCTTTCTACACTTCCTTTAATACTTAAGGTTGTTATGAGTGCTTAAGTTTTTTTAACATCTATGTTTATGTATTTATTTATTTTATGCAACAAATTTCATCTTTTAGCTTTTTTGAATTGGAACTTTGGTTTAGCTGTATAATATAAACTTTGTGGGGGAAGGGGGGTGTCTGGTTTGGTGGGGAGTGGCATGTGCAGAGCTAATGTGGATTTGTGTAGAACTAGGTTGTTACAGTTCATTCAGAAGGGATGGTCATTTTCTACCTTTTAATTATCTCTTATTTGGTATGATCATCACATGTGATTATCTAGCTTAGTTTTATTAATTTTGCAGACTGTAACTGAGAGTGGCATTGCAGATCAGATGCGGCTGACGGAACTGATACTGAATGATGTAAGCTTGTTGAGGCTTTGTTGGTTTATCCAGATATTGTGGTTGCCGCCTATATAATTCTATTAATTGGCTTCATTTATCAATTGTTGAAGGTGTTTTGGGTGTGGTGATTTTAATTTTTTGTGGGATGTGTTATCTACTTCTTTGTAATTTAATCTGTTTTATGGATTGGCTTTATCTAACCTGTGTAGTGAAGTTGATTTAAGAAATTGAACTTTGTTCTTTAACCTTTATTAATGTTTAGTTCTAGGTTTTGGGTCTTTAATTGTTTACATAACTTATGTTCTTTATTTGACGTAATAAGGTTTTGCTTAGATATTAGTATGGACCCTGTTAAGTGACATTTAAACTCTTAATGCAGCAAGAATTTTTCCGGAAACTGATGGATCTATTTCGAATTTGTGAAGACTTGAAAAATATTGATGGCCTTCATATGATATTCAAGATGGTCAAAGGAATCAGTCAGTATTCATTATGCCTACGTCTTATTAGTTTAAGTTAAACACCTGATTTGCTTGATCCTCAGTTACTTATATTTTTGGTTATTTGCAGTTTTACTCAACAGTCCTCAGATCTTCGACAGAATTTTTGGGGATGAGTTGATCATGGATATCATTGGCTCTCTTGAGTGTGAGTTCCCATTACATATATGTGGATAGCAATCCTTTGTAGGAATGGT
Organism: Xylocarpus granatum; assembly: GCA_019650275.1. Classification (NCBI taxonomy): domain Eukaryota; kingdom Viridiplantae; phylum Streptophyta; class Magnoliopsida; order Sapindales; family Meliaceae; genus Xylocarpus; species Xylocarpus granatum. The sequence continues at coordinate 298,721 of BNST01000146.1, read as the reverse complement.
GTTTGAATATCAAATTTGTATATTTACTTACATGGCCTTAGTCATGGCATCATAGCAGTTAAAGTAAAACTTCAGGCATGGCCCATTCCCATAGTCCAACAGGCCACCATTCTGAGTAGTTAGTGCTGAATGTTGCTCTTGCTATTCCTTAATTGACATAACTTCCCTGGTTATTTTTATTTCATACTAACCCTGCACCAGTGTGCATGACATATTCTGGCTTTTGCTTTACTGAACTGTAAACATCCAAAATAGATTATGGGTGAGCATTAGGTGGTAACCCTTTTCATTGTTCATTGGGTTAATGCTAGTCGCACAAAATACCTGGGAGCTGCTCCTGGGCATGTGTTTTATGGGTCAAGTTTAGCTTGTCAAAGAGTGTGAAAAGTGAGATTTGATTACATTTGATTTTACAAAATCATATTTTTGTTGGGTGTATGTGAACATGATTAATGATAGTTCGTTGATGGTCTGGAATATACATCTTTATCTTTTGCTGTTAATTGATTGTAATAAACTGTTCTGAGATCTATATACAGATGATCCTGATGTTCCTCATGTCCAACACCATCGGAATTTTCTAAAAGAGCATGTTGTTTTCAAGGAGGTGACTATATTATCAACTGGTTATTTTCTTATTTGGATGGGTGTCGTCAGGGATTGAGGTTATGATGTTCAATGAGATGTTTTTGTATAAAGTCATCTGTAGTTCCTTATGTTTTTTCTTTCTTTTAGGCCATACCAATAAAAGATCCATCAGTCCTTTCGAAGATACACCAGACTTACAGAGTTGGTTATTTAAAGGTTTGGACTTTAAGCTTAACATGGTTTCTTGAATGTCTGTTTAATTGGTTTAATTCTCACCCTGTATCAGTTTTTTTTAGGATGTTGTTTTGGCTAGAGTGTTGGATGAGGCCACAGTTGCGAATCTCAATTTCATAATTCATGGGAATAATGCTGCTGTAAGATTTTCAAGTATTATGGTTCAATTCTTTTGAAGTATTTGTAATTCTACCTCTAACTTTAATATTCTCCTGTAGGTTGTGTCCTTGTTGAAGGATGACAGCACCTTCATTCAGGAATTGTTTGCAAGGTTGAGATCACCCACCACATTTGAAGAATCAAAGAAAATTTTGGTAATTGCTGATACCCAAATAGTTTTATCCTTTCATAGCTATGATATTGGTTCCGTTCAGCTGTAGTAATTGTTATATGTAATATTTCTTCTTAATACTGTGAGTAATTGTTTTCTGTATTTGGTCTCTCAACTATAAAACAAAGTAAATTTTTACAGCAACTTGTAGAATCATTTGTGTGCTTTCTGCTTATTTTGTTGAATTACTGTATTTTCTACTTATCTAAAATGACTTTTCTTTTTGTTTTTGGATTTGTTTTTAAACTGTTACTCTCAAGGCTTGAGGAATGTTTGATCCTGACAAGACTAAATATATAGACAGACCTTTATGTGAGAAAGCGGCTACACATCTTTCTTTCTTTGAGGGCATTATTCTTGAAAAGAGATACTGTTATAATGCAGCTTGCCTCTTGACAACTGTAACTTCTAGAAAGATATTTTCTTCTTCTCAGATTTATGATTGTGTAATTATATAATATTGATGCCAGCATATTGAAACAGGCTTTATGATGCTGGAATAAGATTTTTTTAGCAAAGTCCTTTTTTTTATGCTTAATTCATGTTTTCCTATCTTCGTATTGACTTTACTTCTTTGTTTCATGAAAATAGGTGTATTTCTTATATGAGTTTTGTAGTTTAAGCAAGAGCCTGCAAATGGTACAGCAGCTCCGGCTATTTAGGTAGACTATTGTAAAATTATTTGTCTCTAATTTTGGTCTCTGATACTTCATAACTATTTCTTTGAGATAGTAAATCTTGTACTGAGTATTTGCAATCTTAAGAGCCAAAGTTTTAAATTACTGCAGGGATCTTATGAATGAAGGCATCTTTGACATTGTCACTGATGCCTTGCAGAGTCAAGACAAGAAGCTTGTATTAACTGGGTAATGGTGGCACTTGAATATTTGTTTTATCACTTACCTTGCTTGCTTTAGATCTTATTCCTTTCTATTTAGTCCTAACAATAGGCCATTCTAATGGATGCAGGACAGATATCCTCATTCTGTTCTTGAATCAGGATCCAAACCTTTTGCGTTCTTATGTTGTTCGGCAGGAGGGAATTCCACTTCTAGGACTCCTGGTATGGGTCTTGTTAATTGGATGATCATGTGATATACGGTTTCTGGAATTCTCTGTCCACATAATAAACAAGCATCCATGTAATCCCTATGTAAACTGAAAAGCTAATTCTGCATAGGAAAAAATTACCATCGGAAAGATTGAAGGATTGTATGACATAACACTAGTTAGTGGCATGCTTTTTTTTATGCTCTTTTATGTTGATTATATGAAAATTGTGGTTTAGTACAATGGTAAACATTTAGTTGAAAAGGTAATCAAATTCCCAGTAACTGTCCCTAAGATGATCCAGCTGTTCTTAGCCCACAAAAAAAATGGTAAGTCTTATTTGCTCATTTGAATCCAGTTAGCAACGTGGTGGTGATCTTCATTTGGACAATTGTTATACTGCAATATTAGTGAAAATGTATATAAGTTGGTTATCCTTCTTTGGAGAGAATTTAAAGTCTGATCCCCAAGAATCAAGCAGTTCTTGACCTTAGGAATATTTGTTTATTTATTGAAGATAACTAATTTGTGTTTGTTTGCTTATAGGTTAAAGGAATGATAACAGATTTTGGGGAGGACATGCACTGCCAGTTTTTAGAAATTCTCCGAAGTTTACTGGATTCATACACATTGTCAGGGTCTCAGGTACTTGCTTTATTGTTATTTTCACTTTCCTTTTCTGCTGAAGTATTTTAATTGATGAATGATATTTGTGTATGAACTTCACAAATTGTTATTGTTGATTAATATTTTGCTTCTTTCTGTGTTATTCTTGACAACACTGCCCTCCCATTTGTCATTTGCTCTTTTGGAATTGATTATGCCTTCATTGTACATTGCCCAGATTACAAGGTTCTCAGATTCTCTGTCCATGTAAACCAAGCCTGAGCTTTAGTTCTTTGCCTGGCCTTATTATTTCTTTTTCCAGGAAGAAATGCCTGACCTTGCCCTCTCTTATTTCTACAAATTCTAAATTTTAGGTGGTGAAATGTTCAGTCGCGTCAATTGATTGTTTTTTCATCTACCACCATGTCATCTATGTCAGGGGCTTTGGTTGCTCAGTACGTGTACTGCCCATGTGCTATAAGCTTGACTTTTGTCCCTTGTTAACACTATTTGCTTTTTCCTCTTTATAATTGAACTCACTAGTAAGTTTATTAATTTTATTTATTAGTCTTAATTTTAGTTTTTACAGCATATTACTTGGTGATAAATGTGGTGACATATTTTGTGTGAAGTTAATCTCGTATTTAAGTATAGTTCTTTATTGCTGTATATGACATCCTTTTTGGTTATCATCAAAAGTTCATGCTTTTATAGCTGTAGTGATTTTGGATTTAGAGTCTGCAACACATTTGAGTTTATTTATGCAGGTGTAACAACTCGAAAACTGATTTGTACTTTGTTTTATATATACATATATATATATATATACACACATATATATATGTGTGTTGAATAGTTGGAAAATTTTGTCGGTTGAACTTTCATGAAAGATTTGAGTTTCTTTTCTCCATTTGTGTTCTATTAGTACTTGGAATTAATGTTGTCATTGAGCATTTCATCTTGTTTGCATCTGCTGCAGAGGGATACCATTATTGAGATCTTTTACGAGAAGCATTTGTCTCAATTAATTGATGTTATAACAGCATCATGTCCTCCCAAAGGTGTTGCTCAATCAGTTGGTGAATCTACAGCAAGTAGAGGAATAGTGAAAAGCATGAAGCCTGAAATACTGTCAAACATCTGTGACTTGTTGTGTTTTTGTGTTCTGCACCATCCTTATAGAATAAAGTAATGTTTTGTATCCTGTTTCTGCCGTCTCCTGGAATTAACTCCTGCTGCTTTTGGAATTGATATTAATGGATGTTCCTTTTCTGCTTGCAGGTGTAATTTTCTTCTTAATAATGTCATAGATAAAGTTTTGTTACTGACACAAAGAAGGGAAAAATATCTAGTAGTTGCAGCTGTTAGATTTGTTCGCACAATTCTCTCCCGCCATGTAAGTGCATTCGTTTTTATCATTTTATTTGTAGTCATCACAAGTAGGAGTTTTTAAATTGGGAAGAAAGTTGAGGATACCATGAAGATGAGAGATATTGATTGTGACCTTTATTTTTCCATCTTGGTCAATTATTGTTAAAAACCATCTACATGCAAACAACAAAAGCAAGAGCAGATGTGCTGTAGCCGGGCTTATGGTAGAAGGCCTGGAAACAGTCAAAATTATGTCTGCAGATAATAATTATTTAAAATTTTGAAGGTACAGAGGATGACATTAAATTAGGTTTTCTGATGGTTGAATGTGATTTTTGCAAAGAATCTAATTTGTTGGTTAAAGTACTGTAGCCACTTTTGACATTTAAAGACTAACTATTCTCTTTGTTGCCTGCCATCCCCTTCTCTGTTTTATGGTATTTTTGTTTGACAAGTTTGTGTGATTCTGCAGGATGAACATCTGGTAAATCATATTGTTAGGAACAATCTTCTCAAACCAATAGTAGATGCCTTTGTTGCCAATGGCAATCGGTATAATCTGCTGAACTCTGCAGTTTTGGAACTGTTTGAGTACATCCGCAAGGTGCCCATCTTTCTGCGCTCATCCATGTTCTCATGATAATCTTATTTTACATGTGAACGTTTTTGTTCATTTATGACTTAATTTCATGCAGGAAAATCTGAAGTTGGTGGTGAAATATGTAGTTGATTCATTCTGGAATGAGTTGGTTATTTTTGAGTCTTTGGCTTCCATTCAGTCTTTAAAAGTTAAATACGAGCAGGTATTTTCCACTCCCTGGCTTCACTTTTCCACTTCATTTCTAGTTTAGGATTTCTGGCCTTGACTAGTATGTTTTCAGTGCTTGGAAAATAATGGAACCAAAAGTAATGTTAATTCAGTGGACCCAAGAAAACGAATTGACGAGCGTGCATTGGAGAAAGAAGAGGAAGACTATTTTAACAAGGACAGGTATGTATTATTCTTCTAAACATAGCAGGACTTAAAACATTTTGCCAATTTTTTTTCGCTATTACACTGAACTTGAATTCATAAGCAGTGACGAAGAAGATACAGCATCTGCCTCACACATCCAGGGGGCTCAGGCCGAACCTGTTATATCTAATGGAGTTGTTCTAAGCTGCACATCATTAAGGTATGGTAATGGCCTCATCCTGGACAATTGACCCAAAGCATCTTACTAGAGTTTGCTTATTGAATATTTCATGTTTTTGATTTGTAGTCCAAGATCTTGTGGACTAGTCGACTATGAAGATGATGAAGACGATGAAGACTACAGACCACCACCTAGGAAACAGTCAGAAACTTCAGAGGAGGATGAAGGAACAATGCAGTCTCTGAGATTGAAACGCAAATCTGCTTCTACCAAGGAAAAGGAGCCTGAGCTAGTAAAGAAGCAGCGGCTGGGTAAAAAATCCCCCAAGTCAAGAGACAGTGTATTTGCTGCCTTGTGTTCAACACTAAGCCAGGCAGTGCTACCAGGCAAGAAAAATGCTAGCAGCACACAGTTAGCTCCTCACCTGGCTGATGGGGGCAAAGGCTTAGGTGAACAAGAGGATGCTGCTAATTCTCTAAATAGTAGTGATAACAGCAGCAGTTCAGATGACAAAAATCATAGAGAAAAGGAGCCTACAGCTTCTAGGAGTTGTTCTGATTATGTGCATGCTAGTTCAGACAATCAACAATTAAGTGGTGAGGACTGTGCGTTGATACCACCCAAATCCTCTCCAGAAATGGCTGTAAATGGATCTTAATTATCATTCAGAATCAACCGGCAAGGTGACTTATCTAATACTTTTTTATTCAACCCATGGATGTTAGCAGTCGAGATGTGATCAACCAAAGAAGTGAAGTGCTTTGAAAGAAGAATTTTTGTTTTCAATTGATGGTAGGCGAGTATAATCTGTATAGTGCCGCCTAGGGGCTGGAGGAAATTCATGCTTCCTATATAGGCCTGGTTTACCCTCTTTGCTACATCTTTTTGCTACTGCAAGCCAAGTTATTGTTGCTTCTGTAAAACATTTATCAGCGTTCTTTGTTTAATTTTTTTTTCTATTTCTGTCTCCAATACTTTTTTGGTTCCTCTAAAGTTCAGCTTTGTGAACTCTAATGATAGAAAAGGGCATCAATACATGCCCTGCATAGTGTTTCCTTTGCTGTCAGTTGTGTTGGTTGTGTGGTTGATATACAGAGAGATGAAGGTTGGGTTTAGGAAGTTGGTTGAAACACCAAATTTTCAGTTGTAGCAGAACCCCCTTTGTAAAGCAGAACTATCAGTCCTCCGAACTCAAGACTCAAGACGTTTCAAAGACCTTTTCCATCCATTTCATATGCAAAGTTCAAATTTGTTGATCAGTTCTGTATGTTTGTTCTTTGATCATTTTCTCACTTTTAATTTGCTGGCTTCTGTTAAATCACTCTCTTTTATTACTAAAGTCTGTGTGTAGATGTTACGAAATTTTTTATTAATAACATAAAATGAATTTCGAAAATTCAAAAAAGAGATTTTAGAGTACCAAGCAGCGAGTACCCTTGGAGAGCTAGGGTTCTTTATCAAGAAGAGCAAGATAAGGACCCAACGAATAGGATACTGAAGGAGGGATGGGAAGGAAGAGAGGATATTCTGACGGGCAGTATGAAACTTCAGAAAGGAAAAGCATTCAGTTCCCGTTAGGAGAAGGAACAATCATCTGCTTTGCTTCATTCTTTGACTGCTCTGCTCCCCCCCCAAAAAAAGAGAGACTGACTCTTACTATCCCAATTCAGGAAGACAGAAATCGCTGGCTGTACCAAGAAAGGCATGGGAGTTTTTGGGCGTGTCATCTCAAATTTGAAAAATCGAATCAAAACTGACCCAGTGGCTACTCCCAGCAGCCACTGAAACGTGGCGAAGTGAATTCTTGGAGTTGCCGCGAAGTCCGCTTTCCAGTTACTTCATTCGCCCAAACATCTTGAAGCGTCTCAGTGTTGTTGTAATCCTAACCTCTATCAATTATTTCCCTGAAGAAGGAGAAAGCATTGCTACGCCAAACTAGCCAAAGAAAAAGAAACGAGCAACAGCAGCAGCAGTAATTTGGAGACACGCTCTTTGTTTAATGATTTTCTGGGCTTTCATCCTCTTCTCAATCGAATCGCTGATAGCTTCGTCAAAGCCGCTGGGGTAACTTCTCTTCACTGTTTCTCTCCCTCTATATTATGTAAAAGTTAGCAGATACAGACGGCCGCATGAAATATAGACTCAGGATATGCTTGTTTTTATCTGAATGGTGCTACTGTACTGTAGATTGGAGCAGCTCAGGCTGTTTCAATGGAAGCTCACTTGACACTGTTGAGGGTAGGATAAGGATGAGTTTATTGTACATGTACATGCACATGTCTTTGTTCTTGATTTATTGATTTATTGTTTGATGATTTTTGTGGGATTTTGATGCCATTTTATTTAAGGTTCAGGATTTGATTCAAGTAATGATGTGCCAGATATGGGTGGTGCCAAGAAGCACCCCTTTCCCAACCTGAAAGGTGCTTGCTTAAATGCTCGATTGCTTAGGTAATATATATTATGAAGTAATGAAACTTACAACTATTAAGGATTATATAACCAGCGGAAAATACATCTTGTCTTTTGCGGGAGAAACCAGGGGAAAATGTATTGAAGCGATGGTGAGTTTTCAAAATAAATGAACTGGCGTCTTGATTGCTTGCTTATTCTGTTTTTGATTTTTGTCCTTGATTAAAATGTTTTACAGGTGAACAACACCGAGAAGGAATCTTTACGGTGGGGTAAGTTCACTTAACTGTCTATTTGAACTAATTAATGATTGTCTCTGTGAAACGTCTTTGGTCTAATCTAAGAAGCTTTAGTTGTATAATATCTGATAACACTGTTAGTTCAAAGGCTTGTGAATAGATATGTCTGTAGCTTCGCTTAGATAATTAGACAATCTCTGATTCCTTTATATGGACATGAGCATCTTTCTAATTAATAGTTTATATAAAAATTCAAATTACAAGACGATCATGGACTCCTAAAGTTCATCGCTATTGATGAACAACTTGCTAGTTTCAAATTAGGAGGAAATTACGATCCCTATTCACAAACAAATTAATAACAAGTATAAAAAAATTCATATTGGGAGATAAAATTTAATGGTTTAAAAGATAATAAAAAGTAAATAATTTAATAGCTTGTGGCCGGAGCAATAACAGGACCAGCATTAGCACTTACATCGGAGAGCAGGTTGTGCAGTGCGCCATTACCGGAGCTGCCATTTCCACCGCTGCAAATCTTGTCACGGGAATATTCTGAGCTTGGATTTACAGCCTGCCTGCTCTAGGAATTTCGTTGCTTTTTCCTGTCGTGTTTAGTGTAATATGACATACATTATATCATACAAAATCCCTGGTACTACTATTTACCAAGAATGTTATTAGTTTTTCTAGGATTTGGGCTGATCTGGTTTTATACAATGAATTTATGTATCTTTTTGCCCTTCAATGCAAGTTTGAAATATGATAAATTTAAAATAAATTATGTAAAATATTTAAAATTAAAAACGAGATTAGTGATGGAGTTTAATCATTTGTATCAAATAAGTCCATGTAACAACTGAAATACCATTTATTTATTACAAAATTGATGTGGGTGGTGGTGGGTCACAGAAAGGCGCGAGAAAGAATTCAATACTGTTGGTCAGGACAGGGATGTATTTGATATAAATGGATATATTATGTATTTAATTGTCAATGTGTAAGATCACAGGGACTTATATGTTATTACTCCGTTCGTCACTGATTACGCCGACTTTGGACCGTTGTTTACGGTCCTGATTTTTTTATATATACGGAAGACCGCACACGCACGAAGAATCATTCTGCCACAGACGACGACGCGTGGAGAACCTGTTTCTTGGTCTCTGATATTTTCGATCTGGCTTCAAGGTACGAATCTACCTCTACGTTCCCATCGCTTGTTTCGCATCTCTTGGGTTTCTGTGAGGTTTTAATTTGATCGATCAATTTTCTAGGGTTTTCTTTTAGGGTTGTTCATTCGTTTGGCTTATGTGAAAATTGATAACTCAGGGTTTTGAATTTTAATTTTTGTTTATTTTTAACCCTAGACTAGATTTTTTGTATGCGAATTTTGCATCAATTATTTTCTTTCTTGAATGAATGATTTTCTTAGTGGGTAAATTTCCGTTTTGGAAGAAGATCTGTATGTTCAATGCTTGAAATATTGAAGTTGTGTGCTTGTGGTTTAGAATATTGCGAATGGTTGTTGCTATTGATTGATTGAATTAAACAATTTTTCGGTGCAGTGGGGAGGTTTTTGATTGATAGGCAGTGGGGAGGTTTTGAACATGTCAAGTAAGAAGGAAGAGAAATCTCAGGCTGCAGCTGAGAGGATCAAAGCTGCAGCCTTGAGTGCGGCTAAAGGTTTAAGTCGTGCTCAGGCAGAGCGGGCAGCTGCTGCAGCTGCCCGGAACGTGAATGCATATGGGCAGAAGGAAGAAGGACCCAGCAGATGGCAAGAGAAGAGGGAAGCAAAGAGGCAGATGTACTTGATGAGTACTGAGAAGGCAGTGAGATTGGGTGAAAGAAAAGACCTTAAGTCTTCTATGTCTGGTATTGGTGGCACAGCTTCACAGTGCCAGAAATGTTTCCAAACTGGACATTGGACATATGAATGCAAGAATGAGCGGGTTTATATGTCACGACCATCACGGACCCAGCAGCTTAAGAACCCTAAATTGAAGATGAAGCTCTCGATCTCTTATGATTTGGATAACCCAGATGTCGAAAATGAGACTGCTGAAAAGAGTTTGAAGAAAAGTAAAAGGAAGCATCGCTCTGATTCAGATTCTGGTAGTGACAGCGAGGCTTCGGTCTTTGAGACAGACAGTGGTTCATCATCAGTAACTGGATCAGATTATTCTTCGCCTGAGAGTAGCTCGGACTACAGTTCATCCTCTGATTCAGAGGAAGAGAGGAGGCGGCGGAGGAAGAAAAAGAAGCAGAGGAAGGGACGGCGTAGGAGGTACAGCTCATCGTCTGAGTCTTCTTCTGATTCAGATTCAGCATCAGAAACTGATTCTGATGATAGGAGGAGCCGCAGGAAGAGCAGGAGGCACAACAGAAAGCGCTAAATGAGGCAACATATATGCTTTCAGGGCCAAGCTGGCTTTACTTTATCTTTTTCATTTACTTTATATGAGAATTTCCATTGGCTTTGTATGCACCTTCTGTTAGTTCATGGAGCATATTAAGATCTTAAAGAATGATGCGGATTGAGATTTGAGGGTTTTAAAATAAATTTACTGGATGTTCCCTTTTTTTCTCCCCACTGTTTTGTTATTATGTAATAACTTGTAGTCACAGTAGGTTTTTCTTTTTTTTTCCTTTTCTAATTGCAAGCTGTTTTGGGTGCATTTTTTAAATTTCTTGAACTTGATCATGCATGTAAACAGAGAACTGCCATATTATATTGATGGTGACTTGAAGATACGCAGATTGCAGGAGACTCTTATCAATAGTTTGTTTTGAACAGGATTGTTTTGCAGTTACTAAACTGTTTGTATTCTTACTGGGTGGTTGCTATGCCGTGTGACTTTCCTTTGTATGCACGGAATTTCACCATCCATCCTGTTACAAATTCAACATGCCCTTCCGTTGGCCGGAGCATCTGGATCGAATCACTGGAAATTCTTTTTGTATCTAACAATTTTTCGAGTCTTGTGGATGGCTGCAGACGAGAAAAGTAAGTTTCTACCGAAAGCATTGGTTGCTAAAATTGAATACCGGAGTTATTCAGCATTTGTTCTGCTCCACTACACCTAAACCAGGATCAGAACAAGAGCATTTGCGTACCTTGATTCTTCCACAACGCCCTCGTAAGACTTTACCCTTGCATTAGCTTTTTGTTAATGCTGTTGGGAGGACCATTCATCTTTCGTCAGAACATGGCAGAAGAAGAACAGCCATCGAGAATCTAGCTTTCGCCTAGGTCCTGGCTTCGTCAACTTCTCAGGCCATTTCTGGTTATTTCCCGAAGCAAAATAATGTTTATGCAATTCTTTACATAAAAGAATTAATTCCCATTTTCTTGTCTAAATAATTTTTACGAAATGTGAATAATGTATGAGCATAAAAGAGTTCGACAGCACATTCATGAACGAACCATTAATTTGTTTTATTCTTAATCATGGGAAGTTACAATTGAGTCCTGCACATTGTGCTACTACAATTTTCTATCGGCGCGCTGTTGGACACCAATTGCCCGCCAAAGAAAAACCCCGAACGTTCACTGCCTCTCCATCTTTCGCCGTCTATTTTTCTCTCTCTGCAAGTTCACCAAGATGAGTACCGTGAAATTATGCCGCGAATGGTCGGTTGCATGCATAAATCCGCATTCTTATTTCTCGCTCATTATCTGTTCAATTGTTATTGTGGGTTTCTTTTCTCGTATGTGTGATGCAATACTTAGTTGGATATAATTTTGAATTTCAGTAACAACATTCTGTATCCAGAGGAAGATAATGAGCAGAAGATCCTCCTCTAGGCTTGCTCAACTGCAACAAGCAGGCAATTTCTCTCTCTTTTTCTGTTTTTCTTCTTTAGCTGCCATATCTCGATTAGGCTCAGGTTCTTTCTCCTTTTTTTTTCCCAAACATTTTTGTATGTGCCGTGTTTCATGTAATTTTTCCCTTTTGATTTAGAGTTGAATCCATTACAAACCCTAATCTCCTGTACTTGCGTTGTCGCTCATTGTTTCTTTTTGAGTTTATCTTACATTCTTAGCTACTAATTGGTACGGTAATTATGAGACTTGTTAAGTGCTATAGCTTTAACATTTTAGCATCCGAAAACGACAGGTCATGGTATTTTTCCTTGTTTTAAAGGGGGTAATTTATCAATTACCAGTTTAATAATTGCTATTTAAGCCTCTGTCTTGTTTTGGGGAAATGTATCCTTTATCTGGGGCCTTTTAGATGTTATTTGTACTTTTGTTTTTTTCTTCTGCATTCATTTGTTATAGAACTGTGGGTTTTAATTCATTTGATTGATTCAACATTAACTTCCAGAGTATTAACTTAAAGTATACAAGTAATTTGAGACTAGTTCCACACATTTTCTGTACAAATTTTCTTGCAGTTTGACGCTGCTGCAGATTATTAATGGAAAGTGATTGTAGGTTTACTCTGGTGCTGTTTAATTACTTATTTGATTCTCTAATTCTGTACAGGAGGTTGCTGACAACAACCACGTCTATATAAACGAGGTACATCACTGTTGTGGAGCGCACTCAAAAGTTTTTGCAGGATGTGGGGGCAGATCCAACTCTTCCTCGAACTAAAGATGTTGGTTGTGTAAAGTGCCAGCATGGAGAAGCCGTGTTTTTCCATGTCACCTTCTTATTTCATTGATTTTATTGTTCATATTGTTATTGATATTTGGTGTTATGGCTTGGGGCAATCATTGTTTTAAGTCTTTCCTTTTCTTTCTGCTTCCTTATTGATGTTTTTCTTTTCACTTAGAACAATGCTTCAGCTCTGATAGTGGCTTGGGGCAATCATTATTGTAATGGTGCAATTTGTTTGTAGATCTATTTCCTTGATATCTTTTTCAACAATGTGTGCTTTGCAAGTATATCATGCTGGTTGCTTGTTATTGAAACATAGAAGTTGTTTAACAATGTTTTTTTTATGTGCAGAAAGCAAAACGGAGCTCTTGGTTTGATATTGCTTCATCTTTTTCTGTCATTTTTAGTCCTCAACATGGAAAGTGCCGTCTGTTTAAGAAAATAGGTCAAAAAAAAAGGTCCACTTTAGCAGTTCTACCTAGGCAATATAACTAGAAGACATTCTTTCTAACAGTAGGAAAGTTCCCTACTCCTTTGTATATGCTTGCAATGTTCTATAGCTAAAGTTTTGTTCCATCAAACGAACTTTTGATTTTTTTCATGTTTTATATCAGCTAGGGGATTGCTAAAATGTTTAATGTTTGTTGGATATTGTTTGTTATATCCTTGAAATATAGTTAGAAAATGTTTCTTTCTATCTGGTTTTATTCTCCTCAAACAATTGATATTGCTTCAAATTTTATTCTTGTTTTTTGGTGCAAGGACATGCATGTCTGCGCATATACATACTAATGAACTTCTATGGTACTCACATTTGTGTGTTGATGTGTTTAGTGATCGTATGCTGGCTCTTAGCGGTGGTCGAGAACCACAAAAATTTAATCGAATTTGGGTAACCATACGATTGAGAGGACCTTTGGAATTCATGAAGAGTAAGTAATCACTGTAATGCTTCCTCTAAGGCCATGCAATTTATGTACTTTTGCAGGGTGTTAAGAGGGAAGGAAGGTATGACGCTGTTGTTTGTGTACTGCAACCAAGCTGTGGCCATCGGTGGAGGGAATGAGAGATTTAATTACACTTAAATTCTGTACTAACACCACCCTCATGCTTTATGTTGTCTGTAGAACGCGGATAGAGATTACCCAGTTTGGCAATTGAGAATTTGTGTTTCATTATTCATGTTACCACGTTCTCTCTTCACTGCAGCAAATATATCATGATTTATGTTATGCTAGAAGACCCTGTAATCTCTACTCCATTCCATATGCAACTATGTACCATAACGAAGTGTTTTTCCCTCAAGAAACAAGGAAAACTATCAGACAAGACCAAAATATCAATAATTTCTCCTTTTTCTTTTTCCCTTCTGTTAACAATCCAGTTTCTGTACAACAATGAATCATTCCGGTGGAAAATTTTCCACAACCAATTAATTTATACTGAGATCGTTCCCCCTTCTAAGAGGAATCCACCTGAATACTAACCAATTCCCAAAATTGGACCAAAGGGAAAAAGAAACAAGGAAAAAATAAAAAGCCTTGTAATGCATGAAAGGAAATGGTCTGCATAAACCAGTCTGAATTGAAACATCTATATTCCTTCCGAAATAAGATTCTGCATTGGACGACATAACTGAAACGTCATGCTTCACTGCCCCGACACTTCTATAGTAGTTGTTCTCTAACCTAGACTGGATCACTTCCAGAGGTAATGGAACAGGAAACCTGCAAAAATTTCATGGATCCAAACATCATCACCACCCAAATTTTACTCATGACAAAGTGTTATTTAAATTTCCACAGAAACAAATTGAGTTTACATGTTCGTAAAATTGAACTTGTGTGAGACTTGCTTCAATTTTTGAGCCCCATATTGATCCTGAAACATAACATAATAATATTCAGATAAACCTTCGCTATACCTTTCCATCATACAGCATCACTTACACACACACACACACATCGCACGATACCTGCACTCTATTATCAGACAGCAGCTTATTTCTGCTATCATCATCAATTCGAGGTTGCTCCCACTGAGTATGAGCATCAAAAAGCTCCCAAGGACTATGTAGATGTGTTTCTGTGGGCTCAGTCCTTTACTGGACAGTATATCTTTCCCATGGACTGTCTGGAAATCAGAAGATTTGTTTGGGCTTCACGTACAGAATTCGGTCATCCCACCAGCTACCATCTTCCTCACCCCCATTTTCCCACCAGACTTTGCACTTATCTCTGCACGTCCAGTTTCTCCGAATAGCTGTATCAAACCGAGTTCTTTCAACAAGGAAGTCAGGGAAACCACTCACTTCAGGCAAAGTCAGTTTTGAGTGTTAAATCAAACACACTGGAGTTAGGGTCTACAAATTTGACTGCCATTTTGAAACAGCTATCCCCACCAGATCCTGATGCAGTGGCATATTCAAGGCTTTCAACTTCACAAAATTCAACCGCTCTTATGTTTCCCCTAAATGTTGTCCAGGGACCCGCTTCTCTTGAGCAACTATAATTTATATACTCTTGATGGCCCTGAAAAGTAGAGAAGCTCCCAAATCAACTATTTTGCTCATCAATCCTAAAGCAAAAAAGACTTGTACACAAAAATAAGTAGAAATTAATAAGAATACAATGTTTTATGAGCATCTAACTCACCTGCCTCAAATATACAATTTCATCCCCTAACTGGGGAATATAACGGGAACCCTCTTCGTGCATAGACAACAGTAGCCATGACCCATTTCTTGATGATTGCTGTGTCTTTCGCCAAGCTGTAGCTGTAGGACTTGAGTCACAGAATAAATAATTGCTTCTGCGGTTTCTTGTGGATCTCAATCCAACTGTCATCTTTGAACTTGATCCCTATTCTTCATTTGGAATTGGACATCTGTTTGTGGATCTATTTTGGGAGCTTATATAAATATCTGCGGGATGATTTTGTTGTTCTAAACTCAGATTATTGCTCAGAATATTTGGATTACGTGTGGACATCTTCAGGCCCATGGAATATGTCCTGGGAGACCCATCAGTTGTGCCTTCATTGAAATTATTGCTGCTAGCATTTGAACTTCTTTTGCCTATACCACCATAGTCAACTTCTGAATTAGTCTTATCCCTACTAGTCTTTGATCTTTGATAGACAACATCAAACATCTTTTTTGATTGTGAATGTGACCCAACAGCATCATGCAAAATAGATGTAGAATCTATCTGAGCGTCTAATTGCCAAGATCCATCAGTTCCATGGTCTGAACTAGTTCTATTTGTTTCATATCATACTCCAAGACTTCTGGACATGAATTATGTTTTGTGTCCAAAGAGCTCTCATCCAATGCATCGCATCCACTGTTCCCCAGATTTTCTACAGAAATATTTGGACTTTCAGCATCATATGAAATCCTTTTGAACTGTATTCTCAACCTAGTTCTAGTTGAGATTAGTGCAAGGATCTCTTTTAGTTCAGGAGGTTCATCAGTACCATTCTGATAGTGAACAGGATAGTTGTATACTCATCAGTCATGTTAACAACTTTCGATGATCCATCATAACATCTGAACTCACTGAAATCTGAGTGCTCTTTACCATTTACTTTGCCAGTCAAAATCTCAGAGTTCTTTCCTCCAAGATTTTTCAACTTTTACCGGAATTTCATTATTATCCTTCTTATCCGCACATTTTTCAGTTTCTAAACCATAAGATATCTCACTACCTCTTTTTCAGGTTTTACATGTCCGCTCACTTCACTATCTTTTCCTTTAGTATCATCAAGATGTATACTAGATTGAGTATTTGCATCTGATGGCATCATTTCTCCTAATCTCAACCCGTTTTGAAGAGCAAGCCCTGACTCCTCCCCGTCTAATTTTCCCGTCTTTGTATCCATCAGACAGGTTTACATGATCTTCAAACTTATCAAACTGCCCTCTCCCTTTTCTTTCCGTCAGGCTATAGTTTGCATCACCAGAAAAGCAACCCCAGGCAAGGGAGCTTACATGATTCCCATTGCCTTAGTTGCTTCCTGATGAGCATCAGATGATGTGCCCACCAAACTGTCAACCTGATCGCATTTATCTGATGTGCTGCCAAGCTCATTCTTATTTGAATCACGAACTGGCAATTTTAGGATCAATCTCCTTCTGCTTCCAGCATTCACATGAGATTCCGGGACATCAAGTTCAGTCACATTCTCAGATTCATCAAAGGAAACTTCTTCTCCTTCTAATGCCACCTTTGCTCATTTAGTAAAGATCCACAAGAGTCCTCACTCTTCAATATTTGAATCTTGCAGAGAACTTTCACTCTGTAATAATTCACCGTCTGATCGAAAAAATTAATATATAAAATGACAATTCCCAATACCATTGATATTCCCTGGTAAGCCAATGGGTATAAATGCCAATGACACAGAAGTATAAATAGCTGTTTCGTCAGCTGAAAGTTGAAAAAATTAATATACAAAATGACAATGCCCAAGTGTTAAAAGCTACTGGCACAGAAGCCTAAGAAAAAGCCACCTACAGGTCAGAAGCAAAAATGATCCCTTCCCCAGAAGAGTAGGAGCATCAGCTGCGTTAGGAGCATCTCCCCCAATCATGCCTCGTGATGGAGAGGGTGTACTCATTATCAATTGCTTTAAAAGCTTTACCAAATCATCCTTTTTAATGTGAGGATACCTGAAGAATAAAAAGATGAAATCTAATAAGCCAAATATTGTACAAGAAAATCATCTAAGATGGGACTGATGCAAACGTTGATATGCTTTTTAACTATATAAAGATGTTCAAGGAACAGTGCAACAACATATGAAAGAGACTATTGACTGTAACCAAATCTATGAACTTATAATTGGCTAAACATACAATAAAACAAGACAGGAAGCATATTGTATACCTCTCCACCAAGTTACTGTAACTCAATGGGAATGACAAGCCATCATCATTGTCATCCCAGCTGGCCACCCCATTCCTTGAATGCCAAGGATGATATCTCTGTGGAAGAAGCTGATGTTCAAGAAGTTGATTTCAAAATTGTCCACAGGTTCTGTGACATGGCCCCACTGAAAGGAAATGCATAATCAAAAAATAAACTTCCCTGAGGTCAATATCCACATCAGGCTCCACAGTATGCCTAGTTTTGCAATCTGCAACCTGAGCATTCCCATGCATAGCACTTGAAAAATTCAGAGGTTTCATTGCAACTGAAGGTGCATCACCGGAAGGAATGTACTTTGGAGAGCCATGCTTTCCTGTGAATTTTACAAACAAAAAGAAGAGGGGGAAAAGGAACCATTTAGTTAATACATGTCAGTAATACATGTGATAACAATATAATCAAGTTCTCCTTCAGCTATGCATACAAACAAGAAAATTCAAACCGAAAAAGGTCAGAAAAATTCTCCTCTCTCTCTCTCTCATCTTTGTAGCATCTTGAAGGATAAGAAAGCTACACTGGTCAGTCATATGAGCTGGGTGTGATGGGCATATCATTGGTGCCTTGCGTCTGAAAAGCAGTGCAGGACTGGTATGTGGCTCAGTTTTGTCCTTTTATGGTGAAATTAAAGTTATACAAGAGTGCATTATCAAGCGCAAAATGAGCAGCAGTTAAAAGTTCAAAGTTGAATCATGCCAGAAGGGGTTTAAACATTGAAGTTTTCTGTGGAAGGAAATGCGCACACCGACCATCATCTGAGGCAGCATTCTCCTTGGATGACACTCAACAAAGGATCTTATACATAGGTAAGTAGGTTAAAAGGGAAAATTCATACCAGACTGATATTACATGTACAAGAGCACTAAGAAACCAGCAGATAATCTTTCATTTGTGTTTCATAATTATCGCACATTTTCAGAGTTTGATGGCGTTGCCCCCTAATTCTGCTTCAGACCTTCATACTTGATGCATAGTGTTTCAAATCTGAGGAATAGACAAGATTCTCATAGCCTTGAGGTTCCTGAACCCAATTTGACCTAGATTTTAAACCGAATCTCTCTCTTCCTTTAGAATGAGGATTTTTCATTACCTTATGACTTACGCATGCATTTTTCAAATAAAAATGTTCCATCTGAGCCAAGTAATTCTCCTGAACCTAATCAACAAGCGGAAAACCTAAACACCAGGATCCTCATAAACCATAAGCCGAACCGAAAAAATAAAGTAATCAAAGAACAAATGGAAAGTGATTTCACCATGCACTAATAAAATTGCACATAGATCCAAAACTTGAAAGACCTAACTATCCATCAAAACTCAACCAAGCAATTTATCCTACTCAAGTATGTAGTCAATAGGTGCAACAAAAATCAAACTAAAATCCTTTTCAACCAATCACATAAATCAACAAGTAGGACAGTCCCAACAAACTTGATTCACAGCACACACGACTATGAAGAACATATATTACTCTATTTTAAATAAGCGATATATGATCATGTGCATGTATATGTTTTTAAAACCCTAAGTGAATGCATGCATGCATGGATGATGCATGAACAATGGATTAATTAGCCATACATTTTCTTGGTTCGAAACTTAAAAAAACAACTATGAGTTTCGGATTAAAGAGAAAGAGGCAGCAGTATTAATGCCGTTTTCTATACAAGATTGGCAATCGATGCATGGACTGCAGGCAGCCCAATCCTGAATAATAATCTTTTTTATAGGAATCTTTGGATCATTCTGGGATGCTTTAATCTGTTAACTTAGTGTTGTCTACTCACAGCTAATCCACAGTCGTTTCATCATGCATACACCATGCATATGCAATTCATTTGACCGCGCAAGGACGATAGCCATATACAATCAGGGTGCAATTAGCAAAAAATCACAATTTGAAGGTGTAATTTTGCAAAAATGAAAAACTGTGGCTGCTGGGATTCGAGCCCAGGTCTCTACGGCCACAACGTAGAATTCTGACCACTAAACTACAGCCACTTTGTTGCTTCCTAGGGAAGTTATACTTATTTTTCTTAATAACAGATGCAACGCTCTTTAATTTGTTCACACAGTTTTTGCTTGTGTCCTGAGGCGTAATCTTTGCTTTAATGATAGTGGGATTGTGGCTTTTAAGTTCTTCAAAAACATTTAAATATGATCCATGATAAAGTAGCCAACAAAAGACATCGTCTAATCCTTACAATACTATTGTCTTAATCAATTTCATTTATACTAAATACATGGACAATAAGTTAATCAACATGCCAAAGCATATCATATAATACCATATCCTTCTTTCTTCTACCATTATTAAATTATGCAGGCCACGTTATTGTCACTAGTTTTTTGGATAAGTCACAGGACAGACAGAGGTAGGATATGCATCTATCCGGATAGAGATTGGACCAATTCTTCCGTCTCTTCATCGTATTGACATGTTTAGCACTAAACCCCATTACTGAATTATGGTCTAATCTCCGAAATTCCCGAAGAATATCTTCATCTCTCTGGTTTTTAAGGAAACAGCTAGAATTTCCGTTATGGGTCTGACAAATTCTCCCTTTTATGTGTGGTAGTATTAATGATGGTCCTTAAATGAGTAGAAAATACAGCAGGTAAGGAAACTTTAATACCAGCTGTGACATCATGCATGAACTTGGCTTTTATAATTTTATAGCATTAATGGGTACTTCTTCTTATCCGTAGAGAAAATAAAAAAATTAGGAAGGATTCAATCCAAGAGTTGCACCTGATTTATGACTTGTATATAGAGTTGGTTCCAAATTGCACCACAATCTACGCAATTAATCAAACAATAAGCAAATTACAACACGTTTTCTCTACACTCGAGAAAATTCCTTGTCCCTTTGTTCTTCTTTATTCAATAAATTTCAACTACTAATCCAATTATAAATACCCCCTTTTCACAATCCTTGGACTCTCCACTCTTCTTGATTCTCCGGCAATTTTCTCCCCATTTGCTCGTCTTCCTTGTCACTTGCTTTTACTCTTCCTGGTTTTGTTTTTTACATAATACAAAATTTTGAACAATGTTTTTGATCATCATCATGCTTATGATATGAGCACTCTCTCCTCTTCCTCCAAGATTCTCTCATCGCATTCAGTATCAGTGGTGCTTCTATATTGGTTTTATGTGTTTTCTTGAATCGGACTTCACCCCAGCAATTATTTTTGGGTTTGGAGTTTTACCTTTTATAGGATATTTCGACTCCAAACATTAACAAGCGATCCACTACTGGAAAAAAAGTGGATTGGATAGGTACAAGGGTTTATACCTAAACCATAACATAATCCTTACTATTCGATCAGTGAATTCTATTAATAGAAAATTTCAGTTTAATTTGTTTTCTAGTACAAAAATCTTTAGTTACCAAGAAAAATGTTGCCTTCTTCACGCAAACGCTCGGGGTTTGAAACTGCTGCTGCAACTGCAACTATGGACGAGAAGAAGAGGAAGAGGATGCAGTCAAACCGGGAATCGGCAAAACGGTCGCGTCTAAAAAGAGAACAGCGAGTGAAAGATTTGGTTAATGAAATTGCAGTGTTGAAGGAGCAAATCTTGGAATTCAGTCGGCAATACAATGACATGACACAGAGAACTGATAATATGTTGTCAGAGAACGAGAGCCTGAATCTTGAGAAGGCTAAACTGGGAGAATATTTGGACAGTTTGCATCCAATTTACATGAGATTCACGCACATGTTGCAGACTGGTTGTCTGTCGAATCAGACATGGCAAGTACACGACAAAATGCAGCCTATTATTACAACTGGAATGTCTGAGTCTTAGTGTCGTTTTTCAGATTGAATCGTGTTCATAACTTTGATTTGCGTGGCGTGTTACGCTTTTGTATTCAAGTAAAACGGTACGTGCCGTCTTCGATTTGGATTTCTTGTAGGTATGTTCATGTGTTTGCTTGTATCGCAGTTACATAATTTGCTCATACTGTGCCAGTTAATTTTCTTATGCACAGAATGGACAGTGATAAAAAATCATAAAGAATTTAATTTAATTTTAATTAATTATACATATATACTTTTAGTTTTTAATAAATAAAAATTAATCACGAATATAAAAGATTAAAAAAAATCATGTTCTTTGCGGCGAATAACCCTGTGCTTTGAGCTATGAATCACTGTCAACATGAGATAGCCATGGCCTTTTATTTTGGTCAGCTAATGTATGTTCTAATGCTCAAACCCATCACACAAACATATGATTTCATGTCAAGTTTAAGAGACTAAAGTGTTTAGGCACTCCCATGGCTCATGTTCCAGAATTCAACTTCGTGTTCCAAGACCATAAGTAATGCTGCTTCGGCTTCCTTTTGCACTTCGTCCGAAGCTTTCTCCAGGCGCCGATTGGCAATGTCTTTGAGACGATGGCAATATTGACCAAAACCATCGTTGCCCCATCTTTGGCAAGCCCCTTGCAGTTCCGATGGGGTGCTGGTGCCGTGCTCTAGACAGTGTGCAAAGCTCTCTTGATAGACGGCTTCAATGGCCCAAAAGGCAGTGATGGCCACTGTATACTCAACTTCTGGGCTCGTTAAACTCTCCAAGAATCTGCAAACAGCAAAAATAATAAGGGTCTAACGGTTGAAATCATTAAAAGTGGCATCCTCTTTTATGAGAAAATCAATGCACTGATTTCAGTTCTAGATTAAAATTAAAAGTTCTTCACAAGCAGCTTGAAACTAGGCATGCAAACTACAAGCTCAGTAATGCGGATAAAACATCGGATTACCAATAAAGGCATACCATTTTCATCTTAATAAATGTGCCAAGGTCACCAACCAGTAAGTTTTTCCATCAATTTTAACAAACATATGTTCATCATCAATGCCAAAGTTACAAATTAGTATATCTTTTCTCCATAAATTTTAATGGACAAGCACAGATATTGGCAAAACTATAAAGTTTAGAAAACTTAAAAAAGAGGAAATGCCTAGATATATATGATTCGAAGAACAGTGGTTCAGGGGCTAGATTGGAAGGTCTAGTTGCGTAAATTTGGTACCAATTGGATAGGCAACAGTTTGAATGGAATGAACAACAATGCATCACTCAAAAACTTCGCAACAGTATACAGTACTCTGATCTTTAAATAGGAACAACTTCATGTTCCATGACAAGAAGTACTCTACGAAGATGAAGTTGTATATATGGGAAAATATACTTTGATTATTACGAAATAATACAGTCATGGATGTCAGATAAAAAGGAAGGCAGGCACAAAAGATCACAACCCAGGGTCCATATAATTAAGTTTTAAAAGAAGATTTACAAAATAACATGTCCTACAATAGACATGTTTGGTATATATAACCAAAAATTACTCAATTTTTCTTTCTATGTTCACCCAGATTAGATTGGGGGTAAGACTAAGGTGCATGCAACTGTAGCTTATAGTTCCTCAGCATTCTGGTTGCAATCTCCAACTCTTCGGTTGGAATTTCCAGCTATCCAACAACTTATAGGTTAAATCAGAAAAACAATTTATAGAAGTTGGGAATGCAACGGTACAGCTGCAGTATGACCCATGTATACACCAAAAATACCTTCAGTTTTTATTTCTATGTTCACCTGATTACATCCTTTGCAGAGGTAATTGATAGAATAATTAAACAGGAACAATGGAATTCAATAATCACGCTACTAAGTAATTAGCAATCACATCAACTTAGCAAATGATATAAAACACCAATCATAGTGGCCCCTACGCAGTTCGATACCCACAATTCAAATAATAATCAAGAACCAAAGCCATCAATGGATGAATGAGTTTTTGCTAGTACCTGCAGTAATCCTGGTTAGGTTTCTGCGGGACAATATTAGAGAGTTGAACCCCAAATCTAGAAGCCTCTTTCTTGAACCATGCAATCTCATCATTAAGTGCAGCCATACCACTCAATATTATTTCTGTATCGCCTTCACTATCATCCGATTCTGTCCACGCTTTTATCAGTACACTCGCCCCAAATGGGACAAACGCCCTAACAAATTTATAATCTTGTCCCTGCACGCATTGCCAAAACACACTGCAAATTGTTTCATCGTTACCCAGCTCAGAAAATTAGCATTTCTTTTAAAAAAGGAAAAATAAATGGTAAGAATAAAAGAATCGGATGAATTAGTACAGACAAGCCACGTTTTGAAGCGTGAGAAATCGATAGTGCCATCACGAATGCCAAGTATAAAAGGGTGTCTGGTAGCTCTGACATAGTTCGGATAGTGTTTGAGCAGCCATGCGTCGATCACGTTGACCTTCTCCACTCCTTCCTCCGTCTTCCCCTCCATTTTCTCTTCTCTCTTGATTGGCAGTGCGATTGAGGCACTTGGGTTCCGAAAGGTTTATGAACAGATAGCGGACAGGTTCACAAACACGTGGCCAAACTTGTCGGATTTAAGACGCACGTCTAAGGCTCTGTGTGAGTTGATCTTTCATCTGGGCTGCCACGTGTAAGGTTAATGCACGGTGCCCTCAGGGCTTCTATTCGGCCCAGTTCTTGGGAGATACTGTATCAGCAATTTCTTTCGGAAGTCAAGCTTTGGAAGTGCATTTTAGCACCTGCAAGAGCACTTTTCAAGTAATTTAAGAAGTATTTTATTATATATGTCACACTTAGCCATCTAGAATTGAATATGCTTGGTAAAATAGTTTCCACTAAAGCTCCAGTTCAAGTTTCATTTGTGGGATGATCCTCTTCCTTTGGGATGGAATAATGGTACTCATCTTAACTAAGCACAATAAAAAGAGAGAATTGAAGCCTACATTGTGTATTCCATTGGCTATGATAACAAAGATTTAAATTACAGAATTAAAGGAAGAACATGACTATGCTGCAAATACTCTCCCTATTCTTGCTTAAATTTCCATACAGAAAGAGAAACATGTGGTATTCCTTAACATCCAATTATGCGGCATTCTCCATTCCTATCAAATGTGCAAGAACTCCCACAAGCAAAATTCTTGACCACTAATTCTGCTTGAAATAGGGATGACCCACTAAATCTGTTGAAAATATCCCTCCAACCATCTATCTTCATTTGCCTGAAAATCCTTTCCTCACCTTCTTTTGCAATGATGTTTAGGATATGCTGCTCTATGTACATTTCTTCAAATTCCATCCAGTTTGGATCACACCGAGCCATACAGACTTCCAGGCAATGAAAAGAAGCACTCTGAAGAAACAGAACTTCAAAAAAACGTTCTTCAAAAGTTTGTGCAGAATGATTTGCTTCAACCTCAATGACGACCACACACATGGATTAATGTTTCTAAGTACTGTTATTAAAGTCTCCAAGTGATCAGGCTGTCTTCTGAAACAACTTAGCTGATGAGGAGAGTAGAACGCTACGATTTCATCTTTGTTTAGCTCAAATATTTCTTCTTTAAGATCTTTAATGTCTGCTAACATGACGATTTTGAATGAAAATGGTAAATTTAAGGTTTCAGCGTAGAGACCAATCTTTTACCTGTCTCCTCAAAATTCTGATTCGATGATATACCAACCATTGTTATCTTAAGAAGCACGAGTGGACATTCTTTTCGAGATGCAAGAGCTTGCATCAACACCATCCAGAGTGATCCAGTTCGGATTGCCAGGTCAATGATATGAATTCTTTTTGTTGAGTCCGCCTTTTCTATGATAGCTTGGATTCCTGCAAAGAGAGTATAGCCTGATAAAAGGGCATTTTTGTGTAACAGGCAATTGAAGCACGTTTGGTACTCGCCATTGTCTCTTCTGGATGTAATAGCTTTATTATTTCTTCATCTTTCACTCCCTTCGATGTGATTCTTCCAGTTTCTCGATTAGACTTTTCTCGGAGAGCTTTACTGAAATAATAAACCAATCTTTGAACTGAGTTACCCGTTGCGGAAGAAAAGTTACGCATTGGTCTAGCAATTTGCTAACACCATCAAATTGTTGGCTGCCAATCTTCTCAGCGGAAACTAATAGCAAATGCACAAGTTCCACATCTTTGATATCCCCTTCAGTGAAACTTACAGGGGAACTGCAGGAGAAATGGACAAACCGGGAGAGATCAGAACTCTCTTGCGAAGAGGATTGGAGGTATCTTGTGATTGCAGCCCTTACCACTCCGAAACCAGCCATCGTTGAAGTTGTTTAACCTTCCTCAGTTCCTGCCCTTGGGGAAAATTATAACAGTTGCATACAACTTTTACGTGCTAAATACTCAAAATCATCTCCTTTGGATCTATCAACTCTCAGAGCAATTGATCCATAGGGATAGATAGGACAGATTTCTTATGCTT
The DNA here is from genome assembly GCA_019650275.1 of Xylocarpus granatum. NCBI lineage: Eukaryota > Viridiplantae > Streptophyta > Magnoliopsida > Sapindales > Meliaceae > Xylocarpus > Xylocarpus granatum. The sequence continues at coordinate 272,912 of BNST01000146.1, read as the reverse complement.
GTCGACATCTTAAGGGATCCGATGAAGTGATGGTCAGGCTCCCTCTAAACTAGTCCCACAACGGAAGAAGACATGCATATCTTAGAATTTATGGACTATAGTTTAAAGCTGCATTGATTACTCCGAAAAAAATGTGAATTAAAAGATGATAGTTATTGAGAACTTAAAGACTGTTTTTCTTTGTTGTTCACAAGAGAAAGAGTGCTGTAGATGCTCAACATACTGGAAATCTCGAGCCTGGGCGATAAAAAAGGTGAAGAGCAAGGCAACACTACAGTTGAAATATTTGGTGCGAGTTTTACAGGTTACAATTGTATCCTCCGGGGGACACATTTTCAGAAATACAAGCATGCATTTTCTGGTTACAGTAATTCTTCCAAGAGAATTCTTATCTAGTTTTTAGTTTTATGGAACTTCCAACTGAAAGAGAGAGAATCGAAGTTCCTTTCCATCCAACAGTTAAGACATTTCCCATTTTTATCTACTGCACAAGAACACCCGCGAGCAAAGTTTCAAGCCACGAGCTCTGCTTGATACAAAGTTGACGTACTAACTTCTCTTTCCATCATTCCAGAACTCTTAAAAAAATCTCTCACCGAGCATTAATTTTCACGTGCCGGGAGGTCCTCTCCCCATCCTCAGTCGCAACAATATTTTGGATTTCCTCACTCAAGTATAATCCTTCCTGGGTCATCCTACTTGGATCGCGTGGATGCATACAAACTTCAAGGCTATCAAGAAATCTGGCTTCGACACCAAATGTGTTAACATAAGCCTGCATAGGATATCAACAAACCTTCATTTGTCTCAAAGATGTCTTCATTAATATCTTTGATGTCTGCCACTGCAGCAAAACTAGCCCACACTTTTCGTGCCTCCTCAATTGTCTGTTTCGATAATATTCCAACAGCTGTTGTTTTCAGAAGCTCAAGTGGGCATTCATTTCTAGTTGCCTGTACTTGCATCAATGCTATACGGTGCCCCCCACTTCTGACTGAAAAGCCTATAAGATGAATCTTTTTTGGGGTCCCAAGCCTTACATAATTGTTTGGATTCCTGCTAACTGAGGCACTTGAATTAAGGGAAGTTGCAAGGAAGAAGCAATGACTGCGGGTTCAAATTCATTATATTCTGGCAGTAGCTGTCCTTCTATACTTTCAAATCTATTTGTCGCGGCTCTCCCACTTTTCTCAATCAATGAGCTTTTGTAAAACAATGAACAACTCTTTGACAGAATATCTCCTTTTGGAACACAAGGAACAATTGTGGGGAGAAGATTATAAATAAAATCCAGCAATCTGCTGGTCAAAAGGATAATAAACAAAACTTAGAACACCTAAAGTAATGAGTAATCGTAGATGAGTACATAAACTTAGGTTGCAGACAAAACAAGTATGGACTGGTATATATTAAGAGAACAGAACAAATTCATTTTTCGGATACTTTTGACTATCCCTCCTGTTGGAACTTCCAAACAGAAACAGAATAAATTGGGTTTCCCTTCCATCCAGTAGTTAAAGATCTACCATTCATATCCAGGGTGCAAGAACTCCCACAGGGAAACTTTCTAACCACCAGATTTGCTTGATACAAAGATGATGTGCTCAACTCTGTCTCAAACATTCCAAATCTAGCAAAAAAATTTCTCCAATAATCAAGCTTTTCACCTCGAGTCCTCCTCTTTTCGTCCTCAGCTGCAACGGCATTTATTATCAGTTGCCTTAGATATATAGATTCGATAGATGTCCTATTTTGATTGAGCCGGTCCAAGCAAGCCTCAATACTATCAAAGATTGCACCGTCGTAAAAGAGTGCTTCACTGAAGCGGTCCATGAAAGGTAGTGAATTGTGGTTTGCCTCAACTTCTGTGACCACCATCACACATGGTTGGAGATTTTGTTTTACTGCAAGTAGAGATTCCAAGCAGTCAGGCTTTCTTAATAAGGACTCAAGAAAGAATGCAGTGTAGATAATGAGAACTTCGTCAGCCTCTAACTCAAAGACATCTTTCTTGAAGTCTTTGAAGTCTGATACCATAATCATTTTAAAAGATAACTGCAAGTTAATAGTCTTAGAAAATTCCATCAGCCTCTTGCCTATTTCTTGTATTTTCCGTTTTGAACTTGCTGTTGTGACAGCAGATATCTTCAGAAGTTCTAGGGAGCATTCATGTTGAGCAACAAGGGCTTGCATCAAGACTGTCCATTGCACTCCAGTCCTGATTTCAAAATCGATTACATGAACCCTTTTTGCATTGACCACATTTTCTACAATGGCTTGGATTCCAGTGAATTGAGTTGGCTGATTGAAGGGAAGTTGTTGGAGACATGCAAGCATTGTTGGGTTTGGACTCATCATCGCCTCCTCCATATCAAGTTGATCACTTTCAACATCTTTCAATCCTCTTGATGCAATTCTTCCTGTTTCTCAATCGATCCTTTCTGGAAGAGCTTCAACAAAATAGTAAACAACTCTTTGAACTGGATTACCTGCCTTTGAAGACAAATTATCACAGGCATTGAGTAGTTCCCTTGCTTGATCATATTCCTTCTTGCTAACCTTCTCAGCAGAAGCTAGAAGGAACTGAGCTAGTTCCACATATTTGTTATCCTCATAAGAGAGACTAAAGAGAACATAATCACTGGCAAAATTATCAGAAATGCACGTTCTTGCTCTTGCTATCTTCAAGAGTTCTTCAGTTCATAATGTCAGGGCACTAGTTTCACCGCCTACTATGTTACAGCTTGGCTGGCACAGTTTTTTTCTTTTCAAACGCGTGAACTCACCCCTATATTGCTTCAGAAGTTCCAATGTTGCTAAAGAAAAAAATGCATGCCTTTTTCTTCTCTGATTCACCTTGATTTGAGATTTCAGAATGGTGTTCACTCGGCTCTTCCATTGGCGGTAAGTTCAAATCCATGTCTCCCACGACTTTGCCTGTAGTTGTGATCACAAAAAAGAGCACTCGTTTTCCTTCTTATTTCATAAAGAATGTGAAAACAAACCATTGTGACACAAAAGAAAGACCAAACTAAAGCAATGATGTAATCATAATAAAAGAGGTAAGCCGAGGAAATGGAAACTTTGATGCTGACTTATTGATGTCAACTTAGTCTGAAATTTCTAGAGTTTTTAATAGTTGTTGGTATATCTAAGACAAGAATCAGCATCTAAACAGATGAGAACGCTGATAACCAAATCAAAACACTGGAGGATTTTCCAAACATTAATTCACCTAAGAACTTCAGTCAAAGATTATTGGTTAGTAAGAAAGACGGGAAGAAATCAACAAGAAACAAAACAGCATGCGTCAACCTCGTTACTTTACTTTAAGAAACAATTAGCCTCAGTTTGTCTTTTTTTTTGTTGATGAATTCATGATTTTCAATGTATGCGTCAACCTAAATTGAGATCATCATAGAAGTTTTATAGGAATTAATTGAAAGATTAGACTAATGATGTATGTATCTAAGCCTCAAAATTTCTATGCCAAGTGCTCACCAGTGATCTCTCGACAAACATAAAAGACATATAAAAGCTTCATGCTCCTTGAAAAGATCAAAGGGAGAACGATGGAAACAAATAATTTAATGTATCTTGTAATAGTTGGCAATTGGCACATCTCCTGCAAACTTACCGAAAAGAAGCTTTCCAACAAGTTCAAATCAGGCTAAGTGCTCTGTTAATTCATCTCACGAAGCAAAGAAAGCTAAGGAAGATAGGCTATACAGTAACTCCAGTTTTTATCTATATCTGAAATCTGTTTTCTTTGCTGTCAACCGTTCATCTCAGTGACTTGTGTTTCTCTATACTAAAATCCTTGCTATAAAAGAACTAAGCAAATTGTCTACCTTGATTAAGCTGCTGTTAAGATATGTTAGTTGATGATTATTTATTCAGACATTGACAGCAAAGACTGCAATTTAAGATGCAGCATGCCATTGTTGTACTTAGGGAGAAGAACACACCAACATCAGTTTCATTCTAGACAAATAATAATCAAACAAACAGAACTATGGGACTAATATTTCATCCATGTTGCAGACAAGGTTAACTTCAAACAAACTTGGTGTCAAGAAAAAGTGAAAAAGAAACACTAGAACTAAAAGAAGAAACAACCATCAAAGGCACTTATGTGATCATTGTCACATTAACATTACTATTTTGCAGCGAATAAAGAAAAAGGTAATGCCGGTGATCTGATGCAGTATTCACATGAAGTATGCCCTGTTGAGAAGCAATGCTTGCCAATACATCAATGATCACAAGGCATAACACCAATCAACAACTCCAAATTTATTGGTAATGATTGAGAGATTCGAATCCTCTCTGTTGATCTTGTTAAATAAACTTCCAAACAGAAACTGAAAGAATCGGCGTACCCTTCCACCCAATAATTAGACTTTTTCCATTCAAATCCATTGTACAAGAACTCCCACAAGAAAATTTCTTCACCAGAAGGCTGGCCTGATCCAAGGACGACATGCTTAGTTCTGTCTCGTCCATTCCATAACGTGCAAAGAATGCCCTCCAAACATCAAGATTCACATGTCGAATCTTCCTTTCCTCTCCCTCAGTTGCCACCATGTTTCTGATTCCCTCACTAAAGTACTTTGATTCTGTAATCATCCTATGTGGATCATTTGGTTTCATGCAAGCATCAAGGCAATCAAAATATGCACTGAAGTAGAAAAGAACTTCAACGAAACGGTTTACAAAGACTGGTGAGTTGTGGTTTGCCTCAATTTCGGTAACCACCATTAAGCTCGGATTCATATTTCTGATAACTCTCATTATATTTTCCAGACGATTTGGGAATGCAATCAAGCTCCTTAGCGATAAATGAGCATACACTGCAATGGTTTCCTTGGCATCAATCTTAAATAGATGTTCTTTAATCTCTAGCAGGTCTGATACCATAACCACACTATATGAAAATATTAAGTCCATGCTCTGAGCAAAGCTCGTTAACCTCTTACCCGTATCCTCCAATAAATGCTGCGCTGTAGTTCCAACAGCAGTGATCTTGAGAAGTTCAATGGGGCATTCATTTCGAGAAGCAAGAGCTTGCATCAGTAGTGTCCATTGCACCCCATTCCTGATTTCTAGATCAATTATGTGAATCCTCTTTGCCTCAGCCACATTTTCAATGACAGCTTGGATCCCAGCAAATTGTACTATCTGGCAGAAAGGAAGATTTTCATGACATGACAGGGTAGTCGGATTTGCACTCATCATTGCCACATCAACATCAAATGGCTGCTTTTTCTTCTTCAGTTCCTTTGATGTCATCGTTCCTGTTTCATGATCGATCTTCTCTCGAAGAGCTGCAGCGAAATAATAAACTACTCGTTGAACAGGATTTCCTTCACTGGAAGACAAGAAATCACACTGGTTGAGCAATCTGGCAGCACGTTCATACTGCTGATCACCAATTTTCTCAGCAGAAGCCAAAAGGAACTCAGCCAGCTCGACATCTTTGATCTCCTCCGCGGAAAGACCACAGAAAGAAAGGTTGCTAAGCATAGAGACAACATCCTCAACCGCACGAGAAGAGGAAAGAATAAATCTTTCTCCGGCAATCCTTATGATTTCTTCGGTCGACAATTTTCGGCTTTCCACTTTTGTGAATGCCATATCATTGCCTGGCACAATCCTTCTTTCCCCTTTCAATCTTTTGAATCCCCTTCCATAGTTCTTTAGCAGCTCAAGAGATGGTAATGAAAATGGGAATTGCTTTTCCTTTTTGGGTTGAACAATCTCTTGAATTCTAGTTGGGATTTCACCAAGCTTTGCAATCTCCCCCGGACATGTTTGAATAGATGGAGAAGCAATATCAAACCTTTGATTATCAAGAAGCTCATAATTGGAATACGACTGTTCTCGCTGCTGATATCCGGAGAAAAGAAATCCTTGTTCTGTTGAGACATTTTGATAAAATCCATAATCAGGATAAAATGAATCAATGGCTCCAGACTCTCCCCAGTCCTCCACACCATAAGAATTGAATTGTTTCCCTATGATCCCTCTTTCCACACTCTCAAAACCAACTGCTGAGGAGCTAAGGTTATCTGGAACTTCACCGTAGTTCAATCCCTCCAAAGAAAACACTACGTTCTCCATCTCAATGCAGAAACTAGCTCAGTCTGGTCTGTCAATTTTCGTTGGAGCACACTACTATGCTTGTAAGTTGAGCTTCACTGGATATAAACGAAGGTGTAAATTTTTATTTGTCTTTTTTTCATATATCCTCCGGGCCGTTGAGGTATAGTATTCCTATACCATTTGAGAAATTTTCTTAAGGACACTTCATCAAATAACGGTGATATGGACATTGACTGTTTGTTATCAAGGTTGCTTTCAGCATTGTAATAAGATTGGACTATATGAATGCCACTCGGCCATAAAAAAATAATTAAAAAAAAACCTAGAACTACCTATACATTGATTTAGTGCATTTTATAAAGATTCAAACAACCGGTGGAATCCAAACAAGTAAGTTCGAAAGCCGCAATCAAGCTGATATCATCATCCTTCCGGGAACTTCTTAAATAAATATTTCCTAAGAAAATCAGCCAAGAATGCTCCAGAAATTAAAAGAACACAGCATGGTTGTTCAATAAACAACAAAGATCTCCTACAAAGACGAGCATGTGTTTATTAAATAACCAAATAGTTGATAAGAAAAATGCACGAAAGCAGAAAAAACAAGAGCTTGGAAGGAGCCTCTACATTTTGACAGTGACAGCCAACAAATGTTGTTGTATGTTCTTACCAACATTCAATAGTTTAACCAGTAATGCAAGACACTGTAACAGCAATTCAGCAACTTCGTAATGCTTTACTAATTCAAGAAGACAAAGCTGACCTGGTCATTCATTGCTCTGGCCTGCTCTTACCTGCCATTTGCTTCTGTTTTACTTTCCAAATCCTGTGTTCGTTTCAGCTCTGCACAAAACCCACATATCTCTTCACACTGACTGTCATTTTTACAGAGTGATCTCACTAATTTGTCAAGAAAAAATTATTTAAATCACCGCCAGAGATGAAATATGCAAATATTTTCAACTGTTTATCATGCAACAACGTAAAGAGGACTTCGAGAGTAAACGGGCAACTGAACGTCTCATAGGTTATGGAGAAGGGCTGCCGGCTGCTCATCGACTAGCTTGTACATGGGCTTTGGATGGGCCTATTTATAATGAGCCAGCCCAGAAAAACCATCTTTATTTATTGGTAGCAAGAGGCCCGCTATTAATTGAAAATACTAACAACCAATAACCTTGGGCCACGTAAGCAAACTCACGTGAAATGACGTGTCGAGTCACTATCCAAAATCGTCGTCTCCAGCTCCATAAAAATCATGCCTCCTATGTTCGTGTCTGTGCCAAGACTTTTATCTGCTCGGTCACGTACAGAAAAATTTGGTTTTGATCAGACGGTGGCGGAGAATCGATCGCTAAACCAGATCTAAATCTAATGGCGGAGTACAAGTACAATCAGAAGAATCCGTCGGTGAAGAGAATCTTGCAGGAGGTCAAAGAGATGCAATTTAATCCTTCGGATGATTTCATGAGCCTCCCTCTCGAGGTTTTCATAACTCATTTTCCTGATTTTTATTTTTAATTATTTTTTTTCTGGTTGATATTATTCAATTTCAATCTCTCGTGTCTTTGTTCATAAAATTTCGTTATTTAATTTTGTTCTTTTATTTGATTTGATCCCATAGCTGCCTTTTTATTTTGTTCATAGCTTTGTTATGTAATCTAATGGTCAATTTTTCAAGTAATTTATGTATTTAGAAGGAATTTTTTTCAGTTTTCAGCAGTATTAAGCTTTTGATTTATGTCCTCAGGAGAATATATTTGAATGGCAATTTGCAATCTGCGGTCCCCGTGATACGGAATTTGAAGGTGGAATTTATCATGGACGGATTCAGTTGCCTGCAGAGTATCCATTTAAGCCTCCTTCGTTTATGCTGTTAACAGTAAAATCTTGCTCTGTATAGATGAGTTGCTGTTAGTATCTTGATTACGATTTGCTAATTTGTATTTTTGAATTTTTGTTCCAGCCTAATGGGCGGTTTGAAACCCAGACGAAGATATGCTTAAGCATTTCGAATCATCATCCGGAGCACTGGCAGCCATCTTGGAGTGGTAAGTTTTATTTTTATTATTAGGGATGCACTGTGGATTTGGTTTTGATTATGTCATCTACGTTTCATGTATATAATGATGGTATTTTGGACAGTTTTGCACTGTTGAGTTTTAGCAAATGCTCTTTTTGTTTTTCTTTTTGGGGCCTGGCTTGTGCTTTTATTCAGTATTCATATGATTATCAGTGTGTATTTTCCCCCCACTCAGTCAATTAAGCATGCCCATAGGCTGGATCATGGTTGGACAGGCTTGAAAGCCAGCGACTTAGTAATGATCACAACTGTTTAACAAATTATTTTGATCAAAAACCATGATGATGTCTTGCTGGATTTTTTTTTGGTTTTTCAGTGTGGGTTTGAAGTTAGTTAAGGCATTGTTTCACTATTAGATTGCATGCATTTATCTGGAAATCTTGCTGCAAAATGATGTCTGATTTTTCATAGATTTTTAGCTGATATCTTACAACAAATGCTAAATGATACTTCAACTTAGATATCTGAACATTTTCAAACTGTCATTCATTTGTTCTGTTGTTGCACCTGGCTAATGTACTTGTTTTGCTGGCAGTGCGGACTGCTCTAGTAGCACTAATTGCATTCATGCCCACCAATCCAAATGGTGCTTTGGGCTCACTAGATTATAAGAAGGAAGAGAGGCGCGCTTTGGCCATCAAATCTCGTGAAGCTGCCCCAAGATTTGGGGCTTCTGAACGTCAAAAGCTCACTGACGAGGTGTGACTGTACTTTCATTTTCTTAGTACTGGTGTGTTTATTTAGTGGATCGTACATAAATTGTGGTGATGAACTTTCTGATGATGCAGATCCATGAGTATATGTTAAGCAAGGCACCCCCTGTTCCTCAGCTCAACTCCTCAGAAAACTCTGGAGAACAGCCTACCAACAGGGAGGGCAAAGCCCGGGAAAATTCCGCGGATCCTGGGGTTGTGACTACTGGGGAAGAGCTCCCAGTTCCTGTAGGTGACAGGATTATTGAAGAAGTGGAGGACGTCCCTGCAAATGCTAATCCCAGACCTACGGGAGTTGGAACATCAAGAGAGGTTCCTGCATGTGACTCAAGGTGTCACCTTCAGCGGAAGCCTGAGACCAGCTTTCAAAAACCTGCTGATGATCGTTTGCTCACATGGGCTGCTGTCGGACTAACTATTGCAATTTTGGCTCTTTTACTGAAGAAGTTTATGAAATCTAACGGTCACGGTGCCGTTTTCATGGATGGATCATAGATTACACCGATGGTTTGTGTGGCTCTGGGAGTTTGAAATTTCCAATTAGTAGTATATATGATTTCCTTTCTACCCTAGTGATTGTAATTAATTACACAGATGGCGCAACTCATAGCAATTGTAATGGGCTATGTAGCGGATTTGGTCATTCATATTACCATATTGAAGTGCTGCTTTGTAATCAGCAGTATCAAATGTTTTGCTTTTGATATACTGAAACTCTCCTTTACTGTTAGCAGATGATAGTAATAATAATAATAATAAGCCACGGGTGCTCATGGTCACACATGGCCCAAAATTTAACGACATAAGATTTCCTACTGATTTGATTGAGACATTTTGCATCGCTTGGAGTATTTTGTTCATATCATGAGAGGATCTTCATCCTCATTTACCTCGAATGGCAGAGAAACAATTACAAAAGTCGAGGCATTTTGCACCAAAGCAAACCCAAAGATTATATAAGATCAAATTGTCAAGCCAAGTCCATTTATCAAGGACGATTGGCCGGACATCAGGCAGTCATGGAGTTCATGGTAAAAAAATGCTCCTATACCAGTATCACATCAGAAAGTGAGATCTAACCCAGCTATTGTACTAACAACATTCTGCTTTTACCATAGAAGAATGGGATATATCCTTCCATGCATTGCCTTGTAACATTGGAGGCTACACAGAGGAAGTTTTGATTTGGAATCTCGACACTTGTATGCATTTGTACAATTTGGACCTGCACATCTTTCACGCAGTGGAGAATAGCTGGACAAACAATCCACACCATTAACCCCATTAGATGATGACACAGAGGAAGTTTTGATTTGGAATCTCGACACTTGTATGCATTTGTACAATTTGGACCTGCACATCTTTCACGCAGTGGAGAATAGCTGGACAAACAATCTACACCATTAACCCCATTAGATGATGACAAGAGGCCATCAATATAATGATAACTTTGCTAATGTCGAATTGAAAGGGAACTTTTTACCAGCAGGGAACGGAAGTGAATATGTTTGGTAGGCCAATATCTTCAGAAAAAATGACGACAGTTCAACGAGGACCAAAGACCCATGTTACTGAGTTTGATGCAAGTGTATCTGACTTGCCACTCTTACCCTGCATCCAAAAAAACACAAATTAAATTATAATAATGCAAGGAAATGGGCCACAGAGAAGAAAAATGCTGGGAGACCATCAACCTGAGACTCATCCCACTGCTTCAACTTTTCTTCCTTTTCTTTCTTCCAGAATCTTGACTGAGTATTTTTCTGATTGCTTCAAACTGAAGATGTAGAATGTAAGAACATTTTCCAATGTATTGCCGCAAACTTATGAACATAAAATATGACATGAGCAGGCAAACCTCAGCTTCCCGAGCTGCCTTCTCTGATTGCATTCTTTGTCTTTGTGCAGCCTTGGCTTTCTTTAGTTGCTGCTCCACTTCAGATAGTTTCTCCTTTTGTTCTGTCATCAACCAACCAATAACGGAAACAAAACCAGTTCAATATGTCCTTCTAGTACATAAAAACATTCTTAAATATGTTTAACACCATTATCACAATCGCAGGATATTATATGATCCCTATTTTTAAAAAAAAAGAAACTCTGAGAACTTCTCACTTTTAGATGGGGCAGGGGGTACACCATTTGGGAACTCAAGACCAGCACCAGAACCAGAACCAGATAAAATATCTTTCATGGATTGAAGGGCCGAATTACGGGTAGTGGGAGTAGATTCATTTCTTGCTTCTACTAATAAATCAAGAGGTCCTTTTTCAGCTTCTTCCTTTTAGATCCAAGTTCATCATCTGGTGTAGGTTCTTCTTCTTCCACATAGTCTTTATCGATATAGAGCCCCTGTTCTCTCCCAAATCCACCAAGCCCCTGATCTTCATAACCAGCAGCAACCCCAGGAGCACCTAGTCTCCCAAGGTATCTTAACTTATCGTCTTCATCATTGCCATCACCATCAAAACCCACATCCAAGGCACGTCTCTTAGGAACACACTTACTTTTACGAATTGACTCATATTTATCATTCCTAGAGACAATGTACCCATGTGACTTTCCTCTCAAAGAATTCGCCTTTCCAAAACTAGAGCCACTTCTAGAGAAATCCTTCCTTTGCACTCCATTGCCTTTCCACTTGTCTGAAGGGTGAGAGTAATTTTGAAGAACTTATTATTAAACAATGTCCTCAAAGGGGACAGACATCAAAATGGAATAAGCGGACATAACACTTTTATTAATGAAAATGGATGTAGAGGAAATCCATTAAATAGGAACAGTTAAAGAAAAATGACACAAGAACAGGAAACCAAATTGAATATTTGCTAATCAACAACTCCAAACTATTGGTAATCTTGAACAACTGAGGATGCATTTAGATTGGAAATCCCTAGTGATCTATTGCAATCACCCCATGGACTATGGGACACCTGATCTACAAGAAAGGAGTGGTCAAACCATCAGAACCAACTATGGTGTCATTGACATTTCGATTTCCCTCATTACAGCCGCTGCATTTAGATTGATTGGACTGTGGCAGAAAAGTAAAGTTGTGTAAAGGTGTTTGTAAGTCAGTGCAAGGTAAACGAGGTAAACTACTTCTTTTCTTCCTCAAAGTGCAACCAACAGCAGCAATTCCAGAATCACCAAGGCATTCCATTAGTGTTAAAAGTTCAAATGGTAGTGTTAATCTGAAGGAAGATCAATAGAATCCAACAATAAGACTGCCACCAGGCCTGAAAATTCTATAGATTAAAGCAACAACAAAAGTGAGTATATAAAGCAAGAACCTGTCTGGGAATTGAAACAAAAGGACAACACCAAACAAGAAACAAGTGTTCCCAATAAATAAATCAGCCTGAAAAGAAAATCTGATAGTCGTATGTACCAGGAAAAAAATACACTTCGGTGAGAAAACCAAGAAGAAAAGAAAGTCAAATTTTCAATATTATATTACGAGTTATTTTGGTTTTCTAAATCAATTAGCATAAATTCTCAAGAACAAGAGCACCACAAAGACAGATTACAAACAGCTAAATTCTCAAAATTACGAAGAAAAATCCAGTAATCAGATATGGAGAAATCAACAGAAAAGAGTACAGCTACACAATCTAGTCAATCACTGAGACAAAAACACTTTGCATATCACATTCTGAAGCTTAACTAAACGTTTCCACAAACGTGAGTCTCAAACAACTACTTGGGTTAGTTGACCACAGTTTTTTTCACTTTTTAGAAACGAAATCACTTTTCTTCTCCTTTTCCTCTATCTTCTGAGCTTCCAAACAGGGACTTGAACTACATACAAGTTCATCGGCACACCCCCACAAAACATAAGTAAATCAATAAGGAAAATTTCCGAAATTAACCTTATTTTTACCTCTCTTTACATTTATAACTAACCCTAATTTATTCTTACCAAACTAACCACTTTAGACAATTTTACCCTCAATCCCTAAAACACAAACCCTAAAAACACAAACACACGTCATTCATTTTCTTCTCATTTCTTTTACATTGCGTTGCTGGTCACTCTCAAGTTTCATCTCTCTGCCTGTTGCCACTGCCACTGCTACTACTGCTGCTACTGTCTTAGGCCCTGATTCTGATGAATAGAGAGAGAGAGAGAGATATTTTAAAGTGAATGAATGAATGAACGAGAGTTTGTTTGTGTCTGCGTGTGTGTTTGAATCGTCTAAGGGGATGAGTGAATCTGTCATTAATCATTGCAACAGTGGCACTGAAAAACATGGTGTTCTTGCATTTACATTTATATGAAAGGGACCAGATACTGCAGAGAGATAAAAAGGGTGTGCGTGAATCCTGTTCTCTTCTTTCATTCTCTCTCTTTCTTTCTTTCCTTGCATTTGCATTGATAGATAGATGTGATAGATCAGAAGTTTAGGTTTTAAATACAGGCTAGAACTATTCTTCAATACTGAAGGGAACGGGTCACCTCCAATTTTTCTGACCTCTTTCAGACAAAAAAGGATCTTCAAATAGTCCAAATAATCCAAACGCAACCAAAAGTCAGTTGCAAGAGAGAGATCGTGTTTCTCTCACCTCATTCAATGAAATAGTAGTAAATTTTTCATTTTGTAATAACCCAACAGAGAACAGTAATTTTTTTGTATCGAGATTTTGATAACAACCCACATTTATTAAACAAATTAATGAACAAAATTTTGCTCTGGGTCCTCGCGGACCCAGAGCAAAATCCCTCTGGGGCCCCGCGGACCCAGAGAAAAAAACGCTCTGGGTCCCCGCGGACCCAGAGCAAAATCGCTCTGGGTCCGCGGGGACCCAGAGCAAAATTGTTCTGGGTCCCCGCGGACCCAGAGCAAAATCCCTCTGGGTCCGTGGGGACCCAGAGCAAAATTGTTCTGGGTCCCCGCGGACCCAGAGCAAAATCGTTCTGGGTCCCCGCGGACCCAGAGCAAAATCGCTCTGGGTCCCCGCGGACCCAGAGCAAAATCGCTCTGGGTCCCCGCGGACCCAGAGCAAAAATCGCTCTGGGTCCGCGGGGACCCAGAGCAAAATTGTTCTGGGTCCCCGCGGACCCAGAGCAAAATCCCTCTGGGTCCCCGCGGACCCAGAGCAAAATTGTTCTGGGTCCCCGCGGACCCAGAGCAAAATCCCTCTGGGTCCCCGCGGACCCAGAGCAAAATCGTTCTGGGTCCGTGGGGACCCAGAGCAAAATCGCTCTGGGTCCGTGAGGACCAGAGCAAAATCCCTCTGAGGGTAGATATGAAATTTTATTTTAGGGTTTGGGGGCAAAATCGTCTAAAATAGTTAGTTTGGTAAGAATGAATTAGGGTTGGTCATAAATGTAAAGAGGGATAAAAATAAGGTTATTTTCGAAAATTTCCCAATCAATAATGCTTCTTTTATTAGCTTCCACAAATATATAAAAGAACGGAGAAAACACAACTTTTAATCTAGAAACGTAAGAAAATAAAGCAAAGACAAAAAAAAACAAAATTTAACAGAGATACTCACATTACACAGCAGAGAAGCAAAGAAAAACCCTAAAGAGAAGTCCTAGGAATGTACAAGCTGAAGTTAAACTAAATATGGCCTTAAAAAGAATCATACAGAATTCTTTTGTCTGGTTTTCCGGGAATGGTCATGTTTAAATGAATATTTTCTAAATGGGTAAAGCGTTAGTAATGTGAAATTGTGGCTTTTGCCGTTTACGGGATGGTCTTGGTAAAGGACAGTGACAGTCAGACCTTTTATCCACGCCATTTTTGTTCTAATTTTGAGCTTGTCCCCCTTTACCAAGTGCAGACTTTGGCTGTGTATGCAGAGATCATGTGAATGAGAATGGATTTAGTGGACAAATGAACCCTCTGAAGCAACGAGTGTTATTGGGCGTGGGTCCATAAGTAAAGGCACTCCTGAGAACTGTCAATTTATAGTCTTGTTGGAAAGTGTAAGAATTTGTCTACGCCAATGCAGCTATATATATATATATTAATTTTAAATATAATTTATTATTTATTTTAAAATTTTTTAATACATTTTAAATTTATTATTACTTGTTTTAAATATTATTTATTTTACTTATTTTAATATTTTTTAATTTTAAGTTATACAAAAACTGTTTTAAATTCTAAAATTATAATTTTTTGACATTTAAATTTCATTATAAAAATCAATTATTTAGAAAAATATTAAATAGTACAAGGAATGGATTAAAAAAAATAAAAAATAAATAAAAAACGAGGGATTTCAGGTATTTATGATTTACAACTATTCTTGCCAGACAAATTATATAATCTTGTGTACAGCCTCCTTCTATGACTCCTCTCAACATCCTACCTTCTCTGTTGGAAAGAGAAAACAAAATATGAAATTCAAAATTACAGATTGAAATGGTAAAATACAGAATCCCTTGACCAAAAAGGCAATGGCTAGACAGTTGCTAACCATCTTAGTAAGATGACCATCATAATCAGCAGTATGAGAAATCCTATTTCCAGCTAATGCATCGTCACAATCAGAAAAATCTGCCACGGCCGCGCTAAGCATGCTATTAATGGTGCCAATATCACGAGCTTGAATAGCATCCTTTGCATTCTGAAGATTATCCAAAGCATCATGGTAATTTTCTTTACAACGGTGTAGGTTAGATGCTGCGGCTGAAGGCATTTTATGAGCAAGTTTTGATGTAGTAGCTATGGCCAATTTTAGTTGTTGCTTTTATTGCCATTGAAGAAAGGGGCAAATCACAATTGCCTTTGAAGAAAGGGGCAAAAAGGATAAGCAAAGAGGAGGGTAATCAGTAGAGTCGCATATCATTTTGATGTGAGGATTTCTTTCTAACGAAGGAAGAGAAAGATGATGATGTATTGACTGGTGAAGGTTGCGGCCCAAGCTTTCATCGAGTATCCGTATATCTGTTGAAGGAAGAATAGTAGATGAGATTTCTTGTGCAGCGTTTTGCGGATGGAAGAATTAGCTGTGATCGTGGTGAAGGAGCTGGGGCTGAAGTAGGTCCTGGTGTTGGCTGTGCCGGAGGAGAGAAAACAGGCTGCAAGTTTGGAGGAGAATTTGGCTCCGGACAAATGCTTACTTCTTGTGTGCTTTCGGCTTGAAGGTTGAAGACGATGAGATTAAAACTTGAGAACAGGAGCAGCATTCGCTTGCTGTCAGGCTCCATTTTTTTCTTGGTTTTATTTGCAAATGAAAAAAGAACAGAATAAGAAAATGGATAAATGGGAAATCGAAAGAAGATTCTAAGAAAAGGGTGAGGTTAATTTCATTATCCAGGTAAGTAGGATTACCATGAAAAATAATGGTCATTACAGATAAAAATTCTAACGCTGTGGTATTAGTTCACGGAGTTCGGCTATGGTGTCTGTTTCTTCATTTCTGCAGCCTCTGCTTTGTAGTAATACAATGACCTGCAACCTAGAGGTAAAAAATAAAACATCTTCACCGTTGGATTGTCATACTACTCAAGACTTTTTTGAAACCATAGCTTTCTAACAACGTTCACTCATGGCAGAGTTCTCTAAATTCTAAACAGAGAAGCAGAGAAAATAAATAGATCATTTATGACTTGTTCAACCCTCTAGTGGGCACAAATAGAAGACACCATTGCTGAACAAGAAAACCAACCCCAATGGCGATTACAATTAAGTCTAAAGGCATAAGAAACAAATCCTCAGGGGCTCAAGTATGCAGTTTGTAAAACTGCGAATTTGGCATACATTAATGTCGAATAGAGCAAATCAGCAGTTCAAGAATAACCAATGGCATATTAGAGATAACGGCCAGTATTGCCGATACTCAGAATTAATTTTCTAATGCAATGACAAAGCATTCAAGTACTACAAGCATACATCAGGGATAAGAGGTTTAGTTTACATGGTAAACCCATACTCCACCAATAAACACATTGACACAAACTTTTTGAAAATTAACAGAGAATTCAGAACAATTGACTTACTCATACAATCTACATCCATGGAAATTGGACTTCTGATCGGTGTGAGAAATCAGGTACAACCAGAGACAAAATTGCATTTATTTCTCCATCAAGGGTGCAGGATCTAGTTTTCATGATCTCCATGTTTCACAACAGTAACAGGACACGAGCCATTGTTCACCACATGGTTGCTTACACTGCCCAATATTGCCCTGCAAAGATACAACAAGAGAACAAAATACATATATGAGCCGATCAAATCCCGCAAGATAATACTGCCAATTGAAAGAGTAGTCAATTATTGTCCATTTGAAACAAAGGTCGTCATTACAGAAGACTTTGGCCCATGGTTTCAAGGAAGCTTTTTCCACTGAAAATGTTCACTTTCAAAGAAAGAAGCATTATAGGAAATGGCCGAGATGTTATCACATCATGGCCTCACATGGTCAATATAGAAAAGTTTTAACCAATTCAAAGCACGTGAAATCCCAATATGACTCTAGTGGAAACAAATACTAGAGCTTTAAGAAAAGATTATTAATGATTAAATTCATAAGAAAAGAAACCAAAAATGAAATAAAAGAACCACACAAATGGTTCAACATCACAAAGCAAGAACATTTATTTAAATTTAATTGGAAGATTTGATCGAATTCAACCTCTTAATCTTGCCAAGTCCTCTGTTTCCAATGACAAGGCAGCTCAGAGGAATTTTATCAATGGCTTCACATATCTTCTCACGAGCATCACCCCAGTAAATCTTTATAAGCACCACAACCTGCCCTCATTTGCAAGCTTACTCAGGCCCATAAGATTACAACAATAAAATCCTTGAATTTCTCAGAATAAATAAACAAACAAGTTCACCTCCTTTTGCCTGGCCACAGTGTTGGCAATATCCAGGGTTTCAGGGTCAGGCTTCACTCCATATTTCTTCGTGATCGTACGATCAGAAAACTCAACAAGCGGGATTAATGCTGCAATATTATCTCCTTTTTACTTTAAAGCAATTGTTTTCTAAGGACAATAGATTCACTTCATCCAGAAACAAACAAAAAATAACTTACGTGAACCGGTGGTTTGCCATAGCTGCATCTGGCCTTGTTCATACTCTCCTTCAGGCAGAACGGTGACGAGAATAACGTGATCTCCGTTACGAACAACGTTGTCCACAGCCCATTTTAACGCTTTCTTGCTGCAGGCTGAGAAATCCACCGCGACTCCAACTCTTCTTTCTTCTTCCATCTCACCTTCTTCGTTCTCTGTTCTTGTGCTTTCTGGGATATGATCTATTTGCTCTAATGAAAAGAAATGAATAAGTCTAAAGTTGACCGCAATTTCAGGGACAGAGGAGAGAGAAGAAGACGTTTACAGTTGGAGAGATAGGCGTCAGTGGGATTTAACTGTCTGTGATGAAAGATTGAAATCGTATGGGACCGTTTGATTGGAATGTTTGTTCGGATTAATGATGTCGTGGAAAATCAGACGGTGAACATTTAATGATGGTTCAACGTGCGAAGAGTAAAATATTCTTCCGACATTCATTTGTGTACACTTCGTGGCCCAATTATTGAAGATTGGGTTTACTTTTGTCTCCGGTGGGGCCATCAGCCATGTCCTTTGGTCTTGTGTAATGCACATTTTCATTAAAGTCCTCAACAAATGATTTATTTGTTTAAAAAACAAAATAAATTATTTTAATTTAGACTAAATATTTTAAATTTTATATTAAAATAGTTCATATATAGTGTTAAAATTGTTAATAAGAAGGTAAATTTACCACATACATTTCAAATTTTGACCAAATAGGCTATTGATTGTGATTATAAAAAATTAAAATAAGGGGTGCAATTTTATTAGAGGATCTTGTTGAAAGTATTGTATAAAAGGCTTTCTCAAATTGCAAATATTATGAAATTAGGTTTACGTTGCTTTTCTTGTAAGATAGAGATGCTTGCGATGGAGCTAGATGTGGTGGAATGGTCACGGTTATGAATCATCCTCCACACATTCGAGCGAGTTGAATAATCGTTTTGGTTTTGTGCGGGTAGAAATATAATGTAAATTTGATTAAATGGAATGCAAAACGATTGTATAATAAATATTATTTCACTGAATTCAATAATGCTGAGATGCTGGATCATCTCTGAAAGATTAATGGTGGAGAAAGAATGGTAGCACGTACAGAGAAGAGAGTTCCCGCACTGGAGAGTACAAGCACCAAAACTGCAATAACAAACATCCTTGACATTTCTGGTAAGTTGCAGAAGTTGTTTCTCTCCTTTTGATGCTTACCCTTTTCTTCTTTCTCCACATACCCCGCCAACTGTCTGTTTTGTACTCGTTCACTTGTGTTCACAGAGCCCATCAAAACAGAAATCCTTTAAAGTCGGTTAGAATGTACTGGCGGTCCAGGAATTTCACATCTTCTGCGGAGCAGATTGGGCTTTGCATCAGAATGACACAAGAGGAAATGTGCTGTGTGTTATCACAAGGATACTGCTCAAATGCTATGAGATTCCTTAAGAGACTTTATGTGTATTGATGAACTTGTATAGGAGGGATTTCGAGTACTCCATCGACAAGTTTTCTGTGTTTAGCTTTCTTGAACTTAATTCCAGCTTCCTTTAGCTTTTTTGCACTTTGCAAAACTAGGTTGTGGGGCATTTTGCTTTACTTGGACACTTGGAAATGTTGACGGGAAAATGATTCCCTTCTGGGCTAAACTTTTGGCGGTGGATTCTATGATCTCCTGGAATCAGGTTTCTGAAAAATGGTGGGCAACATTTGTGAGGGATACGTTATACTGTTCAAGGAGCGGCATAATTTGATACAATCCTTGAAGAAAGAAGAAAGGAATCTGATTTTCAACCAATATAATGCACACCTAAAATCAAAACGCAAAATGGGTGTTCCCAATATAGAATCATTTCTGCGTTTTAGACCCTTTGGAGCATGCTTAAAGAAGAGCTCAATCATGAACCGCCATCGACTAACAGCAACCGAACCAATTCATCACTCGAGATGCTAATGCATATCCTAAAGAAAAATGCGTTGTAGTGTTGTGTTTTCCAATTACTCAATAAATCCAACTTGCAGAATTAATGTCACAGTGCAAGAACAGTTTATTAATTCTCAGGAAATTGTTGATTCAAGAGACCACGTACATCTCTTCAAAAAACTAGTGAGAATCCAGGATGACTTGAAGAGATTGACAAAGAGACCGACCGTGTATGAACAGACGAACTGATAATCTTTTCACTGCGGGCCTTATTATTTAACCTTAAGAGAATCCTGGAAACTCCGACAGAAAGCACATTTCCGTTCAAAAGCAGAGCTAAATTGCACACATGAAACGGAGTTCAAGAATTGACAGCAGTAGAATACTGTGCAACCTAAAGCACCAGCCAGCTGGCAGAGTCTAATGACCATTCGCTGCTTTGGCTTTATGACAGTTCCCGCAAAAAAAATACTGACGGGGACCAGTGTTCTGCACACTTGCAGGGTATTGCCCCGACAACGCTTCAGCTTTTGGCCTGGCAGCACTTCACCTCACCTAATTTTACGAGAAAGTTGTTGCCACGGTGCTAGCAAAGTGAAATGATTTTAATATGTTAATATAATTATTATAATAAAATTATTTAATAAATAAAATAAAAATTTTATTTATTATTAATTATGAATGATAAAATTATATTTTAATTTTTATTTATAATTAAATTTTTTTATTTTATTAAATTATTTTATCACACAAATTATATTAGTGTGATATAATTTTTTTTAATTTTTATTTATAAATAAAAAATTAATGTCAGTATTAATTGATTTATTATTATTATTTTTTAATAATTTCTTTGTATTGGATTTTTTAAAGGAATTTTTAAGAATTTTGGAAATCTCTCAGCCCGGTCTACGGCGGCGCACGAGGTCTATGAAAACGACTCTGTACCCGTGACACAAGTCCACGGACCAACTGACGGCTGGATGCATAATTCCGAAATTACGCCTATCTTTGACTTGAAATTACAATTTAACGCCGTCATTTCAGGCTTTTTTATTCCTATAGGACAATAACATCCGGTTCCCCTGTTGTAACGTTTTCACAAACAATGATATAGTTTCTCGATTTATATCAAAACGGTCCCTTATATTTGTAAATTATGGCGGTCATAGGATTACCTAACCTTAAAGCATAGGTTATACTTCAATAAGGCTGGGAGCCTATTTGTCATAAATGGATAAGCTATATCTTTGTTTGTGAAAGATTAAGAGCTTAGGGAATCAATGTTATTATAAATAAGTGGATAAATAAAGAAATTAGACTGATGAAACTGAGCAAATACGACAGCGTTTTTCTCCGTTCTTTTGCTTCGTTGCTCGGGTTTCCATTATTTATTAGTTAAAAAAAACACCTGCTGCTCGGAAACACGTACACTCTTCGCTTCACTCTGCAAGCATTTGCGTCTGATAGTGAGTGAATTAGATCCATTCAAACCCTAACCTTGGCTCTGCAAATACGAAAAATCAATGGCGTTTTGGTGGCCGTTGATCGTCCTCGCTTTTGCTTACGCGATCTGTAGATTCTTGCTCATGCTCATCCCTCCCAATGTGCCTTCCATCGACGTCGACGCATCCGACGGTTCTTCTTTATCTCTCTGTTTATGTTTTTTTTCCCTGTTCATCGTATCGGTGACGATTTTTTTTAGTAATTTTTTCAAAAAAATTTGTGGCAGTGTTGGATGACGGGAACCAGACGCAGGAGAACAGTTTCATTTATGTGAGTTTTAGTTAATTTAGTGTTTGCTTTTTATTTATTAGTTAGAAATTCGTGAATTAGTAGTAGATAAGATGTTTTCACTTGGTAATTAGTTTACTTTGGTTTCTGCTCAATTTTTGTTAATAATTCTTTAATTCACACATGTTAATCGGTTATTCATATCGATAAGTTTATTTAATACTTGTTCAAATAGAGATAGTGATATATGATATTATCTAGTGGATCGAGTTTGAATCTAGTTCATTTAATTGCTTGTTTCTTATATGTGATTGCCTTTGCAGATTCCTCCAAGAGGGAGGACGCAACAGTCAGACAAAAGAGTTCAATGCTATGAGCCGGCGACAATGAAATACTTAGGATATTTCTCCGCACTGTCACCTGATGAGGTTAGTGATGTCATGCCATGTACAGTGTTCGTTGAATGCCACGTTATATCGATAGAATTCAACATGTGCCTGTAAAGTAATTGAGTGGTGTTTCATTCCATTTTAGTCAGTTTCTTTTCTCTGCATTTTATTGTCATCATTCTTTGTTTCATAACTTAGATAAGTTACAACAAACTTAGTTCTCACCATTGATGAGTTCTCTTTTCCTTTGATGGTTGCTGCTCTTCCTACCGGAGTTATTTTTTCTTGGAACTAAAGCAAGGGCCTAAGTATATATGTGCAGGTCCAGGAGCGAGTGGCACAGGCAAGAAAGGCACAGAAAATATGGGAAAAAAGCAGCTTCAAGCAAAGACGTCAGTTTCTGCGAATACTTCTGAAGTATATTATTGAACATCAAGGGCTTATATGCGAGTAAGGATTGGTTTTCTGTGGAGTGGTTTCCTGGGGGTTATAGGGGAGCGATGGGTCTCTATGTATAAGTCCTCTACTGGTTTCTGCTTTATTTCTTGTTGTAAAATAGGTAAGGGTGGTACGTGTACTAATTCATGTGTCATTTCAATTAGAATTTCTTCACGTGATACTGGAAAGACAATGGTGGATGCCTCTTTGGGAGAAATAATGACAACATGTGAGAAAATCACTTGGCTTCTTTCTGAGGGCGAGAAGTGGCTGAAGCCTGAATACCGGTATCTCATCCATCTTTTTGTTTCTGTTTCATTATTTGCTACCCACTGAATACATAGAACAAGAGAATGATAATATTATATATGGCTCAGTGCTAGCAGTCCTCAAGATATGTACCTTCTCACTATTTCATTTTACTGTTTATATTCATGAAACTTTGGATGAACTCCTAGTGATTTACAATTATTGAAGTTCATTTCACTGGATTAATTCATCGCAATGACTGTAGGTCTTCTGGAAGATCAATGATTCACAAGAGAGCAAAAGTGGAGTTTCATCCCCTTGGTGTTATTGGTGCTGTTGTTTCATGGAATTATCCTTTTCATAATATCTTTAATCCAATGCTGGCAGCAGTCTTTTCTGGGAATAGCATTGTCATCAAGGTATCTGATTTTGGACTAAACTATAAAGACGATTTTGATGTCTCATTCCTTGTGTCTTAGATGGTTGCATCAGTTTCTATGGATGTCTTTTTTCATGTTTCAAACCTCCGTGATCATTGTCCAACAATTCATTTCTAAGTTAGTAACATTTACATGTTACCATTTGCTTGTAACTGTAGGTATCAGAAAATGCAAGTTGGTCTGGATGTTTCTACTTTCGAATTATTCAAGCAGCCCTTGCTGCTGTTGGTGCTCCGGAAAATCTAGTTGATGTAATAACAGGGTATGCATTATGCTAGAATTTCTTATACTCACCAATGTCAATATTGTGTGTCTAGCTTTAATCAGACTCTTTTTGCTAGGTTCGCTGAAACAGGGGAAGCACTGGTGGCTTCAGTTGATAAAATTATATTTGTTGGTTCGCCTGGTGTTGGTAGGATGGTATGATCCTCTCCTGGTTAGCTGCCCAAGATTCTTTTCCCTTAGTGTTTGTACAATTTCTGCGAATGGTTGTCTTTTTATTGTTGGCTTGCTATATTTTAGTGCATGGAGGCTGTTTAAGATTAAGAAGTATTATTTCTGTTCCAATGATATGTTCTTACAACAAGCAGTTTTATTTTGTAAGCAGCAGTTTTTATACGTTCCCTTAAACATATTTTGTGGAAGAGGATATGCTCATTAGAAGAGATGCCTTGTAGATTTTCTGCTGACAAGTAAAGAATTGATCAATCAATAAATTGTTTACTTATAGCTTTTCTTGTTTGCTTTAACTGCAGATAATGAGAAATGCTTCTGAGATGCTTACACCAGTTACACTTGAGCTTGGTGGCAAAGATGCATTTATTGTTTGTGACGATGTAGATGTTCCTCATGTATGAATTATATTCATCTTTTTCTGATGTATTGTTGACCTGGATGTTTTTATCAACTGTTGTACTCTTGAGTACCATTGATCCTTAATTGGAGACTGCTCCTGATGTATAGGTTGCTCAAATTGCAGTCAGGGCAGCTCTTCAGTCTAGTGGGCAGAATTGTGCTGGAGCTGAGAGATTTTATGTTCATAGTGACATTTATACTTCATTTGTCACTCAAGTAACTAAAATTGTGAAGTCTGTATCAGCTGTAAGTATGTCTCCTCTTCAACATTGTATGCGGAAGATGTTGTTGCCATCTGCAACATTGTCACACGATTCTTTTTTGTGGAGTCTGTCTAAATGTTTACCTGCTGTATGCCCTTAAATTTTCATTTGAGTGGTGTGGTTTTTCACCTTTGGAGTTGGAACTTTATTATCTTTTGCAGGGTCCACCCCTGGCCGGAAAGTATGATATGGGAGCCTTATGCTTGCTAGAGCATTCAGAAAAGCTTCAAAACCTTGTGACTGATGCCCTGGACAAAGGAGCAGAAATTATTGCCCGTGGAAGTTTTGGCCATTTAAGTGAAGGTGCAGTTGATCAGTACTTTCCTCCTACTGTGATTGTGAATGTAGATCACACAATGAGGTTGATGCAAGAAGAGGTGAAAATCATTATCTTATTCAATATAATACTTGACATGAAATTTTGTTTGGTTATAACATCTGAAGTTTGTGTGTTTCACATGTAAGAGGATCATTTTATTGTTATCATCAAAGACATGATTGTAATATGCATAAAACTTGTGAAATACAGGCTTTTGGGCCAATTATGCCAATAATGAAATTCAGCACCGATGAAGAGGTAGTGATGCTTGCAAATGACTCGAGATATGGACTAGGATGTGCTGTTTTCTCTGGCAGTCAGCACCGTGCCAGGGCAATAGCTTCTCAATTACATTGTGGGGTTGCTGCAATTAATGATTTTGCATCAAATTACATGTGTCAGGTAATATTTTTATTCAAGTTATTCTTCATTACAAAAAAGTCACTTGCTTAGAGGAGGGTGTTTCCCATTTCCCTTTGACCAAACTAGACTATATTCTCAATGGAAGGCTTCGTTGGCCAGTAAGCTATTAACCTATCAAAAGGAAAGTAGATAAAATGTGTTTGGTCAGGATGCAGTCCTAGTGGATATAGCCAACTGAAATTGAAATGAGCATATTTCATTCAAGGCAAACTAACTGTTTTTTTGAGTCTAGGTTTGATTGGACAATAGGGGGTTCTTCTTCTTCTTCTTCTTTTTCTTCTTCCTCTTCTTTTTAATTTTATAGCCTTAGTTTTCTTGTTTCCTCTTTTGCATCTTGTATAATCTATACAAGAAGCAGTGGACGGATTTTACTCTGCCTGGGTTGTCATCTTTGTCAATCTTGCTAAACTAAAAACGGTTTATCCTTTTTCAGTCCTTGCCATTTGGCGGCGTAAAAGATAGTGGATTTGGAAGATTTGCTGGTGTAGAGGGGTTAAGGGCCTGCTGTCTAGTCAAATCTGTTGTCGAGGATAGATGGTGGCCGTATGTCAAAACCGTAATACCAAAGCCTATTCAGGTGAGCCCGAGCCTGAAAGCTCTATTACATAACTCTACTCTGCTTAGTTTTTCTAACCTTCTGTTTTTTTTACCCCTCTCTGCCAACCTAGTATCCCATTGCGGGGAATGGCTTCGAGTTTCAGGTATCACTTGTAGAAGCATTGTACGGCTTGAACATCTGGGATCGATTGAGAGCATTGGTCAATGTGCTGAAAGTCCTTACAGAACAAAACGCTCCTGCTAACAATAGAAGAAAAAATGACTAAAGCTACGTAATATGAGCTGAGCCGAGAACATCAGTTTGGCAAAGCCAATTTAGCAATTTTTATTGCTCCTTCAGATCTTTTGCACCTCTCTCCAAACTTAAGACACTGTTGATTCGTGATTGCTTAATCAGAAACTAGATTAGTGTTTTCAACGCCATCATAGAAGTTTGCTTAAGATAACACCGTAACATATATTTTCTTTTTCAAAATTAAATACGAGCGTCTTTTTCTTCAAAAATTTCCCAGTACGATACAACTTCCTAACATCCAGCGATGGTCGTCCTACGCAAGCAAACTATTCAATCGCATTATAAATAACATTCATAGGAATCTGTGACCATAATCTTTCTCCAACCCTCGTGATCGGAGATTCCGATCTGCCCTCAGCTGCTTCAAAATGCACGCGGTGGCATTTCCAAGAAGATAAACCTTCACTGGATCCAGCACCAGTAGAATCTTCCATTATTCCTTTTACGAACTTCTTGTCTTTGGCAACCCACAAACGATAAAACGAGTCTTCAGCTGCAAGGAAAAAGATACTAGCCATGGATACTTGTTGCAGTTCCCAGAACCCAGGCATTCTTTCGAAAGTCAGACAGGAAAGATAACTGCTCTGCCATATACGTATAATGGATTGCCGCTCCTCCGCGTTGATTTGTTGAATACCCGAATTTGAATTCTTGGATACCCTTCTCTTACGAGTGAATGTGTTTTACCCACGAATTCTGAACAGATTTAAAATATGATAATAAACAAAAAAGGTAAAAAAAAATCACTCGCACTTCAGTGCACGAGTGATCTCCCACGAAATTGCATAATTCTCTTGTGTAAGGCAGTCACCGGATCCACATTCGTGACTCTTGCAATTCACCAATGCTACCATGAATCTTTCATTTTCTAATGAAGTAGGGTACATAACTTGTTCTTCCTGAAACACGCAGATCAAAATCTGTACCTATGAAATTTGAAACCCATTTGATATTTCTTTACAAGTTTACCTCAAACGCTTTTTCACTAAGATAATTAATTGATAGTCAAGAGGATTTAAATGCCAAATATTTTTCCAGCGTTATATCAATCGAATCTACTTGCGCTTAGGAAAGAATAAAGGCTGCTGAGATTCGGAATTACCTCGGGCAACTCATAGAATTCATTTGGAGATATTTGCAACAACTCTGTTGCAGTTTGACCAGTACACCACGCTAAAACTTTCGCACTCTCATCTGCAAGAGTGATTTTCAGGTGGAACGTGCGTACAAGCTCAGCATCACAGTTACAGTGACAGAAATTGCATTCAAAAGCCCCATTAGATCTCTCATTTGCAAAATGACCGCAAAGGGCATGAGCAAATCTCGTATTAACGTAACAGCTATCAATTTGGTCAAGCCAAACTCGACAAATCTGTGCACGTTTTCAGAAAAGAAGCAGATTACTGAGCATGACATTATGATGTGAATATGAATTTTCCAACATAAAATACAAAAAGCCAGAAATTCACAGGAAAGTATCTTACATTCATATAGCTAGCCTGCTTGGATAGATCAGAAAGGCATGATGCCTTATGAAGACAAGATGAATTTAGCAATGCTGGCAAGCAACTAAGGTTAACAAAAGAAGCTCCAACATCCGCATCACACCATACTACTTCAAGGCTGTGGAATAAATTGAACAAGTATATTTGATAAGATGCTGTAGCGAAGCCAACTTTTAAGCGAAGAAAAAAGCGGCCACAAGTTTGTGGATGCAAATAAATGAACAAAATAAAAAGAGAGAAAAAAGAAATACAGAACGGTTCTACTATCATCACGATTTTCAAATATCAGAACTGGTTTTAACTGCTAACATCATTATCCATTGAATAAGTGACATCCATCAATTGTGCATACCAATTTTGTTTGGGCCTGGAGCATGTCAAGCTAGACATATATACCACGTGACCAAGTCCTAATCTTCCCAATGACCTGAGGACAGAATATGTGAAACTCAAAATAAAGGCAATAAAGATGTTTTAACATTTCATGGAATTAACACAGCTCTTATCAGTACCAAGAGTCTGTAAAATGAAGCTTCGCCGTAATCACTCCAGTTGTATCCTCAATTTTCAAAGAGAAAACAACTCCTGCAGTATTTTTCTCCCGAAAAATTCCCGTGACAACACCATAGAGGCTGAAAGCAGTTATCTTGTCACGAAGGTCAATTATAAATGACTGCAAAGTTTTGTATCAAACGACAAAAATCAAAATGGCTCATTTGAATTCAAAGACAACACAAGTCATCTATGTTCAGGCCACGGGCTATATGGGCAAGAATGATTATAATACCCAAAATCAAATGAATAATAGCAGTGAAAAAAGGAATTATTCCAGTAGCACTTAAATTGCAAACAGATTGAGAATTTGAAAGAGCCTGATAAATATAACTGTAAACTCACCCGAAAAGGATAGTTACTGAAGTCAATGGAGCCCTGAGAATCGCAGGGCAAGGTTACTTGGGAAACAATGGAACCCTGACTCGGATCTGCTGCACTAAGCAGCCTTGAACTGTGATAACGATTTTGTGTCAATGCTACACATACCTGAAGAACACAGAAGAGAGTACCATTTTCAAACAATAATAATTTGGGTTTTACAACAATCAACACTTGTTCCTGATGTTGAATGAAAGGGCACAACATATGATAACTTTTATTTTACAGCAATCAACACTTACTTGTTCCTCTTTTTGAATGAAAGGCACAACGTATAATTGTGTTGCACTGCCATATTCAAGGCAAAACTTGTCGCTTGTTTCTAAAGCAATATATGGTCTGTCCACTGCAATTAAACTTCCTACACTGCAAGATGGTGCAGGTTATAAGTATATTAGGTCCGTGCAAGAAGGCAATATGAGAATGTATCTGGTGCCTACGTTTTACCTGAAAAGATTGGCTAGGAGAACCTGTTCACCCCACAACAGAAACTTTAGCTTAACTCCATCATTATCAACAAGAGTGATTTCCCTCTTCTGTATATTGTCAAACTCTCCCTGAATTTCCAGTGACCCAATAGATTCAATCCTACATAAATAGAGAGAAAGTAAGGTATAAACTTCTTGAACAAAGACTACTTACGTCCATTGTCATCAAATGGACCACGTAAAATACATCAGTTTATCTTGTATCATCAGGATTTCTCTAAATTGAGAACCTTATTTTTCTTCTATGGAACTGATATGATACTCAAAATTCTTAGTAAGCAAACAACCACAATTTTTCTTTAATTTTCTTTTTTATTTTGGTTTCATGTAGTTATTCATTATCCATTAATTGGACAATGTATCAATTTTATTTTTAAATGATAGACAACACAAAGCAAGTAGGCAGTATGGAATGAGAACTACTTTGTTACAGCAATTAAGAAAGAAATCCAAATAACAGAATTTAAAGCTTACCTTGCATTAAATGAATAAGAAATCCCATTGTTGAATGCATCAAGAGAAATGGAACAAAACGAATCTGAATAAAAATCTAGCAAAATAGCATCATGATCCTGCCCCTGGAATACAAAATATGAAATCAAAACTAATACTTAAAAATTAAACCTTTATTAAATAACAAAAATGCCAAAAAGAAGTAAACAAGTTGTCCATAGGCTGGATCTTGCCCATAATTTGACCTATTAGCCAATCTAAGAATTTCAAAAAAACCTCAAGCTGGAAGGATAATAAGGTAGTAGGGATTTATGGAGTTACCTCATCTAACAATATCACAAGATATTCTGTTGGCAGAAGCCGTGGACTACCACATCCTTCTCTGGCAGTTCGGAGACAACATCCTGTGAGGAAAATTTCCCTCCCTTTCTTTAAAATCCCATTCTGAGGATCCACCAAGTCATAATATCTACAACATATTGTCACAAACTTACTAGCACAAGGTGCAAACTTGACAAAAGGTATGATTATGATATTGCTACGTTCAAACACAAAAGAAAAGTAAAATCATATGCATAATCAACATTCAAGAAGATCGACCTGTTTGAGAAATATGCTTAATGGTATTTAGTTTAGTTATCCACCATGTCATTATACTATAGAATACCAATATACATCTCAATGAAATGTAGCGATTATTAGATTTGCAACTATTACGTGCTGGACACTAGACAGTACAGAATAGCAGCTGCTTACCTACGGTGGAGATAAAGGTCAATGGTATTAGAGCTCCAAAAATCTCCCAATGTAAGCATATAGATATTTGTGCCTGAATTAACAGAGTAGTTAACAAGAAGACTGCAAAACTAGCTTCACCAAAATCACTTCTAAAAAAACCAGTGTCATCAAAATCACTTCTAAAACTTTTAACGTGAATATGATCCTAACTTGATAAAGGCTTTAGCCTTAAATTAAAAATAAATAAATATTACTAGAATTCGATTCAGATAAGGTTAAATAGTACCTGCAAGAAGAAAAACATTGACAATAACAGCTTCTAAAATGCTATTTAATGACAAAAAATTCTTCTCAAATATAGAATCAATCGTGACGGTGTTACGAAGCTTAGTTCTCCGGTGATTTTTTCTCAACTGATTTACAATCTCCGGCCTCTTCTTCGGGGCGCCCGCCCTGTGTTGCTCATTCCACGCCTTCAAAATCAAAATCATGTCAGAAAATAAACCGCCGTTAATAATCCAGTAAACAAGGGGGGGGAAAAAAGTGACCTGAGCGAGATCGGAGAGAATAATCGCAACAGTTATGCCGCTTGAATAAGCAGTACAAGTTCTGAGGATCCGAGAGGCGATCCAGCTCCACCCTGGAGAACGGGAGTTGGAATCATCGTTATTCGGATCTTCTTCTTTTTCTTCGGGCCATAGCACCGACCTCGCGTATTCGATCAACGCAAGAAACGGATCATCTTCTTCGTCCAGTTGTTTTTCCGGGTAATCGATTTCCATGAGCGAATCTTCGTTTGTGTGACTCATTTGTTGACGTGCTCACTAGCGCGATCTGAAAACTTAGATGTGATACGATTTTGCTCGAACGGCGGTATTTTGAATTTGAGAGCGAAATTTTGGCGCGGGTTTTTAAACTAGGGACAGCTGGGCGTAGCCTGCTAAACAGACCTGGATCCGGGATTTAAGTGCCTCAATCAAATTGAACCTTTAATTTCGCATTTTTGTTGGAAGCACTTTCACAATAAGTGCTTTTTATGAGAGCATTTTAACATATATATATATATGTATGTATGTATTTAAAAGAATTATCCATCAAATAGTTTGCTGATACAAAACAATTGTTTCAAGAATGACAGTCAGCCTGGACTGCCCGTAAATGAAAGGAAATTTACCAAGGATGAGGACAGTTGAAGATCCAATGAACAGAAAATTTGAATATGTACTCAACAAAATTTTGTAATTTGTTAACCCATAAAATACAAATCCTTTACTTTCTTGAACAACAACAACAACATTCCTTTGATGCCACCAAATCACTACAAAGTACAACCCCCTTTCTCCCCTGCAATCCAAAAGGAAGGGGAGGGAGATGAAAGAAAACCCTTCTAGAGGTAGAAATACAAGATTTATCAGATGTCTTCAAAATGACATACAAATACAACATTAATAAGAAAATTGTAGCACTATGGAAAAATGCTCAAACCGCGTGCTTTAGTGTGACGTCAATGATCCCTACAGGTGACTTAGGCTGATAGTGCTCATCCGTATCCACCTCTTCGATTTCCTGATGAGGCCATGTGTTGGAGACAAAACTTCCATGTTAGCTTCAATTTGGTCATGGGTAATATCAATTCAGGTTACAAAACAAATGTAAATTCTATTACCTGCACCACATCCTCACCCTTGATGACTCGTCCAAACACAATAAGTTTGTCATTTAAATCTGGTATTGGTGCAGTTGTGATATATAGCTCAAACCCTTTGCCATCTTTAGTTTTTAAAGTTCCAATTGTGAATGCCTCATGCTTCGGACTGGTTGTAAACAAGTTACGTTAGGTCAAATGTGCACTGAACACGGAACTAAAGTAAACCCCATTAACATGGCAGACACAAAACCTGGTTATAAGCCGACCACGGATCTTCCCTTTTGATGTCCAATCTTCTGCAGCTGCAAGCCCTTGGGAATGCCCGGCTTGAACCACATAGTTTTTTATCACATGATGAAAAGGCATGCCCTTGAAGTGCCCCTTTTGGCTGCAAGACCAATTTACCTTGAGGTACTTTAAGAGTATAACATAAAAAGCAGCATGCACTAGGCTCAAAGTTGCTGGTCACAACAGGAAAACAAATTCCAAACTAAAATATTTTTGGGCGGTACACATCTCACCGTTTTGAACGGCTCACAAGCTGCATTCACACATATAACAAAATATAAAGCTACTATAATGTTACAACTCTGTCGATACATCTGGGGACCTAAAAGGAAGAACAGGCAGATAGAACAAGATTAAGTCATTTTCACCAGTTCTCAGCATACAGGAAAAGAAAAGACTTTTCTAACTCTCATAAATGAAGAAAAACGATGTTGAAGAAAGAGCCAAGCTATAACTAATCCACAGAAATATTCAAACAAGATCCACAAAGCAGTGAATGTTTTCATTTTCAAGCATACTGTTGACATTCTGGCTTATATATCAACAGTTTCTTTATGAATTATGTTTCCTCTAGTCCAACATCAATGGATGTAGATGGCTAAGAATACTTACCACAAGTCAATAAATTTATCCACAGTTTCAGGAGAACCATCTTTGAAAAGTTCCGCTACTATATAACCCTTTGATGTATTTAAAACCTACATGGGAAAAGAACAGAATCAGAATGAGGTATAATATGAAGCAAAAAGTGGTGTTAGTTTAATATGAAGCAAAAAGTAGTGTTAGTTTAGGCGGTTAACCATCTAATACAATAAACATAATAATTAGCTCCAAAACAAAATATTTTCAAACTGTACGAGAAAAAAAAGCAGCCATTTCGTGGGCAAACTTACTGCATGACCAGGAAGATCAAACTTCTTTGAAACTGCAAAGGCATCGTCCTTGATCACAGAAAGATAAATAAGTTAAATAGGATTAACAGAATATGCAGATACTATGAACTGAGGCGAACTAGGGAAACAATTGATGCATGAGTACACGCATCAAAATCTGAACTCTAAATGACTACCTCAAAAGTTGACAATTCATTCCCAATCTGTTCATTTGACCTACAAGAAAATTAGCAGAACGTTAAATTCTAGAAAATGAAGTCATCTCTAAACATAAAAAAAAAGAAAAAAAGAGGAATATGGAGGAGACAGCAAACCTATGCGACCAACGTCTATATGTAGCAACTAAGGACAACACAATCACCACAACAATTAAGTTGCACATGACAATTGTAGCGGCACTAACTCGAGTCGGCCCCTTCTTCCTTTTGCTTTGAACTAGTAAAGCTTGTGGTTTTATCCTTGCCATAATGCTCAAATTCAACTTGTATGCAACACACTTTATATCAACAAAACTGCAAAACACTCAACCATACTCAATATTCAAACTAAACTAATTAACGATACAAAATCGCAAATCACTTCCAGAACTAGCAAAATTTTAACTATACCAATCCCTTTATTATCTCTATGCCAGAGAATTAGTGAAACAAAGGATTGATTAATCTCCGAAACGATCCAAAGAGTGATACCAAGTTTATATATGTATATTAATTACTCCTATTCAAGCTGCGGAATTAGAAACTACAATTATCTAAACGGTTGCATATCAACCTAGCAAATCAAAATCAATAAAATCAAATCATTTCGAGCTTCGAGAAGCTATAACACGGCAAGATTTAACTTATAAATCACCATTTAATTCGAATTTATAATCAAGTTTAAGCAATTAATCATATCCAGCTCAGCAGGATTTGATGCGGCGGAAGAAACCTCCCATATAATTCTCGCACTTAGAACTTTAGTAAAGCATAAACATTGAGAAATTAATTCAATTAAAGTTCGATCAAACAGCGCCATAAATCAGTGAATGATAATAAGATACCTGTAACTGATCGAGCAGTTGCCTCTTCGCCTCTGCTCCAACGAGAAAAAGAAGAGACGGTAATTTGTTGTGTCGTTTTAATCACGGAGCAGGTGATTGATCTCTTTTCTTTCTTACGCCGCATGCGTCTTTGTTCTTACCTTGGACCTATGTTTTCTAAGCTTGTGGGTCTGATGGAAGAGAAGTCAAAAATTACGACGTAGATGCGTCTAACCGACGGCTGTGATCATATCGTCGCGTTGAGTTATGATGTGGATAAAACCACTCTACCTTTTCTCTAACATTCACTTTGATGACGTGTGAAATTGTCCGAGGAATTGAAATTCAAGTACACCTTGGTTTCAAAAATTAAAAGAGTAACGTAATAGCATTTGGGTACAATAGTTTTTACATTTTTACAAACAGTACTATAACTTTCCATTTATATCAAAAAGGCTAAGAATTCCTGTTAAAATAACTAAATTACCTTTGAGATGTGAATTTTAACTCTCAATGTATAAGTTGCTACAAGGTAGGGCATGTTGGTCATTTCCTTAGTGCGATTAGGTGATTAGTTGATATAAATTAAAACAAGTTTCTGATAAAAGTCTTACTATGTCAATATAATTTAGATAGTAAAATTATTTAACTAATAAAATAAAAAATTTATATTTATTAACGGAGAATTAAAAACTTAAATTGAATTAATATAATAAATTTTTTTTATGTTTTTTTTAATTTTTTATTTTATTAATTAAATTACTATTTTGCCACAAACTTTTTTGATATAAATAAAGAAATCACGATTGCTTTTGTTAATTCATTTAATGCAAGAATTATGCAAAATAAAAGATATTCCTTCTTAGCAATAATGCTCACATTGCTTCACTTGTTATCATTAAGGTGGCTTGCACCTCATAATTAGTCATTAGTCAAAAACTTATTATTATAAATCCATGTTTCTTATTATTAATTTTTAAATTTGTATAATAATTATATTTTAATTAAATTTATAAATTATTTTTATATTTTATAAAAATTAAAATATTTTTTTATTATTAATTATATTATGTATTAATATTTATTTAAATTAATAACAAAAAGACTTATGGTTAACATATTTATGTAACGAGGTACCATGATCTATGTGTAGATTCGTTTATTCTTTTTATGGATAAGGTTTAGAAAGAGTGATTAGCTTTAACAATTACAACAACAGAGCTCCAAGACTTATGGAATATATAACTGTATAAAGATACGTATTAAACGAAATTTTGACAACAAAATATATAGGCCGTCCGATTAATCACTCCAAACCCTTTATCTAACGAACGAGAACGATCAACATGTAATATATACACGAAATCCAACGTTGGTGAGTGACCATCATTCGAGGAGAATCGAGTGATAGTGATGGTGATGTACGGCGAGGATTGCATTGACGATTATCGTGACGATTTTTCGGGGTCTCTGCGTAGTTACGTACATCTTACTGTACTACTGTTGGTTTAACATTTCTGCTCGTGACTCTTGATCTTGAATATGGTGGGAGCTGCTGCCGGCTTCAGCCTACGGTAAACTGTAATGAGACCTACAGTTGTATAACGTGTGTGTGTATATATATATATATATATATAAAAACTTGTCTAGTATGTATACGGTATCAGAGTTTGCCCTAACAGTAATAATTAAAAAACCTCACTGCAATCATGTACCATGGTGAAATACATTGACGAGAAAATAGAAGTGTTAATGGAGTGTGAATACTGAGTCAGTTTTCGGTCCCAGTTTTATCAACTGTGGCTGCAGTTGCAGAATAAGGTTGTGGCAAGACGCGACAAGCAACATGACTCCTACTCATAACCACGTTTGAATATTTTATGAAATCCCTGCTCTTTTTTGACAGAATCGCAAGAAAATTTCACACAGTGATATCGAGCATATTGAAATGTGCGAAATGAAAGAACCTTCTTCGACCTGGCTAGTTAACTTCATTGGCCGGCCCACTGGCTGCATCCGGAATCCAAGTGTTAGGCAATCGGGATTCTTACACGTCAGAAGGTCCTACACAAAATCATAGATTTTTGCAGCGGATAGCTTAGGTCAAAGGGACAGAGTACAATTATAAGATGGAAGACTGCTTTTAAAGATGCTGTGCTGGCTGGCTGGCTGGCTCCGTTGCCAGGCCAACCTCATTCACATGGCATGCATACTCTGGCTTAAAAACTTGTATACCCGAGACATAAATGAAGTGGGTATCAGAGAATATAACTGCATATCCAACAAATGAATTACAAGGCTACAGGAGCTGGGTCTACGCTCCATATGTGCACCGACAGTTTTTGTTTCACGCTACTAACTATTGAACTCTTTACAGTAGAACATTAGGGCACAAAAGAAAAGGGTGAAGATGTGACATGAAAATGATTATTTCAGTGAAATAATGGCCTTTAAAAGGAGCTTGCGATCTTGAAAAATTCTTTCGTATGACAAGAATATGTACAACCATTTAATCAAATCATAACATGTGGGCATTTTATTGGTTAAATATACATACGCCCGGTGTACTCATGTACCTAGTTGAACAAATACAGTCATATGTATCTGTACGAAAGATTATGAAGATTCAGCAAATCTATTAGACAAAATACAGCTTCATTTTAGAGGTGCAGCCCGTAGACAGTTTATTCCCCATAGATTTGACTTTACGAAAAGCAAATGCCAACTTTAATTCAGTAAAAGCATGCAATTTAACAGGTAAGAGTTTGAAGGGAATAGCTAGCATGCTCAACGGGTGCACATAGTTCTGGTGGAACTACAAAGTTTTTTAACCACTTAGCTGGTTGTCTGATAGAACTAAATGAAGTAAGAATATAAGAATGAAATTGGAGGTGGGTTTATGGCAGGTAGCCAGTTGAAGAAAGATTTAGTTATTGAAATCCAATTTGTTTTCCCTTGTTAGCAAAAGAGAAAGGAAAAAAAATGGTTGACAAGATGGAGAACAAGGTTCTAATAAGGGAATTCAACGAAGACAGAGATGTTGAAATGGTGGAGAAGCTTGAGAAGAACTGTGAAATAGGATCTAAAAATGGAGTCGCATTATTCACAAATATGATTATGGCTGACCCTTTATGTAGGATCAGGTTCTATGCTGTTCATATTATGCTGGTGGGTTTGAGAGTTCAGTGATCTTTTCTTTTTCTTTCTCTCTGTTGGGAACTTCAAAAGCATGCAAATTCTTATAATCTTTGTTACAGATTTACTTTTCTCTCAAATGTAATAAACATATTTAATGATTTTTCTCCGTTTTTGTCATTACATTAGATTATAGAAAGGCAATGGGAGGGAACTCCGTGACCTCCCCACATCCGCCCCAAATGAGATCTTATTAAATGGATTGATAATTTGATTGGCTAGACAGCTAATTGATATGGTTTGTATTGTGGCCAACAGGTTGCCGAGCTGCGGGAAAATGGGGTGCTTGTCGGCGTTGTGAGAGGATGTATCAAGTGTGTGGGGACAAAATTTGGAGGAACTTGTGTGAAGTTGGGTTGCATATTAGGCCTTCGAGTTTCTCCTAAGCACCGGTATACATCTCTCTCTTGGAGTTTAACATGACCATTGACGGGAAGATCTTTTATCTCGTTCTATAATGTATATAATATTTTCAACACCATTTTTGCTCTTATAGATTCATTCTTAAAGCAAACATGATTTCAATTTATAAACATTTTATATTTGACTAAAACGATGTGGAATATAGAGAAGATCGTTCCATATACAATAAATGCTTTTGTAGTAGATTTGCTGATTATCCTTATTTAGTTGGAGAAATAGGATTACTTTTGGCTGGAGGAAAATTGCATATTAATCAGTACATAGATATCATATTTAAACCCCAATTAAAAGGTGTTTTGCTAGTTGCATAGATTAGACAAAATCCCATCTTCTTAATTTGTTTCAATGGTATTGCTTAGGTTTTCCTGTTTATGAAAACATGCACTTACCTCCATTGATGTGGTGGCTTGTTTGATGGTCAAAATAAAACAAGGAACAAAATATTTTGTAAGATTATGCTATTTATTACCAGTACAGAGGGAGACAAACCTTTTAAAGAACTGAAATAGAGTGAGTGTGTGTGTGTGTGTGTGTGTGTGTGTACTTAATGCTTAGAAAATTGAGTGATTAGTTTTTCTGAACTAATTGTGTAGGCGAATGGGGATTGGATTACAACTTGTCAAGTCTGTTGAAGAATGGATGACGAGAAATGGAGGACACTACACTTTTCTTGCAACTGAAAAGAACAATGTGGCTTCTACAAATCTCTTTACAACTAAGTGCAATTACGCGAATTTTAGCTCATTAGTGATATTTGTTCAGCCAGTTAGTCTGCATCTGAAAGGTCTTTCTCCAGATATAAAGATCGAGAAATTGCATGTAGATCAAGCAATTTCTTTGTACAATCATAGACTGAAAAGCAAAGATGTTTACCCTTCAGATATAGACTCCATTTTGAAGGAAAAACTAAGTCTTGGGACTTGGGTGTCTTATTTCAAAGAAGAAGAGTTTGATTTTGGGAGCAAGGAGAAAAATGGAGATGTCATAGCTAAAACTCCAGGCTGTTGGGTAATATTTAGCATATGGAATTCATGTGAAGCCTGCAGGATTCACATAAGAAAGTCTCGTCATCCTTTTAATAAGTTTCTTCGTGCAACTTTAAGCCATGCAAAAGAGAAGTTTTTCCCTTGTCTTCAATTGCAAATGCGTAGTTCACTTGGAAACCAATTTGGATTTCTCTTCCTGTACGGGTTTCTTGGAGAAGGAGAGCGACTTGGGGAACTGATGAGATCTGCATGGAGTTTTGCATCAAGATTGGCTGAAAATGCAAAGCATTGCAAAGCGATAATAACTGAGCTTGGAATCTCTGATCCTCTCATTCAGCATGTACCCAAAGAATCCTCTATTTCATGCATCGATGATCTTTGGTATTTGAAAAAAGCGAATTGTCTCGCTGATATTGAAAGGGACGAGCTGAAGAATATGATGGGACAATTCGGGAATGTCTTTGTTGATCCAAGAGACTTTTAGGGCTGGCATGCAGCAGCTATTAGCTACCATTTGCAGGGCAGAAAAAGATCCGAGGACGGCCGGCGCCTGCTTGTTAGCTCAGCCGAGACTGCAGCTTATCATATAGCTTGTATGCATGTAATAGATTGTATAAATGTCTCTTTGCTTCTTGTATCACGAGTCCCGGCATGCGTAATTCATATATTCATTTGTCCTAGTAGGCTTCACTATCAAAGGCGATCGTCTTTGTCAGTCTAGCTTTGCAGTTAGGGTAGGACTTAAAGAAACTGCACTTTTAACTGTTGTTAATCGTTGTTGTGTTCTACACAGTTATTATTCTTTCTGAATAATGGACGACCGATAATCAAAAAGTTGGAGACTCTCGTAATGAGACGACTTGTCGTACTCTTATCTTACACGCACACGATTCGACATTTATTTTGGAATTATCGACCACACGATGCATTTCGTAAGCGCACTCAAACTTCTTCCTGGTTTGTCTCCTTTTTTCAAATTAGAGGGCTTGGAAAAGAAATGTAGTGCCAAGTATGACCATGTTATTGCTAGCTATTCAATTGATTTACATGCTATATTCCACCAGGGATGTCTCGATCACCATTTTCATTGGTAGAAATAGGTCGTTGCTATACATTTTCAATGTGAGATTCTTCAGCTTTTGTTGATGTACAAGGCCAAGCAGCCGTATTCAGACATATACACAGGGTCTTGTATGCTGTATTTTATGTGCATCTTCACCCAGGACAACTAAAAATGTTGGTCTCAGGAAAGAGTTGCTGTGGTTTTTTTTTGTGGTTTGAATATTCTTCTTGGAGTTCTGATTCTCGTGGGTGCCAAATGCTTAGATGATTCCAGCAGAAAATCAAGCCTATCAGGGTATAGCGACAACTTTTTCCTCACGAAATCATCCAAATCAAATCCAGTTGCATTCTCCAAGTCATTGCCAGCATATAAACCAGAGGAAGGAACCACAGATGCCTCTGCAACGTCTTTCTCATTAGCTCCTGGAGAATATTTTGAAGGTTCCTTGTTGTATGATTTCTGCTCCAAGTTCAAGAGTGTCTTTATTCTATCAAGTGCTGGATCAATGATATCCAGGAACCCCATAACCCATGAAGCATCATCAACGACTTCAGTCGGCTGTTCCAATGAATAAAAATATGTAAATTTGTCAAATTTCCATATGTTCATTCTATCAAAATGAAATCTAACATATGTTCTATGGATTTTGGACATCACGTTGTGAATGATTTAGTATGATACAATAAGATGATGATCAGGTTATCTTTATTTGGCCAGTGCTTATGACGATTACTGACCTGCTGGAAGTAGAGATTTCGTATTTCCTCAGTGCGCACAGAGTTTCCTTGAGTCTCCTCCAATTGCGCCCAAGTCATCCATGTTATATAACTCTGAGAATTTATATTCAGCGATGATCAAATAATCTTCGGGCTGCTGATAGATTACCAACTCTCTGTTCAAGAACACCCCATGCCTGCAACAAATGGCAATTGGCAATTGAAATATGAGCTCACATATGCAGAAGATCCTGTTAGCACACTGTCAGCCTAACCCAATACAAGACAAAACGTAGTGTCGTAGTCATTACCTGTAGACAACATCGAGCTGCACTCTCACTAGCTCAATCAATTGAGAGTGCTCTTTGGTATAATTCCCGTGCCGTATTTAGATTTCCTTTCATTCCATCCACCCCCAAGCCTAAAC
Organism: Xylocarpus granatum; assembly: GCA_019650275.1. Taxonomy (NCBI): domain Eukaryota; kingdom Viridiplantae; phylum Streptophyta; class Magnoliopsida; order Sapindales; family Meliaceae; genus Xylocarpus; species Xylocarpus granatum. The sequence continues at coordinate 232,331 of BNST01000146.1, read as the reverse complement.
AGCAAAATATTGGAGTTGGTCAGTTTAGTTCCAGTGTATTCACATTGTTGAAAGTAAAGGAGAGTGGATTAAATAACATCTAAAATTAAAAAGGGAGATACAACAAAGAAGGTGGACAAGTTGATTAATGGACCATTGCTACGGGAGTATTCTTACAATCCTTGGTACCTTGGATCAATTTCAGAAGCTTTCCTGAACAACTTTCGAGCAAGATTTGCGGTTGAGTATTTATATTCTAACAATGCAAGAGACTGAAGAAGAACAGGATCCTTTGGATTCAACACGTGGCAAGTTTCATCCCCTTGTCAATATAGCCCATATTTGCTTCAAAGACTCCCCATACATGCCATGCAAACCTATTCTTGGGGTTCCCTGAACGGCTTTATACAAAATGAAAAAGAAAAAAATAATGTAGCATTTTACTTTCCAATTTGACAGAAGAAAATGATGAGATTGATGATAATGCATGCACATCACATTATAAAATGATTGCCTCAAATGGCTTCCTAGCTGCAAGGTTGTTTTCCTGTTGCATCTCCATTTGTGCCCATGCCTACAACAGAGAAAATAGACAGATACCAGAATAAAAACTTCATTTAAGTCACATCAATGATACAAAAATTCAATTTCATGACAGATTTGCCAAGGAATGGGACTTTGAAGACTTACAAACCAACTAGCACAACTTTTTGGATTACACTTAGTGGCTTGTCGGAATAAGTCCCGGGCCTGCTCATACCGATTTGCTTTAGCTTCCTGCAAAGCAAGTGTTTGATATATATACTCATTTCCACCAACAAACTTAAGACCTTTAGCAAGCAGATGCCTGACCTTCTTGATATTACCCAGTTTTAGTTCAAGAACTGCCCACCCATGCCATGCGGCGACATGTCTCTTATCAGCAACTGTTGCAGCATCAAATAACTCTCTTGCTCTCCTTATATTTCCTACCTTATTTTCCAAAACAGCCCAGCACTGCTGCAATAAAATATCTCCTTGTCAACTTCAAATGCATTTCATTCAATCAGCTTCTCCAATCCTATTGTTTCGAGTGAATGGAAGTGGATATTGCCCAAAAAATGAGATCTAAAATGATAATAACTGCATGAATGTTCCCCATTTCATTTCAATATCAGCACCATATATGAACTTCAAGGAGAAATAAAAAAAGATATCCACAGAACATGGTCATAAACACTCGAATCAGAAATACCAAATATTTCCAGCAGAGTTGATGTTGTATTTAATTATTTTCATCCATCATAAGAAGAGATTGCGATGCTTCAAATCCTTAAATCAAATTTAGTTCCTTCTCTTTACTTACAGAACTGGTTAAATTTCCATGGTATAAAATTCCATTTCAATGTTGTTCAAATAAATGATCCTTCAGATATTCAGCTTTGCACAGTAATCAGCATTATCAGTAGCGTACACTAAGTTCTAGAATTCCCAAAGTACGTACTAATTTAGAAACTGTAAATATTTATCATCAGTGCCTTAGATGACGCTCCTAGCGAAATTGAAAGAAGACAAAGTTCAGAGCATTGAACAAAAATTTACAATCACATTGCAACATATAAAGAAAATAATGCAAACCTGCCAGATATATGGATTCTCTCCTTGAGTAGCCTGGCCACCTTTTGTATAAACAGCTCTAGCTTCTGCAATTTTTGATTGCTTAGCCATTATCTTCCCCAATGCTACATACGGCCTCCCATCCTCTGGCCAGTACTTTATACACTTCACATACAAAGTCACACACAACCCATCATATATCATCAGCTGTCTATACCACAAAAGTCCACAAAACATATATGGACAATATAAAATCGATTTTTTTTTAATGTAAATACCACAAAATGAAAATCATTTACAACACTCTCCCAACTTAATTGGAGAAAAATGTTACAAGTGCCCTTTATATTGTATTTAAATGAAAACCTAAGAGAGAGATTTTCTCACAAGCACTTTAAAGGTTCTTTCTTAACTCTCTTCAAGGTCCAAGATACCTTATGCTTTTTCCTAACTTATCAATCTCTATTCTCAAGCTCTTTCCAAATAAAGTTCAACCTTTCAAGCTCAATTCAAGCTAACTACAAATTCATATGCACCCAAAATGCTTTCAAAAATTTTAAATTTGTAGAGACAAAGACCAAAAATCCATCGTTGGCCGTCAAAAAATGCGGGACAGTGCGAGTTTCGTCCAAGCAAGAATTGTTTGTCGACAGGTCAAAAACACTGAATCGTCACAACACCCTCTATGCTTGATTGATAAAAACATACCTTCTCAAGAATCTCCCGAGCTTCTTGATATTTGAAATTCTTGGTCAAAATCTTCGCTCTGTATAACGCCAAGTCCAAGTTTACAGTTAGCGGCTTCTCTCCGGAACCACACTCTACTCTCTCCGGCTCAAACATCGGCATCTTCTTCGCAAACTCATTAAGACTAGCATCAATGATCCCTGATGATTTCGACCCATCGTCCTCAGCCACGTCACCCAATTCTTCATCGGAGACCTCCTTAACCGGCCTGCGAACAACAAAAAGTTTCTTCACTTCGATATCGACATCGTCGATAGGTTCTAACTTGTTGAATCTGCTGCTGTTGTTGTTCGTTGATTCTTGATGCTGATCGAGAAGCAACGGAGAAGGAAGTTTGGTGTGTGGAACATGGAGGGAATGAGAGATGGGATTTGCATGGAATTTTGAAGGAGGTTTTGTTGATGTCTTGAGAGGAAGTGAAGACATTGAATTTTGTTTTGGAGGAGGAAGCGCGGCAGCAGTGAAGACGTTCGTTTCTCTTTCATGAGTTTACTGTTGGTTCTTCTTTTAACGGATAAAACTGCGGGGCTTGCATGCAAGGGAGCTGTCAGGCAGCCTCCGGGAGGGAGAACACTGCTTCTGCAAATACAAATATACTCTTATTCCAGTACTACCCTCAAGTTTATAAATCTTTCATAATTTAAAAATTAATAATTATCTGAAATAAAAACAGAACAAGAGCGTAACCCTTCTTAAACCAAAATTAACTAAAGCAAATTAGTTCAAAGTTATGTTTTTTGCTTGAACTACAGGTTTCTCATCACGTTTCGATCCACAGAAGATTTTATGCCACGTGGAAGACTTTTATTGGTTTTATTATGCTGATTGAAGATAGTTTATCAACCACAAAGCCTACGGTGCTGTCACGAGATCAAGGAGAAACAATCCAAGAGCGTCGATCCCATATTAACATTTGCAGGACTCTAAAATTTAAAATGAAATTCCTGTAAATGATAATAACAATGAATAAACAATGTGTGTTATTCTAAATTAACGGGATAATCCCCAAATAAAGGTCGTAACATTGATCATCAACTGTAACTCAGAAAATTGACATTACCCAACATCTTAGCACGACTTCTGGCTTAATTCTTTGAGAGATGATAGAAAGTTGTCCTTAATGTGTCCACAGAATCCATCGGAATCGGCTGCCTAACATGCTTGGCATACACCAGCCGGTGTTCTCCATGTTAGCTTAAATCCTTCAGTCAAGGCTCGACCAAAACGGCGGCTGCGGCGCCCCCCACCGGCACAGCTATGGTTGATTAACAATTCGCGTGCCAATAGAACTAGGAATGGCAGTAAATACAAATGAAGGCTTGTTGCCTGACTGAAGACATGTTATATCTTGTCTTGAGGATGGATATAACGTGTAGTGGTAGAAGAAAGTCAAGACTTTATTGCCGCAATTGTAGTTCAATACAGAAGAAGTAACACAGGTTAGTTTAATGATAAGATTACTGGGTATTTTCGGACAGCTTTGATCTTGTATTTGATCACCATAGGCGACAACGAGAGAAATGTCGGAATAATTGATGCTTTTAATCTTGTAAGGGTTGTTACCTAGATTGATGACTGAACCAATGCAAGAGAGGTTCAAACCCTGGTGTAAAGCCACAGTGTTCGAGTTGTCGTCTTCCGTGCCATAACGGATATCTAATAACGCCACCGTTTCCGCAGTCAAAAGGAGGGCATATATCACACGGCGGTTGAGCAAAGATGCCATTAACGGAGGTTTTGAGGATTTTGACGAAGACGAGAAGACAAGGAAGACGATGATGAGAGGAAGAAGCCATGAATTATCAAGAAATTTAAGTTTTAGCTGAGAAAGTTTATTTAGCAAGTTGATGTGCCTTACAAGAGAGTTGAATGTGATGGATTAATCTCGACCGTCCATTCAATTAGGTTCTCAATTTTTTTTAATTTTGTTTTAATTAGGTTACTAGATTGTTAGAACAAGAGGAAAAGTTCAATCGGCAATCAGCAATCCAACGCAGGATCAACATGCATATGTTGAAAGAGATTTGTTGGTAACTTCCTTTAGATTCCTTGTTCAAATTTTCAGAAACTAATCTCATCAGCTGGTTCAAATCCAACTCGAAAAAACACCCGCACAAGTTACCGTAATTATAATCCAGCAGAATGCAGTTACTATGTTGCCGGCTTTGGGTTGGGAGCAAAAACAGTATCCACAGCAGCAACAGCTGCCATGCAACAGCTATATGTTGTCGGTTCTTTCCGAACCCAAAGTCCATAAATAACGCATCCTGAAGCCGCCGGCAGCATTTACTTCTTCACCTTCTCCTTCTGGTAATAAAACTACAGGCCCCAATTATCCATGCCACCCACAATTTCAAACGCTGTTGCCCGTTCCATCGAGTTGACTGCACCAACATATTACAGACAGCCTTGAATTAATTTTCTTGTGAATTTCTTTTACAAACTGGGCAAGGTTATGGCTGTTTTAACAGTGTCTTTTTGGGTCTGTATTTCTAGCATTAGACAGACAACATTATTTTTTATCAAAGTAATTGGATGTACAATTATGAATTACCTGATGGTATTTGAAACAGTACAGAAAAGTAGTTCTGGGTTCTGGTTTTCAGATACATGTTGGTGCATGCTCATCGGTATCCTCATTAATGTCCGCAGAGAAAGATAGTAGTGCACATAAATGTTGCAAGGATTAAGAGATAGCCAGATATTATTATTCAAACTCAGGTTTAGCAGGATATAATACTGTTCCTTATTGGCAGGATTTGCTAAACAGGTGTTCATCCCATCTGATCAAAAGTGTTTGAAAATTTCTTATAAACAAAAAAGAAGAAAGAAAATTTAATAAAGCTTTGATGATTATAACAAAGACTGATTTTCCCGGTTTATGTTGGTACCTCCCACTACCCCTTCAGATTTTTGTTTCGAGTAACTCGGAGGAAGAAACAAAAAGACCATGAATTTCTGCATAATCTTACTGCAGATCCAATAGCGGTGCTGTGATGGGATATAGGATTAGGAATGATGTAAAAACATCAGGGTGGGCTTAGTTTCAACTAAGACAGATTGCATATTTAAGACAAATCTTATTCTGATCTGATATGATACGACTTGAGGTTTTCAATCCTTGGCGTCTATCACCTGACCTTGATTGATACACTACATTTTGCACCATGTGATTAGTAGCAGTCGTCCTCCGTCGTCGTCTAATCTGAAGTCTTAATGCGTGATGAATTCCTGCACAGTACTTCGTCACTTATTTTGCAGATTCAACTTCAGAGCAAGTCATTGACAGGATCCTCCATGGAAGCTTGAGCCCTAAAGTATTGACCAATAAAATCGAGGTTAATTTAGCTAGAGCTATAAAATAATTTTGCAATTATGAAATCCCCTTCACATGACTTCTTAAACAACTGGTCTGGGTAACAGTTGACGCCCTCTTTCCACTCTCTCTAACAGGCAGTTAGAAACCCTAGGAGGGTTTCCATGTATTGCAAAATAATACAGGGCTTATGTCACAAATGGAGTTAACCAAACGTGGCTACACAGAGATCTCTAGAGTATTATGTATGTATTAATATCAAGAATTTAAATTACGTCACGTGCTTTAAAATTTCGTTCTCATTATTGTAATCTCTATATTACAATCTGTATTATAATTGATCTGTACAAAATGGAATGTTTACATGATGATGATTTAGTAAAGGATAATATAATACATATGAACTTTCTTCTCTGTACATGAAAAATTAATTAGAAGGATTGTTTCAATTCAAGTAATTTGATTGAGTTGAAATTATGTGAGCTCAATCGATTAAATTCAGTTCCCCATTTTAATCTAGAGAGGTTTCTCAACAATCGTATTGGTGAATTTAAGTCTAAGACGTATGCTTGCAGCAACACATGCATGTATGTACAAAAATGAGGGAACAAATCAAGATGACTTTCCCCTGAGCCTAAACAGAAAATGTTATTTAAATGAATGTATGTGTTTCTTTCTGTGAATTGGGTGCCTAAGCAAAGAACTAGGTTTAGTGAAAAATGGAAGATTCTCAGTCTTTTGAATAATGGATAGGATGCTTAAGCTATTCCCTACAGGTTACAGGCTATAGATTCCTGTTTTAGGCAGGTTTTTTCAGGCCATTAGGGTTCTGGCAATGCTTCCCTGCAACTCTCTTCATAAAGGCTCAGGAGTCATAGACTTCGAAATGATGTGAGCTCAATCTCTCAAGATGCTGCCTGCTTCTGTGTGGGGTATAGAGAAGAAAGAGATTGAAAGGTTGCTTTTAGAAAGAGAGAGAGAGAGATTTTGGAAGTTTGAACTAAGAAGAAACAATAAGCTGAGAGTCGTACCTGTACGGCAACAGAAGAGGGAGATTATCTTTTTGACCAAATTAAAGAAAGTATGAGTTTCTCCCTGCCGTGGCGATGTGAGATGTAAACTGCATATGAGCTGCAGCAGCCAGCAAACAAGTATGTATATGGCTGTATGTGTATGTACAAGAAAAGTGATGTTGTAACACAGCCAACTTTCTGTCATGCTTTCAGTTAAACTGATGAAGAAACTGGCTAACTTCTATTGAAAATCCACTAACCAAAGTAAAAGCTAAAGTAGAAAACACGGGGAAATATTTGTGATCAATTGTTCAAGTCAGCTTGATTCTTGATCGAAATGGAAAATCAATTAGACCCACAAACAATTTGGAGTACAATAAGTAAAATTAGTTGTGTATGAAATAAAGGGGACATAGTACTGTGGAGTGCTGTGAAATTACTTTTTGCCATTGCGCATTGAATGGCAGCTGCTGTCTCTCAATTGTCCTGCAGGCAACCAAAAAGTAAACGAAATTGGATGGAGTAGACTGTTGCTGCTGGAGGTCCTTTCTCTTCCAAACCCGCATTATATATTTGCTTCGTGTTCAATACACAAGAAGCCTACAAATCTTCCATTTGAACAGTTTCTCTTGGCATTTTAGCTTAGTTTGCAGATAGGCAGAGACCAATTAACCAGAAAACTAGCTACCATGAAATCTTGTCATATTTGCTTCTTCTACATGGTGCTCTTAATCATTGCAGTTTGCAGTCTCGGAGAACTTTCAGGTACTGCTAAACCTCTAATTTTTCATTTTTAATTTCCCTCAGATGCTGAACTTGTTTGTTTTTATCTAAATTTCTTTTTTATCTTTGTCAGGACCTTCGAACGAACTCTTGCATTCATTCCCCGAAGACAAAAACCAGTCAACAATATACCCAAACAACAGAAAGCTTTTGGTACATGGTAAAGTTACCGTATTTATTGTTTCCTTTGTGTGTTGTTTACCTCTGCTTTCACAAATATTCCAGTTCTTTGTCACCAAATAATATTGCTATTTACACATTTCGGTTGTTTTTCTTCTTCAGGTTCTTGCACAAACAGAGACATAAGCATCTCACAGAGCAAAGATTCCACATCTGGAATCCCACAGTACATAATTCAGATCGTTAACACCTGTGTTACCGGATGTGCTCCTTCAGACATTCATCTCCACTGTGGTTGGTTTGCCTCTGCAAGAATAGTGAACCCAAAAACATTCAAAAGATTGTCTTATGATGATTGCTTAGTGAACGGAGGGAAGCCATTGAAGACCAGTCAGATTATCAGATTCACTTACTCAAACTCCTTCATGTACCCCGTTGCATTCAAGTCAGCTAAATTTTGCTGAGCTTGAAACAACACACTAAGTGCTGGGAAAAAAGAATAGGAAAAATAATTTCACCAAAGCCAAAACAAAACCCAAAATTCAAATGCCAAGGAAGAAGAAGAAATCAACCAGAAGTGATTCTGCCTCTTGATTACCCGGCTAGTACATAGCCTACTGCAACCTACAGCTCGCTCTTTTTGAACTTTGAAACCTGGTTTGGATAATTTCTTTCCACTGTATATTAGTTAGCATATGTAAAATTGTGTTTTATCATCCCATAAACACTGAAATTTCTTGACTCTGAACCAAAATTTTCAAGTCAAAAGCTGCTGTTTCTGTCCGCGGCTGCAGATCATGGCCTGGAAGATCTGAAACTCAGTGCCAGTTTTGCACCCCGTGTGCTCTCTTTGCAGCCTCTCTTTTCTTTCGCTTTTAGACCCACAGAGAGAGCGTTTTTTTCCTTCATTTGGATTAGGATGATTGGCGCAATCCAGGGACTTGTCAGCTAAGGAAAGATTTGAAAGGAGAAAATGACAAAATGCTGGAAGAAGCGAAAGCTGTGAAATGGGATTTTACTCTCTCTTCATGAGTTGGCAAAGGGAGTTGAATGTTATTACATTAGCATCAAGGGCTCACTGCTCGAGAACAGAGTGACAGATATCGCCCAGAAAATCACAAGACTACATCACAACGTGGTTAAAAGGCCAAAGTTGATGCTTGAATTAAGTAATAATTTTAAATTAGATTTTTTTAATTAATTAATTAATTTCTTATTATTTTAATAAAATATTAACATATATAATATAAATAATAATAAACAATTTAAATTTATACATTTAACAATAATTATTGTGACTCCAAAACAACCATTTAGTCCACGCATAATTACAATTTTGGGACAAACAAGCACTTGTGCCTTGTTCGAGGAACTTGGACACTAAGAAATTGATATGCAATCACTTGCAATAAATGCGGAATGTTTTGGAGTAACTTATGCAGACCGGTTTTTGTTGCATTAAGCTGTCTTAATTCATTAATCCACTTACAACGTGAACCCCAATCAAAATACAAAAATCTAACTAATTTTCCTAGGTCTGGTTGGTCTGAGCATATGCAGGTTCTAAGAAGAAGGAACTAAAAAGACATCAAAAAGAAAGAAGAAGAAACAAGCAGAGCAACATGAATCAGTTGTACTCATCTTCCTCTTGGATTGTCCATCTGTGAAAAAACATCAGTACTTTTCGAGGTATCTTTTTCTTCAGACAATGCACTCTCCTCATCGATGCTTAACATTGCTCTATGCGCAGCATAATTGTCAATGGGCTTATTAACCTGATAATTTGAAACCAATTTATCATCCTCGGGATTATCTTGCTGTTGGAGTGCAAACTCAAGATTCCACAACACATCACCCATGGAAGGGCGGTCAATCCCCTGATCAGACAAACATTTCTGAGCTGTCTCTATGAACTTTCTCATGCACTCGTGATTGATCTCTTCCTTAATATGTGGATCAATAATGTCCTGAAGAGTTCCCTTCCTTTGGCAGTTTAGAACCCAATCTGCTAGACTAACTTGTTCCATAGGCAAATTAGCATTCAGAGCTGGCCTTGCACATAAAACTTCAAAAAGGACAACCCCAAAGGAGTAAACATCAGATTTTTCTGTCAATTGTTGCCTGAGAAAGTATTCAGGATCTAAGTAACCAAAGCTGCCTTTAACCATTGTACTAACATGGGTTTGATCAAGGTTAGGACCGGTTTTTGATAGTCCAAAATCGGAAACTTTTGCCACCCAGTTCTCATCTAACAGAATGTTAGTACTCTTCACATCTCTGTGAATGATTGTGTACCTGGCGCCGGTGTGAAGATAATGAAGTCCCCTTGCAGCTCCAATACATATTTCTAACCTTTGCTTCCACTGCAAGGCAAGTTTGTTGCTCTTATATAGGTGTTCCCTTAAAGTTCCATTGGCCATGTAATCATAAACAAGAATCATCTCTCCATCTTCTTCACAAAAACCAATTAAAGATACTAAATGCTTGTGTCTCAGCTTTGAAAGCATCTCAATTTCTGTCTGGAATTCATGTACTCCTTGTTCTGAAGAAGGGTTTGATCTTTTAATGGCCACCTTTGTCTTTCCATCAATAAGGCCTTCATAGACCTTACCAAATCCTCCAACCCCAATAACCAGTGATTCACTGAAGTTCTTGGTACCATATTTAATCTCTGATAATGAAAAATGTCGACAAAGACCCGCTGCAAGGTTCGAAAGGTGGCTGCTGGCAGTACTTTTACCCGTTGCTGTTGATTTGTTAGTTGTGTGGGAATGTCCGCGGAGTGGCAACCAAGAACCGGTAGAGCAATTACTTCCGCTATCATTTTGCTTCCTTTTAGCGACAAACATGAAAATACCAGCCAGTACACCACAACAAAGAACGCCTCCGGCAATGCCACCAATCACACGAACTGTAGTTTTGGATCTTGAGCTTGGAGCGAATTTCTTCGTGTTAGCCTCAGCATGAAGCAGCATATCCGATGGCACAGGATTTGGTCCAGCCAAATTTCCCTTTGTATCATTCATCTTGAAAATCTCCAATCCATTGAGAACTGCATCATAATATTCGGGCTTCATTGACACACTAGGGTGCAGTGCCACCCATAATTCATCATCACCAGACTGATCATTAGCATAAACTGCGTAATCCTTATACACGGGAACTCCTTTTGATCCAGCCCATGCAATCACATCAGCAGACTTTTGCGCTGTTTGGTTGTTAATAAAAATATCAAACACTCTTTGATTGACCTTGGAGAGTTGAAACTCACAGAAATGGAATCTAACAACATAAGTAAAATTTGCATCAACCTGAAACAGCCATGTCAGATTATAATTCTGATTAATCTTTGGTTCTGGACCCATAGACCTGGCTGTATTATAAACATTAAGAGGTGCAATATTTGATACATTGTCAGGATAGTCAATCTTGGTCTTGTTATCAGCTTGAGATGTAACACCAAAAGCAGCACCAAACAAATAAGGTGAATCATCGTACCATGTTCGTGTAAGACCAGAGTCATTAGTTGATGGAATGTATTGACCACCAACGTTTAACCTAAACATTGTTTGCAAAGAAGAGCTACCCACATCCACAGATTGATCCCTGTATCCAATCAAAGCTGTAGGCCGAAATATATCAGGCATGGGAATCACTTCTAGCCCATTAACAAAGGCATATGCACCTTTGTAATCCGAGGAAGGTATAAAAGTTATGTTGAGATCACCTGACTGTGCAGGAACAAGAGAGAATTCTTTAAAAATATATGCTTGTGTTAAAGCTTGTGCTGTTATGAAGGCACTAAAATTGTTAAGTAGAGTGAAACCATTAACAGTGACAGCAAAATAAGCGTCCGATGGATCAAATTTTTTGTAAGAAGTTGGATAAAAATGAAGCCTGATCCAGAAATGATCTTTTGATGAAACAGAGAACTTGTAGCTTGACGTGGAAGTGAAAATTCTTGCAGACATATAAGGTATGGTTGACGGCAATGAAGAATCTTGATTTTGGGCTGTAACTGCTATTGAATTACCTGAATTGGAAAGAAATTTGGAATCTAATTTCCATTTACGACCATTCGTGTCGGTGCCATCGTTTGCATCGCCGCAGGTAAGGATATATGCATTAGAGTCTGATTGACTTCTTTGGCTTAGAACATGGATAATGTTGTTTAACGTGAGAGACAAGAAAACGATAGAAAACAGTATCTGGGTAATGGAGTTCATATCTGAAAAGAGAAACCCTCCTGAGGAAATTCACAGAAATTGCGAGAATCAAGAGAGAAAGGGAAGGAAAATGTGAGGAAAAAAAAACAGAGTACAGGAAAACAAGCGAGAAAGAAGAGAGAAAAAATGTTTTCCTGCACGAAAATGGATGTCTACGTGACCAAGGAAAACTCTCGGACTCGACCGATTCACAGATTTTTCTTGAAGTTGCAGCTACAAAACTGGAATACTCGTGAATGATGAAAAGAAAAAAAATTCTGCCGTGCTGTTTGCGTGTTGGGTGTTCATGGCAGGAGACGTTAGGATAAGAGCGGTGGTTAGAGAGTAACGGAGACAGAGAAACGCCAAAAATGGTTCCTTTCAATTCAATGCTTTTTAAAGAATTCATTAGCCGTTTCTCCGGGTTGAGTTTATCTCGTGCCGCTATTCAACTGCAACCTGTGAGTCATCTCTCAACAGTAAACGGCGTCGTTTGGTGATCACCCCTTTTGCTAATTAAATTAAAGGACTTGAACAATGATATTGAAACTCAAAACATAAAGATAGAATCACTCAAAAGAATCATAAATGATGTATGTAGCAACTCTCCTTTACAAAGCCTACAAAATCCCACGGCCAAAAGAAACAACACAAACCAACCTAGTTTACTACTCGCATGGCTATTTCATCGGCAATTACCGTCGCCGGAGAAATCCCTCGTCACTTATTATCCACTTTGGCAATGGCAGTCGATGATGATACTGTCGCTGAGGGTCCAAGATAGAGGCCAACGCCATTTCAAAGGATGTGCTCATCCTCATCATGCACCGTATTTTGTTCCTTTTTTACTTTGCCTTATTAACCGGGGGAACTCTGTATACGGCCGGAACAGTGAAAGGGAAAAACGTCTGCCTCACGCCTTGCTCCTTGATGACCGGGCAAAGAGTATTCACAACGTACTGAGAAACGATGTGTTACTTTTAAATTTATATTTGAAAATTAAGGATGTTTGACTATTGAAAGATGGAAGATACTGCTTACCCGTAAAATCTGAGCTGCAAACCATATGCGCTTGGGGGAAGGAAAGGGTAGGAGTAAACGACCTATGCCGTAAAATGAGGAAATAATGAATTGAATCATTATGGTTGATGGGCTAGGATTTAGACCACAGAGTACAGAAAGTGCTCCAGACGTGAAAAAGCCTCCGAGAGTAATGTACTCATAAGTTATTTGGCAGAATTCCTTTCTTGCTTGATCATGGGAAGGAGAATAGATCTGGTACAAAGATTCTGCTAGAATGTTTATTGAAGATGACATCGGCTGAAAGTCACAGTATCAGTTAGTTAGCGTTGTTTCTGTGCAAATGAAATGGAAAAGTTGGCAGGAGAGAATTAAATGATGGCAGCACCTTGCGCAAGGTGTAAAATGATTCGAGATAGCTGCTGAGGGAAGCTGTATTAATATCATGTAAGTTATGCAGCGGCCGAAGAAGATCTCTGAGCAAGACAACATCTGAAAGCGCCACAGTCATTCCGCCACCGGTTAAAGAATGGCGCATGTTCAAAGAATCACCCAATGAAATCGCTCCAGGAGTTATCCGAGGATCTGGCGGCAAGTATCTGTTTGACATTGTTCTAACCTTGCCTTGCTCAAACGCAGACATCAAAGCCTCGCGAAACTCGGGAAAAATCTGAAAGAAGATCATAACGTGTAAAGAAGAACTGTTGATCGCAAGCATTTCCTAAATATAACATTAGAATAAGAAAATGTACCTCTGGAACGACTGCGGTCTTCAAAAAATTGGCCATTTCGCCATTAGCAACGGAAGGTACCTTCTGACCTGGTGCATCAATAAAGCATCGAATCTCGTTACTGCCAATTCGATAAAGTACGACGAGTGAAGAATCTCCCATAAGGACATGGCCGTGATTTTCGAACGGAAGTTTACAGTTCTCTAACACAAATGCCACAGAGTAAGAGGTTACATCAACCTGTCAAAGAAAAATAATCAATTGATAAAACAATACTGTACTTGTCTTCACAATCATAGCAATTCAATTATAAACGTAACCCTAATCAACGGCAACTTTAGTACCTTCCCTTTGCAAAGAGAACGGCGGAGATTAGAGAAGCCACCATCACAGACAAATGTAAGAGGAGCATAAGCTCTTAGTTCTTCACCATCCTTGGTTTTGTACTGAACTCCTTTGACAGTCCCATTTTCCACCAACAAAGATGTTACTGTACCCTGCTCTAGTCGCACACTGAATTGAATTCAAAAAGTATTAAGTCCTTGAATCTTATTAAAATATACAAATTATTCTTGTGATATTAAAAATCTTTACTATCAAAATACTAAAATAAATAGAATAAAAAATTATATTTATTTGGAATCAACACATATTTGCTAAAATTTTAAAAATTATCTAAACTTTTTTGAATTTATTATACATTAATACGAGATATTGTTAGTTTAATGCCTAAAGTATATTGAACATGTCTATGTATCCTTACTAAAATGGTATTAAATTATCAGTGGAAGTAATTAAAGAGAAAGGCAAGATCACTTGGGAAGAGAAGCAGCTTTTTCTCTCATTCTCTGAACGAAACGCCCGTTGTGAAAACTCCTCCCGGCAACAACTCCCCGAGATTTGTTAGCTGGATAGGATAATAGAGCTCTTTTGCCACTCTTACAGAGGACATATCCATGAACTCGTTGAGCATCAATCCCTTCCAGGCAATCTGCAGTCGCAAACATTGCATGTTATAATTTAAACGTACGTAAGATAATTAGTAATTAACTGCGACGGATCCGTATTAATTAGCTTTGAAGCATGCATGTATACGTACCCTCCATGCCCAAATCAACTAGCTTCAGGTATCCACCAGGCTGAAGCAGCTCGCCAACAACTCTATCTTGCTCTGCCAAATCTCTTTCTATCACATGAACCCGTCTTCCATCCTGTAAGTTATTGAAACATAAATCCTTCAGTCATTAAACAGCATAAACGAAACCTACATAATTCATTCCATGTTTGCGTTTTTAACAAATAGATCAAGTACAAGAACCTTGGCGAGTGTATGAGCCAAGGCTGCGCCAGCAACACCAGCCCCAACAATAATGACATCAGTGCCGGAGCCATGCTCAGGCGAGGAACCTCCGTTGCTAACAACTGACTTTAACAACTTGCTCTTCTTGTCATTAATGCCGAAAACGGCAAAAAGACAACATGCAATGAGGGATGCCAAGAAAGTGACCACCATATAATGATGATCAAACAGCTCCATATTCTTGACGAGAATCAAGAAATGATACGATATATGATTATATATAGTGCGAGGACGATGAGGGACTACTGATGCTTCGTGCAAGTGCGTGGTAGCTGGACTGTTTTGATTAGCCTCGTTCTTCTTTAATTAATTATTTCCACAGTAGCCTTGTTCTGGTTTCCGCACCCCCCAACCTTAGTACTGTTATTTATAAATTAAAATTCAAAAAGACAAAAGCTCTCTCCTAATCTTTTTCTTCTTATGATATTTGATATTATTAATAATAAAAGATTAAAATTATATTTTAACAAAATTTATAAACTAATTTCACATTTTATAATATAAATTAAAAAATTAAAAATACAAACACTCTTAATCATTTACTATTAACTACATTACATATGAACTTCTACTTTAATTAAAGATTGAAAAGATTAGGAGTTCTTAATTTAATTTCAAAATATTATATTGAAAAGGAACTTTGAAGTTTTAGCCTGTTAAACTTTAAACATTACGTGAATAATTTTATTAAATATAAATATAAATGATATAAATAGGATACATTATGTAATATAATTAATTATATGATAACATGATTGATTATAAATTTTTACCAACATAGTTATCCAAAATATTTAACCAAAATTAACATTACTTTAGGAAACCCAAACATCTAATGGAAGCTTACAGTCACTTATTCGGAATTAGATTCTCTTCCATAAAATTTATTTATTAAAATTTTATGTCAAAATTATGAGAAAAAAAAACCCTAATTAAAGATTATAATATAAAATTAAAATGTAGATAATTCAATTTAAATCTTGACGGTATAACGATGAAGTTTACATATTTTAATTCATTATTTTTACTTGTCATTTTTTTAAAAATTATTGTCATTATTGAAATTAGAATAACAATAATTAATAAAAAATACCCATATAATATTCTATAAAGAGGACACATACTCTAATATTAATGTTATTAATAACAGGCTTAGCGACCAAATATGAACTTAAAAAAATGGAATTCTATAATGAATATTATTTGAATTTGTTTATGAAATATATATATAAATATATACATATTATTATATTTTAAAATTTTTGTTGTTAACAACTTAAGATATCTTTTATGAGAATTTGCATAAAAATTTGAAACAAAATCAACTTAAGATATATGGATGTGATAGCGAGATGATAAATGAAATCAAAGAAAATCAAACAAGATCATTCCAACTGCTAATGAAAGCTGGAGTCAATGCCTTGGGTAAAACAACCTTCATTAGGTTATGGCAGAAAGATGTAATAGAAAAAGAGCTCTACAAATGAACATACATTTCAATAATTTTGTAGTGATTACTGTTGAAACGTGTTGGCGAATGACTGTCTTAACTGAGTGTTCTCAAATCTTTTGTGTTCTCTCACCAAATTTGAAAATGAATTGGCCAGACGAGTAGAGGTCTGTGGTTTCCTTCGCCTACCATGGTTGGCCAATGCGTGGGTACAGGGACACGGACGCGAAATCTTCGGTCACGAGACCCGCGTGTTTACATGTGATCGGCGATCTCATTTTGAATACTCGACGTCGTGGCGGGAGGAGACTGCCGTTACGGGACATGATTGGGTGGCGATTATTGCGTGCATGGAATTCGTGTTTATTTTAAAACTCAAATACAAATATTTTAATATTCATTTAGCACTCTAAGACAACTCTTTAATCATTGTTCCCAATCAAACCCAATACAGAGACAAACACAAGCCACTGACTACAGATTATGGCGAAGATTCTCTCGTTTCCAAAGTCCATGGGATATCTCAGTCAATCACTAGGCATTAGCATTACATGCCACTGGAAGAACTCGGCAAATCCGGAAAGAACCTGTTAGTTTAAAGAAAATCAATACATAAATCCCAATTAGCTGCTATAACTCTGAACTTTTAGGTTCTGTTATTAAAACCTGAGCAAATCAAATCAAATCAGAGAGAATCGAATAAAAACCTTTCCAACAGCTCATAGTAGGTCGACTCAACAGAATTCCAAGAGCTTAATTTGTACAGGAAGGAACAGTTTATAATTACGCCTTGAGAAAGCTTTATTATATATAATATTAAATAATTATCTTAAATCTTTCATCTATTTATTGATTAAATAGTATTTCGTTTCTTACAAGAAGTTTGTAATTTGTATAGAAAGGAATATTGACAAGGATTGTTGACCTCTAACTCGATCCACCCATACAATTAGTTACAATTTATGTTAACATATCAAGACACAGAGCTCGAATTTTCCAACCTAACCCCACAACATGTAATAGAAAACAAAAGATTGCATCGATTTACTTGGAGGAAAATACATTGACCCACTGAAAAAAATAAAACGATCAGATCATCTTCTCCGGTGATCATGTTTTGGTGATGATTGATCCTTCCCATGCCCAGAATTATTAAACTGCAGCTTTTTTTGTAGACAACCATGGCTTCTTATGTGCCTCTTCTTTCAGAAGTCTACAATTCTTGAATCTATGGTCAAGTTTAGCGGCTGCTCTTAGCACTGGCTGCCGACCACCAAGAGACGGTTTTAGTCGTCGGACATGATTGAGACGTGATAATTGCATGGTATTTGTGTTTATTCGGACAGAAAAGGGTCAAAGTTTGGTCATCTTGAGTGTTCCCTTCATCCCCAGAAATCCCAATCTGAAGCCAGTGGAGGCTTTCAAGGTTCTGTATGGTGACGATTGATACATCTGCAGATTTCAGGTTCTTCTTTTTTCAGATTAATTATAGATTTTCATTCCCGTTTCTTTTGAATTCATGCTTTTGGATTAAAGAGTAAAGATTTTAACACTTTATAATTGTTTAATTTCAATCCACATAGGAGCCTGGAGACTAGAAGCTGAGACTTTTTGACAAACCGCTGTACGACTCCAGCTTTTCTTCCCTAAAGGTATTATCGGCGCTTCTACAAGATGCTCAAATACTTTTGCCTTGTTGGTTGTCGGAAGAAGATCTCAAGTATTACTTACACCACCAAGCATGAGTAGACAGGATTTACTATAGAACTCAACTGCTACAGAAACATGGACTTGAATGTTCTCTTGACTGATAATTCCAGCCTGATTCTTTCCCATACAGAGATCCTGTTTTGGGTGCTCTCCATGCATTAACTACCTATTGATTTCTTTGTTTTAATCTGGTTTGTTTCATTCGATTTTATTTTTTACGGGAATCGGGAACTCACAGCACCATGAACTGGGTCCAACATAACGGTGCCCGTTATCGTTGGCGATTCGGACAGGCCGTATTGTTTAAGACAAGGAACATCGACTTGTACGTTGACTAATAACGCTCTACTTTTCTATTATAATCATGACTTAAAAATATGAAACATACAAAAATAATAATAAAACATACGACAAATATAAAAATTTTAAGAAAATATTAAAATATATAACAAATATATATATATAAAGACACAAATCGGTTAACTATATGATCTGAATTCTGAAAGCTAGTAGGAGCTACCCATGTTCTTGTATCCATATATCAAAAATGCATGGATACAATTCTACAACAACGATGCGTCGAGGGTCCGACCATAAGGTGAACATTAACTTAGCCGATAAACAACCTGCATTAATGTATGAGTTGTGTTGTAGAGTACTTTATGCGGTCGAGAGCGCTGTATGGATGAGAAGGAGCTGACCAGATCACTTGGCTTGGCAACTTGAATTTTAGAATCTTGTAACTTGATTTACGCGAGATTTCTCGAAGAAAACTAAATCGATTTGCTCTGCGAAGAAAGAAGAGTTGACGAGATCCTTGTAAGTTATGCAATATGATTTCTAGGATCTTTTATTTGATGATTTACGCGGAGAAAATCCTGGATCATCCTCTTAAAGTAGGAGGGTAAGAATGACTGCTGCACATAATGTTTTGCCCATCTCATTTTTTACTAAAGAAAACTATTGCTTCTAGGAATCATTTGATAAACCAATTTGTTCTGTGAGGGAACACTGCAGCTTTTCACAAGCCCATTAAGTGATACTTGACGAGAATTTAAGACACCAAGTAATATTACAGGTGCGAATTCTTCTTTTATAACCTGATATGATGATCAATCAGCCTACCACTAAGGCTTTGTATTGTTGTTAAAGTGCGATGATTTTTCAGTCACAAATGCTGTGAGATACAAGTACTGGATATCAAATATTAGAAGCAACGTAATCTTAAAGGAAGCCTCTAATACTTTTGTTGAATATTCATTGTTATTGTTATAACTACAGTAGTTGTTGGGGTGGTTGGTTTTACAATTTGACTACACTAGAACGTGGTTCCAGGCGTGCTTGGCTTCTGGCCTCTAGAAAACTCACTTTGTAAGGGTACAAGTGACTGTTCCTTCTCGTCTACTTTTTGCTTTCTTCTGTTTCTCTCGCTTTGTTTAACGTTCTTCTGATGCACTCTCTCTTTTTACCCTGCAGTAGTGATTGGACGATCCTCACAAATTACGAAGTTGACATTGCAGATTCTGTAAACCAACTGCCATGTCTTCATCAAGCATTTCATCGACTTAGGCCTGCGTATCTCATGCTTCATGTGATGTGAACTCTTCACGTTCTTTTATTGGATAATACTTATGAGCATAATATTCGACCCAGAGATGGAAGTTTAAGTCTGATCACTGACCTAAAATTTTAATGCAGAAGTTACAGCCAGTCAATCCTATTAGCTTAGTTCATGATAAAACAAACAACAGTACCAGGAAGGGAAACATAACAATATCCCAGCCAATTTATCATAACATAGCAAGCAGAAATAAGCAAAGCCTAGAAATTCAAGAACTAACTAATCAGAAATGCTTCTGGAAGAATTCACATATGTGCTTATTGATCTCATCAGCTTTTCCTGACTGATGGAATGGCCAACTCCTTCCATTATCGCTACTTCCTCCAACAATGGAATGACATTCTTCATTCCACCTTTGTTATGTAATCCTCTGTCCCTGCCATTTAATACGTCACCTCAAGATCCCCTACCATGAACTTCACCGGTACCTTTACCTGACTTTCCACGCACGGCGCTAACAGTACCTCATCCCTGCATCAAGAAAATTGAAAATGAGATTACCTGAAATCTTGATATGTTACAAGCGCCGCAGTAGAAAAGTTTGAGAGGCTCAACGGGCCTTAGTGTAGGGTTTACAGGATCAAAGGCAACACTCAAGTTGAATAAAGCATTGACTCTATCCAAAATGAATAAACACAATTGCCACGCAATCGATGCGCCACAATCATGTCCCACCACGAACACCTTTTCTTGGTTGGCGGCCACGACGTCGAAGAGACCAATGAGGTGCCCGACAATGTGGGAATACGAGTAACTCGTCACCGGAGACGGCGCGTCTGTGTCGCCTTACCCACGTAAATCTGGAGCCAGAGCCTGATAGCGGAGCGAAGCTAAAGCATTGATCTGACGATGCCATGATTGTCAAAGCTCGGGAAATTAGTGAACGATAATAATAACTGGACCTTGGCCTTTCCCTGCTACGTTCATATTTACGCCATTGCGGTCACTGTTCTGCGTTCGATTTATCATTACTCTTGATTTAAGTCTAAGTTCAAGAGCAGCTTGGAGTGCAGGAATCACCTCCATTGTTTTCTATCATTCTGTGGTACTCTGTTACAATATTTTCTATGGTAATTAGATTTGTTTGGTTGTTGAGAAAATATAGAGAAAACGTGGGAAAATGCTTTAGTTAAGATTGTGAGTTTGACTACTAAAAGAGACTACAAAAGACAGCTCGTTTTACACCGGAATGCAGCGAATAAATTTTGTAAGGAGCATGTGATCTTAAGATTTAACGCAATCAAAGGATTTATGAGTTCCTAAATCCTGTAGAGTCGAGATCGATGGCCTCCTTCGGCTACCGTGCCGTTGCACTGGGTTTGCGTAGGTACAGAGACACGGACGCGTCGACTCCGGTGACGAGCAACGCGTGTTTCCTTTTGGTTGGTGATCTCATTTGACTGTTTTGCGGCCGGCGACGAGGAGGAGGTTTACGTTATGGGACATGATTGATTGGCAGTCATTGCATGGAATTTGTTCTTATTTTGAATGTACTAAATGCCACGAGTGCAGCCCACATAAAATACTTAGTACGTGTATTGTACTAGGTAGTACTAATTAACACCAACTATCAAATTAAAAGTACAAATATTACTCATTTCAGATCTGTTGATTCGAAGACGAAACACTTCTCAATTTTATACTATTGTTATGCGGTTCATATGAAAAAAGAGGGAGACAAAGCAATCAGCCATTCAGTCCCAAGTCGTTGTTTTCCACGCATTAAGACAGTTTCAGTTTACGCCTGTTAGCTTTTACTCTAAAAATGCATCATCTACATCTTCCATCATGCCTAGTGCTACAGAATTGGTGTATAACCCCCGTCCTTTTAGCCACAATTCACTGAGCCTGCTTGCAAACATACGATCCAAACAGAACATTTTCACTGAGCCAGCCTGAAAGAATATAATCCAAACATACATTCCCTTTTCATTAGGTAAAAACCAACCCATTCTCAGCACAATATTAATTAATTCAACTGTTGAAATTTTGTAAGATCAGCAACCAAACATCACAACCACTACAACAAATTTGTTTGATAAACACAAACTTGAAAAGGAACCACGCCAGACAATCCCACATCTACAGAAAATCGGGGAACCTCGCCATACTAGCTCGCTAAATGCACCTACATACCAAATTAATCTTCATCGCCAACCTAACCCACAATTACTACAGCTCCTAAGGCGCCCGGCACCCGCTTCAGTGTCGAGTTCACCTTCTGTAGAAATAAAATTTACATCACGCGCACTGACGGTCTATATGTGAAAGAACTCCTTCGTTTGTGTTTATATCCCCTTCACACTCCCCTCATTTCAAAGATTTTCATATAGTGATTATACCAAACGCAATATTCATGCGCACGCAGCATTAGCAGTAACACTCTAACAAACCTTCGACTTCAACGCATTCTTATTTGAACAATCAGCCATTTGTCCTCGTAACACCATTGATTTTAATACCACTTTGTCTTTCTCCTATTAGTGCATATGGACCTGCCCCAACTTTAAAGTATATCATAATCAGCGTTGACGATTTGGGATTGAATTCAAAATTTAAATTAATTTAAAATTATTATTTTTTAACTTGAATTAATTCCATATAATTCAATAATGAAATTCAAATCGGGCTAAAAAAACCATCGTACAAAATCTAAAATTTGGTGTACCGCTGCACTGAAGTATGCCCAGCATTAAAAAAAAACGACAATTGGGGATGCCGTTTTATTTGATTTGATTGTAAAATATTCCTTTTGGACTTGTGAGTAACAGCGACAATCCGAGTTCCACATGCAACTGAACCAGTCAACAACGACGGGCTGCCCGGGGAAAGACTAGTAATACAAACTATTTCATTCAAAATTGGAATTTATTATTAAATTATTATGACTAATTTGATTTTTTTTTACAAATTATTAATAGAATTCGTTTGGCACTATGTCTATTTTATATTATTTATTAATAAAATACAAAAATATAAATAATTTATTCTACAATAAACAGCAGATAACAAGGTTATTTACCAAAATATTTTGTGCTTTATTAGAGAGAATGTCACTCTACCAAAATAATAAAGAGTAGGTGCCAAGTCCGCAGAAGTGTTAGTTAACCCGATGGGCAGACCATACGCTTTACATCCGTTAGCGAAAATACGCATTTGTATGTTGACTAAAATGTCCTTGAATTTGAACCAAAACTACAAAAAAAGGTCATGATTTTCCCGACTTATTATTAGTGCATTTAGCGTATAAATTAATTAATATTAAAATAATAATAATAAATTATAACTAAATATAAAAAATTCATAATGCAAATAATAAATAATATTAAAACTATGCTCCGTTCCATTACACAATTATGAATTATATTTTATTTAATACAAATAATACTTTATTAAAAATAATAATATTTAAGTTATATTTAATTAATATAATAATAATAATAATACATATAACTTTCGCGTTTATATCTTCACATTTAAGTGGATGCAACATCTAACTGTCAATCGATACATCACATCAAGAATTTAATTAATTTATTTACACCATAATAATTATTTTCTAATAAAAAATATTTATTTTTCTTTATTAATAAATGTTAATGTTTTATTTACAAAATAATAGTATATCACACTGATCTTATATATTAGATTATTGATTGGTGGCAATATTGTAATTACGTTCCATTTCAGGGTCTTTACAGTTAAGGAGACCCAGCTTTCGATTTGGTGTCCACCTGCCACCAACCAAACCAAACCAGCAAACATCTCTCTCTAAAAATTTGCAGACTTTTTTTTTAATAAAAAAACAGTCGTAAGTCAATTACAGTAGCACCCCATGATCTAACTACCAAGCGCCACGTGACGTCTTCCTTACCTCGCTGGTTAGATACAACTATCTTTCCCTCTATTTAACCATTTCTCCTTGCTCTTTGTTCTTCAATCTTCTCGTTCTTTCTCTGTCTCTCATTTTATCGGCTTAGTTAACGAGGCAGAGACTCCAAGAGTCAGGTAGCGGACTCAGATCTACTGTTTTTTCTTTGATTCCATTTCCTGTTTGTTTGGTAACTGGTGTCGATGTATTCGAGGATAGAGATATGTGCTTTGTTTCGTTGTTTAATGAAAACCAAATCATTAATTCTTGCAAGTTAAGCTATATAAATTAATGTAACAGTCGTGATTTGCATTTGCCTAACGCTTTTCTTAGCTTCACTTCTACGTTTGCTTTCTGTAATTTCTTAGTTCTTACGATCTTGTCGGATTTTGGTCCGAGTTAGGTGTGCTTTCGTTACATTTTGCAGTTTGTTTATTTGATTTTTGAACCGTTTTAACGGGGTAGATCTGCTTCATTTTCTGTCATTGAACTCGAATCGCGGTTGCTAACAGTTGATATTGAGTGATTGCATGTGTGGTTCTGTTTGCGACCATGGAAAGAACTGTTTTATTTGATGCCATTGCTGTTTGCTTTCTTTGGTAAGAATGATATTATATAATTTTGTTTATTTGATCACAGGAGTCTTGAGTGATTGCCAACGCCATGGCTACCGGACAGTTATTTTCGAAAACTACACAGGCTTTGTTCTATAACTACAAACCGCTTCCGATCCAACGGATGCTTGATTTTGATTTCCTTTGTGGTATGTGTGGTGTATGAATATCTTGTTGTTGATGTTGTCCAGGTGAAGATGGATATAATAACTACATCATGTTAGTTGACACTGTTTGGTAGTAATTCTGGTATTTGAAATTTCAATTGTAGGTAGGGAAACACCGTCTGTTGCTGGAATTATTAATCCTGGTTCGGAGGGATTTCAGAAACTGTTTTTTGGTCAAGAGGAAATTGCCATTCCTGTGCATTCAGCGTAAGCTTATGTCTCTCTAGTTCTGTCTTTTCAAATCTTTCACTTTTCTATTAGTTCAGTTATTTTTAATCATATGGTATGGGGAGACAAATTCTGTGTATTTGTATGTAAAAAAAATCTTATGTGTGTGTGCACTCCTTGAATTTTGCTTGAGTAGTGTAGAATACTTGCTTGCTATCATCAAGTTTCAGACTGCTCATTACTTATTTAACCTCACATTACTTGGTTTATACATTATTTTACTCTCTCTCTTGACCTTGTTGTGAATACTCTCATTGTTTTCATTATGAGTTAAATGATGAATTTCAAAAGTGTAGTTTGACTAGTTTTAAATATTTTACTCTCTTGACAGTGTTGCGTACACACTCATTGATTTCATTATGGGAATATCAATAAATTGTTAATTGTAATTTGGCTAGTATTTCTTGTGGTCATAAGTAATTTTTGTATGTAACTAGTCAAATATTGATTTTACGCGAGAAAAATATTAAAAGTACTTCCATGTGATTTTATGGTAAGTTGCTAACTGGCATGCGGGTACTAACATCCAGTTTAAACTACCATTTTAAATGAACCCGGTTTAGAAAAAATAGTTGTTAGCTCAATATTAGAAGCAGCATGCGTGCTGGGTCTAGAAATTGATTGCGTATTCCTGGGTTCGAATCTTCTAACCACTATTTTATAAATTTTTGCAGTATTGATGCAGCTTGTGCTGCTCATCCAACTGCTGATGTTTTCATTAACTTCGCATCATTTAGAAGGTAACTATATATTTGTTTATTTATTAATGTGGTGGGTTGACTGGTTGGATTACATATGTCTTACATTTAAATATATTTGCAGTGCAGCTGCCTCATCTATGGCTGCTCTGAAGCAGCCAACCATTCGAGTTGTGGCTATAATTGCTGAAGGTGTGCCTGAGGCTGACACCAAGCAATTGATTGCATATGCTCGGGCAAATAATAAGGTGAGAAAAATTATATAAAATTTATTATAATTTCAGTGCTAATAACCACCCCTGACGATTTATTACTTGTCTTGTTTAACCTGTGACTAAAATTATTACTGATGTTTTTACAGGTTGTTATTGGCCCTGCAACTGTTGGAGGAATTCAAGCTGGAGCTTTTAAGATAGGTGACACAGCTGGAACCATTGATAATATCATTCATTGCAAACTCTACAGGCCTGGATCTGTTGGTTTCGTCTCCAAATCTGTATGCACTCATTCTTCAGGCATTCATTACCACTTAGTTCAGTTAATAATCTGAAGACTTAAAATTTGAAGTCGTACAACCAGTTTAAATTGTTGTGGCTCTAAAACCTTATATTCTAATGAAGGAAATAAAGGTTTATAAAATTCTGCTGATACTTTTATTCTTTTACTAATTTGGTTAGTTATGGACAAAGCTAATTCTTTTTTATATAACTTTAATGGTAAGTTTACGTGTTGTTGTATTAAAGATCTAAATGGTGCTTGCATTTATGAAGCACTAAATTGCTCTAACTTGCAGAGCATTATGTAGCACCTTCTCAACAATGAAGTTGAGTAATCTTCAATGTAGTTGACCATGAAACAATTTTTTGTCCCCAATTTTGACGACTGAGATTGAGCTTGTTATGCTTTGCATAGAGCTCAATATGGAGCCTACACCATCATTAGGTTCTAATTATGGCCAGTAATTTGTCTAATTATGATTAGAGAGTATGCCATATGTTGGAAGTTTTGACAAATAATGTTTCTTTTGACAATTGCAGGGTGGCATGTCTAATGAACTATATAACACTATTGCTCGTGTAACGGATGGAATCTATGAAGGTACACTGCTTGCTTCCTTATTGTTTAAATATATTTTGTTCCTGCCTAAATGCATTCAGTTTTAGGATGGAACTTAATTTGGAGATATTTTTCAAACTTCTGTAGGTATTGCTATTGGAGGAGATGTGTTCCCTGGCTCAACTCTTTCTGATCATGTTTTGCGGTTTAACAACATCCCACAGGTACATTGATGTTTTCGTTTGCTCCCTTGAGGGTTGTCTGCTGAACAGTTATGAATTGACAAAACCATTTACATACCCTGTTCAATATTGATGTTTTTGGTACGATGTCATTGTAACTGGAAGTGGTTAATATGTTCAGTTAGATCACTTCAAAGGCATAATTAAAGATAATTATTAGATTTTTGACTATTTTTCCTGCCTTGGTCATTTTCTAATATTTCTTAGATTTTTTTTAGCCTCCTTCTTACGTCTTTTTCTGTGGTTGATCTCAGGTCAAGATGATGGTTGTACTAGGTGAACTTGGAGGGCGAGATGAGTACTCCCTTGTTGAGGCCCTGAAACAGGGAAAAGTAACCAAACCAGTGGTTGCTTGGGTCAGTGGAACCTGTGCACGACTCTTCAAATCAGAAGTACAATTTGGTCATGCGGTAAGTTATTTCTCAGTTGTTATGGACAATATTCTTATTCAACACTCCAGCTTTTATTACCATGAGTTTGTATGACCCTAATCTTTCTTGACATTAACTAAATCAGGGAGCTAAAAGTGGTGGTGAGATGGAGTCTGCTCAGGCAAAGAATCAAGCACTAAGGGATGCTGGAGCTGTTGTTCCCACTTCATATGAGGCTTTTGAAACTGCAATTAAGGAAACATTTGAGAAGCTGGTTAGTTTCTAAGACCTTTTGTCTCCCCTGGCCTTTTTACATTCTCCTACTTCCACCAAGGGAAGACAAAATGGCCAAATTTCTGTAGGCTACAGAACTAGTTTTATTCACATAGATGGTTGATTTTTTCTTAGGTTGAGGCAGGGAAGATTGCACCAGTGAAGGAAGTTACACCGCCACAAATCCCTGAGGATCTTAACACTGCTATTAAGAGTGGGAAAGTCCGGGCCCCGACTCATATTATTTCAACCATCTCTGATGACAGAGGTACTTTTTGAATCTCTTTTGTGGTCTCAATCAGTATTTTAGGCATTTAGTTTAGACACAACATTAATTTTTTCCTTGTACCAATCTGCAGGTGAGGAGCCATGCTATGCTGGTGTGCCAATGTCTTCAATTGTAGAACGAGGTTATGGTGTGGGTGATGTTATCTCTCTTTTGTGGTTCAAACGCAGCCTTCCTCGTTACTGTACCCAGTTTATTGAGGTAAGTTTGTCATAATCAGACGGCTTTTTATGAAAAGTTATATATACCTTAGCTTTAAATTTCCTTTTCTTTTTCCCTTTTGGACTAATACATTTTTACTACTTATAAGGAGTATTATGTGGTCAAGCTTCTTTTTCATAAATATGTTACCTTGGACAGATATGCATAATGTTATGTGCTGATCATGGTCCCTGTGTCTCCGGTGCTCACAACACAATAGTCACAGCTAGAGCTGGAAAAGATCTTGTTTCTAGCCTTGTTGCAGGTAAATGGTAGTCGTGTGTGTTTCCCCTTTTCCTTGTTTTCTCATAATTCATGGTTATAGTGTTTTTTTTGTGTGTGAACTGGAATTACGCTATAAAGGACTAATTTATGAGAGTCTGGAACAGGTTTGCTCACAATTGGTCCTCGATTTGGTGGTGCCATTGATGATGCTGCTCGATATTTCAAAGATGCTTATGACCGGGTAAGATTAGTGGGCATTACCTGAGAGGTTTAAGGAGCACTTCTTATATGATTTCTCTGATGGTTTCTAGATACTGAAATGTTATCCTTTTTCTGTCTTATCAGGGTCTTACACCATACGAATTTGTTGAAGGAATGAAAAAGAAGGGCATTCGTGTTCCTGGGATTGGGCACAGGTATGGAGACATTTCTACTTTGAGGATGTCTACAAACCTTTCAATCATGACATTAATATACTATGGTTTGCTTCTGGTTAAAAAGGATTAAGAGAGGAGATAACAGAGACAAAAGAGTGGAGCTGCTGCAAAAATTTGCACGCACGTATTTCCCCTCTGTGAAGTATATGGAATATGCTGTTCAAGTTGAAACCTACACTCTCTCAAAGGCAAACAACTTGGTGCTTAATGTAGATGGTGCAATTGGGTCCCTTTTCTTGGATCTCCTTGCTGGCAGTGGAATGTTCAGCAAGCCAGAAATTGATGAGATTGTTGAGATCGGCTATCTGAATGGGCTCTTTGTGCTGGCACGTTCCATTGGTTTGATTGGGTAAGTTAACTTCTAAACTCCATACTCTTCTTATGTATCTCCATTTGGGGTATCATGCTTAATCTTTGCTTAATCGACTAATGATAGACCTTTGATATTGAGACGTCAAATAGTTGAACCCTTTATTTATCTAGAAAAACAATGAAATTTCCAGTATAGTTTTCTAGTGTTTTACAACCACAGTGTTCTAGTGTTTTAATATGCTACATGTTGAATCTTACTGCTGCTTATTCAAAATTTCAGGCATACCTTCGACCAGAAGAGATTGAAACAACCTCTATACCGTCACCCATGGGAGGATGTTCTCTACACCAAGTAAAGCAGATTCCGACAGCAGGTGCAAAACCAACATCATGCTTTCAGAAAACATTCTTTCTTTTGAAGTCCTTAAATCCGCATTTTGCTGAGATTATTGTTGGGTTCTTAGACTTGTGTTTGTACTGCTAACTACCGGTCCGAGTACTTCCATTCATAAGCTTTATCCTCAAGTTCACTCTATATCATTTACTGAACAAAGTAATGTTTCGATAGAGAACTTCTGGTTTCTGGTTTTGCACAATGTTGTATAAGAATCTCTCCATTGTTGAATATCAAATAATATCATGCCCCAGATCCAACTTCCCTTATAAAAAAAATGCGAAGATATCTCGTCATATTCTTTCTTGGATCGTTTCACGTTCAAAAAATGATCCATTTTAAGTTTTACCTTCAACGCTTTTAAAAAATTTGAAGATGGAATAGAATGGCGTTGGGTGAATGAAGGGAATTGGTGACCAACAGGACGCGTGGTTTTAACGTTTATAGACAGTGGATTTGTGTTGTTCTATTGTCTTCGCATGACATGGTCTGGATATTATTGTACCCGGAAATTTTTGAAACATAAAGTGCTTTACAAAAAACACATTCATCATTTCTGTGTCCTTTATCCACACTTCCCACTAAAAACGATGCGTTTTGGCGCATTACAACATTTTTTATTCCTTTAAAAAAAATTTGGGTACGTAAGTTCAAATAGTCTATTATATGATAATTATCACATTATTATTATTAGTTTTAAATAAATATTATTTATTTATTTATTTAGAATATTAATGCAAAATTAAGAAATGTAATTAGAAAAATTAATCAAATAAAGCTCGTAATCCCAAGAGTAGACGTGACAAATTTAGAATGGACGGTCCAGAGTGAGTGAAAACTGAGAACAAAAGATCTGCTCCATCAGGGCTCCAGCTGCTGCGAAACATCATGCCCACCCTTGTTCTTTCCACAGCCACATATAATTTCCAGCACGAAAATTTTTTTTTATCACTTCGCTACCGGACAAAAGAGAACAAAATAATAAAATTTTAAGGATAATAACATTTTAATCCCTAAACTCTTAAAAATATTCAAATAAGCACATTGTTGGATCCTGGATCCATTAATAATTCAATTGAAATAATTTACTGACGGTTGTGGTGATTGCTCAATTCTTTAGTGGAGGACTTCTATATTAATGTAGGTAAATTTCTACCATATTATAAGAGTTGTTATAGGACAATTTCGATTAAATTTTAAATATATTTGAACTCATTGATTAAAGTAAAATAATAAAAGATATAGGGACACGGATGTTATTATTCCTTTAAAAACATTTTATCTCTCTGAGTGTCCGGCCAAGGGTACCACTAATCAAAAAAGCATCCACTGTAACTCACTGTACCGTCCAACTTTTTGATACAAAATTCTCCAAATGATGACAACAGTACAGAATTCTCTATTTTTATGGGTTTCTTGAATGGGTATTTTTAATATTCAGTCATCTAGTAAGGTAAACACAAACTGAGGAGTTTCTGAGAGGGAACGAGAAAATACTAGAATTTTGCAGAAATCTGTGGACATTCAGGACTAGATTGCTGAGAAATGGCGTCAAGTAGCAGAGCAGCAAATTCACATCAGCAACGCCAAACTCAAGCACAGTCTTCAGGTACAGGCAATATAAGAATCCGGCAGAACGCTACAGAATCCATGACTATAAGCAAAGCCATTGCCCAGTACACAGTTGATGCTCGCCTTCACACAGTGTTTGAACAATCTGGAGAGTCTGGTAAGTCATTTGATTACTCACAATCAGTGAGAACTACCAGTCAATCTGTTCCTGAACAACAAATCAGCGCTTACTTGTCGAAAATTCAAAGGGGTGGTCATATTCAGCCCTTTGGTTGTATGATTGCTGTTGATGAACCCACATTTAGAGTCATCGGTTATAGTGAAAACGCGGGTGAAATGTTAGGTTTAACTCCACAGTCTGTTCCTAATCTTGAAAAACAAGAGATATTAACGATTGGGTCGGATGTGCGTCCGTTATTTGCTTCTTCAAGTTCAGTTTTGCTTGAAAAAGCTTTTGGCGCGAGGGAAATAACGTTGCTAAATCCTATTCGGATTCATTCAAAAAACTCTGGAAAGCCCTTTTACGCAATTTTGCATAGGATTGATGTAGGGATAGTTATTGATTTAGAACCTGCAAGGACAGAGGATCCTGCCCTGTCTATTGCCGGAGCTGTGCAGTCACAAAAATTGGCTGTGCGCGCAATTTCGCACTTGCAGTCTCTTCCCGGAGGAGATGTTAAATTATTGTGTGATACTGTTGTTGAGAGTGTGAGACAGCTTACTGGGTATGATAGGGTTATGGTGTATAAGTTCCACGAGGATGAACATGGTGAGGTTCTGGCCGAGAGTAAAAGGCCTGATTTGGAGCCTTATATTGGGTTACATTATCCAGCTACTGACATTCCTCAGGCTTCGCGGTTTTTGTTTAAGCAGAATAGGGTTAGAATGATTGTTGATTGTCATGCCGCCCCACTTCATGTGATTCAGGATGATGGTCTTATGCAACCTTTGTGTTTAGTTGGTTCAACACTCAGAGCTCCTCATGGTTGTCACGCACAGTATATGGCTAATATGGGATCAATTGCTTCGTTGGCCATGGCAGTTATTATTAATGGAAATGATGAGGAACCTATTGCTGGGAGGAACTCAACGAGGCTCTGGGGCTTGGTTGTTTGCCATCACACTTCTGCTCGGTGCATTCCATTTCCACTTCGTTATGCTTGTGAGTTCCTAATGCAAGCTTTTGGACTCCAGTTGAACATGGAACTGCAATTGGCATCACAGTCATCTGAGAAACATGTTCTGAGGACCCAAACTCTATTATGTGATATGCTTCTTCGTGACTCTCCTACTGGCATGGTTACTCAGAGCCCTAGTATAATGGACCTTGTGAAGTGTGATGGGTCAGCACTCTATTACCAAGGGAAATACTACCACCTAGGTGTGACCCCAAGTGAAGCCCAGATAAAGGATATTGTGGAGTGGCTGCGGACTCACCATAGAGACTCAACTGGTTTAAGCACAGACAGTTTGGCGGATGCGGGGTACCCTAAGGCAGCCACACTTGGTGATGCGGTTTGTGGAATGGCTGTTGCTTATATCACTAAAAGGGATTTTCTATTCTGGTTCCGGTCCCACACAGCAAAAGAGATCAAATGGGGTGGTGCAAAACATCACCCAGAGGACAAGGATGATGGGCAGAGGATGCATCCACGTTCTTCATTCAAGGCATTTCTAGAAGTTGTAAAGAGCCGGAGTTTGCCATGGGAGAATGCGGAGATGGACGCAATTCATTCTTTGCAGCTGATTCTGCGAGATACTTTTAGGGATGCTGAAGCAAGCAATTCAAAGGCTGTTGTAAATGCACAGCTTGGCAATCTAGAGATGCAAGGAATGGATGAGCTTTGTTCAGTTGCTAGGGAAATGGTGAGGTTGATAGAGACAGCAACTGCTCCCATTTTTGCTGTTGATGTCCAAGGTTGCATTAATGGGTGGAATGCCAAAGTTGCCGAGTTGACTGGACTCTCAGTTGAGGAAGCTATGGGGAAGTCCTTGGTTCATGATCTTGTTTATAAGGAAAATGAAGAAACTGTCGATAATCTCCTTCATCGTGCTTTAAGAGGTTTTCCTTTATTCAACATCTTCATTCTCGTCGGTTGAAAATTGTTTACCATGTGCATTATGACATCTTGTGGGCATGTAATATTTCAATTCCATTGTCACATGTCGGTTAAACATGCATACCAAAATGAAACAATTTGCAAGCAAATATGGGTCTTACCAAAAAGTAGTCAAAGAAATGGTAATGAAAATTAAAACAAGGCCAATTTTCACACGCAGGATGTAAATTTACGCATAAATGAAAGTTCAATGAACCATGATTGAGAGCAAAAATTGGCTAGGATAAAATGCTTTATATATAAATCATGTAGTACTGGTTTAACTTGCATGCTTTGTCTGGGTGAAGTAATGGCTGCATATACTGTGAAATTTTAAAGTCCATTTCTGACTCTTGAATGGGTCTAGATATAAAACAAAATCTCAAACCTGATTAAAGGCATTGTGTGGTTGCCAATCAATACATTGTTCACTGGTCCTGTTATCTGTGATTGAATCGGGACTGTGTGATGAGTTTTGAGATTGGTCTGAAGAGCGTAACTCAGCCACCTTGAAATAATTAGCTGGAACATCACTGTGGTGCCAAATAGTTTTCTACGCAAAAAATATATGTTTAAGTAAGAGGCTCTTCTTTCTTAAGTTTTAAGGTAACTGTCTTATTCTTTTTATTGGTTGGCGATTAATGGATTTGAATTTTGTATGATTACTTAGTATTGAAACTGTTTTTAATAGTTTAAGTGGATGTTCCATTACTCAAATTTACTTGATGCAGGTGAGGAAGACAAGAATGTAGAGATTAAATTGAGAACATTTGGCTCAGAAAATCGTAAAAAGGGAGTCTTTGTGGTGGTTAATGCTTGCTCAAGTAAGGATTATACAAATAATATAGTTGGAGTTTGCTTTGTGGGCCAGGATGTCACAGTTCAGAAAGTGGTGATGGACAAATTTATTCACATACAAGGTGATTACAAGGTCATCGTTCACAATCCAAATCCTTTGATCCCACCCATATTTGCTTCAGACGAAAATACATGTTGCTTGGAGTGGAATACTGCCATGGAAAAGCTTACTGGGTGGCCCAGAGGGGATATCATTGGTAAGATGTTAGTTGGGGAGGTTTTTGGAAGCTGCTGCCAGCTCAAGGGTTCAGATGCTTTGACAAAATTCATGATTGTCTTGCATAACGCATTTGGAGGGCAGGACACAGACAAGTTTCCGTTTTCCTTCTTTGACAGGAATGGGAAATACGTGCAAGCTCTCTTGACTGCCAACAAAAGGGTAAATATGGAAGGCCAGATTATAGGAGCTTTCTGCTTCTTGCAAATTGCTAGTCCAGAGTTGCAGCAAGCTCTTACAGTCCACCGGCAACAGGAGAAAAAGTGCTTTGCAAGTTTGAAAGAGTTGGCTTACATTTGCCAGGAAATAAAGAATCCATTAAGTGGTATAC
This sequence comes from Xylocarpus granatum, assembly GCA_019650275.1. Classification (NCBI taxonomy): domain Eukaryota; kingdom Viridiplantae; phylum Streptophyta; class Magnoliopsida; order Sapindales; family Meliaceae; genus Xylocarpus; species Xylocarpus granatum. Next base: position 198,228 of record BNST01000146.1, on the reverse strand, counting down.
GCTTCACTAACTCACTTTTGGAGGCTACAGACTTGACTGAAGATCAAAAGCAGTTTCTTGAAACCAGTGCTGCTTGTGAGGAGCAGATATCAAAAATCGTAAGGGACGTGGACCTAGAGAGCATTGAAGTTGGGTGAGTTTTTATTTTGTTTTATTTTTTTCTGAACAATCTTAATTTCAATCATGATAGGGAAATGCCATTCCCTCTATTTGTGATTCGGGAGCAAATTTAGATGTCAAATTAAAACCCCTAGCTAACAGCTTCTTGAGCTCCCTAGACTTGCAGATTTTTTATGATTTAATGTATCATTTGATTTTCCTTTGTCATTTAAGTGCATCATGAATTTAGAAAGTCAGCATATTCTTCCAATGTAATGCTAGTTAAATATCCCTGTGATAATTCCTCTTGTATTTGAATCACCACCGATTTGACCTCACAAAAATGCTTCAAATTGCTAGTTGTCTTATGTGTTCATTTATTTCTTATCCATTCTAGTGTGCTTCTTTAATATTTCATCTGAAACACTGGAATAAATTTGCTAATGAGAAAGATGGTTTCCTTTTTTCAATTTTCTTTTGGAGTTAGTTCGCTGGAGCTTGAGAATGTAGAATTTTTACTCGGGAGTGTCATAAATGCTGTTGTTAGCCAAGTGATGATGTTGTTGAGGGAAAGAAATCTACAATTGATTCGTGATATTCCAGAGGAAATTAAGACACTGGCTGTTTATGGTGATCAGACAAGAATTCAACAGGTCTTAGCTGATTTTTTGTTGAATATGGTGCGTTATGCACCGCGTACAGAAGGTTGGGTAGAGATTCATGTTCGTCCAACATTGAAGCAAACTTCTGAGGGACTAACTGTTGTACATACTGAATTCAGGTATGCTAGCTTCACCCACATTTTTGCGTTATTCATAGTCAAAAGTTATTTGATATTCTAATCAAAGGAGAAATAATTAGTGTTGATAATTTTTTGTTAAATGCCTCAGTAGCTCCTCTTTACCATGCATTTGATCTCCAATGGCCTTAGTAACGCTTTGTAATATTTCATATTAAGAAACTGCAATGGCTACAGCTATAATAAATGATCTCTGCGCAGTGCTTTTGTCTCCAGAATTCATTTAATGTGTTTACTTGATTATTTTTGCAATCCTTCCTTGTGAACTGGAAACTTAATCTTGTCAATATACGTACAAATGTGGCTTTAATTTCACCTAGTATGAGTTGTGTCAAAGTGGTTTACTCTTCATGTGACATGGACCAAATTATTTGTCTTGCTCAATCTTTGTTTTGGTATTTAATTTCATTATTAGATATTTCATCATGATACTGTCTCTTCACTTTTGTCCAAATGGTTAGCTTTGCGAACCTCTGAACTGGAGATTTGCATCTGCATAGCATTATTATTATTTCTTTTGGGTTTGTGTTTGAGGTAATCTCAGTTTCATCCATAACTTGTTCTTGAGCTGCTAATTAGAGCGAAACTATTTGGATGAAACTGAGAGCTAGTTGCTTCAATCCTAACTTGAATAACATTGGACGTACTAATTATGTTTCTCTTGTGTCTTGTTTTTTTATCTTATTATGATTTTGTAAATTGTGTCAAGTTGACAAAGTCAGGATTTTGGTTTCCCGAGTAATAGAAAGTTGACTGAGGAAACTTTAACTAATGAGCATTGGCTTTTTAGCATATTGAAATTTCAGTATGCAAATTATGATAATGTAAGAATATCAACCGAATTTTACCTTCCAGAGAGTAGATTTGAAATTGGGCTCTGAGTTTTTCCCTTGAGTCTGACTGCTTGCCCAAGTTGCGACCTTAATTTCTACAACAATCTCTGAACCCATCTTGTACAAATTTCACCACAATATAACAACTTAACAACCATCACTCTAAGATAGCGTTTAGTTAATTCAACATTGATTCTGTTGTAAAGAAGCTTTCTATTATTTTATTTTTTTAGTGTAGTTAGTTTTGTGCTTTATGTGATATTGGATTAGGATATTCTTTTCTTGGTGTTGTCTGTAAGAAATATGAGATAGTGAGAAGTATCAATCAACTGATATCTATGTATTCTATGAAGGATGGTATGTCCCGGTGATGGGCTTCCTCCTGAGCTGGTCCAAGACATGTTCGATAGCAGCAGTCAATGGATGACGCAGGAGGGTCTGGTGCTGAGCATGTGCCGGAAGATTCTGAAGCTTATGAATGGTGAAGTTCAATATATCAGAGGGTCTGAAAGATGCTATTTCTTGATTATTCTTGAACTTCCCACGCCTGGGACGGGCTCAAAGAGTATCAATGACTAGATTACTGTCCTTTGAGATGTACAAAAATTGGGACCTCATGGGTGTCAATAATTCTGAGAATTTTGGTTTATTACCCACTCGGGAAAATTATTCGTGCTAGTTACATGCTGATACTGGTTCAAAACAATATCTCCGGCACCTTATGCCGCCAGTCTTCCTGTCAGTGTTGATTCTTATGATCTTATTTTGTGCTGCGATGAGTTACTCGCCAAGGATTCAGACGAGCGGGTTCACGCAATATTGTTGTAGGGGCTTTCATAATGGTAAGTCATCACGGTCTGCAGATTAATTAAATCACATATTTCCGTTCTTCTAAGCATGTTCTAAAAAATTATATTGTATGTATTATATCAAGATCCTCTGTTCACCATAACATATTTTCCAGGGTTACTCACGGAATACTAGAATCATCTTATATCCTTTGATCTTCCGTGTAATAAAATTAATTTCTCTTGCTGTGGTTGTTGAAACCATTATCACTTGAGTCTAGTAGTGTAAATTTCCCATATCTTGTCTGAGACTTGGATAGAACAGCTCAGAAGATAAGAAATGGATGAGCAGTACTTGGCAAAGAGTCTAATGACCCAGACCAGATACATATAAAGGGAAATTCATTGTTGACCTAATACAATGTAAATCTTATATTGTAAGCAACCCAACATAACATGCTAAGTTGGAAACTGTGATTGAAAAATTCAAACATTCTAATTTTATTACAAAATTTAAATGGACTAGCCATTAAACTAGCTGGATTGAAATGAAATGAAACCAATAAATGGTATAAATATAGTTGATATAATAAAATTATGTAAAATTAAAAAATATAATTTAATTTAATTTATTTATATTATTTATTAAATAATTATATGGAAATCAAATGTACAGATAAAGCATACTTTTGTTAATTTTTATTTCCTAGAAGCGTATTATCTCCAAATTTATGGGTCTTCCTTCCGATAAGGATGCAATGAAAGCTTGGAACTTTCCCTTCTTGGGATTGCTTTTACTTTTTGAAACCATCAATTCAAATTGCATTGATTCTACTCCTCTGTTTCCATTCTCCAACCCTACATTTATTAGTTCACTCCACCACCCATCAGCCCCACTCAACCTGGAGAAATAAAACACAAGGTGGGTTCTAATCTAAGTGAAACCTTGAGCTCTTGTCTTTTCATCAACTCAGAGCCATAATTCAATGCAAATTTATTAATAACTAAGGAGTTTCCACAAAGATTCTTCTCCATCTATGTTAGTATTCTTTCTAAATCTAGACTTCCCTGAAAAGAAAACTCTCTATCCCAGTTATTAAACCCTAAATTGCAATTAATTATTACAAGTTCAAGTTCATTGAACGTGAAGCAATCCCCAATTCCATTATTAAATTGAGCCATATCCAGGAAGACTAAAGGTGTCGTGGAAGTATTAGAAACAGAAGTGGAAGCATACTTTTCAGGGCTGCTCAGTGCAGAGATTTGGCTGAAAATGGATAAGCCACAATATTAAAAGATGAAGAATATTTTTACCACGCGTCACGTATCAAGTGCAATATACGCGACAAGTGGATAATTGGACCCTAGGTCCTTGATGGGATATTTCATTCACGAGTCCTTTCTGCGCGTGGGTTTATTATTTTTATTTGTTATATGAATATACATCTGATTCTGGTCTAAATGCTTGGATTCAAATGATAATGGTAAGATAGACGAGAGAGAAAATCAATTAGAATTAAAACAAAAAACCGAGAGAGAAAGAATAAACCATAGGATAAGAATATTCGGTCTCTCATTTCTTCTGATTTATCAAATAAGACAGAAAATATTTATTTATATCAATTAAGTCCAAAATAACACATACCATTCATGGTGGTTGCACACAAAAGCATGATGTCTAAATAAAGGACTCATTTGAAAATAAAGAAATGTTAAGGGGTTGAGATGTCATTAATATTGAAAAAAAATCAATGCCTGAAAAAAGGGAGAGAGCTGCCGGTGTGGCTTGTACCCTCTGTAACAAATTTCTTTCTCCATTTCTGTGAATTGACTACACAATACAGATAGACGAGAAGAGTTGCAAGGCAGTGTTTCTTAAAGAAAAGGGAAAAGAAATCTGTTAGTTCTTGAAAGAATGAACGAATCTTATCAGTTTCCAACTGATTTTCATGTCTTGTGAACCTTTGAACTGAAAAAACTTCCCCTCTCTTCTTCTAATGGATGCCAACACGCCACCGGCCGAAGAACTTCTAAGAAAGATTCAGGAGCTAGAAGCTGGACATGCTCACTTGAAGCAGGAGATGTCTAAGTTGAAAGTCTGTAACGATTCGAATGCAGAGAATACGCACCACCGCCACCTACACCAGAGGTCACATTCGGTATCGCCTCGCCGTCCTAGATTGGCAGCGGCTGCGGCCGCGGCTTCCAGGAGGAAAGGCCGGGGGACGGGACTTGATGCAGCTGCGGCGTGGAAGAATAATTCTGCTTCGTTTAGACATTCACCGCTGCGGCAGAGAGAGAGCAGAAGTGGTGATGGTGGTGGTGGTGGCTCTGGTAAAAGGGGACCATCCGCAGTGAATTTTACAGATAGGCAGTATTTGAATATATTACAATCTATCGGGCAATCTGTTCACATATTTGATCTTAGTGGTCGTATTATTTACTGGTAAGTATCACCGTGGTAGATTATTTTGATGCTGATTTCGAGATTGATACTGTTTTTTACTTTCATTTTAATCTGTTTTTGGTTTTTTGGTTCTGAATTTGATTGGTTAAGTTGATAAACAAAATTGTTGTTAATTCACAGCTAGAAGGAAATGTTGGTGGATACTAATTATACTGTTCGGGGTAATTGCATATACTTGCTTTTGCAGGAACCGGACAGCGGAAAACCTTTACGGTTATTCAGCTGCGGAAGCTCTAGGTCAAGATGCTATTGAGCTTCTAACCGATGCTCGGGATTTTGAACTGGCGCAAGATATAGTTCATCGTGTTACCATGGGAGAGCGGTGGGCTGGGCAGTTTCCAGTCAGGAATAAAATGGGGGAGAGGTTTTTGGTTGTAGCTACTAATACTCCATTCTATGATGATGACGGTACTCTAGTTGGGATTATTTCTGTATCTAGCGATTCTCGGCCATGTCAAGATATGAGGGTTGCATTGTGGGGTGCAAGGAATTCGGAACCTGAATCAAACTTTAATAGGCCTAGAAATACAGTTACAGCTAAACTTGGTCTTGATTCTCAGCCGCCTCTGCAAGCTGCAATTGCGTCTAAAATATCGAATTTGGTTAGTGTTGTGATTTTCAGTAGTTATACTATTTACTATGTAGTGGCATATTTTGATAATGAAATTGTTAATACAGGCAACCAAGGTGAGCAACAAAATGAAGTTGAGAATTCAGACTGGGGATAATCTCATGAATCGCAAAGGTGAAAGTGGGGATAGTCATCATTTTGATTATGGATTCTCTGATGCAGCTCCCTCTGATCATAAGGAAGATGCAATGTCTAGTGGTGCTAACACTCCTAGAGGAGATATACCTCCATGTCCATTTGGTGTATTTTCTCATGTTGGTGAGAAGTCCCCAGTACGATCCTTTAGAGATTGTGGTGATGAGAGTGAAGGAAAGCCTGCAATTCAGAAGATTATTTCCTCTAAAGCAGAACAATGGATGGGTAAGAAAGCCCTATCCTGGCCATGGAAAGGGAATGAGCAGGAAGGATCTGATCCAAAAACTGCTCGTTCTGCCTGGCCCTGGTCAAATAATGACCAAGACAATGAATCAGTTCCGCAGAAGAGTCACTCTTCTGGTCTGAAACCTGAGAGCCTTGCGTATGAAGGTAATAGTCCTGCCAATAATGAGGCCTTGGAGTCATGGTCATCATCTGTTAATGTTAACAGCACAAGCAGTGCTAGCAGCTATGGAAGTACCAGCAGTAGTGCTGTTAATAAGGTGGACCCGGACAACGACTGCTCAGACTATGAAATCTTGTGGGAAGACTTGATGATTGGAGAACAAATTGGGCAAGGTAATCATCTTTTGAGTGGATAGCTACTGTCATCTCATTTAATGTTGGTAACACATTCAAGGAATGACAAGAATGTTGTCATTTAGTGGAACTACTTATTTTTGCTTAACATTTCACTCTTGGCATTCTTATTGGATGTTGATTAGCTTAAATATTCATCAAAGGGTAACTAGTCACTGCTTATGATTTCTGTTCCTTTTGTTTTTATGAATCCAACTATATATCTAAGCTTTGATTTTGCTTGATTATGTGTCATTGTGATGTTAATATGCCATTTTCCTCCTATCTCTGCAGGTTCTTGCGGTACTGTATATCATGGGCTGTGGTATGGATCAGTAAGTTCTATTGCTCTTATTTTGATAAATTAATTCCTAAGAGCAAGTGTACATTTTGTTCTATTGCTTTTCTTTTTTTATTTTTTGATGGAAATGGATAAATGTCACAAATTAACCAAAACCATGCATTTGTAGTTATGCAGCTAAGTCATGGTCCCTGCTCTTTAATTCTTAAAAATAGTGATTTTCGTGTAGCAGCTTAAGCCTATATGTATTTTTCTTGTTATATGGTAAAGGAACAATGAAAATAAAATTATCGTATAGTGAATGTTATATTTACCGATATTCATATTATTGCAGGATGTTGCTGTCAAGGTATTCTCAAGGCAAGAATATTCAGACGATGTAATACATTCCTTCAGACAAGAGGTGTGCTTTTGCATTGATTCTCTTTAAATTTTTATTGTTGTCATTTCAGATAAATTTCTCTGTCAATGGATTTCGTTGGTTTTTTGCTTGGCACATTTTTTGGTCCAAATCTGATGTCACTTTATGGTTTGTTTATGAAGGTATCTCTGATGAAAAGACTTCGGCATCCGAATGTTTTGCTCTTTATGGGTGCTGTGACTTCACCTCAGCGTCTCTGCATTGTTACTGAGTTCCTTCCACGGTTTGTTCTTAGTTCCCTTAATTGGTAATCTATGTCACAAACTGTCTGAGATTATATTTTGTGGGACAGCAGTCCTATTGGTTTAATTTGTTTGGTTTGGAATTCTTAAGCATGGTGTAGTCCTTGGGCTATGAGGCATTGCTTAAATTTATATTTTTTTTGATACAGGGGAAGTTTGTTTCGCTTACTGCAGAGGAACACCACCAAACTGGACTGGAGACGGCGTATTCTCATTTCTTTGGATATAGTGAGTATTATGTAAATATTTGGGAAACATTTTTTTTTCCATGATGGTGGTCAGTTCAAGTTAGGTGCTGTGGTACCATGTGTTTGCATTTGTTTTGAGTTGTTGCTTCCTCTTTTATTGTCTCTTTTTGCTGGTTTCTTCGGCATTTCATATTTTACGTTTTGTGGCCTTGGCCTGATAGTAGTAACCTGTGTGTGTATAGCTTGATATTATTTTCCTGCAGTAATTCATGTTTTCTTGTATCTTTCTGTTGCTGAAATTTATTGTAGGCACGTGGCATGAGTTATCTTCATCATTGCAACCCCCCAATCATTCATCGTGATTTGAAGTCTTCAAATCTTCTAGTTGACAAGCACTGGACTGTCAAGGTCTGCCATTAGTTTGTGTAATTTTGTATTCAAATTATTTTTAGTTTCTTTTTAAATATTGACCTAGGTGCTTCGGAATTTCCTCCATTTGTATTTTTAATCAAGAAAAAAATGTTAATCTAATTATAACTTAAAGCAGGTTGGTGATTTTGGGTTGTCACGTCTTAAGCATGAGACATATCTCACCACCAGGACAGGGAAGGGAACAGTAAGTGATCTGCAGTCCTGGCTTTCATTTTATAAATCTAATCAGTCTATTCCTTTTTATGTGGCCACATTCCAATTCAAGTTTTCAGTTGACACTCAATCTAATCACATAGACTTTGTTTGACCTTTCTAGCCTCAGTGGATGGCACCAGAAGTTCTCCGTAATGAACCTTCTGATGAGAAGTAAGTTTACTATTTAATCTACAGAAAGGAACAAAAAAGGTTGACTCTGAATCTTTATTTAAGTATTCCTCTCCTTGTTTTGCCAAACTTAACATTTTATCTTGCTGCTGTAATTTTTAGGTCTGATGTATACAGCTTTGGAGTGATATTATGGGAGCTCACCACTGAGAAGATCCCTTGGGATTATCTCAACTCAATGCAGGTACATTACAAATTTGGAAAGTTATCAGGAATTTCTCATCCCATTCAGTGACTACAATTTGTTTAGGATACATGCAGGTGATTGGAGCTGTAGGGTTCATGAACCAACGATTAGAGATCCCAAAAGATGTGGATCCACGGTGGGCTTCTATAATCGAGAGCTGCTGGCACAGGTACGTCAACATTTTCATGACTGTCACTTCTTTGCTTTTCAAGTAATATCTAGAACCCTCTTTGACTTTCTTGTAAAGAGATCCACTCCTGTGGAGGCCCACATAAATAAACTGACATTAGACTATTATCTGAGTTGTTTGAACAGGATGCTTGAAAATACTGTTAAATTAATAAATTGAGTTACGTATGTCCCATGTCAGCCAAGTATGGAACATGCCACAAAATACCTGCCTTTATATTGTTCAATCATAGTTGTTTTGCACTTACTTTTGAATGATAATTTTTCTGACCATGCAATTTTCCACGGCTAGCATTGTCTGAGAGTGATTGCCCTCATTAAATAGTAATATCTCTTTTTCTTTTTCTATTTTCTTTAATAACTCCATTTAATAGAACTTAATGAGTTTTCATTATGGCTAATATGTGAATTTACTTTGTGACACCCAGTGATCCACAGTGCCGCCCATCATTCCAGGAACTTCTGGAAAAGCTTAGAGATATGCAGAGACAACACATCACTCAATTCCAGGCATCCCGTTCGGCGGTGGGAGATAAAACTCAGAAACAAGGGTAGAACAAATTCACTTGACACTTACCAGTTTCATTCCTACAACCACTGTATTGCGAGTGGAAGAAGCATCAACAATTTTCTTCACGAACTTATGCATCTTCGCTGGTAAACAGTTGGTTACCAGAGATTTGCCACTGAAAGCTTGTGCTATTGGCATCACAAAGCTCACATCTGCCAGACAAAAAGAAAAGAAAAGTTAAAAGAAGGCGAAAGGTGAGTAGTTGGCATCATGTGGGCCGACTAATTTGATGGTAATTGCTGGGTGAAATGTTTTAATTTTATATACCTGACATCCTACAAATCCTTCAAAATCTGTCAGTGGGTGCTTTGTGATTTGGAGTCATGTCTGGTGGAATTATGTCACCGATTTGCTGTTTTGCATTATATAAATGTCAGAACCTCTAGCCAAAAAAAAAGTTGTACAGAGTAACACTTAAAAATTCATTCCAAGTAAATAGTGGTTGTATTGGCATTGCATAGACTCTCTCTTGTTTATTTAAAATCAAAGAGTTTTGTACTGTTTAAATTCGCTATTAGGTCGAGAACTATCATTTGATCTGGGGATACTAACTTATCTGCTTCAATTTTGAGATTAGGTTTGTTTACGTTCTCAGTTGATTTACAAATCAGGGAGTGTGTGGAAAGAACAAAAATAGGAAATAGATTTGGCGCCATGGGAATATTTGGCTTTGTTTGTGGAAGTCGTCTGTCTCCGTCAAGCAGCACTGTGGGAACACTCTGACTTGGTTTGGTTTCCTCGCGAAACTGACAAACGATTGGGTGTAATTTTGCCTCAACTCCTTTAAACTATGCACACGGTGTCGTTTGCTAATTCTGCTTGCTGTAAACCACTAAACTATTGATGTCATCCTCTACATGGAACATCCATCATGGCCTTAAAAATTCTTAATGATGGTGCTCTCTTTGTTGTTATTGTTGGGCGTATGATTCAAGGACACACGATCGAGTCAGGAAGAAAGTTATTGCTTGGGCTGTGGGGAAACCCACAGGCCTCGGTTCAAAATTTCACAACTGAGTGACGTTAGTCCAATGGTCCGTCTTGACATTAAGATGCTGTACCGAGCAACCAATGCACAGCTAATCCATTTCTAAGATAGAGGAAGACGTGTGCATCAGGAAAGGAGGCCGGGTCCGTTTAGCGATGCCCTTCAATCATCAATCAATCGTAGTTCGCAGAATCACCTATTGATCCTTTTGTTAGTACCAGCATTTGGCATAACAAAGCAATTGGCTCAAGTGCAAACAATCTTGAGAATTTATGTCCATTCTTGAATATATTTCAAGTAAGCTTTTAAGGGTTTGATGCCAGTTCACAAAAATTCTAACAGCACCAAAAGAAGAAAAGGACAACTCCTACTCCATCTCTGCATAAACTAGAAAAGGAATCTCCAATTTCACAGATGACACTTTTAGTTTGCATATCGGCTAAGATAATTTCATTTTCTTTGATTCCATTTTCCCAATGTATGAAGATACCTTATAAAGGAAAAAAAAAGAGAGAGACTGTAAAAGATCATTACTCTTTTGGTGTCAGTCACCAAATGGGTTCTGGTTCAGAATTCAAGCTACCATCATTTTCCCCAAGCCATACAAGTTTACAATCAAACATGTATAAATCTATGTCGAGACTCCACACCATATGCTTGTCTTTCCAAGGTTTTTACCATTACACCATGCAATATTCCTTACACCACTAGATGTACGAACATAATTATAGTACCAGTAATTTGAATATGGTGAAAAATGGTTTTGAAATCGACGAGTTGGTTTATATAGTGTTTGCTTAATTTTATTGAGGAACTTTTAATGATAGATCTATCTTAATTTGTATATGTTAGAGAATTAAAGTTAACGAGAGGCGGAGGCGATGGTGATGGTAAATGTGGTGGTGCCGGCGATGGTGGTGGTATTGGAGGTGGACATGGTGGCGACGTAGGTGTTGGAATAGGAGAAGGAGGAGGTGAAGCCGCTAGGATTGGCAGTATTATGTGAGAAATTGTGTTTTGACCCCGTTGCATATATACCTTCGCTGTTACATGCGCAAGTTTGTTTTGAACTTGCACTAACTTTATGTTTGTCAATAAACTAGGTTTATTCATTCGGACATTGTTTAGTATAGACATGGGGAACTTGGTTTTTCTTACCAAAGTTGTCTCGGTCCAAGGTATAACTGATTATTATTAATGTCAGCCATGTATGCAGGTATTTCTTCAAGGCATGATCATATCACTTCGGCAAACACATATACTTTGGTATTGTTCGTCCAACAATTCATATAATTGACAGGTTAGAAGTCCTAAGTAGCTTGACCAATTCGCAATTGAGCCTTACTATTCACTATTGCTGTATTACGTTGATAGTACATATGGATCCATGAATCTTCAATCTCTAGTCAGCAATAGAAAAGTTGGACATGCGCCAGCTGTAGATTTCTGTTTCCACTTCACAACATTCAATGCATCAAGAATTATTGGAGAAAGATACAGTCCCCCATAATTAATTTAGTGTAAATTAATTGAGGAAAAACACTACCGTCGTCAACCATGGAGTTTTATAAGGCAAAATCAACCAACCGAAAATTAAGTTACATTAGATAGATGTAGCTTGATAGACCGATCAATACAGGATTAGCATTTAGCCTAATTAGGAATCTAGGAAGCTGACAGTATGGAGCAATTCATTTGTTAGCGGTGGAGCGGAAAGAGAGAGGTATTGAACATCGGGGGAAGAGGAGATTTCGGGTGGAAGATACGGTAATCCAATTGAAAAACCCTGACTTTAAGTGAGCTAGCCGCTACTATAGTTTTTGTAGTACTCAATCAGTGGACCATTCAAAGAAGCTATGTGTGCACTTTCACAAGCGATCTCCAAGTTCCCACTTGAAGCCTTGAATGTTTATATGCATTAAAATGGATACTCAATTAGGCTGGGGATAGTACCTTGGTTTGCAAGAAGGAATACTAAAATCGCTTCTGCTAGCCTAAATTTTTTTTATTTTTACACTGACTGCTAATGCTCCGATTAACTAATTGATTACGCTTACCATCAAGCAAGACTGTCACTCTCTCTCTCTCAGTGTCTGATTCTCCCGTTCGCTCGTATAGAAATCTAGCTGCTGTCTGTGTCCATTGATTGGGATACCAGAATCTCAGGGAGTACAAAAAAATAGTGTACCCTGAGAAGCCAGTGGTTCAGTATTGGCTTCTCCTTCCCATAATTAATTAATTAATATCCTCAGGTCAACTGGGATGGATATGAACATTTCTAACTTTGAATTAAGCAAGAGCATTGCGTATCCCTCACAATTGCTTGCAAAGAAAGAAAATTCAACCATGTACAATAATGTTATGTACTATTTATTACACTATAAATAATGCTCTCTACTAATTAACTAAGCATATACATCATCACAAAGGAGGAGTTTAATCTCGATGCATACTTTTCTGTCGTTGATCTGCTCGTATTAAAAGATGGGAAAGCTTTCTAAGTATGTTTGTGTGTTAGCTGTGATGATTGTATTGGCGGTAGGGAAACCAGATTGTCGGAAACTTGATGAGAAAGATGGAGAAAAGAGAGGCGAATCCGATCAGACGGGATGGGAGGGAATAACAGTTAATGTTCCTCTTGCGGGATTAACAGTTAAATGTTCCTCCTGCTGGTTCTAGTAATAGTGATGACCCATCTGTACCTCGATCTGGAGGGTTCGGTGGAACCGCTGTAGCTACAAATGGCGGCGGTGCATAATTATACTCAGAAGGAGGTCTGGAAGTGGTGCGGCGGTTTGTCTGGAAGTCGCCGGAGAAGGTGGTGCTGAAATTTAGCCACAAAATTTTCAAGAAGAACTTGTAATAAATCCAGGCTTTTGCACATGTAAACAAATAAATAATTTAAATAAATGGTTCTTTATCCGCTTCCGTTCAAACATATTTTGCTCTTTTTTCTTTGAATAGAGGAGAAGCAATAGCACCATGGCAAACCGAGCCTATATTGAACTCATGGAGGTTATAAAAAATTCAAGACAGATCATACTTAATTGTACACTAGAGGGTTATTGATCCTGCCTTTCTCTCTTTCTATGTATGTATGTATGTATGTATGTATTCTCAAATATATTCTTATTACAAGAAAGAAATAATACCAAGTGATGTATAAGAATAGCTTTAAGTGAAATGGCTTGGACTAAGTTTAATACAGTGATGGAATTCAAATAGAGTTTCAAAATCTCTCTCTCAGTGATTTTCTTTCGTTTGCTTGCTCGAATAGAGAAATGGGAAAACTTTCTAAGAACGTTGGATTCCTTGCTATAGTGTTTATGGCGGTGGGAATAGCAGAATGTCGAAAACTTGTGAAAAGTGGAGAAGAAAGAGGCAGCTCTGTTGCGGTGGGGAAGAAAGAAACCTTTATCTGAAACTGAAGCTGGAGATGTCGGAGGAGCTAGAGCTGCAGGTGATGCTGGTATTGTTACAGCAGGTGGCGGTGCGTAACAGTACTCGAAAGAGATTGAGGAGCTGGAAGGGGTACCGGTGGTTGGTATGGTGGTCGCCGGCGAAGGTGGTGTTGGAATTTCCCTCTTAGAGTTCTAAGAAGAGCTTGTAATAAAAAGCCAAAAGATGCTATAAATAAGGATTTCTGCATTAATTAAGCTTAACACTGCTAAGCAAAAGTTTTAATATCTGTCTCTGTAATTTTCTCTCGTTTTCTTGGATAGAAAAAGATGAGAAAACTTAAAAATGAGTACGTCGGTGTGGTAGCTGTGATGCTTCTGTATTGGTGGTAGGGATATAGCTGAATATGCAAAGATTATTCACTACTCTTAACAACTTATCTGAAGACAAAGACGATTCAACTGCATGCATTAACACACTATCCACTCTTGCAATACAAGCAAGTCTCCCCGGAGCTGCCATCACCTAGCAATCCACAATTTGCTCGTACAGAAACAAGGGAAATTCATGAGTGTTGGCCTGCTATCTCTAGCTGGGATGTGCTTTTGCCGGTGGTTGTGGGAGTATAAATGCTTTTGCCGGTGTTGCTGTGAAAGATTTTTTTTATTTTTAATTTAATATTTACATGTAATATAATTAATAATAATTATTTAAATAAATTTATAAATTAATTTATAATTTTTAAATATATTTAATTAAAAAAAAATTTTACATATTAAATACAAATGAATAATTTAACAATTATATTGGGATAATAAGAACAAACATATTATTTGAATTTAAATATTCAAATTAATTAGATTTTAGATCAAGAAAACTGTCGCGATCCCATCCTTTCAAAGTTATAAGGACGATCTTCACTGCCAAACTGGTAGCCAGTTCTTGCCATCTACGAAATCAATGCTAACAAAATTTGCCGCTTCTGCATCAGTCAGTTGTTTGGACCATGGAGCGCGGCCTTCTTTGTCAGCTCCTGGTCCATGGCATTGGTACTCCGCCTGGAATAGGTTGCTGTTTCAATTCACCACATTCAAAATCAGATCAGTTAATCTAATAGTTAATTGATATTTTTATTAGACTTGTGTAGCATCAATTTTCCGGGGAAAATTCGGGTTTTCTTACTCTGTACTGCCAACATAGCTCCAATTTGTCCAACCCTGTGGCACGATTGTCCTGGACAAGTAGGTGTGGGCAAAAATGACCCTGGAATAGGCCCCTTTGGCTCTTCCCAAATATACATCACCAATCCCGTACACTTTTCCTTTAATGAACACGAACCCGCTGTTGTCGGTGTTTGATTCTCTATTTTGAGCTGTGATTGAACCATGAATCTTTATTCTCTTGTCTGCAATTACAAATATCTCACAGTTCTGCATACATGATTAAGAAATCGTCAAAATTTACTTCAATGGTGATTAACTTGCTTTGTGGATCCAAACATCAAATATTTTGTTCGGACTTACATCGAAAATTGACCTGCCGCGGCCGAAGATGAAGTCGATTGAGCCCTGGATGTAGCTATTTGCATAGTAATGCCTTCCTTTATAATCAAATAGAGTGTTGTGGGTGCTGTAAAATGCACAGTGGTAGAATGCATTCATGTCCGCACCCACAAATGCCGCCACTGATTGATTTTGCGAGGTAAATGCAACCCCTGTGGGAGCCTCATTCTGCAGGAAAGGAAAGGAATTATCAAAACAGTCTTGAATCCGAATTTCCCAGATAAAATTTCCTATTAGTTTATGGCTAATTAGTTTATGTATTTAGGGCATAATAAAGAAGAAGCAAGCAAGAAAATCATATACCTTGAAGCTAATACCAAAGGCAATGAAGTGGGGAGCTTCAACGATGAATGTGGCGGAATCTTTGTTGTCAGTAGAGCTTTGGGACCAGACAATTGCCGTCTTTCCTTTTCCATTTCCTCTCATGAAAATGTAAGGTTTGTCCTCTGGTATATGTACCTTCTCTCTGCAAAACCAAAAATGCACGAGTCTATCACAATCTCATGGTTTTAGCTTACGTGAAAAATGAAGATAGAGATCCTCAATTAGCGGAAAAATTTCGGGTATTTTTGTTAAGAAAACAGCGCAGATTTGCACCAGATTTTAAAAATGTGTCCGTCTACAAAAGAGGATTGATTAATTACCTGTAGATGCCTTTCCTAACATGTATAATGATCCAGCTCGGATTCCCTTTAGGAACAGCATCAATGGCTTGCTGTACAGACTTGTAGTCTCCATTGCCATTGATGTCGACCTTAATTGTCCTGTTGGTGTGAATCTTGTTCGTCAGAGCAGGGGAATCCATGACCGTTTGCGCGGTCAAGCTGTGGACATGATCCGAAAAACAAATGACGGAGACAAAGATTACCGCGAGGGCAACATGAATCAATCGGATGAATGTCGAGGGAGGCATGTTTGAAGGGAGGAAATTATTTGTTGCTTTGAATTATTGACTTGCGATAGATTAACATATAGTTATTCAGGGTGCCGAAGTTAAAAATAGTTCATTTGTAAGGAAGGTTTCCACTATTTTAGAGGGCTTCCAACAGATTCTACGTGAGGCTGATATGCAATGTTTCCATTTTAGAAGATAAAATTCAGAACTAAAATAAGAGTTAATATTTTAGTTTTACTATTTTTTTAGCTCATTCAATCCTCGCCATTGATAAGACCTCAATCTAAGGGTTGATCATTATTATAAAAGGGTGATCCTCCACACATGCATGCACGCACCCACGTGCAAACATAGATAATGTAGAGAGAAGTACCGGCATAATGTATAGTTGTATATGTTTATTAGCATTTGGTCAGCTTAAATTTGCATGCTCGCCGTCTGATCAAATCAATCATTTTGCTTCGCACAGGATTTGAAGCTGCCACATTGTAGGGTTTCATAAGGGGGGGTGGCCAAGTATGTTGAGACAGAAGCAAGTATGTGTTTTGGGATCCATTCCATCTCACTGAAGCTGCTTCGTTATCTAACAGAAGCCAAGCTTGTCTTGGATGGTGGATTGAATTACATATCACCATTTGAATGTTAGACCACTTCGTAATTTTCGAGCTGCTCCTTGAGATCTCAGCAACTATTTCTTCATATTGCCTAGACCATCCATTACTTAACCAGTTAGTAGGTAAACAAATGAATGCTTGCATGATTCATTTCACAATCTTGTCAGTCCACAAAAGCCAGAAGAAATGGCGAGTTGCCTTCCTATTTAGTTTCTTATTAAGACTTTGAACTCTTAAGGGAATTTTTCGGACAACGACAGTGAATCCTGGCAGCTGTCTGTATTTTGTGTAATGCATTAAATTTCGGACACGTGAGTTTCGAAGAAAATTCAAAACACTCGTGTTCGGTTCGTTGATGCATTTCATTCCGGTGGGCCTGTGAACCCAAATCTATTCTTGAATCAGCTGTCCGTCTGTCAGATTGAGTGATATGTTCGGCCAATGGGCCAGTGGTATAGGCCATGGAATACGACGTCACACGGATAAGGTTTTGGTTTTGGGCACGCATTTTAGTACTCAAAATTTTAGACAAAACGACACCGCTGCCGTAGTCGATCGAACGAAAATCAGAATCATCATAAAGAAAGGAAATTTCTTAATTTCTTTTTCCTGAAAACAATAATCTTTCACCCATGGCCCAATCGGTACCCGAAAATTTGATCCTCGTGACCCGGGACCCGAACGGGATTGCATACGTCACAATTAACCGTCCGAAATCGTTGAACTCGTTGACCAAGGCGATGATGACGGACATGGCCCAAGTATTTAAATCTTTGGATAAGGACGAATCTGTCCGAGTCATTGTATTGTCGGGTTCGGGTCGATCGTTCTGTTCCGGCGTGGATCTGACTGCCGCCGAGGACGTGTTCAAAGGAGATGTTAAGGATATTGAGTCCGATACGGTGGCGCAAATGGAGCGGTGCAGAAAGCCAATCATTGGAGCAATATCCGGGTTCGCAGTAACCGCCGGCTTTGAGATTGCGCTGGCTTGTGATATTCTGGTTGCTGCTAAAGGAGCTAAATTTATTGACACTCATGCTAGGTTGGTGTTCTTCTTATGTTGGTGCGGTGTTATTCTATTGAATTCGGGATTTGAATTATGGGAAATTTAATTCTTTGAACATCTGTCTTTTTTTGGTTGATTTTTTAGAATAATTTACAGTATATGAAGATAATCAAGTTTAGTATATTTAGTAGAAACAAAAAAATGCACTTTGTCTCATAGTATGTTTGGAAGTACTTTTATTAATGCCAGAAGCACTTTCAAGTAGTCAAAAGATTTCTTTTTTCTGGGTGCTATTTTGTTGTCTTGATCTGATCTGAAATACACAAAATCTACAATTCCTGTTTCAGGAAGCAGTTCAGTGTGCTTTGCATTGTGCTTGACTGCTTGTTTATGCCTATGTAATGGTAAAGGTCTAACTAATAAGCTCATTTACTCGGGGGCTCAAGATGTTTGATGTTCTGTTTTCCTGGAATCCTTTCAGTGGTTTTTTTATCTGATAATAAACCTGCATCACCATTATTCATTCAGGTTTGGGATATTTCCTTCATGGGGTCTTTCTCAGAAGCTTTCACGCATTATTGGATCCAATAGAGCTCGTGAAGTTTCTATGGCGGCTATGCCTGTAACTGCTGAGCAAGGTGAGAGGTGGGGTTTAGTGAACCATGTTGTCGAAGAAGGTGAATTGCTGAAGAAAGCCCGAGAAGTTGCAGAAGCCATAATGAAAAATAATCAAGACTTGGTGCTGAGGTACAAGTCTGTCATAAATGACGGTCTGAAGCTCGACTTGGGTCATGCTCTTGCTCTAGAGAAGGTAGTCTCCTTCTCATTATCACCTACATGAAGTTTAGTGTGGTGTATGCTTGACTGCTTGTGACTTAGGCTCCTATTCCTAATGCTTGTGATTCCCATATGTAGACCCCTTAAACAATTTTGAGATTACTCTAGTAACCTAGTTTATCATAAGCAAATTAGATTATGGTACCCTTACATCCATTTTTTCAAGTCTTCTCAAGGTCATTTCAAATTTTTCATTCGTATTTCAAATACTATACATTATCCGTTTCAAGTTTTTTTGACATTTTTTAAGTTTTTTATTGCATGTTTCAAATATTATATACCATTTGTTTTATATGTTTTAACATTTCTATTTATTTTAAGTTTTACAAAGCTTGTTTCAAGTATCATTATTTGATAATTTTAATTGATGCAACGATACTTAAATTACTGTAGCTGATCCCTAATCAAAGACTTACATTGTTAGTACTGGAAGTGATGACCCAATTGCTTCAGTTTTCGAATAATGCATAATGCATCATATAATGCTTATACCTTTCCTGTATTCATTACTTTTTTATTTTTGCGTTATGGCATGAATTCTTTTTACTATATAATTTCAGGAGAGGGGTCACGACTACTACAATGGAATGACCAAGGAGCAGTTCAAGAAAATGCAGAAGTTTATAGCCAGTCGGGGTTCAAAGAAACCTTCTTCTAAGCTGTAAATTTGAACAATCAAGAGTCAAGACATTATATGTTGCATCTGTGTTGTGAAAATAAAATAAATTGGATTCCAGTGCTCACAAAGTGGGTAGATTGAAAAGAATAATCTCTTAGTTGCCTAGCATGAGTATTAAGACTTTTGATCCTGTACTTCTGAAATTACCCGGGTGTTCTTTAATCCGTCTAATTGGCAAGGTCTTATATAGCGTCGGGCTTACTATTACATATACAAACTCTGATGATCAACAGTAAAATTGATGAAATGGCTAGGTTCAGCTCATGCAACACACTATTGGCAAAAACTAACTTGTGATAATTCCGAAAATAATTATTAATATGACCAAATAAATATTGTGTTCAACAAATCATCACAAAATATGGCAAACTGTTTCTAGTCTCCTTAAACTGTGGGAAGTCATTCAGGGTTAGGACTCCAGACTCCTACAGAAGAAGCCGCCTATAGATAAGTACTTTTTCTTTTTCTCTGCTCGTGTGTTTTGTTACGATCTCTCAAAATAGAGGCCACCAACTGTCGCACATACAGTAAGAAAGCAGAGCATATTCTGGAGAACAGCAATGGCTTAAGGTTCTTTTATGATTTTTCCGTGAATTTTGTATTCTTGTTTTCTTGTGCTTGCTTTTGAAAGCACAGAATGAAAAATGAAGCAATGAAAAGGAGGAAAGTTATGTTTTTTTTTCTTTTATTTGATGATATAAAGAAAATTTAGGGCTTTTCTATTTCCTGATACCGAGCTATTTGCAGAACTTTTGGAGGAAAATTTTGGTGGGCTTTCTTGGAAAATTCTGAGATTTTTTCTTCCACTTTCCTCCTGATTGAAGTCCCTTTTCCGAAACAATGAATAACTACATTTGCAGAAAATTGGTGTTGAGAAGCTGAAAAGAAAAGATTTTTTGTTTTCTTTATTCTTCTTATTAGCATTCTGCTGATTTTTGAAAAAATATTTATTTCTCTTTTAGTAAACATAATTTTGGCATGACTGAAGAATCATACCATACCATTAACGTGTTGCTATAACAGTCACGGAACTTGCCATTTGCATGACCAGTTGATTCTCCTACACGTAAGCAGATGCAAACGAGTTTTCTTCTGGATTATGTCTCTAAAATTGAGAGTAAAAAGCTGTTCTGCTTGTTGTTTACTGTTCTGCTTTTGTTTTTGAATTAAAGTCAGGGCAACAACAAAACAGCACAATGGAAGAGAACAAGTTCGCAAATTTTGATGTAGTGACTGACTACTCGGGCCATCTTTACATTAGGAATATTATGAGTGGCAAGAACAAACATTGGTTCAGCAATAATAGCAGTAATGTGTACAAGGGAATCATGAACGAGTGGAAAATTCTTGAGAAGGATCTTCCAGAATCAATCTTTGTAAGAGTCTATGAACGAAGAATTGATCTGCTCCGAGCCGTGATCATTGGTGCTCAAGGAACCCCCTATCACGATGGCTTATTCTTCTTCATGTTGCATTCCCTTTCGATTATCCCAGGAATCCTCCACTGGTTTCTTTCCGATCACATGGGTTTCGTCTGAATCCGAACCTGTATGAAAATGGTAACGTTTGTCTGAGCTTGTTGAACACTTGGGCGGGCAAAGAAAATGAGAAGTGGAAGCCTTATAAGTCCACAATTCTTCAGGTTTTGGTTTCACTTCAGGGACTAGTTCTTAACGACAAACCTTACTACAATGAGCCTCTACGATTACCTGGAGGATCCTGGAAGATATATAACGAAAATGTCTTCAGACTGTCCTGCAAAACAATGCTGCTCTTGCTTCGGAATCCGCCCAAGAATTTTGAGCATTTTGTTGCTACCCATTTCCGTTCACGCGCACATGTCATATTGAGAGCTTGCATATAATACAGAAATGGTTGTGCGACGGCAGGTTTTTTTTTCTGATAATGGGCCATGTTGTGATGAGAAAATTAAAGTATCAAACTCATTCAAGAGTTCAATGGACAAACTTTATCCTGATCTTTTCGCGGCCTTCACTAATCATGGAGCTTCTTTGCAAAACCTGGAGAGTGCTCTCATACCGGATAATTCCAGAATCTGGAGTGTGTTTTCCTACTGGATAACAACCTTTAAAAAAAGAACAATTTCCTGTCTCTTAGGGCGAGGCTAGACTATACATACAGAATAGAAGGGAAGCAGCAATTGTTTCCCCATTGCTGACAGGAAATAAGGATCCCAGTTACAACCACAGTTTACCCGTGCCCATCTTCTTTATATCTTCTGGGTTTTCTCTCTCTCCCTCTCTCTTTTTTATAATTTTCACGTGCTAATATTTAGTTGCTGTACATTATATTTCCTCCCATTTACCTTGAGATGGCAACAAAAAATTTAAAATAATTCAAGCAAAATAATGTAAAATATAAAATAAAAAAATTAATTATTTAACAAAAAAATAAATTTTTTAATAAAATTTTTTTTTAAAATACGAATAAAAAATTAAAAACAAGGAATGTAAAATTAAAAAATGGCTGTGATATTACTAGACAATCCCTTGTCTATGAGTATAATGCACTGTGGTTAAATACCCAATAGCATAAATTAGTGAACTTGGTCAGTGTTCAAACAAATGAAAAGCTAAAGGCCAAAGAATGAGATGCTTTCTTGGTTACCACAGCCACTTTCCAAAGGCAAAACCCATTTAGTATATTTCAAAGCTAAACCTAGGTCTAGGCAGCGAACAAACTCAATAGAAAGTGTGATGCGAAATGGTAAAGGAATCTTGGGACTCACACCTTCTACATTTGGCTTAATAAATTGCCCTGCGAATTGGCCGACTGTAACAGTTTTGCTTGCTTTCCTTCTTTTCCCGGCAGCAGATCACGTCTCTCATGATTTTTTCATCTAATCACCGTCAAAATTCCTCTTTAGATGGACCCACCAGACCATGCGAGACAACAAATATCAAGGCGACAAGTCGAGCTTTTCTGTCGTTTTAAATGACGGCTCTGTGATCAAACCGTTTCTCGTAAATTTAAAAAAATAAAAACCAAGACGTTGCCGTATAGTTCCAGATTTTGCTGCTCCTTCTGTCAGTAAACACACACCCCCACGCACACACGAACACACACTCATTTTTGCGTAGGAAAAACGGAGACCCAAATGACTCTCACTATGAACACGAATCCTCGGAAACCCAATGCCGAAATCGAAGAGGCTATTTCCTTGCACCGATTCGATGTCGTTTCGGATGATTCCGACCACCATTACGTCAGCTCAAACCTACCGAAAAAGAGTGGTCGAGATCCGTTTGCCAACGCCTCGAGTGGGTCCCACAAGAAGATCATGCAGGAGTGGAAAATCCTGGAGAAACACCTACCGGAATCCATTTTCGTGCGGGCCTACGAGAACCGGATAGATCTCTTGCGCGCCGTGATCATCGGAGCTGCGGGCACGCCGTACCACGATGGACTCTTCTTCTTTGACTTGGCGTTCCCCGCAGATTACCCAGCCCGACCGCCGCTGGTGTATTATCGCTCATTTGGCTTAAGATTGAATCCAAATTTGTATGCAAACGGGCGGGTCTGTTTGAGCTTGTTGAACACGTGGAGTGGTAAAAAGAGCGAGAAATGGAATCCAAATGAATCGACAGTGCTTCAGGTTTTGATCTCGATTCAAGCTCTGGTTTTGAATGAGAAACCGTATTTCAACGAACCGGGTCACGGCATGTGGCCGGGTCGGACTATTTGGGAGAAGAAATCAATGGCTTATAACGAGGACGTTTTCATCCTGTCCTGCAAGTCCATGATATTTCTGTTACGTAAACCTCCAAAGAATTTCGAGGGCTTTGTAACCCGTCACTTTAGAGACCGAGCTCACGTGATTTTGTCCGCCTGCAAGAATTATATGAATGGTCACGTGAGAGTCGGGTATTACAGAAACGACGGGTCGATCAGTTCTTCCGGTCCTACCACCGATGTGTCTGAGAAATTTAGGGGGTGGATTGTACAGTTGTATCCTGAGCTTGTAACGTCGTTCTCCAGAACGGGGGCTTCCTTGGGGAGTTTAGGGGAGCAGTTAAAGGTTGAGAAGAAAACGCCGTCGTTTAAGAGAGAAGAATTTACCAAGAAGAGAACAGGTGGAATTGCTCTCAAGGTCTTGGGGAAAATGAAGGCTGTCTTGGGATTGAAGAAAAACGGTGTTAAAGCGAGGTAAATAATAATAATATAAGCATAAAATGGGGATTTCAATGGCCTTTTAAACTCAATAGCAATTCTTTTGTATTTAACTTGTACAGAATTTTCTGCATTATGAAAGTTGAAGAACACATTGTCATGATGTTGCCTAAAGCAAATGGTTTTATTACAAATCACTTTTGTAATGTTGTTGTTAGATGGGGCTTAATTTTGGCTATGGGGCCACCTCCATGAGACATTGATATTCCACACAGTTTTCTTACCAGCATTGTCCTGTCAGCCAACAGTATCAAAGAATAAGACTATGCAATACAATAATGGTGGTCAAGCAATCCTACCTGTAATCTTTGCTAACAAGCAATGGTGAGTAAGGTGAGAATCGCAATATGAAAACAACAGCAAGCCAAAAGAAAATGGATATTTTTAATTAGTTTACTGCAATTTCGAGATTGGATAACTCCCCACCGATCCAAGGCACTACAAATCTCAGAACTCCATTACTTGACCACTCAAACTCGAGTTTATGTCCATTAAGTATAATCTCTCTAGGCTTTTCGTTTGAGTAAGCCAAGAATTTCCCTGTCACCTTGACGTTAATCTTCAGGTTGGAAGTCCCTCCTTTGCATCCATATTCGAGCAACTCAATTGCGCCACCGCCGTTGAACATGTTTTCGAGGCCAATTGGCGCAAAATTAGTTCTCTCATTGTTCTTGTGAACAGGGGAGATTGTGAATATCTCAAAGGAAGATGGTTGTAGAGTTACATTGATTTTTTCTCCAGATTTTACCAGAAGCAGATTGTCGGATTTGTGAAGGTAGACTGCGAATTGTTCAGCATTTCTGTACGTTGCTGTTGATTCTTTCTGCTCCCACTCAACATCGTCTGAG
Source organism: Xylocarpus granatum (assembly GCA_019650275.1). Taxonomy (NCBI): domain Eukaryota; kingdom Viridiplantae; phylum Streptophyta; class Magnoliopsida; order Sapindales; family Meliaceae; genus Xylocarpus; species Xylocarpus granatum. Next base: position 173,963 of record BNST01000146.1, on the reverse strand, counting down.
GATACCACACCAGACATTGACTTGTAGCATTGTGGGTAGGCCTTGCATTTGTGCTCTGCCGGATTCTATCCAGCTCCTTGGCAGTTGAACGCACCAACCACACCAACAAACTGCATTTCATCACAAATAGAATTGTTTTAGTGCATTTTCTTATCTTTTCCATGTACAAAAATCCTTCATTCATGGGTTGCGTATAATTTCAAGCTTGATTTTCAAGAGCTATGCATAATCCATGCCATTTGTCCCCGGGCAACAGTCTACGCATGGAGTTGGCTGTGTACAACTGTGTGTAAAGCATCTCATGCTGGGGCCATTACGATTCAGTCAACTGGCTGTTTATAATAATTTTATATACTCTGACGTTGTGGTTGTGAAAAGGCAATATCATAAGGCTGATATTGTCACTGCAGTAGGAGTTTTACAGGATACATCTGATACAAATGAATAAATTACATCCTCGTCTGCAAAAACATTTTTACCCCAAATTCAAAATGGCCGAGGGAGTGTGAAGACTCCATTGCCAGCTTCTCGGCCTAGTAAAATACTCGGAAAAAGCCCAGCTCAAAGTGTTGGGCTGTTAGAATCAACCAAACTGAACTTAAGTGTGCTGTGGATTCAAGAAGATCACGGGGATTCAAAGCCCCCAGTGTCACCGACAATGTCTGTTGATGTATCACGCCAACTAGACTGTCGCTGTTTGTGGTCGATTACTCCATAATTCTGACACCTTAGCCGTAAACCCTTCCTCCGTTAAACGAAAAGCTCTTTCAATGGTCTCTCTTGTTACAATTCCCTGAGTCTCGGCAGATATTGCTGCATAAACACAAAGCCTAAGCAAGCGAACATAAGAAAAGTTCCTCCGCCAAAGTTAAATAAGGTAACCAGAAGATTTAGAACAAAACAAAACAACACAAAAATAAAAGGGAGCACAAATCGTCCCAATATATTCAGTGGGGGTTCAAAGTCTCTAATTCTAGCTTTTGCAGCAGATCCAATTTTTTACAAAGTGCTTTAGAAGTACTTCCTTAGTTTTCTCAACAACAAAAGTTACATTTAGCTCCTTTCCTACAAGCCAACACTCCTAAACGGTAACCAAACAATAAACCCAAATGGCAGCCCTGAAACCAGAAATTTGACTTCTGGTACCGAAACAATTACTGCGCACGGTAAAATGCACCTTTCAAGAGTAAAACAGAAAAAAGCATTACTTTTCTGCTTATTTCTCTCAAGAATTTTCAATGGACCGATGGCTGCTTTGGAAACAGAAAAGGCGCTTTCATAAGTCAATAGCAAGAAATGTCACTCAGCACCGACTAAAAATTACATCAACATTTTAGCTTACCCTCTTTCAAATCTCAACTGTAAGATATTCTTTGATACCAATCACCCCAAATCAAAATCATAACTTTTTCGCTCAAAAGTCCAGAAATTCATTAACTTTAACAAACGTGGCAATCCAAAACCACAAATAGAACCAACGAAAGCAAATTCTTCAGATATCTTACAGTTAATAACTCGTATCAGCAGAAATCACAGAGTCCACAAAATTCAAAACTAAACACGGACCTTGAAAGTTTCTAAACAAGTGATCACAAGCGTAACGGGCCGCGTAAACACCAACAATGTTCCCAAACGGACCAGACTCAATCTGGCTCTGATCTTCGAGGACTTGATTGGCTTAAACAACAGCCATCGAAAACTCACCAGACCCATGTTTGCCTAAATCTCCGAACCAAAGCAAACCTTCTTTCTCTTCTTTACCAGCACAGGTGTTATTGTTAACAGAGTCAACTCGATCGCCACTGTATTGCCCGGAAGGCTTCAAACACAAAGACAGTACATTCATCAATGCCCGAAGCATCCCACATCGCTCACAAACAGTTGCCCTTGAATCCCCGTGATCTTCGCTATCTGGGTTTCGGAAATGTCGTAACGTGTTGTGATGGGAAAGAAAGTTGGTGACACTGGAGGAGCTGCAGCAATACAGTTGCCACCGGAACACAATGTAAACATTGAGGAGATCAGTCGGGAACTTAAGGAATTACACCCAAATGATCCTCTAATTGTAATCCTTAAACATGGAGTTTGGACAGTAAAGGGCATAATTCAGGTTATTTCAAATACCCAACTTAACCGTGATTAGGGCATACGCATAGAATGCTATAGCTTCTTGTCATTATTTTCTTGTATTCTGCAACATATTCTTGTTGCTGTAGAGCTTTTGTAGAATCAGTTGTGGTTGTGCTGAATTTTCAGAAACTATGAGTTGAAAAGATCAATATGTACTTGTTCTGTGATAACTTATAGTCAAAAGCATTTGGCACAAAAAATTCAAAATTTTTATTTGTTGGTACTCTCCTTGTAAGCTTCACCGGTCATTCCGAAAACTTTCATGAGCTTGTTGACTATTTTTTGTGATTGTTGGCGCAAAGCCAGTTATGTCCTGTTAGTTCATGCAGCATTAGGATCTTTGATTAGCGTGATATATGATGTTGTTGCTAAACAGGCACAGTTACTAACCTAAAATGATCTTGAGACTAATTATAATAATTATTAAAAATGAAAGAATGGAACGAGTTCAAAATTTACAAGGTGGAAGTTAGTGCTAGGAAGAGTGCCGGAGGAGGGGAATTGTATTAAAGAAATTGCAGCTTCTGCTTATGAAATTATCTAAGCTATTTTAATGCACATGTCAGTACTACGAATTAGTTTTCCAATTTTCATGGACGTGTTTGGCAATAATGGTCTCATCTTATCAGCTTAAAAATTGCAGGTTTCTAGGTCAATCGGCGATGTTTATATGAAACATGCACAGTATAACCAAGAGCCAATAAATGGAAATTTCAGACTTCATGAGCCAATGAACATGCCTATTTTGTCTGCAAATCCGACTGTACTTTCTCATCCTCTGCACCCAAATGATTCTTTCCTTGTATTTGCATCTGACGGTCTATGGGAACACTTGAGTAATGAAAAGGCAGTGGATATTGTCCATAGCCATCCTCGTGCAGTAAGATTTTTTGTCCTTGATTTTCATTTTTGTTGCATCACTATTATGCATTGAAATTGGCTATGTTCCTGGATATTTTGTCATTAGTTATGCACAAATGTCTTAAGGTGAATATTTTTTGTAAAAAACAAGATGTGTGGAACAATTTGTAGTTGTATGGCTATATTTTATGAGTGATCATAAAATGGATGTGGTGATTATGTTATTTCTGACATCTTGCTCGTTGTTTTCTCTTAATGCAGGGAGGTGCCAAAAGGCTTGTCAAGGCTGCACTCCAAGAAGCAGCGAGAAAACGAGAAATGAGATATGCAGATCTTGGAAAGATTGACAACAAAGTCCAGCGCCATTTTCAGGATGATATAACTGTTATTGTTTTATTTTTAAACCACCATCTTATATCCAAAGGGAGGGTTCAAGACCCTCCACTCTGTTCGAAGTGCTCTGGAACACTGATATTCTGAAGAAGCAATTGTTTCTGCTTCCTCTGATTTTTGCCAATGCCTAGAAAACCATACTATTGCCACAGAATATATTATGTGCATGGCCAGAAAGCTGCAGTAACAAAGCAGTTGCACTGCGAGGATACAAATATCGTAAAATGCAGCTGCCCTGCTGGGATACTAATATCGAATGACTGCCTATTTTTAGAGGTTAAAAATTTGTTATAAGAATGTAACTTCTACTGCTACAGATTCAGCGTAATCCGTGATATAATATATTCAAATGCTTCTTGTTATGTCCTTCCACAATCAGATTGTTTATTGCTTCATGTTTTTTTGTTACTAGTTTGCTTTAAAAGCCTATAACTTGTAGTAAAATGATATTCAAGTTTTGAAAGATCAATGATATAAGAAAGAGAACTATTCACTTGAAAAATTGTCTTATTATTTGAATTTTATTTCTTTCATTCTTAGTGGTTAGATCTTAGATTGTGCATCTAAAGGAAAGAGCTGGCACCCATAACTTCTGAAAAGATCATATGCCTCGGTCTTTCAAATACACATAAAGTTGTCAAATTTATAAACTGAAGACATTCAAACACTGTCTGCACTTGCAGTTTTGAATGAATAGAAAAACTGAAATCCGCATCTTCACAACTATCAAATGAGGAATGCACTAATGTTTCTGCAGGAAAATACTGACAGATTAGACAGTGCTAGACAGGCAGATGAATCTAAGCAAACAAAGCGGATCTTCATTTAGTCAACAAATAACAAGCCAATACAAATCAAATTATGAGCTTCAGAAATCAAGAACTAAACCAACTGCAAGAAGGTTCCCTTTGTCCAAACCAAGAGAAAGATATTCCTCACTAACTTGGAGAAAAACATGTTATCACAACAAGTTACTGAGATATTAGCAAAGACAACTATTTGGTTTAGGTTACACTTCAGTAGTCAGCACAATCCATTGATTCACAAAACATGAGACATCTAAGAGACTTGAACTTTAAATTATAGGATGGAATGTATTATACCATCTAAATCTAGAACAAGCGTAATGGGAAGTCTTCTGTGTGGTTCTCTCAATAATGATGATGGACAATAAGGTGATACAATCTCCGGAAGACTTTGCCAGCTCATAAAATATAAATTTGGATTACAATATTCTTCAATCAGCTACTCCAAACCAGCTTTTCATACTAGAGCCTCCATCCAACAGACTACTCTGTTGGAGTGAATGAGAAAATAATGTATCATCAGGCTTCAATAGAGCTTTGTCAGTTGGCACGATATCTTGACAAGTTCCTTCTCCCACGTGTTTTACCTCATGGTAAGGCCACCTCAAATCAAAATCGAATATTGTCCCAAAATTGATTTCTTCATTACTAAGAACCAAATCTTCTGCAGAGTTTCCAGTCACTTCAGCCGATAAGTTGCTATATTCATCAGATTCGCTGGTTCCAAAAATCTCACCAAGGCTATTCATCTTTGCTATTCGTTCTTCAAACGATTCAATATCTGCTGTCCCAACATTTACAAACTAACAGCTTCATCAGTGTTGATAATTAATGCAAACAAATGCAAAATTCCTCCGTATGAAGTATAATTAAACAATCCAACAGAAACTTGAAAGAAAATCAACAAAAGCCTCAGACATCTCTTGAAATGAATATGAAATTCAGCTATCCCGTCTGGACTATCTAGGTTCGTGCTTAAACAGATATGTGCACAAAGGAATAGCAAAATTCCGAAATTAAATTCTAAAACATATGCATCATAAAAAATGAAGTGTGTGTTAGCATATTTCTTGACCCCAGGAACATGGATTCAAGGATGCTGGATATAAACCCCCAAGGCAACTATGTAATGTCATACACATTTTATCATTTAAAAGAAAAAAAAAGTTTACAAGCGCGGTTTTGCAGAGAAGTCCTCGGCGTCGGGAATAGTCTCCCCGAAATTCTCGACTGACTGAGAATTTCACAGTCATTTTGCGACTTCTCGGGGAGAGTTTTCGAACTCGCCGAGCATTCTGACATGGAAAATGACACTTTTTTAAGAGCACTGAGGAATCTTGCTACCGTTTCGTGCCTCGTGAGTTCATTTACGAGATTGAATTATCAAAACATAGAGCAGAAATGCAAGGAAACAACGTTAGCATACCCGGAACAAGTGTCTTGAGTTCTGACGGAGTGAAGAGTAAACTGGTCGGAGACTGAAAAGTTGGAAATTTTATGAACAGAAGGTAACAGCTTTTGTGATGTTCATCCTTTTCGTGAAACAGGAAAATCAACGGTCTCGATTGACAGTTAATTTTGAACGGCGTAGAAGCGCTGATTAGAAGTTAAATAAAAAAAATTAATAACAAATAATAGAAATCAGGCCCAAGTATATCCAATGTGCTAGACCCAAATCGGGTTTAAAACGAATACGACCCGATATCTAGACCGGCCAGACACGACCAATTTCGACGGTCAAGCGTAATTAGGCGCTGAAAAGCATTTTGGTAATTTAATGTTTACCGGCGTCCGGTCCACTGTATACGGCGACGAGCGAATAGCGATCAATTGTTCATAAACCATGCCAAAGGCAAATCTCAGACGATCACTTGTTTAACGAACAAAGAAATCAGTAACGGAATCAGAGCGCAGCAATGAAATCAAACCGAATTATTTTGTTGTTATCATACGCTTTCTCACGCTAAGTCAACTCGTTTTCCAATCCGATTCAGCTCAACAAGCCTTCCAGAGAGACCCCGGCCATCCTCAGTGGCACCACGGAGCGTTTCAAGATGTTAGAGAGAGCGTCCCATCCGACGTTCGCCGCATGCTCCATACATGTGACGAGGTTAGTTCTCATTTCGTATTGAACGTAATCAGAAACTGAAATTATACATGGATTTCTGTTTTAGTTTATTGGAGTGGAATGAGTTAGTTTAGGTTTCAAGGCCGTTTTTGTTTCCAGGAGACGTAAATTTTGCTCCATCAAGCCATAATGATAGTGAGGTTATTGTCAAATGTGTGATTATATGTGAATGGTCTTTGCAGGTTACGTTTCAGGTTCCATTGGAAATAAATGTAGTCCCGATTGGTTTCAATGGCGATGGCGGCTATAGATACTCGATGGATCCTCACAAATTGGAGGAGTTTCTTAAAGTTAGCTTTTCAACTCACAGACCAGCCTGTCAAGAGACGGGAGAGCCTCTTGATATCGAGCATCATATTGTCTATAATGTTTATCCGGTAAGCACTTTCTTTGCTGGTATCTCTATCAACTCTTGATCGTATCATCTGTTTTAGATTCTCTGTTAATTGGTGGTGAGTAGTATTTGTTTAAAAAGTTCTGTTGGTTCATTGTCACTTCTCCCATTTTTCATCTAACATAAAACTTTATTATGTCATTCTTAAAATTTTAATATTTCCTTTTTCCTTTCTTGGTTACATCATTTTCAGGTCAGAATGGACCCTAGGAATAAGGAAATTGACCTAGAAGGTTTAATGTATGAAAAAGTCCCCCAGCTGACTAGGAGGATTTGAAAAGACAAGAGGGAGACTATATTTATCGTTATCGTTACAATGGAGGTGGAGCATCTCAAGTTTGGCTTGCCTCTGGCAGTACATTTGTTGTAATAATGTTTTGTAGGTTTTGAAATTGACTTTTTCTAATTTTGGTTTCTTTTTGCATAATATGCAAGTTATATTTCAAAGTTTTTTAATGTTTTTTAAGTTTAAAGATTCAAGTGATATTGTAAATGCTTTCAGAAAAGTGGAGAGAGAGTTAACCATATTGGGAAACTTATTGGTATAATCAGTCCTTAGGAATGTGTATTGTTTGAAAGTGTTGTATACTTAAGTTGTAAAGGAATAATATTAATTAATATTACAAAAGTTGGATAAGAATTGTTGGATTTGTCCTATCATCCAGAGAATTAATTACAAACGTTGGAATACCAAAAATGTTTGTATAGTTTATACCTCATTCAATCTGTTGTTCCCTTTATTGAGATCAGAATCTATTTCTTTGTGGTCTTTGAGGACAATGCCTAGTGATTCCTTTTTCTCTCTTTGTGTTTGTTTGAATCTGATGTCTGCCCATACTGTTCAGATTTTTTGTGATCGACCTCTCAGCTGGCCCTTGCACATATGGAAAAATTGAAACCGACAAGGGAAGTACCAGTCATAGAACACGACCGCGGATTTGGAATGTGATGTTCCCAGGTGGTTTTGGTGAATTGAACAGTCACAGTACCCATGATATTTTTGTTGGACAACTTGCCGGTTTGATATCAACAACAATTGAGCATGTGATTGCTCCAGATGTTAGGTAATCTCATACCACAATCATTTTTGCTCATTAAATTGATACAGGCATCATATCATATGATTCTTTCAGCGGTTATTTTGGATTTTGTTGAGACTGAATTAATGAATGGTTCAAGCGGCAAAACTAGGGCATAGACATAATTTTGTTGTCAAGCATGCTACTGACTTTAATGTTAGTGGTACCTAATCTTTTCCACTTTTTAAATCCTTGTTGGGATCAGGTGTGAAACCATTGATCTGACAACAAGGTTGCTCATACCAATCATCATCCTCCAAAACCATAATCGATACAATATTATGGAAAAAGGCCATAATTACTCCATAGATATTGAAGCAATCAAGAGAGAGGTGAGTTACTCTATCTGAAACAATATCACACAATTTGTGTCCTTGCTTGTTAGTTTCGTCTTCTGGGATATCTATAATAAAATTTTTGAGTTGGTTTTACCCTAGGTAACTTCTTTGTTGTTTTCTATTGTAATTTCCGATTGTTTGGATAATGTACTTGGTTATAGTTGATGATAACAATGAAAAGGAACCATTTTTAATCCCTTTAATTAATGTTAGTTGATATCAACACTTTTACTGAATTTTTTTGGATGACCCTTGGGCTCTATACTTAGCTGCCAGCAAAGATGACACTGTACCTGAATTTCCTTCTTTTTTCTACTTGCAGGTGAAGAATCTTGTTCATGGTGAACAAGAAGTAGTTATTATTGGTGGTTCACTTGCGTTACATCATCATGAAAAGCTGGCTATTACTGTGTCAAAAGCTATGCGTAGCCATTCTGTGCAAGAAACAAGAAAGGATGGACGTTTCCATGTTCACACAAAGATGTATTTAGATGGTGCCATTCTTAGAGAAGTGGGTTTTTTTCCCAAAAAAAGAAAAAATCATTGCTGTTTACTTGTTGAATCACTAGGGTTTAACAGTATATTGCTGCTCCTATTACCATGCTAGAAGCACTATTGTGTGGTAATACAGTTTTTCTTAATGAGGACAACCTCCCACAAGGATATAATTTTCCTTTAGACATTAGTGGTTTTAATAGCATGTCACTTCTGCACTAGTTATAACGTGTGGATATCTTTAGCATGAAAGATTGATCCCTGATTTTATCTTTTACCATCACAATATTGCATCTAAGACTACTTGAAGTGTAACTTGTGCTTACATTTTACTTTCCCTTATTTTGCCCTATTTTATCCGAGTTGTTGAATGAAAAGTTCTCGCTTCCCCAACCTCCACTGGTCCCCCAAACCAAATAAAAAGAAATAGTTTTTGTTAGAATTATAAATGACTTCTGACTATTATATTTACATATTAGCATGCATTTTTAATTCTGTCCTTGGAAATGTTCATTGCAGGAGATGGAACGATCTGCTGATGTGCTTGCTGCTGGTTTACTCGAAGTGGCTGACCCCTCTCTTTGGAGTAAATTTTACCTCCACCAGGTTTGTTAACATTCACTCATATACATATAAAGGTCAAACAGTGCTTCCATAGGTTTTCTCCTTTGTTTTTGTCTCAATGGCCCTAAGATCAAATTTTATGTACAACAGCCCTGGATGGATAAATCAGATGGTTCAAGTGATTCTATTTTAAAGCATAAACCTCTTTGGGCTACTCATGGTTCCAAAGATGGCAAGGAGAAGAAAAAGAAAACACGAAAGAAAGAAGGGCATTTGTACCGGACTTATGAGACAAGAGTGATTCCTGTGTAAGCATGCCACCTATTTTCCATGAACAATTTATAAACAAGTTGCAGATATAACATATGAATACTATATTCACAAGTAGTATATTTTTGCCAGCAATTCTGTGTTGATATGGTAACATCTTTTGGTGTTTTACGTTATTCCATGCCAACAGAGGTAAAGATTTAGTTATATTTATCTATATTGCTTCTTGTTGTGATGCTCCATACAGACTGCTCTGTGGATGTAGCATGACTAAGATAATTGAAGCTTTTGATGGATTCATCAGTAACTAATTTCTCCTGACAAGATTCTTGTCAATCTGTGTGTAGAAATATATATTCTTCATGTTTCTTTATGCTGGTTGACTATGAATTCTTCATTACCTCCAGCTTATATTAGTGGTCAGTTCCTCCCAGGTCAATTTCTATTGCCATTTCCTGTGCTTTATATGAGGCTATTATTGTTCTGATATTTAAGTCAGTGACACCAAATTTGCTGATATTCTCTGCATTTTTTTTTGTTGTTTCTGGGTTAATAGTGCTGCAACTATGAATGAACTTTCCTTAACTAATCGTTCAATAAATTTGTGAACCATTATTTTGGGGCCAATCACTTGCACTTGCACTAAAATGTTGTTTCAACATGTAGATTGTGGAAGTAGAATTAAGGACAATTTATGCAACATACGTTTGAACATGTTCAGCTCTTTTTGCACAGCTCTGTGCTTCTTTGGCTGATGTGGATCCACACCTTATGATGGAGGATGAAAGTCTTCCATGGACAAGCAAATGATGTTGTCATTGTACTTCAGCATCAAAGTGAAAAGATACTGTTGAGGTGAGTGACACCAATTTATTTCAAGATTTTTGCAGTGTTAGGGAGACGAATGTGAAAAGAAGAGGAAAGTAACTCAGTTTAAATTTAAATGTTTGTGTGCGTAGCTTCTCTTGGTTTCTCTGTTCTAATCCATACAAGATTATGTTGCCTGTTGAAGTATACTCATCTTATTTCTCTCTGCCTAAGTCACATCCTTATGGGTCTCATCTTTATGTTCTGCTGAGGCAATCATGCAACAATTATAAGCTATACATTTGATCTTCTTTGCATGATATGGCTCGTTTTTGCAAACTTTTTCTTACCTTTTTTCCATTTCATAGCCACATAGCTGTAGGGAGACATCTTTTCAATTCTAACAATTATGTAGGGCCTGTTGTCCTTGTCATTTTATCAACATCTTTGAATCTTGTTGTGGATTTTTTGACTTGATCTGATTTATAAATCAGGAATGACCTTATAATTTCTTTTTTCCTTCTTTTTATGCCATAATCATACGAACATACATTGATCTAGAAATGCTATAGCAGCCCCACTCCTTATACTTTATCCCAGTTTACTCTTTCAAGTTTAATTCCTTAATCTTTTGTCATCATTCATGGATAATTTATTGGTACTATTTGTCTCTACTCTTGGTTATATTGTTACCTATGATTATAGAATTATTACTTTTAGCCTTTGTATGTGCATTGGATGGAAAACTGTATCTATAAGAAGGACTTCTCTTACCATTGCAGACTACAGTAATTTTCCCGGATTAATTCAGAAATCCCCCGGCCTTGTGTATGCTTTCAAATTGATTTAGCCATTATGTACATCTGGCTTCTACATAAACCAAGGGGTCCCATAATATCATTTTATTTCATTTTTCTCTATGACATTTCACTCTGGAATTTCTTGCCTTCATGTTATCTTGGACAGTTACGTCTCAGAAAAAGAGAGAAGGCATGCGATTCCACCACAGGCACAGCAACATATACTAGCAGGGCTTGCTTCTGCTGTAGGCAGGTTGAGTGCTCCATATGAAAAGGCTTCTCATGTACATGAAAGGCCAGTTGTGGATTGCTCTGGGAAACCGGTTGTCACACTACTTCTGAAATTAGTCGAATGCTGCAGGATGTTGCATTGGTAAGCCAACTTTATCCCATTAAAATTCTGCTAGAATATGTAGTGACTATGAGATGTGAGTCTATTATGTTGCTCACTGTAAAAAGTTTTTGTTCATCTTCTGATAATAGACTAACGGGCCTTTAATTTTTCCGGGTAGAGAAACACAATTTATGAACATGTGGATGCTGCACTTTGAAGAGTTCGTGATACATCAGAGGTGATTCTAATCTTCCCTTTCCCGATTCGTTTTCTATTCGGTAATGATTTTATGCTTACAGAGTCCTTACCTTTCCTTTACAGGCTGTCCAATCTTTCGCTGCAGAGTATTTGAAAACCCCCCTTGGTGAGCCTGTAAAAGGCGAAAAGAACAAATCCAGTACCGAGCTTTGGTTGGAGAAGTTTTACAAAAAATTAACTAATCTGCCAGCACCATGCCCACATGTATTGGTTGAACGGCTGGAGAAATACTTAGATGTAAGCAATCCCTAAACTTGGTAACTGCACTGAGCTATTTGTTATTCTCAGGAAATAATGTTGTATGATTAAACGACAGAGCCTTGAGGAACAACTCGTTGAATTGTCTGCCTTGTTATATGATCACCTGTTACAAGACGCGCATTTAAATAGTTCGGAGATTCTTCAGAGCTCCATGTTCACAGAGCGGTAAGTTATCTTGTCCCATAATGTATGTAACCATCCGAATGGTTTCCTCCATTTCGTAGTAAGCTTCAAACAAGTTTATGTCTGTGCATCTGTTAGTACCATAGCGGTAGTTTGGCTTTTTATGATAATCTCTCAATGTATGAATACAGGTATGTAGATCGTGTATTGGTTACTGAAAGGGAGAAAATGAGATGCTGCAACATTGAGTACAAATACCCAATTCAAGCTTCTCAAACTTTTGTCCACGGAGGAATTCTTATCAGCAGATTTATCATATACTTTCTTGTCATTTTCTTTTCATCTCCTGTCCACTGATTTCTTACAACACAAATTGACAACACACAAATTAGTTTCGGAAGTAGAAAAGAAGGCATTTGGACGCATCATATATTTTCATAGACTCCTACTTGGCCAGAAATTGTCGCAATTGCGCCTGATTCTCGATGCTTGATTGCAGTGAAACTTGCACCAGCAATCAGCAGAATTAGCCTTATTAGATACTTGAAAGGTATGACCTGGTCATTGAATGTTTTAACCTCGGTACGTATGAGATATCAGTTTTGTATCGATGCCTGAATGTGCAAACGCGAGTAATCTTCCATGTTGAAGACCACGAGCCCCTGACTGCGATTATAAGTACGTTACTAGGGTCACTAGAGTACCTAGATGATTTTCCATTTTGTCAATACCTGATGCGCTCCAGAGCCAGCGGTACAGCATACTGTATTTCTCGGACTTCTCTGTCAAGCATTTCCAGCAAATTTCAATGTATGGAAAATTATTACAATTATTCCAACATGCTTGGGGGCCGCAGCAGTTCTACGCCCTCAGCAGAATCTTTAGTCATTAACGCTATCAATTTTCTCCTGTATAGTATAATATTTTGATTATCAAATTTAATTTTCTTGTCTTAATTCATCATCATTGTCCAAAGACTGAACTTGTTCGCGTTGAATCTCTTGACATTTTGATTGATGATATGATATTCTTTTAACATATTTATTAAAAGTCAAGAAGGATCATCCGGGAAACTTGACCGGCTGGACACAATTTTTCAGGGGAAAAAGCCTTCACACAACAAACAAAAGGAAACTCACAACCCTAAAACTGAATTTGAAGAAGCTCCGCAGAGAAGTTGCCGCCCAGGAATTGAACAATTCTGCATTGGAGAGACTTCTTTCTTTCGTCATCAATGCAGATAAAGTCCACTCCGGTGAGAGATGTTAGTGCAACAGCATTCCAGACGCACAAGCATGGTAGAAAAATTTAAGACTGATTGAAACAAAGCATCAGACATAGCTTTCTAGGCTGCGAATTTCCATCAAATCAAGCAGTTATTCAAACCGCTCAGAGCCCAGTGCATGTTCATCATTTACCACATTGATTTCGTTATCCTTGTACATAACAAAAGAAAACCAATAGCAGTGAAATTCAATCAATGAATCAATCAAACAATTACAAAACCAAAGTTAAAAAGTTATGGGGACCTCAGTGATTATGCTTATAGCTTTCATCAAATAAGAGAATCAGGTCTCAAAGATTCCATGCCATCATCGGAAACCCACAAAGAAAAAAGGATCCTAAAACTAACCATGCGAGAAAAACATAGAGAAAAATTTGGGAGTGAATGAAATTTGGCAGTACTTTATTCACTGCGCCTGTAGAAAAATGCAAAGGCGAAGCGACTCAACATTCCTGCATAGAATCTGCGCCTCCTGATTAACTTGTAAAGTTTAAAGGAACCCCTGAATCGATAACAGTAGCATAGCCAAGGACCCTTTAGGAGGCATCGCTTCGCATATTCGAAAAATGATAACTTAGTCGTGGGAATTTAAACACATACGCACAAACAGAGAAAAAATTTAAGCAGTAGAACATAAAGAGACTAAAGGAGAGTTCCCCGCCAGGCTATGGTTTTTGTTAGCGAGCTTGAAGGAAGGCTGTAGAGCGTCTTCATATATATATGATCGAATCTGGAAAATTAGGGTTTTAAGAGTATGGGGTTGTGTTAAATTACGAAAATTACCTTCACCTTGTACATTATGACGAAATAACCTGTCCAGCCCATTTGTCGACCCGGAGCTTCCATTGTACGACACTGAAGCCCAATATATTGATTTACTGTACCAAAACTTGCCCAGTATTAAAATATAAATGACAAAAACTTATGCGAGTGCAGAGGCCCCCGGCCCATTTGAGAGGACAAAGGAAACAATTCTTTTATATTTTTATGTATTTTATATTTATTAATGTAAAATTTAAAATATAAATAATTAACTTAAATTTAAAATATTAATATAAAATAATTAATTTTAAAATATAAATAAAAAAATTAATAATATCATAATTTTTATTATAAATTTAAGGTTTTAAAGTATATAACAATAACATAACTATTTATTTCACCATAATACACCTCTCGCATGCTTCATTCAATGAATGTTTTAGCAAATTACAAGCATTATTGCTGAAATTTCATTGCTACCTCCCCCGAACAAACAGACAAACCTGCCAGCCAAAGGGAAATCTGAATCTTTTCACGCACCGCATGCGTATCACAGACTAATACCCACGTGGCTAAACTCAAGTCTTTACAAAGTCACGTGTCCCTAAACGCCCGGAGCGCCCTCACCACACGGCTATAAACCGCTTCGCTTCACGATACTCGTCCAGAGCGCGAGTAGAACTGAAACTTTGACTAAGTTGACTAAGCGGAATCCAAAACAAATCCCTTACATTTTCTTCTTGTTTTACGTACAAAATGTGTCCAAAGGGAAGCAGCACTCTACGGCCGCGGGATATCCGCGTTCGACGCACTTGACGCCGACCACAACGGAAAGATCATCACGCCGTGACGATGTTACGCATGTTTTTACACTGGACTTGGATGCAGAAGCGGGGCCGGGACTCGCGCTGAGGATGACGTTATCAGCTCTATGATTTCGTTTACCGATTCAAACATAGACGGATACGTTGAATACGATGGATTTGAGCGAGTTCTCGTCGGTTACGGGAAGAGAATATCTACCGTCGGAGTGATGGAGGATGTGTTCAGAGTGATGGACAAAGACGGTGACGGAAGGTGAAGAGTTACACGGACTCAGCTGGTTTCTCTGCTAGTGATGAAGATGACAAAGCTATGATTAACTTGGGCGGTGGCGATGAAAATGAAGGCGTTTCTTTTGATGGTTTGCTTAAGATTTTAACTGTTGATGGTATTGACAGCCGCTGAAATCAAATGATCAAAATTTCTTAATTGTGTAGGCAAATTAAATTTCCTTGTTTATAATTCTTTTGATGCTCCAGCCTGGTTTTCAAATATTCAATATCGGCAGGCAGAGCATAAATTCTTTGCGTTAAAACAGAATCCAATCTATCCGAACAAAATCTACTTTATGGGTAGAAGAAGATGCTGACCACAGAATTATGTAGAAATTATGGAATGCTGAGCTTGTAACGATGTACAGCTCACGCAATTTGAACAGCTCCGACGTTCTTACGGCGGAGTGCTAAACTCATTCATTCATTCTTCTTTATCCCCTATTGTTTTTAGGAAGTGTCGTCACAGAGTTTGCAGGCACTTCAGACCAAATCAATTTCCCCGCCAATTTTATCCGCTATGACCTTGTAAAGAACGAACGATACATCATGACGCTCCATCTCCAATGGTCTTTCACTGCTCGGGGGAAATGCAAATTCGGAATTAGATGATTTTTCATTTCATTTTTAAGATCTTAAAATGAATGACAGAATAGCTTATTACCTGTCAGCAAGCCTGAGTGACACAAAATTATTGCTGGTTTTGCAGGCTACAAACGTGTTCAATTGAGGCTCTGGCACTACAGTTAATAAAAAATAAAGCAGTAATCAATATTCAAAATGCAAGTCAACCAGAGGCGGATGTTAGGGAACAATGCTCAAGCAATTGGGGCAACTAAAACAGAAGGAAAAAGGAAGTATGCCACTTCTTAAACCTAGTCACAGATACCACATCCAGTGAAATCTGAAAAAACAATTGTGTTAGAGATAAAAATCTCTGGAGGAATACAACGAAATGATGCATATAGATCATTTAACTCATGCCTAGAGCAAAAGCATACAACTGCAGCCTCATCTCCTCAGCATGTGCAGAAGTTGAAGACACAACAAGATGAACAAACTCGAGATCCATGAGCGAGTGATTGGAGAAATATGATAGAAATGAATTTGTTGTTTTCATGAAGGGGCAGTGACCAATAAGAATTTGCCAATCAAGCTTCCAGATAATATAAATTAAGAATCAGAAATGCTTCTGCTAAAGAAGAAAGAAAAGAGATGCTCTTGATAAGGATGTTAAAAGCCAAACTTTGCACTAATCACACGTCCAAATACAAATCGGCAGCATGATATTTAGAACATCAGAAACAACAAACAATCTGGCCCTTCCAATTTTTTTTGACATGATCATGTTGAAGATTGACACTTAATGCAAAAAAGACTATAACTTTTAACTTCAGAAATAAATATCATATGAAAGAGTAACTTTCAAGCATATTTTGCTGGGCCACAGAAAATTCTGCAAAATATGGACTTGCATGCTGACATACACAGAATGGGAGAAAAGCAGACGTGGACCAAGACAATAGATTCACCATAATCCACTAACAAGAAAACACTAATTATTTGAAAATTGTGTGTTGGAAATGTAATTTAGTACCCATGTCATCCTCTTCGCTTATTATAGATTGCTTTTTAGCGGATTGATAATTATCAGGCAACTTAGAGAGAACAGTCTCTTCAAGATGTTTTTCCATATCATCGATACATCTGCAATCATACAATCAAACGCAAATCATAGTAAGCCAATCAATCTCATGTATTTACTTTTTTCACGCAGAAACATAAGGCACATAATGCACTCACCTCTGAACAAAAATTTTCTCTGGTCCAGAAAGCCGGTCCCGTAAATTATCATTTTCCCAGATATAGTACATGTATTTCTCAAGCTGCAACACACAATACTTCAGAAATGTAGTATTTGAAATCAGTGCAGGCATTGCATAGTCTTCTTAACATGAATGAAACCATTGTATGCATTTTTCTCACTGCTATTTGCAAAAACTGTCCTATTTGCTTTCAAAATTAAATGCAATTGTAAAAGGCCAAATGGGATTATTTAACTTCCTCTGAAGATCAAAACACAAAGCAAGAGCTAGTTGCTACCTTTTGGAGCCGAACCCGAAGATAAGATCTCAATAAAAACTGCGCCCTGTCCAAATCCATTTGGTAGAGTGATACAGTAAGGGGATCCAAACCACTTTCTTCAAAATCCTCCACTGTTTCTTCCTATGCACACGAAATTTGTGTCATAATAAACATATCGCAAATTAAGGCCACTAGAATTTTCAATGCGGATACAGATTCTCTGTTCTCCAAAACAAGGATATTTAAGAAACCTAAATAATTAGTTTAAAATATATAATGCAAATTCTTTGATTGCTAATCCGGTACTTTGATTATCACGATCTAATGTCACAGTGGCTAAAATTCCCAAAATTGAAAACAAACGTGAACTGAGACTTAGAGTTTTGAGTTTTGGTAAAACTACCATTAATTGGACCTGTTCTCTGGCTCTCTTAACCAATTGAGCCTGAAACTGAAGAATCTCCGGAGCCGCTTTCTCGTTACGCCACGCCGTCTTCAGTAGCTCGACATCGGTGGTCGAAATCAACATCTCGTATTCGTCCATCTCAGCCGCCGGCGTTGCTGATCCATCTCCAAAATCCTCGGCCATATGATCTGATTAATTCTCTCTTTCCTTTCCTTCCACCAAAAAAAAACAAGAGAGAAAAGATGCAACGAAAAAAAGAGAGGGAAAATCCGAAAATACAAGCGGAGATGGCGCCAGAAGAGTGAAAGATTCTGTGTGGTATATGGACAGATCGCTACTTTGTGAGTGAATCTGATGCCGTAGGATGAAGAAAGAAAATGGACGGGTGTGATGGAGTTTGACTCACGCACGAACTATAGATTTGCTCGTCCCCTGGATTATTGGTCCTTGCCTTTTACAGTGAACACGGGGCATTTCTCAAAAATGTCCACCATCCACCTCTCCTCGATATAAGTAATTATTTATCAATAACACTATATAAATAAATTTTTATTAATTTATTATGCGTAGAATAATTACTAATTTTTAATTTTTATTATTAATTTGTAATTAAATATTATATATATATATATATATACTACTATTTATTTTTATTTAAATTTGACATACATGCAATGCTAGTAGAAGAGCTTAAGCACAAATTCATTCCATGTACACGCAAGAGTATGAATGACCAATGTTTTCCCCTTGTGATCAAGCTGGGTACACAGCAGTAAAGTGAAAGTGACATGCGTGATCTCTGATAAGTTCATGTTAATCCAATTCTCATTTTCGTATATGTGAGATGAGTAGAATTGCACCATGGCCATGTTATCACAACAGTTTAATCACTGCACAGGACCTTCGGAAAAATACAAGTTAGAGCATTCACTGCCTTGCTGAATCAAGAATGGCAAAGCATGCAGTTCTCGCCCTCTTTGAGTAAAGCAATTTCCCTAGAATATCAGTCGAATCGGGAGATATATGACGCTCTTTCACGAAGAAACACCGATCATCTTTCAACTATATATCTGTGAATTCATTGGTTAAGAAGTTTTTGTTCAACCGTATTAGTGACTGAAACTCAACAGGGATCATACTTTTGGAGATGGCCTGAGACCAATCAAAACTTGGGCAGCCCCTCAATGCATGCAACGATCTAGAGTTTTATCTGCTGTTATATATAGCCGGCGGTACAGACTACCGAAACAGAAGCTGTCTGGATATATCAGCATACTGTGAACTCATTCTTTTCCTGTTAGCGCTTTGTAGACCTCGGTTCCTCAAAAATTCTGAAAATTGAGATGATATGTAATACCCACATGGATAAATAAGCACACACAGAACCATGCTAGTCGTATAGACTCATGGTTTGTTTATTTAATCATATTTTAAACTTTTAATACACATATTCAACAGGCATACGATCCTGCCATTATCACAAAGCCAAACCATATTTGATGAGCTTGATTTAGTCTCTGGGTTTCTGATCACTCGTAAAATAATGGTGACTGTCAGGAGTTGATCCATTAGAATTTCCATATTGTCCATAACTCTGATTTGTATCATCATCTTCATCTTCACCTGTACTGCCTGTTTTAGCATCGGGAGTTGCACTAATCTTAGTGTTTGAAGCTGCTGCATCTTTCGCATCAGTATTTGCAGCAACGTCGTCGCCCTTTCGGCCTGAACTAGTCCCGCCCAGCAGCTGGCGCTTTTCCTCCGCTGTCAGCCTAGTCGCATCGGCTTGCAGAATCAGCAAGGAAGCAACGAAGAGTACAAGTAATTTCTTCATGATATCAAGCTAACCTGCAAAGAAACCAACAATTCTGGTAATCAAAATCAACAATTTCCAAGATAATTATTTAGAAAAAAGCAGAAGTCAGATTCTGGGGTGACATTTAAGGCAATTATATAGGCGAATTCATTGCTGCCCCGTTGGAAAAAATTGAAGGCAATGAATTGAAATCTGAGCACTAATTTCTTTTTTTAAACAAAAAAAATCCAGTGGCGCAGTGGGGATATCACGATACTGCAGTATAATTGGAAGAAGGCTGTGTCCACCAAGAATGTAATTATGAGTTAGATGATTGATGATTAAGGCAATTATTCAATAATTAATTAGCTAGGGTTTAAAATTGGGTGATTATGCATGCAAAAACCAGTGAAAATCAGCCTATATAATAACGAATTTGAGACACGTGGTACGGTTAAAATATGTTAATGGATAAAATAAAATAAAATAAAATAATCATTTTGATAAAGACCTCGTTAGTATGTTCAATTATATAATCATCAGAATTGACCTAAAAAATAAAAACCGCGAGCACAAATATTTTTAAATAATTTTACGTATTAATAATTTTTTTAAAAAAATTTTATTAATAAAAAGGAGACACTTGAGAGAACATTGCAATTATCACATCTCCGCTATAAATACTCGGTCTCGTTTCCTTTGGAAAAAAGAAAAGCAGAAAATTTTCATGGCTCTCCCGCCAATTTCATACAGCCAAGAAAAATAAAATGAAAGACTATAAAACTCCACAAAAGGAGCAGCCTCGACCGTCAGATCTCACCAATCGCAGATCTAAAGAGTCTCAATTGAATAAGTCTCAAAACGTATTCCCTGTTCAACACCAAAATCAGTCGCATTCAAATTGAATTTCTCACAATCTTTGCGTTTCGTTTATGCCATAGGTCGCCAAGAAGAGCTTAAACGCTGCGTTTAGCAATGTTCCTGGAGATTTTTCACCCGAAATCACCAAGCAACCGGTCGTTTTCTCGCCGATTCCCGAGCTTTCAGAGGATGCTTTCAACGGCCAGATCGGTGAAGTATGCTTTAACATCAGCTCAATACTGAACAATTCTATTGTTATTATTTTTTATAGTCAATTTTGGTACCTGTTTGCCTTGGTGTTCGTTTAGTCATGAAACAAATTCAGAATGTAATTCTTACAACCTAAATTGTTTCCGTTTAATTATTTAAGTTCATAAGATTAATCTGATCGTATAATTTTTCTTTAATATCCAAATTATTATTTTTAATTTTTAAAAGTTATTATTGTTTTCTTTTGAGAAATGATGTGTGATTAGTAAAACATTTCACTGCTTCGTGTTTTTAGATTTGTTTCTTCTGTTCCAGAGTTTTACATTGAATCCAGCTCATTCAGCTTCATTAGAACCGTTCAATGTCTCTGATCTCACTCCATCATCTACAACCACCAACGAAAATGAGCTCTCTGATCTTTCATCAGATCATCATCAATTCATTAAATTCAACTGTTCAAACAACGGTTCCGTGGAGGCTGACGTACTCTCGAATCTTCTAAAAGGAGCTCGATTACAAGTTTTGAATTCGATAGATGTTAATACTAAGTCTAAGAAGCTCCTGGATGCGCTGATTAAGTTCGTTATAGACGAGTTCTACGCCATTCCCGAAGACAGAGGTCGCTTCACTGAACTTGTTTCGATGAAGAGGCGTACTGCGTTTATGTGTCTCTCGATTTGGATCCTTGCAGCGTTGCTGATTTTCTTCAATTCAGGACCTCAACGATCTTACATTGGAGCTCTGCCAACATGATCCATTGCTTGTGAGGTAAGATTCATTGTTTGGCTTTTTAGGCTTTAGGCTTTATACTGAAAATATTTTGATGTTGAATTTAATAAAAAATAAGAATCCTTTTGAGAAATTTGAATAACGCATGCAAAGATTGAATGGTCACATATACTAGTAATAATTCCTCGTTCGTTATAGTTTTGACTGATTTATAGATCGTGTAGCTACTCTGCGAGTGTGAATAGAGAAATGTTAGTGAGTGAGAGTTGTGAATTCGAGAATGGTCAGCCAATAATCCTTGTATTACTGGCACTGTAAACTCTTATGATCGTACTTATAGGATCCTTGACACCAAGGAATAAAAAACATAAAATGCCTTCAGAGGAATAATTATTTGGAGTCCATGGAATTACGTGAACGATAAGTAATCTTATTGGATCGTAGAATTGTATAAAAAGCTCATTAGTGCATTATGTGGAAAGGATTGGGCCTGGGTTGAAATCTAATCCAAGCAGTACTTAGATGTACAGATACATAAATCATAGAAGAGGACTTGATGGGCCTAGTTCCTCAAATAAAAGTTCGTTGTGATGTTGAATCCTCCCCATTACTCGTGTAGTTGACACACTGATACCAAAGCTTTGGATCATATTATTATATAACGTGTGTGTGTTTTATAAAGGAATATTCACAAATATTGATTGTGATAATAGTGCAAATTTTCCGCGGTTATGCCCGAACTTTTTTTCGCCCTTTATTCGGTAGGAAAATGTAATATATACATAAAAGATATATAACAGATGAAAAATAAGACTTAAATAATTATGAAAAGCTGATAGATATGACATCAAGCATTCCAATTTTATCTGTGTTTAATTTCAGAGCTAATTACATATCTCAATTTCGGAATCATGCATTAAATCAGTAAGTACAAATCAAATCTATAGTATATAATTAAAAGAAAGATCATGGTTCTGTAATTATACTACAGATGCTTCCTGTGTAATTTGTGAATTGTTGGGAGCAAGACAAAACGAATCAAATATTTTAAAATTAGTTTTCTAGAAATGATATCTACAACAAAGTTAGGGATCAATGGCCCAAGGGTGTCCCGGAGTCTTGAATCGTGATAATTTATTACAAAGAAAATGTAAGTCTTGGTTCAATAACTCTTAGCTCATGATGAACAGGATAAAATAGAATTTAATTAGTCAAAGTGAAGCAGTAATAGAGGATTAAAACATTGAAGAGTCGAGAAGAAGCACGACTTTTTGCTTAAGAATTTTGGTAATGTTCTGAAGGGTAGCAGCAATTCATTTTGACAACCTCAAGGTGGTCTTTGAAATGAGGAGACTTTAAAAGCTATAGATCTGTCTTATGGATTGATTCTATCCTTGCGGTTCATAAACTGGTTTCATATCATGGTAAAAAGCCAGTGAATGGAGATGATAATCTTTTGAACGGAACTAGTTAAGTAGAAGAACTGAGAACAAATTTGAGACCAAGACATCAAGCATAATTTCAAAGGCTCTTTCTTTGAATTGGTGTTTATGAGGGGCCAAGTAACAGTTAAGTGGACAGTTAGATTAATCATTAATGGGTCAATAAAAGAAGCATGAAATTCAATATTGAGGAGATAATTTGCAAAAGTTAATGATGTCTTTGCTTGAAGTATATCTAGAGCGAGGATTTTGCGTTGGGAGGATTGGATGGCCAATACTTTAAAAAAAAATAAGGATGGGGTGTAATCCTCTGAAGTTTTTGTTAGTTTATGAATGAATGTGTGACTTGAGAGCTAGCTGTACCAAAAGGCAAAGATTGGGTGTAATCCACAAAAGATTTATGTTGAATAACAGTAAAAGTTTTTAATTGGAGAGAGAGAAAGAGTTGTACTTAAAGCAATGTTTTAGTATAATTAAAGGGAAATTTTGGGTTTGTGATGCAATCATTGGATGTATACTTGCTATCAACGGGTGTCTTTATTCTTAAATTTGCTTTGCAAGGGCAATTTTGGGTCTTCGTAGGAAATAGAATGATTCAGTTTTATGTATATAGCATTTGAAGCAGCATTCACTCTCTAAGATGATTACTTTATTTTCAATATTGTTTAATAATTTTCCTTGAACTGTCAGTACTTGAATTATTGGGACTGTATTAAGATGGCAAACGGACATTACAGCACCAAATTTTCAGACATCTCTCTTATGTTGGAACATTGACTATTAATCCTATTACATTCTCAGAGCAATTTGCTTATAGATGCATAACATACACATTGTTATTATATACACATAAGTGCATAAATAGATCATGTAGCAGCATTTTCGACCTTCACAGGACATACTATAATTATGTTGTTTTACACCATATTTCCTTGGGCCGTACCTTTTTAAACAATATTTTATCCTTATCAATGATTAGAGAGCTTGTGATATCTGTGAGGATGTAGTATTTTAAAATGAAAAACTATATTGCTGGCATGCGATTTTGCCAGTGTGTTGCTGTCTGTAAAGTGCATAATGGAATTATTGTGCCAATTTTTAACATTAAGCTTACAAGTTGATATACTTTTGGCAGGTTATATTTGGCAAGTCTTTACTGATGTAGCCTACATGAGTAAGCTGTGAACTGAAGCCGATGTAAAAATCGATGGACTTGATCGACTTCCAGGTCATTTCTTTGAACTACCAAATTTATCTGGATAACGCAATATTGGCTTGGTTCTTGTTTAAATGATGATGCATATGAGATTTCGATTGAAATCGCAGTT
This sequence comes from Xylocarpus granatum, assembly GCA_019650275.1. NCBI lineage: Eukaryota > Viridiplantae > Streptophyta > Magnoliopsida > Sapindales > Meliaceae > Xylocarpus > Xylocarpus granatum. The sequence goes on along the minus strand of BNST01000146.1, from coordinate 149,925 downwards.
AAAAGGGGTTGGATAATCATATTGGTTTAACCTCAAACCAAATCTTTCATTAGCCTTGATGAATTCAATGGATCTGGATTCAGTCGAATTGACCCATCGAGCCAAATTCAACTTATCTTCAGTCACCATGCTTCCATCCTTATGCAATGAATACAATACTTTCCGAAGCTGTTTATCGCTTTCCCCCTTTTTGGTGCTCTTTGTTTAATTGTGTCCCATTGCAGGGAGGCAATCTCACAGCCACATGATAATGCCATGTAGTGTTTTAGGTTTTCAAAAAATTATTTTTTAAAGTTTCCTTGTGCAATGCCCACAAAGTGCATTGATACTCACATGCTAGCTACCATGGTTTTTGGTTAGAATGAGGTTTAGGTTCATCATTATTAGGATTAACCCTCATTTAACATCACAGACAGCTAATTTATTGGAAACAACCAATTAAATTTGATTTACATAAGCAAGATTTGCAAGTAATTTGACGTAATTATGACCAGTTGTTTTATAGTTCAGTAGTTGATAATGGGAAGTGTCACAATGAAGTTTAGTTTTGGTAATTATTTATAAAGTGGGGTGAACAATATTATTTTTCTTGATGGGTAGTCATCTTTATATTGAAAGGCTAAGGGTAGAGACAAAGGAGGGGTGTACTGGGGACCCATAGGAGGAAGTGCGGAGCATAACCGTCCACGCCTCACATATGGAAGAAAATTCCAAACCTCTTCCATCAAAAATACAAATCAAAGCCGAAGATGGAAAAGTGCCAGACTAACTACCCACATTGCACATGCGTTTCCCCTTTGTTTATCTTTCCTTTCACCTCCAATAATCATTGCACGGAATTAAAACAAATATTTTTTTTGGGGGGGCGGGGCTAGAAACTAGTCAATTAGTGGAAGCCAACGCCCGACATCAATCCAGTCATCCATTACCACGTCATCAACCCACCATACGACTCCCCTCATCTTATTGATTTTTGACGCATGGGATGGTTGTTCGATCTGGATCCGTGTCTGATTTGCCTTTGTTGGGGCCGTGGGTTAACATAACAAGAACATCCGATCTTAAACCCACTCTGCTTCGCGACCCAAGAAGAAGAAAAAGATCATAATTAAAAGAATTTTACATGTCAGGATGAGAAATTCAAGTTTATAACAGGGTGAGAAATGTATACTCTTGAATGAATGAATGTGATTAAAGCACAATTTTCGATATTAAGTGAACAGAGTGTTGATTAACGTATTGAAGCAATTCAATGTCAACAAGTTAATTATTAGATTCCACGAAATACACGAGCATTTTCAACTTGGAAAAATATGTGAAGTTGAAAAGGGAAATTAAAATCAAAATCCAATTATACAATTTGTTGAAGCATTGAAGACTTTTATCACATACTTTGATCTCTTTGGTAAATAACTGATTGGGTTTTACATAGGTGCACATATGCAGCTATTCTTTTTACTGCTTAAAGTTTCCAAGGTCCATAAACTGTTTGATAAAACAGGATTAAGATTACAAGCTAGGCAGTAAACACTAAGGAGACGGTGTAGATTATCGGAACAAAAGGCTAAAGGGCAAGTAACAGTTAAAAAGTGTTGGAAGAGACTCAACGCACCAAGTCACACCAGAGCCAGATGGACCAGCCGACCACGAGCAAAGGCGTGCCCACTCAGAAAGTAAGCATGGGCCAAGACTACACGGGACATCTCCGCAAAATCAAAGAAAGAAAATAATTAATAATAATAATAAATGTTGTTTTAAGAAGATGACGCGTGCGACCTTCTGATTCTTTTATAACCATCTCCCCTCCGTTTCTCTCTCTCTTCAATAGCCTCTGTCTCTCCCCACTATCTCTCTGCCACACACCGTAACCTCACCCACTCCGTTCCGTTTCCCTCTTCTCTCCGTCCCGGATCTCCTTTATTTCCTTCTACGGTAATATTCTTATCCTCTCACAATCCTCCTTTAAATTTCCCAAAATCTCTCCGTTTTCTCAGTTTTTGATTTCTGTTTGTCTTTCATCAGGTTTGCATCATCAATATTAGAATATCTGCGAATATTTAGTTCATAGAGAGATGTTGTCAACAGTGTTGTCGAATCCGGTAACGAATTCTGATCGCTCGAAAAGGAAAAAGAAGAAGAAATCTTCACAATCAAAACAAGACCGACAGAACCAAACGCGCATAATAAAATGGAAATCAGACGCGCAACAGCAAATCTACTCGTCAAAGCTCGTTCAAGCGCTAAACCAAGTCAACGTGAATGGTGCGGGTGTGGGCACGTCGCCTTCTGCTCCGCGTCGAGGTAGAGCCGTCAGGGAAGCGGCTGATCGGGTGTTGGCGGTGGCGGCTAAAGGGAGGACCCGATGGAGCCGGGCCATCCTGACTAATAGACTCAAGCTAAAGTTTAGAAAACAGAAGAGACCGCACAGAGTTCCGGCTCCGACTGCGGTTTCTGCGAGTAGCCGATCTAAGAAGGCGGGATTCAGCGTCTCGAGGTTGAAAGCTAAGAGTTTACCGGCTGTACAGAGGAAAGTTCGTTTTCTTGGCCGGTTGGTTCCCGGTTGTCGTAAACAACCATTGCCGGTTATTCTAGAAGAAGCTACCGATTACATAGCTGCTCTTGAGATGCAGGTTCGTGCCATGACTGCTCTCGCTGAGCTTCTCTCCGGAGGCTCCGGCAGCGGCGGTTCTAGCTCTAACGCCGCCGACCCTCCGACGAGTTGATGGGTGAAACTCTGGCTAATTACCATGTGTATTTTCTTTTTTCCCACTTCTATTTTCCTCTCTTTCGTTCTCAGTAATCTCTTGTTGAATACATATTTTCTCCTGCAAGTAATTCTATTTTTATCTTCCATTGTCTTGAATCAGTAAGTGTTAGCAATAATCACCCACCCTCCTCCCCTCCTTGATTATGAATTCACCTTTTAATCACTTATTCTTTTTTAATCATTGATTATAAATCTTTGTGCAATTTGTCTTGATGAGAATGTTTACACCAATGATTGCCTTGGCTTGATTTACAGATTCACTTGAAAATCAGTCGATTAAGCCAACAATCCTTCAGATGAAGTTCTTTCTATTTCTGCACACCCATTTCAAATCCATTTACTGCGTAATAGATATGTGTGAATTAGTTTTTAGTTCATCGGGTGAAAGAGAAAGTAAAAGGTTAATTTGGTCATAACACGTATAGGAGTTACCAATAACAAGTGCCACTTACGGGTGAATTTTCTTTCTCCTCTCTGCTGAATATCCAACTCCACTGCCCAAAACTTGCGGAAAACGCCAAAACACTTGTGGGAAATCTGGGACATGACATGTGGGTTCTGGTCCCTGCATTGACAATACTAAAATATTTATTTATTTATTCATTCTCAACTGCCATTGTAGATAATACCTCTATTCATCACGTATGCTTCACCTGCCCTTAATTTTAAGGGTCAGAAGGATTCGTATTATGCCCCCAAAAGACAACTCTCAAGGGGAGTTGGGTCACTCTTGTGTTGACACGTGTAATTTTTGACTAGTCGTTTTCGAATGCACTAGTTTGATCCCTTTTTAATGGCTAAATTTTAGAAGGCAAGGAGAGGGGGTAGAAGAACAAATGAGATAATACCATCTGGTCCCCTGCTTGTTCTTATTTTTGCAAAAAAAGATAATATTTTTCATTTACAACCACCAAATGAGTTCCTAATTAAGATTACCGTTGAAATGACAAATTATATTACAGGATGTGACTTAACATTAAAAGCTGTTTTGATTATTTTAATAGAAGCTTCAAGTTAGGAACTTATTTGTTATAAATGAAGAAATTATGTTTCTGATTGCAAAATTAGAATGAAAATTGAAAAAGGCAGTTGAAATTATTGGGTTTTGGTTCAGAGTTTGAAAGCAAAAGCAAAAGTGAGCTATTCTGAGAGAAGCCTGTTTGCATTCATTCATTGTTATTATTATTGTTGTTGTTGTTGGGACATACAAAAAACAGGGTACACATGCACCCATGTGCTTTTTTATTTAATCCTACTCCCTCTTTATCAGCGGCAAAACAGCAAAGAACCCACTGGGCTTTTCTTTTTATTTTTTATTTTCTTTATTACCGAGGAAACAAAATCTCTTATTTATTCCCTTGATTGATAACGAAGCTTGCAACAATCCCCGGTGCTTTTTTAATTAGGTGTCAGCATCCCCAGCCACAGTATGCTTTGCTTGCTTGCTTTGCACCATTAGTTAATCAATGGATTGCCAAATTGATAAATGATCCAACAATGTTCAATGTCATACCTCTCAAATACCCACGTGTTATAAAAAAAAATTTTAAATAAAACATTCACATTACATGACTTTAGTTAATGTAATAGAATTAGTCTTTAATTTTTTTTTAATTTTTTTACTCACTCCATTAATCGGATAGTTTTATCATTTTAATTATATTGATTCCGAATATGATTCCTTCCCAAATTCCAAAACACCTACTAATCAAAGTTGGTTGAGAATTGAAAGCTAAATGATAAACTAAGCATGCATACAAAGCAAGTGCAATATCTCTATTATTCAACAAACAACAACAGCAAGAAACATGTTACTTGATTGAAAAAGCTAATAAAAAAGCAATAACTAGGCCGTTATCTACCAACAATATTATATTATTATTAGGTGTTTAAAATAATTAATCATCACTAATAATTGATCCCGTTTTCAAGGAATACAATGCAAGCAATAATAATAAATAATAGGATAATTACATCCGAGTCCCCGTGTTTTTATATTTTCACGGAAGTAATAAACAGTTTGCTGACTGCCGCCAAATGACAAAATTACCATTACAACATTGAATTATGACCACTGCATTTAACTTTAAATTAAAGAATATTTTATTTTTTTATTAACTGATGAGATGAACTGTGCTAGATATTTAAACTTTGTCAATGACCAAATTATATAATCATTCGTGAGTGAGTGTCGAGTGGTTGAACTGGTAAAATATTTCATGATCGTAATGGTACAAAATTATAGAACTCAAATGCGGCTTAGACGGTATTAGCGAAAGGATTTTATTTACTTTTTTTTAAATATTTATAAAAATAAAATAATAATTAAAAAATTATGTCTTAGATTGTCAAAAGTAAAAAATTAGGGATTGAATTGTCAAAAGTAAAAAATTAAGGATTGAAATGTTATTATAATTATTATTATTATAATGGTTGATGGGGGTAACAATGTAATTAAATTTTAGGTCTCCAAATAAATAAATAATTAGGCACAAATAATATAATACAGCCAGCCACACTAACTTGGGCTAGAGTGTCCATTCCATATTTCCAGTTGGCCATAACCCTACGAAATCTTAAGCATGTCGGCTTCTCTCAGCATGGAATCCTTCTTCACTGTATATCTTTGTCTTCTTTGAATATATTCTACCTTTAACACAGTAAATTCTTTATTCATGGGTGATATTTACTGCATCCTCTCCTCTAAGCTTTGATTGTTAGGTAGATTTGGCAATGCATGGTCACATGTAAGAATTTTGGTAATGAATAAACAATCAATAGAATCTGTTTTTTTTCATAAACGGTCTTGAAATCTCTTCGACTTTTAAGAACATCAAACGAATTTTTTAAATATTATTATTATTATAAAGCTTAATATGAAATTAGAATTAGATTAATTTTAAACTAAATTTTAGAAAGTTTGCACTTGTTCCAAGACCATCTTTGTCTCTTCTTTATATATATATATATATATATATATAAATAAAAAATATAATAAAAATTTACAGTACCCATTTGCTTTTCTAACTTTAATAATTATAAATTTGTATTATAAAATCATGACATGAATAATGATCCATGTGAATACAACAAAAACCAAGAAAAAGAAAAGGACAAGCATTAAAAAAATGTGCATAATTAAATACTAAAGTATTGTCTAGACCACATGGAGGGGCCATGCCTTTTGCTCCATTAAACTCCAAGACAGCAAAAGTTAATATATATCTAAGTTTTGGATGAGGATGGCAACACCCACCACTGCCACTACCACTACCTCTACAGCCACTGCTTATCAAAATCTATGTGTGTGTGTGTATCCATATGGCTAAGCCTTCATTTATATAAAGGTGACCCCAACAAGCTTAAGTATGATTTGGGCAAATTGACTTCTGTCTTCTTCCATGCCAACAAATGCTAGCTCGTGATGAAATATTAGGGTTTGCAATTTTCAGGCATAGTGGTCTCTTCGTCTTTATTTGTACTTGGGAGGTTAAGGATTAGTTTCAAGTAATTGAAGAATTACTAATGGTGATCTCGCAACATAAACGTAGTTACATTGGGTAATAAAAGGAGAAGAAGGAGAGAAATCTTGGTTACTTTTAATGCATTAAGTACTCTTTTCATTAGCTGTATCAATCAATGAAAGATTAAAACACACACACACTACAAATTCAATAAAAGCAACGTAATACTTCGAGAGTACCGAATTTTATCAATAAAAGAACAAGACAAAAATAATAGGTAGATTATAAATTTGAGGCGAAATCTCTTATTGAACGCGAATATGTAGCTAGCATGGCATGGCATATATATGTGTATGTATGATGGGGAAATCTCATTGTCACTGTGTTCGGTTGTTTTCACAAATGGGTGCAAATACCTTTCGAAATTTAAAACCACATGTATGTATGTATGTATGTATGTATATGATAGATGGATATGATGATATTAATCTATGGGTGGGGAGACCTTGGGCCAATGCACACCAGCATCTCAAGTTTTCGGCCGAAGCTAGGAGCACCCCGCACCCACAAGAGAAAGAGATCTAGCAACCAAAATTTCATATTCTTTCGGGCTCGTAATTTTCAGAGATCAATCACCGTGAGATATCTGTTTTCTCTTTTCATGGTTCACTGCATCTATCTATTCCATGTCTCTCTTTGAAAATGATATATCCTTTTCATTTAAAAGATGAGAGCTAGAAATGAATAACATAAAACAATTCACATCTTTTTTAAATTTTAAATTAATTAATGTTATTATTTATAATTATACATAAAATAAAATATTTTAAAAATTAAATCATTGCTTAGACAATAATCAATTCCCTTTATTATCATTTATTTTTTTATTATTTAATTACGATTAAAAATATATATATATAATTTTTGATGTATTTTATCTCCAAAAAAATATAAATTATTTCATTTTTAAGATATATACCATGATAATATTATTAAAATTTAATTATTATATACTCAAAATGTTTAATATCTTACCTCCACCAACATATCTATGAGAAATACGAGGGCATATAGCCTTGGATTAGGGATGAATTTTGGTATACCATGTCTTATTATACAATGCCAATGGGGAGTAAAAGTGACGATAGCACTAAGGAGCACTGAGTTTATGATAAGACTATGCTTAGGGATTGACATAATTTATCAACAACCTGTAATCCTAAAGGGCTACAACCACTAACTCTGCTACTATAGGATTAGACAGCCAGCCTCTTTTTGCAAATCATACGCTGCACAGTCGGACACTTGACCTAAGTGGGTGTGATTAGGAAATGATTTGTTCTTCCCACCTACTATTTTTTAAAATTGGGTGTACCGATTTTTGCCTCAAAAATTAATCAATCTCATGTCGGTTTCCATATGTCCTGTACATTGTTGGAATATGACCCTTTATCAACCCATAAATGTGGCTATGTCTTAAGACATTTCTAGCCCTTTGGGTTAGTCTAGAGGCAACTGAATTCGATAGGGTAATTTTTGCAAAATTCACTAGACTTTTCAACCCCATTTGACCGCATGTATTTTATTAAATATTGCATACATGGTGATAGTTTCTTGAGGTAATAACATCCGCGTCCCCGATTTTGTATTAGTTTTACCAATACAACGATGATTTACTTATATACAATAAGCAAATACCCCATCCCATTAAAAGTAATTGAAATGTCTCTAATTTTAATGGCCTATTACATTATTACAATGAGAATTTTTCTATTTCGATCCAGTTTATCGATCAAGAACTATGTTAATGATCCCTTGGTCAAGGTGGTTGGGTCTTTTCTAGTGGCATGCAAGGGTTTGATTGAAGGGTTGCTCTAATTCTGTACGTTCTGTAGGGTTGGTTTCTCTTCTTGTTTTAGACTAATAATTGTCCAATTTGACTGTAATTATTCAGACAGTGCTATAATAGTACTTATATAAACTCACATTAGATGTAAATATCTGAAAAACTAATGATCCAAATGCTATTATCCCATAGTTCCTTGATTCATCCTCTTATTCTCTTGATAAGTTCACGGATTGTTGGCCTAATCTGTTTGTGACTTAAGCAACATTTATCGTAGCTAGCTAGGCCTGAATTCGTAGAAGTCTAAAGGGTTGACTTGTGGATTGAATTATTGCCAAAGTAGCAAAGAATAACTAGCCTTGAATTGGTACGATTGTTGAAATGACTAGCCATATGGGTGATTGACATCGACATTTTGGCCATTTTCAAGCTGTAACCAAGGAGCACATGTTAGTTTCAGTACGTAATTTCTTTTTCCCCCCGAGTGAAAACGTCTGACAGTGAGTGAGCATAATCTCAGACCAACTTGCATTATGAATGAGCTAGCTGGTTTCACGTCATCAGTCTGTTTTTGTTGAATGTAATGTCTTTTAGAGAGGGATTAGTTTGTGGAAAGAGTTTTCAAAGTTATGTGTGTTATCTTTACCATGTTAGTTCCCATAATTGAATTTACGACTTATCTTAAATAATTAATATATTTTATTAAGATGCCGTTAAGTAATTGTTGACTGAAATTCATTATGATATTGAATTGATCCGACCTAAAGTCATTAGCATTTTATTATATATTTAAATATTTAGAACAAGCATTTTAATTGAATTAGCAATTCGTTAAAGAAGGTCCAAGCCCAATATGCTAATAATCAATGTACTAATCCTGTTTTATCCAAGCTTAAAAAACCAGGACAAAAATCAAACACTTGTTTCTTTAAAATAATTAGGTTTTAAGAAGCATAGATAATTTAACTTGGATACTTGCTGCCACGTAGGTTCTCTTACATTTTGCCTTGTCCGCTAATCAAGAAAAAAATTATTAGCAGCAGTAGCAGCCATGGCAGAAGAGAAAAAGAATCCTGTAATTAATAGCTTAACATACAATGAATCAGGCATACCAGAACGGGGAATTTAGGGACATGAACCTCACAAAATCTTCCAAAACCCAATAACAAAATCTGATGTTATCCTTCTTTTCATGTTGAATATTCATGCAGGACTGAAGAAACGAATAATTACAGGGTGTAGTTTTCGGTTGGGTGGGGAAAAAGGAAGCGGCCAGGAAGGTTTGTGTTGAAGGAATCATGTGGCAGCATGTGAACTTGCATTAAGAATACATGGGCAAAACATGAAGCAAAGTTTATGTTCATTAGGTTTTGTAATATAAAAATCCATTGATGATATCCCACGTTCCGGGAATGCCTGGACCAAATTTTGTGGGCGGCTGGTCCCATAATATTTGCTTGCTTTCTCCCATGTTATCCTTAGCCACCAGTTCGTTTCTTTCGTAATATTTTCCAATTTCCAGCAATATTTTTATGTATAAATAACTCCTCCATAGCCAACTGCTTCTACCTTTGGCGGTTCAGGTTTGCATTTGAGCCCCAAGTAAAGTGGTTAGGAAAGAAGTAGATTTTGTGTAAAACCCCTTTAGTTTTCATGGTATCTTGTCAACAGTGTTCAGTATATTTTGCTCTTAATATCAAGTGCAAATCTTTTAAATCTCAAGCAAGGAGAAGACAACAATGGAGAGAAAGAAGAGGCAGCATTTGCAAGAAGCATTTGAAGATCTCGATGAAGAGAAGTGCTTTTACAGGCAGTTCCAAGAGGCCCATTAATGGAGTGAAGCGAAGAATTAAAACCCTGAAGAAGCTTGTACCAGGTAGCAAGTCTAAGGGCTTGGAAGCCCTTTTTTACATCTCTTTATCTAAACTATTTTCTTGTACTCTTTTAAGATTTACACGGGTATGTACTCAGAGGGTTGAATTTCCTTCTTAGTTTTTTTTTAATTCTTAATTTTTAATAAAATATTAATACGTAATATAATTAATAACAAATAATTTAAATTATATATTATTATTAATAAAATATAAAATTATTTAAATATAATTTTAATTATTTATTATTAATTATATTATATATTAATATTTATTTAATTAAATAATAAAAAATATTTTTAAAAAATTCTAACCCAGCACTCGAAACAACTGCACATGGTAGCAGTGAAATTATTGTTCGTATGCCTTTGAGTTTAATGATAAAGCAGAAAGCTGCATGGATTGTGGGCCTGTTATGGGCTGGTTCGTTTTGGTGGAGGCCCATTTGGCCCAATAGAGTGTTCTTTGTTCATGGATTACACGTAACAATTTTAGGTTAATACTGAATCGGCCCAATAAAAACCAGCCCAAGGCTCAAAACAGAAACAATAATGAAACGACGGCGTGCATTGGACGAACGACAACGAGTTCACGGAATCCCCGACTTAGGTGTTGCGCGAGTCTACATGGTGAAAGCTCGGTGAAGATCAGTTGCCCAAACGCAGTAAAACCAAAACCAGAACACTCTGCGTTAAGTTGGAGAGAATGGCATCATCTTCAGCAGAAACGACGTCGTCGCCGTCAAGTCTGGCATCAACAGCAGCAATGCCAGAGAGAAGAGGAATACCAGGAGCTCAGTTTGTAGAAGATGTTCAAACTTTTCTTTCCCAGTTAGGCGTCGATGTTAATTCTGCTCTCGCTTTTCTCCAAGAGAGGTATTTGTCTTTTTAGTTTCGGTTTTTTTTTCCATCTGTTAATTAATAAATTTATTGCTAAAAATCCGATCTTTGTGTCATTTATTGGTCCATTTATCTTTGCTATTTTATAATCTATCTCCTGCACTGAACTGTTGCAGACTTCAGCAGTACAGGCTGGTTGAGATGAAACTTCTTGCTCAGCAAAGGGATCTTCAGGTGATCTTTTTGTTTTGTATTTTGTAGATTCTACAGTTTACGGTTCAAATATCAACTCAATTGTTTATTATACCATTACAATACAATTCAACTTGACCTATGCTTAGAAAATTAGACAACTTTAACATAATGACAAGCATTGACTTAAGCATGAACTGGTTGACATGTGTCTTCTGGGATCGGTTTGTTTTAAATTTTAAAATTTGGAAGTTAGCAGTTGTAAGATGTCAAATTTCAAATTGTGTTATCTGCATTGTTTTAGTTTCTATTTGCATTTGCAATAGTTTTCTTACAATGCTCTTTGGTTATTGCGTTTGACAGGCGAAGATCCCAGATATCGAGAAGTGCCTAGATGTTGTTGCAACTTTACAAGCTAAGAAGATTACTGGTGAGGTTCGTTTTTGTTTCTGTCTTTTGGATAGCACGGATTATGGTTTGGATTAATTATTCTTGAATGTTTGATACAAGGAAGTCAATGAAACCCTAATTCGTATTGTCATATTGGCTGATTTGGATTGGAAGGGTGGTGATTCACTTGTCATTTGGCTTAATGAACATTGTTTGTGGATTATATTAATCTGGTAAATAGAATGTCTCAGTTGATCTGGCTTGCAGTTTTGATGTTCCTTAGAGTTTGAAGCACCATTATGATATATGCACTTTCATGCGAAATAGTAAATTGATATCTGAATGATTGGGAGTTCCATCCTGACGTGGGATACCCGATATAGTCATTTGCACCTTTTTAACTGTTGCTAGGTTTGTTGCGATGATAATCAATATTGTTTTCTTGGACTTCTTAGAAGTGTCTGGTTCCTCAAGTATTCCCATCAATGATTCTGTCTCTTTTGTGAAGAGCATGGACCCTGTTGCATCTTTCTAAGATATCTAAGAAAGCCTGTAATTGGCTAGAAATAGGTAAGAAAGATGTCCATTGGAGGCATGCTCAAAGAGGAAAACAAGCAAAGGAGTGAGCATTTTGGTTTTTACAAATTTCTTACTATTTAGAGTCTTATTCAAGGCTTTTCTTTTCTAACGTTTCTACTCCTCCCTCATCACCATCCTTTTTTTTAATTACATCTGTAAGCACGCTTTTCTCCATTCACTGCAATTTCCTTTCATTTTGGTTGTTGTGTGTCAATGACAGTTTATGTCTTCCTTCTTTCTTGCATGGTGTTTGTCAATTATGCGACTCTCTCTATCTCTCTTGCTCTCTCTTCCATATCAATTCGACTTTGATGCTGCAAATTTCACTTTATAATTGCTTATTTTATTTTTTTGGGTATGCTGACCTGTGTGTCTCTAAGAACAGACTTCTGTGCTGATAGAGTTGCATGCACTTGCACAAGAAATAGTTGCCAGCCAAGATGCTCATGCAGAATATTAATGCTTTGAGCATCTTTCATGCTTGTCTTGTTCTGAAGTTGACACTACTCTGATTATACTAATCCAAACAGAGGATACATATAACTTTTGAACCATACATCCTTTTTTACGCTCTTTCTGGTTTATGCTCGTATGGTTCTTACAAAACCTCAAGCTCGTTTTAAGTTGTAAAAGAATCCATATGTTTGTCTGAATTTCTGATTTGCAACCTTCCCATGCTTGACCACTGCTCTGCAGAGAATTTTGGTTGCCTACTGGGCATACAATTTGACGGTTTTGGCTAACTACCTCTGTGTGGTGCAGAAAATTGATACCTTTTGAGGTACAAACTTTTGAGATATTATCTTACGTTTCACTGAGGCATTTCAAAACTGTCAACTCAAGCAGTCAAGGCATCCTTATCTCACTAAAATCCTGGATAGAAATAGTAGTGAAATTCTATGGGACCTAAAGGCAGCTAGCTGTCTTGGCATATATCTTTTGTCGTGAGTGTAGGAATATGAAAGCTAAAGGACTTTGAAGGATCTCTATCCTGTGTTTGATTTATGTTAATTGTCTTTTGTATTCTGGATACAGGCAATTATTTCTGATTTTGAAGTCTCTGAAGGCATATATTCACAGGCTCGCATTGAGAATTCAGATTCAGTGTGTTTATGGCTAGGAGCAAATGTCATGCTAGAGTATTCATGTGAAGAGGTTTGTCTCTCTTATTCCAGTTGCTGTTATCTTTTTCTGCACTAAGGATGCAAGCATCAGTAGTTTTTTGCATCGTGATGCAGGCCACTGCTCTTCTGCAAAAGAATTTAGAAAATGCTAAAGCCAGTTTAGAAGTACTCATTGCTGATCTACAGTTCTTGAGGGATCAAGTTACTATAACTCAGGTACTAAGTGTTATTGAAATGTTTCTTCTGGAAGCAGTGATTGAATGAGTTAAAGGATTTTCTTTGTTTCCCTTATCTGCTCCTACATTGGACAACATAACAAAGCATGAAAACATTGCTCTGCACCGGTGTAGTAGCTCGAGAGGGGAAAAAAACCTGTGTTTGTGTTAATCACTTCCTTATATAACCAAGGACATTCAGTTTTCTCATTTTATGTGTTGTGATTTGTATTAATTCCTAACAAGTTACTATTGGCAGGTTACCCTTGCTCGTGTTTACAATTGGGATGTTCATCAGCGGAGAATTCGGCAAGCTGTTGCTGCCGCAAAAGATTCATGAAATAAAAACTCCTGTCTAATGCAGAGTTGGTGCAGAATATGTTTTACTAGTTAAGAGTACAGTCCTAATATATCTTGTTCCTTCAACTTATTGTCATTGTATTATCTAGGGAATTAAATTTTACCTTATCGTTTCTCTCCCCATTAGTCATATATTATGTAAGAATAAAATGTTAAATTACTAGGACTAGTTTCGATTCATTACTAGATAAGAATATTTAAGCATGAGCTTTGAAATTTTCTGTATTGACTGCGGAGCTTTTGGGTGTGTTTTGTTTTTGTGTAAAACTTAGATATTAAATTCTTGTTCAATTTCATTCAATTTTCTGCCACTTTCATTGATTGTTGCTTTGACGGAGGCCCTGTTATGGGTAATTAAATAGTAGAAACATTAGAATTTTAAGATCTTGATTGCAGTCAATGGAGGAAATTATGGGATATGGGACCCGAAGAAGCTTCAATATGAAAGTAACTGTCGACAAAACTCCATTGAGAGTCTTTGTCGATGTCATCCTCATCTAATCCTTCCTGGAACGGGTGATAAATCTGGGTTTTTATTTTTCTATTATAATGTTGCGGTTTTTAGTCAGAAATGACATTATGTAATTGAAGCCAACTAAAAGAATGATTATGTACTTGAATAAAAAACAGCCGCTTCCTTTTGAAAATGGAAGACCGCCGCATTTAAAGACTCTCCTTTGATCTCTGTACAGATACGACGATTTCTGTTTTTGGCTCTCTTCTACTGTTGCATAATCAGTTTTGCACTCAGGTGTGATCTGTCAAGCCTATTTCTGTTGTTTGGTTGAACCTTGAAATGGGCTGCCCTGCCTGTCTGCTGCACTGCAGGGCTCTGCTTCAACACCATCGCTATTGTTGGTATGGAACATTACGTACCCCATTTTATTATTACACCAATGTAAATTGTCCATAAAATTTATTTCCCCACGGGTCACTTCTTCTTCTAAAATTGGACCCAGAAATTGATCTACGCCATGGCAGCAGTCGAGGTTACACAACATGTAAAACCTGTGTCCATTGGAGAACCGACAAACAGGTCTCATTTCACGCAATATTGACCTTAAAAGAAGGGATCCGTGTCTTAAATGACTGGTCCCAAAATGCCAATTGCATCTGCCAAGTGGGTTTGACTCCTTCAATCAGTCAAACAACCAACAGACACCTTCTTTCCTTGCACTTCTGCTGTTGACATTCTGCTACAATAAATAAAATATGGCTAATGGGTTTTCTTTAATTTGATTGTAGTAATTCATAATATTGAGGTAATAGAGATTTGACTGCCGCATTTTGGTCACGGGATTAGATTTTCTCTCCGATTTGCGAGTTACTCATCACACTATTGAATCTCAAGAAAGAAATTTATTCAGAAATCATGTGATCTAATCATGATTACGAGAGAAAATAACCTGAAACTGACAAATAATGCTAATTTCATAAAATGCATAGGTGTCAACTACTGTGAGAGCACGTTTCAAACCGTAACTAGTCAATATAACACATTGAAGGATACACTATTAAACTAATCTAGTCAGTTTAAATACAAAGAAACATAAGCAAGGAAGGAAGACGTACATACATACACCTGGAATATACAAAATCAAAACCTCAAAAACCCCCTCCCCAAAAAAAAAGGGGGGGGAGGAGATGTAAGAAGTAATTTTACAAGGAGACGGACACGCAAAAGGAGGCAGATTTGCCTTCGCCGACCGTCCGCCCTTGTGTAATTAAAGGCGTTTTGTCTGCTTCTAAACGACGCGTTTTGGTGTATGCCGTTCTTAACTATCATCAAAAATTTGACTTTGACCCGTGGCCAGGCCAAATCCTCGCTCGGTCAGTCAGCTCGCATTAAATAATTTAATTAATAAAATCCAAGTCTGAAATTAATAATAAATCATTTTATTTGTTAAAAGCAACTTGAAATTGCCGCAATCATCGCTGGGCGTTTTCATTCACTTAACTCCTAGAATTGACAAAGTCAACGGTTCGGGTCTCGCTTCGGGTTTTATTCATTTGAAAATTTTTTCTTCCTACATTTATTTGATGATGTTACGCGACTCAATTATATTTCTTCTGTTTATTTTCACAAATATTACAAAATTACCACCTTAACAATGAAAATAACCAAAACAAATAAAATTTTAAAATAAAAAATATTTAAAAACGTTTAAAATTAAAAATTTAATACGTTAAATATATATTTTATATACGATGTGTTAGCATGTGTTTAGGTGACCTAATCTTACAGATTAGGAATTCCATTACTCTCTAACACAACCAAAAGCTTTAGACATTCTATCATGTTCATTTTCTTAGGTGAAAAGATGCATGTTTATAACTATATGTTCATAACAACAATTGATCTCTCTAGATTAATTGCTGTTGCCAAATCTACCACCATTGACTAGGTCCAAAGTTATGGCCCTCCATTAATAAAAAATTAATTGGGTCTTAATCAAGTTTTGGTTATGTTTAATTGGGTTTGACTATTAAGACTGTAGTGTCACGAAAACACAAACACAGAGAGATAACAAAAGCCCTTGATAGTATAACACTAATTAACCCTAAAATTGAAGGAGAAGTAAGTTTTAATGTATGTGCATTATTTATCTAAGTAATGACATGTGGATAGATTTAGCATAATTTAAATATTAAATTGTGATTAATATACAATAAATTAAAAGATTTTTAAATTCATTGTTTTGGTATCGAGGGTGCGCTAAGTCAGAGATAAATATCATTTCTCTATCAACAATAATTATAAAATGAAGATGCTCAATACCCAAATTTAGAATAAAATTAACAAGAGAAAGAATCTAACTTTATAATTGTTTGGACAATTAATGTTATTTAAAAGTAACCCACAAGAAGCAAGAGTTTATTTAGTTTACAACCGCCATTAGTGGATGCATGATGTCAACATTAATCTAGAAACGGAATCATTAACTCGCCACGTTAATTGATTTCAAGACCAGCGTTTGGCATTGAATATAAAGAAGAATCAAAACGGAGACGCGTAGAGAAGGGAGCTAAGTCTATAATTGTTTTATAATATGATATTATATTGTAAATAATAACACAAAGGGAAAGCTTGCCCGTATGGTTGCTCTCTAGAATATAAGTATATGGAATTTGATATGAAATAGCCGGTTGGAGAATAGAATAAACAGTAACGATACATATACATAGTATTGAATAGTAATTTAAATAGTAAATTGAAGGATTTTTAAATAATTTTTTAAAGATTTAAAAATACAAATAATATTTTACAGTGTTAAAATTCACTAATTTAAGTGATGAAGTCTGCTGAGTTTCGGATTGTATCATTTCTCTAAAATAAATTAAGTGTTTTTATGTATAAGGAATGATATCAAACAATGATTCTAGCTATGGTTTCTGAAATATTCTCTCTGCAACTACCAGTTCATAATTATGTTAGTTTAACCCTTGTGGTTCTTACCCTTTTATAGTTAAAATCAACCATCAAAGAAACAAGCAAGCTCTAATCAAATTGACTTAGTTTCTTCCCATTTGTATTATGCAATAAAGGTATTTTTATAGAGATGATTGTTTGCCAAGTTAGAAGAGTATTGGCCCAATGCATATTCCCATAATTAAGCATGTGATTCCGTTGATGTTTTAGTTAGCATTTTGGGGTAGAATTCGAGTACGTGATGAACTTGAAGTAATTAGAAAACGGAAACTCTTGCTTTGCCACAAATTAGTTAACCTTCTTTCAAGTAATTATCCACATCTCTATCATAGATTCCCCATATGATTAAGAGATAATTAAACTTGATTAAATTGTGCATGCGTTGTCCCTTACCCATCCCATTTTTGTTAATTAGAAAACAAATAAGGGATAAGATCAATGCAAGAAAATCAAATTAAAGGTACCCAATATAATGGGTTTGGCTGTATTGTCTATTCATTATATATATATATATATATATTTATTTATTTTCTATTTTAAGTTTTACGTAACCACCTCGAGTGAATAGACTAACTGTTGTAGCATGTGAAATTGTGCAAAACCATGTGCTCCCATCGATCAATTTGGAACAAAATGGTGGAAACCATGCAATCACAATACAAATTATTACAGTACAAAGGGAAACAAGGAATGTAAATAACTTGAGATCTCCGTCTCTCTTGTGTCGTTGAACAAACGATTATTCAAAACTTTGACTTTTGAGCCCTGAAAGCTCCTCGTTTCAGTTTATTGGATCCCGTAACACCATTTTCAGCTTTGGACTTTGTAGGAACCCAACTGCAAACTGCTGTCTAGTCTTTACATAATTTTCCAGTTCGGTGTCTGTTGGTTGTGTCCTAATGTAAGAAGACCACGCGCCGTCCTTTGTCGTGGTTTTCACACTGGTTGTCTGTCCGATAGCGAATTGCAAATAGCATGTAAACGGAATAAACCCTAGTGTTGCTTCTAGGGTTTACAGTGTTTTTATGTTTCTCTTATCGCTTCTGAACTTAACTCGTAAGCAACTCTGTGTACAGATAACAGAGCAATAATTCGTATGCAGTTACAAATATACCCTTGAATATGACATGGGATCACGATCAAATTATGCTGTGGGATACAGAGCAAGAGAAGTTTCCAAACAAAATTGGTTGGAAAATCATGAGAAATCTTGATTGGAAGAAAAGAAAACAAAAGAAAAGAAAGGAAAAGTAAAGGGGAGGAAGGAAGGAGGGAAGAAGCAAAGAAATAGAAGGAGAGCAGCGTGTATTAGAAGCAAACCATAAGAATATACGAAAACCGCGTAAGTGCATGTGGTTTGTCAGGATAATTAAGAAAGCAGACCCCTCTGATTCGACACACGTGGTACAGCGAGAAAGCATTAAGCATCAAGAAATCAAACGTATCCTGACAAGTGTGAGTCCATCACTTGCTTTGCCTCTGTTCAAGTGGGACTCACCAACGTATGACAAAGATATCGATGGCTCGTGAAAACGATGCCAATAATTTAAAATTTTCTTTTATTACTCAGAGCTGGCTGTATCCCTCAAAAATCTTTTCTCTTTGATGACTGAATTGACAAATAAGTTTTTGGAATTCTTCGACCCCTTGAGAAAGAAATAGGATTAGAATTCTCCTGGTTCTTTCCCTAATTTTAAATTTTTAATAAAATATTAATATATATTTATATTATATTTTAATAAAATTGATTTCATATTTTTGATATATAATTTATAATATATATATATATATATATGTAATGTTCAAAGTTAACTTAAAGGAAAGAATGCATATGCATACACCATATGCATGGAATTGGGTTTGTCCATCGCTTGTAAATGGTGAAAGCTTTTATGATTTGTACATGTTATGATCCTGGCAAATCGAAATCCACTCGACCAAGCAAAAAGTTGTACAATTATGTATGCACTTCCTTCGGGGGGGTTTCGATTTCTTATAGTGATTATTCACTTCCGTAAAGTTACGATGGCCAGCACGCAATCACCTATTATATATACATTGTACTCAAGGTTGGTTAAGAGGCTAATTTCCAAACTCAATTTACACTACTTATTTTAAATCATGTTCCATCTATTTCATTAACGAAACATGGGGAGTAATCTCACATTACGTTAGGATTAAGTAAAATAAAAGTTCACCAATTGACTGCTCTCGTCGTGGGGTTCTTTGAGTTCAAGTTAGAGTATCGAAGATCCGTAAGTTTATACAGAGGAGGAGTTTCTTGACCTAATGAAGTAGGGGTAGGATACTTGTTCTGCATTGTGAGATCATTTACCATTGTCTCATAAATCACAGGAAATTTCATGAGAAATGTTATATATATATATATAGTTGGAAAAACATGGACATGAGTTAAGAAAATTGACCTAATTTGAATCATCACGAGTATATTTGTACGAAATTTAAGACTAAAAAACTAACTAGAATTCCTAACTAAATAAAACCCACCAAATATATATAATAGTAATTATTGGGTTTGGTCAATATCAAGTAGTTTTCAAGTAATTTGATATAAATTTTATTATTATTCTGAAACGGAATTAGTGTTGATAAGTGTCGGAAGACGGTGTTGTTTGCTTGTCGGGGAAGAAGGAACGAGTGAAGCCGAAGAAATTGGATTAGATGAGTTGGGGACTCTGAATTAGGTCTCCTCGGCACGCTAACGATAACGCCGTTAAAATTTTCCATCAGGCATTCTCTAACTCTCGTTTGATATTTGCTTTTCACGATCTTCTCTGTAATTTTCAAGTGACGTAGATGATTTGTTCTCTTCTGTGTGGAAGGGCATCTAATAAAAAACCATCGATGTCCGAATGAAAGTAACCCCATAACACAAAGAAGGCACAGGAGGGATCCAGCTTGAATCTTTATTTGTTTATCGAATAGGTTATGCGATGGAGCTATTTCTAGCTTGGGTTTCTTTATTCTGGCTCGATTGTATGGTGGATTCTTTTCAATCAATGAAACTTAGATGTATAATATATGTGAAAAAGTGATTCCTAGAAGCACTTTTTGATCCAAATGTTATATGAATCCAAGCTCAAACCTAACTACGATCTTGTCAACGCATTGAATGAAGAAAACATGTGTAATAATAAAGGCCTAACTTCGTCACATTGTAAATTTATAAAACCAAGGGGGGTATTTATGTCATTTACTGTTGTAATGATGAAGGTTTTTCCATGCTCGCAGTCACGTAGAACAAAAAGGTCATTTGCCGTTAAAAGTTAAAAAGGGTTAAGCCGCGAAAAGAACTCAAAAAAGAAACGGAAGGGTTAAGTTAAGTTCGGTTCGGTTCAGTTCACATGCACGCGAGCGATAACAAAACCCCTTTATCAGGAGCCACGTGCCACTCTATGTCCGTCTGTACACTACCGGTTAAACCGGTCGGAGTATCCGCGTACGCAATTGTGGACCCCACGGAGGCTCTTTGGCAATTAATGCCAACACCGTCCCCTGTCGACAGGGATTCGTACAATAACTAACCGGCAAATGTCGGTCAACTAACAAATGGGAAACCTCCTAAATCCAAGCTGTTTTCCAAAATCGCCAAGCCCAAATCTATTCACACATGAAAAAGCAGCAAAACACAAAGTCTCACTCCATTTCTCTCTCTCTCTCTCTCTCTCCCACTCTGTTTAACTCTATTTGTTTAGTGACAAGAGAAGAGGAACTACGAATGAGAAAGCACATGTTCAGCTGATCAATTTTGATGGAGAAGAGAGAGGAGTTGAGAACTGAAAATTCGATTTACATGGCAAATTCGACACTTTCCGATGGGAATCCGGCAAGCAGTTTTGCTTTACCAAGCATCTTTGACATGTCATGTGAAGGAGATAAGTGGGGAAATTCTTTTGGGTTCATGGACTTGCTCAGCGTCCATAATCAAGATTTCGATGCTCCTTTGTTCGATTCTTTGCAGCCACCGATTCTTCCACCACCACAACAACAGCATCTGCCGTCGCCGGCCTCCACCGTACCGGAATCTTCAGAGGTGTTGAATAATCCTGCTACACCGAACTCTTCATCGATCTCCTCATCATCGAATGAAGCGGGTAATAACAATGAAGAGCAAACTAATAGTAAAACTGGGGAAGAAGAAGAGCAGGATCAAGACAAGACTAAGAAGCAGTAAGTATATATTAATCTTTACATGGCATCGCTGTCTTTCTTCTATCATTTCTTCTTCTTCTTTATTATTTCACGACGCTTGTTTGTTATGTATGTTGAAGGAAAATAGATCGATGAGTTGGGTATTTGTTCATGTTTCAAGTCGACAGAGTTACTATTTGTCATGGGTTTGTTGTTTCATTTACGGCTTTTTGAGTTCAGTGTCATGTTTTTGTATGTGGCTTTAGGTTGAAACCGAAGAAGAAAAATCAGAAAAGACAGAGAGAGCCGAGATTTGCGTTCATGACAAAAAGCGATATTGATCATCTGGATGACGGCTACAGGTGGAGGAAGTACGGCCAGAAAGCTGTGAAAAACAGTCCACATCCAAGGTATACAAAATCCTCCATCTGATTCTATTCTTATTTTCGATTTGATTTTAATTTGTGTAACTTGTTTTCCAAGATTTTGAACAAAATGATAATTTATGTGTTTGGTTAATGTTTGCCTGGAACAGAAGCTATTATCGTTGCACCACTGCAGGATGTGGTGTGAAGAAAAGAGTAGAGAGATCATCCGAAGACCCGACAATTGTTGTTACAACCTATGAAGGACAACACACGCATCCAAGTCCGATGACGCCGAGAGGAAATATCGGGATCATTCCGGCAGATCATTCGACTGCTTTTGGCGCTGCTTCAGCTTTTATGCCACAATCTCTGCAACGGCAACAACCCTATATATATACTTCACCTTCTTCTTTGAACATTAGTTCTGGTACTGCTGCAGCTGCTAGTTTCAATTCTTCGTTTTCTAGTTTTATTCATCAGGAGAGACGTGTTACTCCTCCTCCAGCTTCTTTCCTTGGAGACTACGGGCTTCTTCAGGACATCGTGCCATCACAGATGCGTAATGAGCCGAAGAAAGATTAGAAAAATGAAATTATGTTTTATCTGAGATTTCTAGCTGCTGGTATGTAATTCTCTAACTGACTTATGGGGTTAATCTTTAGAGATCAAACAAAAACAACCCACTTCACCATCTCGATCGTTCGTAGAGACAGATTTCAGATTTTACCTGTACTGTAATGAAGGACCAGCTAGCTTTGTTATTCTTGAGAATTTCTATGTTTATTCTTTGTATACTCAGAGATTATTCAGTCGTTGAGTTAATGGGTACTTTTGTTTTGTATCTTCCTTTTTTCTATTCAGTCATCATTTCCTCTTTTTAGATAAATCAGCTCTTGATCTCGTGCTTTCTAGATAATGATTCTTCTTTTACTTTTCTTCGAAGCACATGAGCATTCGTTTGCATTAGTCAGAATTAGGGTTTGGGTTTTCCCATTATCTTTTCTCTTGTATGAACTTTATGGGGAAATGGAGAATCTAGGGATGAACTTAGGAACTCGATCCTACGAAACCCTAATTATGAGATGTGGGTTGTAAATGCCATGTCTCGAAATTAACATGCATGTGTTGTAAGATATGTAGCAATAAATTACTCGATCACCATAGCTAAAAATTTGCTTCCACTTTAAGCTGCTACATATACGTAGAGATGAAGATTGAATGAAGCAGCAGATGATAGTGTGAACATTTTGGCAATGAAATCAAGTGGGAGATATTGATTGAAAGGAATGGTCCGAGATTTTGGGTGGGATATGTATCCTTCGCTTTATGCATTGGTGAAAATATTTGTTATGGTGAATTCTTGTCCATATTTCGCTGCCTTTACCAGCTATAAGATTAATGGGGATTGTAGCCCGCGCAGGGTTATGGCCACCTATGGAAATTAGAGAGACATCATGGTATGAAAAGCAGTAAAAAATTTACACCACCATCTCTAGCTTTGTATATCTCTCAAGAGACCATAGATTTCGTAAATCCATCGATTCTTGAATTATGAATTACTGATACATACAAGAATATAGCCAGCCCTCCTTTTTATCTATCAAAATCTATAATAACAGTAGAAAAATTCATCTCAATCCCACATGCCGCAGTAGCTGAACAAAGACGTGCAGTATTTACTTTGACAAACTCGAAAAGAGATCACTTCCAGATAAGGTCATGTTCCATGATCCATCCTTTTTCAAAATTGCCAGTTTGGATCTGTGGAAAATCGGCGGATACGTATTTGGACATGTGTTCATAGAAATCTAGGTATACTTTTCGAGCTGTTGGGAAAATTTTACAATCGTACGTTTACCCCGATGGCGAATGCAAAATCTTACCAAACCTGGATTCGAGAAAGAATGAGTGGTTGAAATTGTGAATCATCTGTTTTCTGATAATAACATGGAAAAACGACGTACAGGATAAAGATTCTTGTAAAGTGTTTGCCTTTAGGCATCGTTGGAAAGTGAACAAATTGGAAAGCAATCTCTTGTTTGTTCATACAAAAGAGAAAGTGTTGTTGATTATGCTAAGGAGTTGTCTTCTTATCTCATCAAACTTTCCGCTAATTGAATTATAGCTTTTCATATTAAAGTTATGAAACAAAACCCATACAAGGATGATTGGCTAATGTGAATTTGAGAGAGAGTTTAGAATATTTGTTTTGTAGTAGCTTGTATAAATCAATTTTGCAAGTTCCCCCATGAACTCAAGCCACTTCTCTTCATTTGGTCATGCTCAATGCCCATTTGATTTTCACCGTTAGCCCTTAATGAACCCTAATGCGGTTTTTTGAGTCAATTATATGCAAATTGATTGTGTAAAATGAGTAAATGATGCTAATTAAAGTGTCGTTTTGAAGATTAGAACTTGATTCTTGCTAAAATGGCAGTATCCTTTTTCAATTAAGTGTATGGCATCATTCCAAGGTCTTTCTATAATTCTTTGAACATTGAGAATCTCTGAATTTAAGGATCAATTTTAACCAACCACCCTTGTTTATAATAACATTTATGAACATAATTATTGCACACTATACATAGATGACTAGAGGGGTGACCACACTATGCACATGAGGCACGATGAAGCATTTATGAACACTTGAAAGGCTACAAATTTTTAGCCTTAGGACCTAAAGATATGGGAGTTGGACACAAAGTTAATTAATATTTCTGTTTTTGGAATTACCTTAAAGGAATCGTTAGGGTTTCTGTTTTAAATCAAAACATCCTTAAGTGGACCTATTAAGAAGAATATTTCTTTGGTGGTACTATTTTTCTTTCTTCTTCCCTCGGGGAAATACACATTAATCACGGTCTTTGCTTTCTCATTTCCTGCAACTTCTCCTGTAATAACAAATATGGACCTGTGTGTTCTGCAAAGATGGGTCCAGTCTCATAATTATTGGGCTTTCCAATTTTCCTTCCTCTCCCCTCATCCGTTCCTACCAACCAAGTACAAATTATTAACCTTGCATTTCTTGCTGCATTTATAGTATTTTCCGTGTTTAAAAATGTCATAATGCAGCAAATGATTCACATTATTAATAGGGTGAAGTTAAAATTAGAAATTTAAAGGGTCCTTTTTTCTTTTTTGGGTTTCACCAGAGCTATAGAATTGAGTGAAGTTGGCAGTTCTTAGCATTAACCAGTAAAGGGAGTTCATTGATGGTCTGTTTCTTTTCAGCTGTCCATTGCTACGTTTAGAAATTTGAGTTTAAATACTTGGAATAACCAACTAACAAACAGAATGACTGCTTCCATGTGACCAGAAACCCTGTAAATGGCTATAAACACTCAAAACCTACCTACTTCGAACAAGCACACCACTAACCAACTCAGTTTTCAATATTTGCATATTCTCTCAAAAAATTTCCAGTTCTGTTCTGCTAATACAGAAGTTCAAGAACATGTCCTGAAAAGCTTGGAGAAGCACATGGCATTAGGTTACCGAATATGAAATTGACCTCTTCCAATGCTTGGAAGTTGTCTTCCCTTAACCACTCTTCAGTACAAAATGAATACTATGAATCTCATGCAAATTCTATTTAAGAGGTTAATTTTCACCATTCCAAATCACTTGCATTTGCAAACTGTTAAAGTAATGTTTTTCAGCATTATTAGCAGTCCTCAGGCTATGGCGAAGAACTTAGCTTTGTGTTTTCTAATGCTACTTAAGCTTGTAGCAGCATTTGCAAATTACCCACCAAATCCTTCGAAGGAAACGTGCGTTGGTGACATTGGTTTCGAATTGCAAATCCACATTTACAGAGATAGCTGCCCAGAAGCAGAAGCCATAATCTTTTCTGGGGTTGAAAATGCTGTCTCTCAGGATTCAAGAATGGCGGCTTCACTGCTTCGTCTTCATTTCCACGACTGCTTTGTTAATGCAAGTCTCATATTTTCTCTTGATTTATTTGTCTGTTATCTACTTTCTGACTAATGTTCTAATTTCAGATCATAAAAGTTTTTTCAGGGGTGTGATGCTTCTGTCTTGTTAGATGACACTGTGGATTTTGTTGGAGAAAAAACTGCACCACCCAATTTGAACTCACTGAGGGGGTTCGAAGTGATTGATGCAATCAAATCTGATCTTGAATCTCTATGTCCTGAAACCGTCTCTTGCGCAGACATTATCGCAATTGCAGCCAGAGACTCTGTTGTTCTAGTATGTGATTTTCTTGTAATTTTTGTCTCTGGATTTTTTTTCTGTGACGGTGATCTGAATTGTGTCGTAATTTTGCAGTCCGGTGGTCCAAATTGGGAAGTGCTGATGGGCAGAAAGGACAGTTTAAGTGCAAGCAAAACAGCAGCGACTAACAACATCCCAGCCCCAAACTCGACTGTTGCAAATCTCGTTGCCAAGTTCCAGAATGTTGGCCTTGCACTCAATGACATGGTTGCACTTTCTGGTACTTACCAATTCTATTTTGTCCCTACTCAAACTCCACCTTAATCTGACTTCTGTGGATAATTAAAGGGATTATTGTTATTATACTGAACAGGTGCACACACAATGGGAAAAGCTCGATGCTCGACTTTCAGCTCCAGGCTACAGAGCACAAGCAACACAAATGGTGCACAAATCAATCTTGAATTTCTTCAAAATCTGCAGCAGCTTTGCTCTGGATCCGATGCCATCGACACACTCGCTCATCTTGATCTAGTGACTCCAGCAACTTTCGACAACCAGTATTACATTAATCTCCTTTCTGGAGAAGGATTACTTCCTTCTGACCAAATTCTTGTGAGCCAAGATCAAACACGGGAAATCATTGAATCCTATGTGGAGGACCCCTCCGTCTTCTTCGACGATTTCAAGAATTCCATGTTGAAAATGGGAAACCTGGGCCCTGCGACTGGAAACAATGGTCAAATCCGTAGCAACTGTCGCTCTGTTAATTGACCTCAAAAGTTTAGATTTTCCCTCGACTGCTAGTAATCTTCAAGCATGTAGTAGCTGTGCGCGACATTATTAATCGCAATTCTAATAACTCTATTAGTCAGTTCCTGGCAAACTGAAAACTTGGTACTCTTCTGTCTTGAATTTCTTGCAAGTTCAGCTAACAATCAAGCAAAGCAAGTAAAATCAGTTAAATGCAGCAAGTTTTGGTGCCGAGAAATCCGGACAGTTTGTTACCATATAATACGATATAAGCTAGAATATGTAATAATTCTAACAACTACAGCTATGTTGCAAAGGAAATGGGGAAAGAAAAAGGAAAGAGGGTAAAGGAAACAACATAGTATTACAAAAGGCATTTTCATTGCCAGACTTGTGTACTTGATAGCACTGGGGATTTTGATTCACTAAGCCAGTAATTGCAGGGCAGTAAAACCTCACCAAAAAAAATCTTTCGAGTTCAAGTTCAATGCAGTTGTTGCTGCTGCCAGTCCGATTCTTTCGATCACCATTATCTGTACAACACAGTTTCACCCCAGTGCTAACTATGATTCCACTTTTCATCTATCAAGTCCCTGCAAACGAATTACAATTTCAACAAAGAGAAGAGAAAATAAAGAAGCTGTATAAAAAAAGTAGCCATCAGATTAGAACCAAAGGAAATTTGCTAGAACCTGATGGCTTGTTCTTCCACATCCATTCCTGAGCAGACTGAAGCCCCTGATGCAGATGAATGATTAGTATAAAATGCGAGAACAGAGGATGTTTAAATCAAAATGACAACATTATGTCCCCGTCGGAAGTGTGTCGGATCATTAACTGGACCAGCTGCCACAGGTAATTGAGTGTAACCAAGTTCCTGCAAAGTCAAAAGATCCAGAAAAAGATAAAAACCATTTATACTACCAACAGAAAAGAGTTGTAGCTAAACAAAAGCTACACAAGAACAATTACAATTGCAGCATGATTGTGAACGATCTTGCTCAATCAAACTGAATCACATAGTTTAAAATAGATATCATTAGAATGTCAGTAAAATCATGAATAATCCATGACAATTTAAAGAAGAAATTCACGAGCATTGGGTTGGCCTCTACCCCCAGAAGCATGATACTGGATAAGCTTAGCGATTGTAATCATGTCTAATAAACAATGTAGAGACCATTAAATACTTACTGATGAAGAAAAAGGCTGTTGTAACTGCAGCTGTTGCGGCTGACGGAGCCGCATTTGAAACTGCACCTGTTGAGTTTGAGGAACCTGCTGTGCAGGCAAACCTTGGGGTTGCAACTGGACTGGACGCTGTTGAGCTGGAGGATTTGGTTGCAGCTGCTGTCGTTAGAACAATGCCAACTCTTCAGGTTTCTCCCACTACATTGTTGCAGTGAACAACGTAACATACACTGAAGACCAAAAGCAAAATCAAGCAAGTCACTAGTTAATTTCTTTATCACCTTGCTTTCACCGGTTAAACCGTTATAATAGTACTTGTATCCATCTGGCGAGGTGAGTTCTGTCCAATTACATTTCACAGGAGCTACTGTCTGCAATGACAAGGGTGCAGCATGAGCAGCAGCAGATGTAGATGCAGGCACATCTGTGGCCGGCGTAGAAGCAGGAGTGCTGGCAACTGTCTGCGGTGCAATTTTAGACCACTGAGACTGCAGCACCAAGAAACACAAGAAACATTCTCAAAAAAAAACCAATATGTTGAAAAAAGTTAAAAAATTAAAAGTGATTCATACCCACGGGCTGAAAGTTACCAACATGAGCAAGATAATTTAGAACTAAAACCTCAAATGACTTAACAAACTAAGCAAGCATGACACGTTTGCAGCTCTTTTACCTTTCATGAATTCAGGCAAAATAAAGTTCAGCTTAACATTGAAAATAAACAGTAAAAAGGTCAAAGGAGCCATGACAATGTTGAAAGTCAACTACTTGATTCCTTTGCCAATTTTTACTCAGTGAGCCTACAGGATTTTATTGCGTTAATGTCCTAGTTTAGCTCCTCTTTTTTTTTCGGTTAGTTTTCTGATTTGCTTACTAATGCATAGGCTGTATATTGTAATTTTCCTAGCTGCAAACATCCTCTTCTAGGTAGGGCTCTCCCTATATATGCTGTAACCCTAATTCATAAAATATATGATTTTTTAATCATCTTTTCTTCAGACAACATTATCAAGCCAACTAGAGCACAAACTTCATTCCAGTATCGAGTTCAAAAGGCCAAGTGTTAATTTTGGGTTAAACAATCACAAAAAACTGGCAGTCATTTATTAACAAAATGAAAGGTGTTGAAAAGAAAACTCATGCAACTGATGCATTAATAACAAATCAAGACAAACCAGTCTAAATGCTCCAAATATAATTCATCAAATCCTGTCATACCTGCTGTTTACTAGCCTGAGAACTTAGCTTCAATGCTAGATTCTGATTTGACAGTTCCATCTGCTGTAACTGTTGCTGCAGCTGGGAAAATGCTTTCTGGGATGATTGAAAGGTTGTTTGAAGAGTCTGTGTTTGCTGCGACCACATCTGAGCTAACTGAGACAGGGACTGCTGAAAAGGTTGATGCAACTGCTGCTGGACAGGAGTATGCAGTTGCTGTTGATTTGTTCCAGCGGGCAGTAAACTGTATTGAAGATTGACATTTAGAGGAGTTGGTATTGCTGTAGATGAAGCAATCGGCTGAACCTGAGGTTGTGAAGCAGGCAACTGTCCACTCAAACCAGGCAAATACTGTGATGGTAGTGCTTCACTGAAAGGTGTTTGACTAAGGAATCTGTAGCAGCCTGACAACAGAAGCTTGTGTCTGGGTGTAATTGGATGGAGCCTGAGGGTGCAGTTGAAGGGATGGAGGCATTTGCTGAGGTGATTGAAGTGGCTTCTGTGGTGATATTTGCTTACCAAATGACGGCACTTGCGACTGAGGATGGTTAAAATTCTGAGAGAATTTATGGAAAAAAAAAGGTTTTATTCATTATCACATTATCAGGTAAGACATGAAGGCATCAAAATAAACAGACTCCAGGTACCAGTTGTAAAGTAGACAAAGCCAGAGGGGAAACAGCATGTCCTGGAAGAGAACCATCAGCAGGACCACCCTAAGTATTATAAGCACAGTTAAGTTACAGAATCATATGCAAAAGTTTGAGAAATATGAGACACTTTGTGCCAGCAAACAAGGCCAGATAACTTTTCACACACCAGAACACAATCCACAAAGAACATTCCTGATAATGTGTTGTAGAATCATCAATTTGTTCTCACCGCATGTAAAGGCATTTCCAGATCACCTGACCTAGGAGGCAACTGACTTCCAAATCCAAGAATACCAGGATTTATGGATGGACCCATATTCTGGTGACTCATGGGATGCCAAGCATTAGGAGGATTCCGCTCACCCACAGCATCACCAACATTCGGTGGCAGTCTGTAGGTATACGAAATCATAAGTTCACAGGTATGAAATCAAATAAGAAGATAAAATGACAAAGCATTAAACATCATTAAATATGTTGGTGGAAGGGGGTACCTAGGGCCTGGTGGTTGAAACTGAGGACCAAAACCTGGACCTCTAAATGCAGGAGAACTCCAAAGGGAAAAAAAAATGGACGAGAAGTTAAAAACTGCATATGCCAGCCATAGGAGATAAAATGTTCAGTCAATAAGCAGAAGGAAATAAACTAAAATCATATTTATGTATGTGTATCCAAAATAACATAATAAAATGCCTAAACTAGAGTTCAAACACCCATTTCACAACTCCAAACCTAAAAGGTAAAAATAAATTAATTAATTAAAAAAAGAAAACAGATCAAACATATACTGAACCAAACTAACAAACTAACTCCTCCTGAACTGTTTGCAATTAACATATATAATTTGATAAAGGAAAACCTTGGATCTCTAGTCCTGGGCATCTTGGGATCAGCAAACCGAATGCTTAATGGTTGATCACATCCCTAAGGTGCGGAAAAAGATAATAAATGAATGACCTTCAAAACTATATTTTATCAATTGTGTATTATAAAGTTAAAGGACCAAGGTCAAATGTTGCTCAAGTAACAAACAATGCTTACTCGCATTATATAAATTCCATTAAGAGCATTTATAGCTGCCAATGCCATATCTCTGTGAAGGGTATTTAACAAATCCACATCCTTCAGATATAATTCAACAAAAGGCATCAGGAATAAGAAGAGAGAACACATGAGGACATCAATTTCCATAGAAACAACGAAGATTGCGAATAGATGCCTATATTGGAACAGTGAGAAGAAAAAACAATCCACAATCTTAATTTTACATTGAGGATCAGCCATTTGATTTGGGAAGTACTAAATCACATAAAAAATTTAATTAAGAAACTAAAAAGTCATGAACTATTGGACCAGTTTGCCAACTTTAGTTTTTAAGGGAAAAATCCTTTCCATCCACACTACATGTGAAATATGTGACACGGTGGTTTTTAAGATTAAATAGAAGTGTACAAGTACATACCACGACTCTGCTTCAACTCATCACACATTAGGTAAACATCTTCAACTTGACCATATGGTGAAAAGATCTGACAAAGAAAACAGTTATCAACAGTTACTACTAGAGCAAGAAATTTTCTATCCTTGAAACTTAATAACCATAGACAAGAACAGCAAAACTAAACACAGACGGTTAGCCTCTCATTTACTTCCTCAACTTCTTTTACAGTAGCTTGTTTGTTCAGCAAGCCCACAAACAGTTTGTACTCGACTGCACCTATTATAAAAAGGTGCATCAGGATTAGAAACATTAGTCACATGGGAACAAAAAAGTTATTAACATATATATCAGCAAAATTGCAAATGAAAAACAACGTTTGAAAACAGTGGAGTATACCCATTTCAAGCAGCAAAGAATAATAAAGAAATTTAAGGAAAAAGAATCGTGGACAATTACCAAGGAGCTCCTTCTCCCCATCAGCATATCAAACTTGAATAGGACTCACACCCTGGAAAACACATATTTAAGTGTCTGAAACTACCATATTTACCAAAGTACTTGGAGATCAAGTCCAGCAAGGAAACTGACCCCAGGTATAGTATGTTGATTGTGCAAGGATCTAATGGCCCTATCGGCTTCTTCTGAAGTTGCATATTTTATAAAACAACAACCTGAACAAAGAAGTTTTATCCTAATTGTATGAAGTTATTGGTATCCTCTCAATACTGCTAAAAATAGGTAGCTCAAATATACAAGTCAGTGTCATAAATATGAGTAATAATATTTGCTGTAAAAGCATAGAAGCAACAATTGCAAACAGTTTAGAATAAGACAGACTGAATTCCTAGACATAAATAAATCATCGCCATTCACCTAAGCCCACTCATCAAACAAAGAATATTAAAATAAACAGACAATCAACTCACAACTGGTATATCAAACATAATACACAATACACTCTCAGGTGATATAAAAATGCAGAAAGAAAAGGTCTGCCTACAAATGACTAGTTCCATCTCAGATAAAGGCAAGTCCATGGGGTGAACCCCAACTTGCCAGAGACCACTACTTTATTAAGTAGAAAGTGTATGAAAATGTAGAAGTAGCTGACCAATCTTATAGGGGAAGAGAGAAAAAAGGATGCTGTGATGCAAAGTTTTCCTCATGTTCTATCAATACATTTACTACCATTTTCACTACTACTGCCACCAACACCGCTACCATTGCTATGACCATCACTACCACCACTACCAATGGCAACGAAAATAATGCTAATAGAACTCTTCATTAAAGTTTGCTGAAAAACATGATGCCCTTATCAATTCCGACAAAATATCACACATCCTGTTCATTGAAGGGCATCCTCACCCTACACCGAATGAAAGATGCAACCAAATTAACCAACAAAAACATTTGATGTCTGCTAAATATCAAATTTAAATCCTGTCCAGTTGTTTACAAGGAAACCAAGCCACATTCTGAAATCCAGACAGACAAATTCAAAAGCACATTTTTCCAATTTTTATTTTTTCTGGCAAAGAATAGGAAAGAGACTGAGAGCTCCATGCCCAGTTAACAAGTAAATGATTACATTCATCAAAAACAGCACATACAAATGAGATGGTACAATAACATCTTCAATTCATTTGATTCCAAAAAGTAAATAACCCTAGAGAATATACATGATGCAGTCAATAGAGTTGGAAAGAATGCATAGATTGTGCATCTCAGTAAGTAAATAATGCACAACTTATAAGGGCTTTTGCAGCTTAGACATCAGCTCTGCAACTGAATCATCAGACAGAAGAAATCCCACCAACAAGAGGAAACATCCATCTCACCAACATTATTAAGTCATTTGCAGAGATTTAAGTAATAAACAAGCCAAAATGCATAAAAAGAACGCACAGCATCCAAATGAAAGTTCATATTTTTTGTGCTCATACACTTCACAAGAATGGTATTAACACAAAACAACATAAGCTTACAGAGGGCCAGACTTCACATCAATTGTAAATCCAAAACTTAACCACAGAAATAAAATAGACTGAGATTCTTCCAAATTCTATATAAACTCAAAACTGCTTACAAAAGATAACATAAGCTAGACAGTAAACGAGCACATAAGTTCTGTTCATTCCATTCATAAGATATCCAATATGATACCCATGCTGACTAGAGTCAATCAAATGCTTTTAGTTGTCCCTCAGATGCAAGTCTCAATCTCAACTGATTCTGTTGTTCCACAATTGAATATCTAAGCAAATCAAATAAATCAAAACTGTACTTAAATCTACTATCAGATCCTCAGAAGAATGAAATTTCTAACATCAAATTTGGTTAAGTCAATATGAACGAAGGGTTAACAGCTTGCCAGATCCCTAATGTTAAAGCAATTAGCCGCATGAGCAGTTAAGTGCAAATATGAACGATCCATCTCCAGGAAGATACTGAAAAACACCATGCACAATCCTCGATGTTTCCCATTCACGCATAGTATGATATTTATCAGCCGCTACGTACCGCAGATCCAATGAAAAGGGGTAAAGCTAATCATTTGTCTGAAGAAAAAATTGAACACAATCATCCTAAACCAATTATAAAAGGAGAGTGCGAGAGAGA
Organism: Xylocarpus granatum; assembly: GCA_019650275.1. Classification (NCBI taxonomy): domain Eukaryota; kingdom Viridiplantae; phylum Streptophyta; class Magnoliopsida; order Sapindales; family Meliaceae; genus Xylocarpus; species Xylocarpus granatum. The sequence goes on along the minus strand of BNST01000146.1, from coordinate 116,274 downwards.
GAGGGTCACCCATACAGAGAAATTAATTTGCCATCAAGTTGCTCCCTGGTATTGATATTAAAATATGATCGATAAAGAAGTAATCTTCTCATGCACATAACATCGTGCTACCAAAACTTAGCGACATCGTTTGGCGATTCAAAAATTAATTTGCCTTACAATTAGTGATGGAAAAAAAAATGAAAATCTATGTAACTGATCACATAACTGACCATAATTACCCAATCATTAAGACCAGCTTACATGTACAGTTGCTAACCACTGGTAGATGTAAGAATATCCAGCACAAATTCCAGTGCACATCTCCCTGACAAAAATTATAACTAAAAGAAAACATAATTGATCCCATGCCAACGCACAAAGTATTTTGCAACATTACCACTGTGCCATAAGCATACAGTTATGCCGTCACCAAAGGCACGCAAGCCAATTGTGTCACTTCAGTGATCACAAACCAACTATTTGGCCTTGTTATCACAAACTCTATAAATGATTTTTATAGCAAATATGAAACTTGAACACAAACTTCTGCTCAACTAAACATGCCTGAACCAGAATGAAGCTGTCCGGATAACAGAAAGCCACAAGTGTTGATTACAAACTCATCAATTTACTCATAGTTGAAATACCTCACTTTGGCATCATATATATAAAAAAAGAGAAGAGAAGAGGCAAGAACATAGTACATCCCTAAATATCCAAACTGTGGTTGCTCGCTAAGTAAAATGCAACCCCCCAAAATAATTCCCCTGACATTCACATTTTGTGCATGAAAGTCTAGAATTCAGCAAAATGCGCAGCCATTAACAAAAATCACAAAAATAAGATGACAAGTAACCAACAACCCACGCAAAATGTTCAGACTGATACAGGGCTCAAGCTACAAACAAAAAGACATAATGAAGTAAACATCCATGGATTGAAAGCTGTACTTTACCTGTTACATTGCATCCTCCACGCTTAGAAGAAGAAATGCAACAAAACCAAACCACCATACTTACATAAATTACTTCAAGCACTTAAACTTGCAAGCATACTGAAAATACTGGAAAATGGTCCAGAGTTTGACCATTGCAACAACATGAGGGATAGAAACAAACTCATCAATGGTCCTCTAAGAAAAAAGAAACTAGCATTGCCATCCATGTTCTGATTATAAATGAGTCACAGTCCACGTAAATGCACACTCGGCACATAATGCAAAAGGAGTCCACACTTCAAAATAACATCATCAACAATGTTAAAACCCAACTCAACATCAAATAAGCAAAAAGTAAACCTCCTAATAACCATTCGGGGAACTATAAAGCATCAAAAAACAGCTTCAACTTCTTATTGAAGCATAAGTCATCCAACTCGGCCATATATAGATATATAGACAACCAGCATAAATTTGCTGCCCGCAAGCATCCATCCAACGAATAACTATATTGCTTTCAACAGAGGCATACCAACAACTTGCAATTCATATAATCCAAATATCATCCATAAGTGACCCACAACTAACTTCAAATCCATCACATGTTGCCAATACAGAAAAATATATAAAGTCATTTTATGCCATTGAAATTTTTTAAAAAAAGTTATAAGAAGATACTACAAAAAAATTCTACAGTATAAAGTGATCAATAATCAGAAAAAGTAAAAATCCAAAATTACTATCTAACTGTACAAGGTTTTACTTTTGAATATCCTGACATAACTAACCTACTCCCATTACAAATGACTTGTTAAGTGATGCCCCCACCATTGCACTGACAACTTATTACAAGCACAACATCTACACATCTTTCAGAGCACCCAACTGCTATACAGAGCTGGTATTTTATAAGTTCACATCTTGCCCCCATGTATGAAAGGACCAACAAATAAACAAAGGATTGTGACCAAAACCAACAAGCCCAAAACTTGTTGCAATACTAACAGAGATGAAAGATGAGCTTAAGTTTGCTCCCATCAACCTCTCAGGGGATCTGAAATTAAGATAAATACAAATCACAATTACCTCATAAAAAATAATATTTGTACATACCTTGTTGTTCCCTGTCTTCTTATCTTTAATGAAAGCAGCCTCTATCACACATCCATGTTCTTCAAACAAGGGGCAAATCTGACATCAGATAAGCAATCCTTAATAAAATAACACTAATCATAACATCATGAAAACTCAAAGCATGGCTATAGGACACAATTAGACGAGACAAGAGTTTCGTGATGGCTTGTATTGACATATTTTAGATTACAAAGAGGATGTAAAACAGGAGGCACAGTCATAAATGGAATAATATACACATGCCAGTATCTTAATTATAAGTAAAACATCCTGTTTGAGAAACGAAAAGCCAATTTTGAGTCAGCAACAAATCCTAAATGTATGCATGTAAATGCTTTCAAAAAAGGCCCACACAGGTACTATAAAAGCACCAATAAAAATACATATAAGATGATTTGAGTTCTGAATGCACTAATCTTTTCATTGATGGTAAATTTTGATTAAAGCACATCACAGTATCAATTTACTTACATCCTCTTCTCTGGCTGTCTTTGGAATGGACCCAACAAAAAGTTTGGCAAAGCTGCCGCCATCAAAGCTATCTAAGAGGAAAAAGAACAAGTTGCCATTTGACGAAGAAGACATCACTCCAAAAGAAGAAGAAAAATACAAGCATTGCAAAAGACAATGAAAATGGTCCATCACGAGTCCATTAACTAAAATAACAAAGTCAAAACCATCTTAACCGCATAGCATGGTCCAAATGGAGCTTAAACAAGTAGCTACAAAATAAATTGGTATTAGCACAGCATCTATAATAACATGAAATATGAAAATGGTTCTCACTTATCAGAAAGTTTACAGTAATTTCATGATACGCTCCAGTTTGAACTAATTCAAAGAGAAAACATTGAAATCTCAACATGAATGAAACAATCCGTTATCTCAAAGAAACAACAATTTATCAAATACACCCCTAAAATCTACAACAAAAATAGATTAAGATAAATAATAATAAAATCAATCTAACCAGGAGAAACCCCTCGACCCAAAAACCCTCGTTTCCGCCCCAGTAGTCGCGGCATCCGCGGCCGCTGCAGTGGATAAGTCGACCCGGGCCCAAACTCTCCACCCATCGGCCTAAACCCTCCCCCCCCTCCACCTCCACCACCACCACTCATTGGCCTGAACCCTCTTCCACTACCAGGTGCATGACGTAGCGGGCTACCAAACGGACGGTGACCTCCTCCTCCTCCACCAACGTCAACGCCAAACTCGCTAGGGCTGCGACGAAAATTATATTGATAAGAATGTTCATTATTGTTGTTGTAGCGGTTTGTTACAGGGCCATCGGAGAAGAGAGAGGAACGGTTATGACGGTTATAGTAAGATTCTTGGTTGTTACTATAGCTGTAGCTGCTGCTGTTGTTGTTATTGATTCCATAGTAACGGTCTCCTCTGTGTCTCTCCAGCTTTGCGGACTGGTAATTAAAACCCTATCCGTATAATTTAGAGAGAGAGAGAGCGCGAACTGCAGTTTTCTAGGAGGGGAAAGATGGCGGGGTGAGAACGAGATGACGCAGTACTTTTTCATATTGGGCCTCTTATAAAAGCCTAATTGAGTTGTTACTGTAGAATTTAATTGAGCTCAGCAAGTCCAAGAAAAACAACATCAGGCGGGATAATCGCATCTGTGTTAATACAATACCTAAGCACAATTCGGCCAAACCCCCAATCATTTTTGTCCCAAAGCCCTAAGCCTCACTCTCAGTGGTCCAACCACCGCACAACGGCAGTCATCGCCGAGCCAACAACGCCGACGCTATCGTCTCGTTTTAAACTTGTACGTTACTTTGTTCTTATCTTTCTTAATCATTTGTATTCAGTACATACGGGAACCTTTTTTAAGTAGCTTGGACTCGTCCTTATTCAAGTTTTCGCTTTGTGTTCGTAAAGTCGCACTTCAAGTTTCATGCTTCTTCTTGAAGTGGCTTTTCCTTTTTGGTTTCGCTTTCTGTGCATTCAAACAGCCTTTGCCATGTTTTTGTTCCTCTGAGGTTAAACGGAACTTGTTTTGATGTTCGCAGCAGGAGAGATTGAACTTGCGGGTGGATCGAAATTGCAAGTCTAAAATTTTTGTGATTTCGCAAAAATGAATATTGATTCTGACTTTAAAAAGTTAAATATTAAATCATCAGAGGAAGCCATGGCAACCCAAATGGATTCTGAAGAGTCTGCTACGGTAAAATTACCTTGATGGTCTCGTACATTTTAAAGTTTTTATTGTGAACTACTCTGTTTTGTTGCTGAGAAAATTATGAAAAGAGATTTTTATGTAGAGTATGGTGTTTGATGATTTTTTATCTATCATGAAATTAAAATTTACCTGGACCAGGCTACATTTGATTGAACCGTTTTGATTTCCCGAGACGTTAATTACAATAACCTACTAATTTTGCTTTCAGAATAGAATTTTCATTTTCTTAAATATTCTCAACAACTAAATGAAACAGTAAGCTTCGTTTTTGTCTTCTTAATTGATAGCATCATTTGATTGCTCTATATTTGACTATTATCTGAAGGCAATTGAAAAAGGAAAGGGGAAGCTTACTGAGTCATTGGACAAACTAAACATTGAGGAATCGGCATCTGGACTGGTGGGCTCTTCATCAATCAACTTCAAACGAAAACCGGTTATTATCATTGTTGTAGGAATGGCAGGTAATCTGATAATTTTTCATTAGGAAATAAACTTAAGAGATATGTGCTCTAAAAGCTAATCAATGTTATATAAGGATGACAATTTAGTGATATTTTTTAATTCTTTTAGGGAGTGGGAAGACAACGTTTCTTCATAGACTGGTTTGCCACACACAGGCTACCAATATTCGGGGTTATGTAATGAACCTTGACCCGGCTGTTATGACCCTTCCATTTGGTGCAAACATTGATATAAGAGATACAGTTCGATATAAGGAAGTGATGAAGCAATTCAATCTTGGACCTAATGGAGGAATCCTGACATCACTTAACTTGTTTGCAACAAAATTTGATGAGGTAAAAACATACTTAGAATTTAAACCTTCCAATTTTATGTTTAATTTTCTCACATGAATTACTGAGGTATCTAGCTTCTGTTCTGCTAAAGATAAGGCCACCGGATGATTCTGGAATTTATTGAATGGTTTATCTTTGTCCCAGGTTGTTTACTGCTCTTTCTAAATTGTCAAAGTCTCTACTTTTGTAGACAAGTATTTAGGTCAGATGATTAGATTGTCACCCACGATTCTTTCTTTTTGGCCAAATTGACAATCATTTTTGTTTAAGATTGCCATTAAGTGTCATGTTCATTTTGCGCCGTGTGCCTATGAAAAACGACTCATTAAATTATGATTTCAGGTTATTTCATTGATTGAGAGGCGAGCAGATCAGCTTGATTATGTTCTTGTGGATACTCCTGGTCAAATTGAGATTTTTACTTGGTCTGCTTCAGGAGCTATCATTACAGAAGCTTTTGCCTCAAGCTTTCCAACAGTAATTACTTATGTGGTAGATACACCTCGTTCAGCAAGCCCAATGACTTTTATGAGCAATATGCTTTATGCTTGTAGCATCCTCTACAAGACACGGTTGCCTCTTGTGTTGGCATTTAACAAGACTGATGTGACTCACCATGAGTTTGCTTTGGAGGTACAATCCTTTACGAAATTGAATGACTACTTCTTCTGAATTGTTTTTTATTGTGTCTGGATGATCTTAGGGGGTGCTCTATTTATTGACATTTTTGGAAAATTCTACAATTAAACCAATGCTTGATTAAAAAAATTAGAAGATAGTAAAGTAGTTGAAGAAATTGTAATATAATTTTGAAAAATATTATGAAGTAGTGAATCACTATTCAATACTGTTAGTTTCATATGTGTTCGAGGTATAACTGAGGCTCACACCTCAGCAAATTGCAGTCATAATTAACTGTCATTGAAGTTGGTGAGCCTGAGATAGATTTTGCTGATGTCTGACATAAAGGAAAAACTACATTAAATATTCTTGGCTCAAGGATAAATGAAAATTGTAAACAATGCTTCATTTAATTAGCATGTACTTTCAGTTTTTTTTTCATAACCCTTGTCACGGCTTTTTTATTACTTCGTTAAAACAACAGCTAGTCTTGATTCTTTGATTTTTGATGTTGAAGTATCAAGTTAATGTTGGTGCTTGTATTGTTTATTCTGAAATTTGCTTTGCGTGCAGTGGATGCAAGACTTTGAGGCATTTCAAGCTGCAATAAGTTCAGATAACTCGTACACATCAACTTTAACAAACAGTCTCTGTCTCTCACTGGATGAATTTTATAAGAATTTAAGATCTGTTGGCGTATCTGCAGTTTCTGGTGCTGGAATGGATGACTTTTTTAAGACCATTGAAGGAAGCGCCCAGGAGTATATGGAAAATTACAAGTATTGTTTCAGCTTTGATAAAAGAAAACCTCATTATTTTAGACCCTTACAATCAGTCAACGCAAATTCAATTTTCATATTTATTTTGCTTATTATTGTTCCTGTAGAGCTGAATTCGATAAGAGACGAGCAGAGAAGCAGCGTTTGGAGGAAGAACGCAGGAAGGAGAACATGGATAAGCTGAGGAAGGATATGGAGAAATCCGGGGGAGAAACTGTGGTGTTGAACACGGGTTTGAAGGACAAAGAAGCTAGGAGTAGGACCATGATGGACGAAGAAGATGAAGATGAAGAATTGGATTTGGATGAGGATGATGATGATTACGACAGGTTTAGTGATGAGGAGGAACATGTTATTGATGAAGAGGTTTCCAGGTTTTCTTTCTAACGGGGCTTTTGTGAGTACAAGAATTTTTTGAAACAAAACTCTATACAACATCTTTTGCTGTATCTAAAATCACCAGCTTAACAATAGATAAGAAACATTGCGATTGCTTGATGAGGTTTCGTCCAGGGATGCTTCTTCCACATCTGTGCAAAGATTTTGCCTTAAATTTCAAACAGTACTTTCATCTTGGACTAGCTAGCTGCTGTTGGTGCCAATCTTTTTTCACACGCATTGCCCGTGGTGGAAGAATACTTGCCTGCATTGAGAATTTCCAAATGCATTACAAAGAATTAAAAATCCCCATTTGCATTTGCATTCATTTATTGAAGAAATTACTGGAACACGTGTTGTAAGACAAGCCATCCAAGAATTCTGGCTCGTTATTAGCGTAGTGCTGTAATTGTTTCCGCTGGTCAGCCTCGTTGGAGAACTGCCAACGTCTCTTCAAATTCGAAATTCTTGGCTTTGCATAGAATTCTAACGGCGAGTTATAACGGCATATTTGTAGTTTCCAACGGATTCATACAATTCTTATTCGTTTTGTCGTAACGGAATAGTTCAATAATGGTGTACGAATTGCAGCCAGACACGTTTCCGTGGTTCTCCTGTCGGAGTGACACGTCTCGTGCATTATTGTGTGCATCCGAATATTCGAACGAATCGGCGAATATCGCCAAAAGGTTGCAGATTCCCCTATCTGTGAATAAATTCCAGGAATTGTTTACACTCTCACTGAGAGTAACAGATGGATACCACGTGTCCTCTTGTTAGTTTCTGTTTTTGCCGTCGCATTCTCTCCCTCTCTTATGTATAGATTGGAAACTTGGCATCCAATTCCCACCGAAAATCTGGATCGTCCACGTACTGGAATCACGTGAGTTGATTGCTCTTTTTCCGTGCTTGATTTGAGCATTCACAGTTTTTATATTCTAAAGGGTATTTTTGAATATCTCTAAATTTTAAAAAAATAATATTTTAATATAAAATTAATAAAAATTATTACTTAATAATAATTAAATAATTAAAATATTATTATATATAATTTTTAATATTAGTAATATATTTTTTAAAAATTTTAAAAACTAACAAAAAATACTATTAAAATTTATTTTTATATTTAATTTTAATTTAATAAATACATATATATATTATATGTTAATTTAAATAAAATAATATTATAAATTATTTATTCATATTAAATTGTAAATATTTAATTTAATAAATATATATAACTAAATAATATAAATATATATAAATAAGTATTATAAATTATTCATTTTTTATAAAACTATTTTAAGCATTTTAAATATTTTTATTATTAATAAAATTAGTTAAATTAAAAAATTTTATTTTACAAAAATGAGAATAAAAATTTTTATACTTATAAGTGCTTAGACTATTTAATTTTTTTAAATAAAAATTTATAATTTAACTAATTTTAATTATTATAAAAATATTTTTAAATACTTAAAATAATTCTATATAATTAAATAATTTATAATACAAAAACAAAGAGTCAAAGAAAATAATAATATATCATTTAATTATATATATATTTATTAAATTAAATATTTATAATTTTACATAAATAAATAATTTATAGTATTATTATATTAAAATGAATACATATTTATATTTATGAAAATTAAATTAAATATATAAAAATAAATTTTTAATAGTACATTTTTATTAATTTTTATTTTTTTAGAGGAAACTCTATGTTTAGTTTTTTAAAATTTTTTAAAAAATATATAAAACAAATTATTAATATTTAAAATTATATATTTTTAATTATTATTAAAAAATATTTTTTTATTAATTTTATAAAAATTATATTTAATAAATTTCATCACAAGTATTTAAAAATATCCCGTATCCAAAAGCTTTGCTTTCCTTTCCTTTCCAAGCAAACTTTAATTAAGCAATAATTATATTGCCTTGGAAAAAGCCTTTTAAGGGGATACTAACAACTGCGTCCCCTGCATTTTATGTTTTCATAAATAAATACCATAAGCATATTTTTTGAGGGGATAATAACAATGGGTGCCTTCATTTTTAAGTTTTCATAAATAAATACGTAATTGATTTATTTATAACAGATGAATCACTGATTCGGATTCTCGAAAATGACTTAATTCTTGTTAAATGTAAATAAAATTAGTGAGGATAATCTTGTCATTTTCACAGGAATCCCGAATCATTGTGTAATTGTAACAAATATTGTAGATATTCGCGTAATTGAATTAAAAAAAAAGCAAAATATTCTGGATAAATGGCAACGTGGAATCGTTGATTAACTTTATCCATTTTTATTTAAGCGGTAAGTTAAAAACAGGTAAATTACTTGTTAATCCTGATTAAAACGACAAGTCATTCGGGAGTCACAGCTTTAATCCAAATCCTCTTGTCGTTCACAGTTCATCTTGTTACGCAAAATTATGATAATTAAAGTAATTATACGTATAGAGACGATATAAAAACGAAGGATGGAGCCGTTTAGAAAAGAGTTGTTTTGTTCAATTGTGTGAACTGCATTGAATTTTGACGAAATCTTTATGACGATGGCGAAACACGAAGAATTGCCTGTTCCGGTATACTCGTTGCTGCAGCCAGTGTACGGAGAAGGATCTCAACTCGAAGAAGCTGAGCTTCGATTCGAGAAGTTGAAGTCCAAGTTCCTCGAAGTCTTTGGTCATCCTCCTGATCTCTACGCCCGATCGCCAGGTTAAGTATTGATCATATGTTTGGTTACAAAGAAAATGAGGAAAAAATGTCAAGAAGAAAAAAATTGTTATCCTTTTTCACTTTAAAAGAATTTTTTGTTTTTTTAAAGGAAATTTCTGTTTGGTTGCTGTAAAGCGTCTAAAGAAGTAATTGAAAACATTCAGCTTAAAAGTACTAATGATAATCTCTTTGGTTACTGAGAAAATGAGAGAAAAGAAAAAGAAAAATCATCATTATTTGCTGTAAAAGAGATTTTATGTTTTTTTTTAAATAGGAAATTTCTGTTTCGTTAATGTAAAGTGTAGACTGAAAGCATTCAGCTTAAAATAATTTCTCTAAAGGAGTTTTCATTTGTCTTCTTATTTTCCTTGCGTTATTTATTTGATGATTGTCGGAGAAAGTGGACGGTAGATGATCGTCTTGTTTGAGCAGGGAGAGTGAACTTGATCGGAGAACACATTGACTATGAAGGATACTCGGTTTTGCCAATGGCAATACGCCAAGACACAATCGTGGCGATACGGAAACACGATCCGGAAGAGGATGAAAAGCTTTTACGAATTGCTAATGTTAGTGATAAATACACCATGTGCACTTATCCTGCTGATCCTGACCAGGTACATGTTATTTATTAAGTTAGTTGTATTGTATACCTTATATTCGCTCAATTTACACTGTTAACGTAACTGGTGAAATGTTCTTTCTCTTTTTTTATTTTCTCGGCAGGAAATTGACTTGAAACATCATCAATGGGGCAACTATTTCATTTGCGCGTAAGACAGACACTTAAATACATGTTTGGTTTATAAAGATAATGCTATATATAAATTCATCGATTCATTCATAAAATGAACCAGTAACTTAAGAGAGTTTTGAAAGAGTTCTGTTTATTTAGATTTGAATTTTACTTAATTCCATTTTATTTTGAGGACTGGAAGGAGAACTAGTCAAGTGTGTTGAAAGTGCTTAAATTTTTTACTGTCAAGATAACAAAGAAGTTGAATTACATGCACGTAAATTAACTATTTTTGGTACTATTTTGGGTTTTTATGCTAGATCTAACTTGATAAATACTCATTGAAAAAACAAGTTTTATAAAATAGGTGATTAACTTCCTTCTTGGTAGTTATTAGTTGTCTCTTTTCTCCAGATACAAAGGTTATCATGAGCACGCTGAAGAGAAAGGAGTGAATGTTGGTCCACCTATTGGGCTTGATATTCTTGTTGATGGAACAGTTCCTACAGGTAAAATTTGGGATACAGCATTGACTGATTAAGTGAGAATTATTCATTAACGTTGATCATGTAACATAAAGGTTCTTGCTTTGTTGCATGATTAAGTCGAGTCTAACTCGCCTTTCTTTAATCTAGGTTCTGGTCTGTCCAGCTCTGCAGCATTTGTTTGCTCATCTACCATTGCCATTATGGCTGCTTTTGATATGAAAGCCCCAAAGGTGAGTTCTCAGCACATGTAATTTTCATAATTTTTGTTGCCTTTGGATACTAGATTGGGTTAACTAAACTGTCCATTCAGTAAGATAGCTATCTGGATATGCATGTTAAGTTCTAACATCTGTTCCTTGTTTGACAGAAAGAAGTCGCACAACTTACATGTGAATGTGAAAGACATGTTGGAACACAGTCTGGTGGGATGGACCAGGTTATACACATTTTGTTCTTTCTTAGTCATTGTCATTCTAATTTCCTGAATGTTTATCCTGCATCATTCTATTCGGGTGATAATTTATGATTGTTTGTCTTGTACATGGGGCCATACCGAATTTTATAATTGTTTGTGTTAGTATTGTTATGGATAACACCAAAGTTTTTGATCTCGGTTACTTGATTCATTTTCTGCTCTCATAATTCTCTGTTTGTATCCAATTTTTCCTATCAGTTTGGGTTACTGTCATGTCTTGTAGTTTGGACATTGTATTATAGATTAGCCAATTTGTTTTTGTGGTTTCTGTATGTTGACTGACCCTTTTTTCTCAAATACCTTCTCTTCTTGTGTATAGAATCATAGTTACATTGAAATTAGACAATATCATTAGTTTGAAGATCGTTTTCTCAATTTTCTGTAATTTGGTTTTACACATATCAATTTTTATTATCATTTGTTTAATTTGTACTCTGTTAACTGATGTTAGTATTATTAATGATAACAAAATATCATTCCTTATCCTGTTTCCCATGGCAGGCAATCTCTATCATGGCCAAATCTGGGTTTGCTGAGCTGATTGATTTCAACCCTATTCGTGCAACTGATGTGCAGCTTCCTCCTGGAGGAACTTTTGTGATAGCCCATTGTTTGGCAGAATCTCAGAAGGCAGTTACCGCTGCTACAAATTATAATAACAGAGTTGTTGAATGCCGATTGGCTGCTGTAAGTTTTATGTTGCAATTTTTCAGGCAGGCTAATTATAGTTTCAGCTAATACTTCTGAGGGTCAAGATGTTGTCTTTATGATCATGAATTATTAACAAGAGACCAAAAGGCTAAATATTGAGTTAAAGTTGAAAATAAGGTGGCTTTAATCTAAATCCTTTGTCAATTGAAATATGTTATGAATGATTTCTGATCCCTTTTGCCCCTTTGTTCATCTTCTCTTTCCCTCTTTCCATTATGTGCTAAATTTGCTGTTTTTATAAGTAAAATTTGCCAAAACAAGAATTGCCAATGGATTTAAGAACTGTCTGGTGACTTTTCTCAAATGTGTATTAGGTTATATATTTTCAATAATTTTTGGTATATTTCCTCAATCCACCGAACGAAAGTTCTTTGTTTTAGTCAATGAATGATAAGATTTACTGAAATTAGAACTACTATTTGTTTTAGTACTATTTGACTTTCTCTATAACATTGCAGAGGCTTTATTTTCTGTTTACTTTAAGAGTATTGCCTCAAATTAACTTCTTGCCATCATATGTTTGTATTCAAAATTTTCTTTTGGGAAATTTTAGATTGTACTTGGTATAAAACTTGGAATGAAACCAGAAGAGGCACTATCAAAAGTCAAAACTCTTTCCGATGTTGAAGGGCTCTGTGTAGCATTTGCTGGTAATAGTGGTTCTTCCGATCCTGTCCTCACTGTTAAGGTACTTATTTATTTATATTCTATGTTTTCTAGTGCTTTTTTTTTATTAATTGTTAACCAAATAAGATGATTTTTTCACAATTATGGATTTTACGCTGTCTTATGTATATTTATTTATTTTAGTTGTATAAGTTCTCAGTAGTAGCTTGCCTGACTACCTTTATCAAATTGTAAGATATTCTCTTTTGCTGAAGGAATTTTTGCATGAGGAACCATACTCAGCAGAAGATATAGAGTACATCACTGAGGAAAAGCTATCCACCATCTTTGAGAATAGTCCATCATCTCTGGATGTACTAAACGTTGCCAAGCATTACAAGTTATATCAGGTACTTTTCTTGTTTTTGGCAAATTTTGCAGTTTACTCAATTAATAATGGTGTAATGCTGCTCTATATATTGTTGTTGCTCCTTGTGTTTTATTTTTGTCTAATAATTTGTCGTAGTTTATCGTTTAATGTAGATAATATAAATGAGATCATTCCCATTGCTAAATTTTTCTATTGCTATAGTTGTCACTTGGAAGAAAAAAGAAAGAACATTTCAACCATAAGCTTGAAAGGTTAATCTAGTTTTGATGAATATCTGTGTTGTTGCAGAGAGCAGCTCATGTGTACTCTGAAGCCAGGAGGGTTCATGCTTTCAAGGACACTGTATACTCAAATTTAAGGCGAGTCTTATCTGTTGATAATAGCTACATACATTTCATACCTTTTCAGTAAGATTCTTTGTAGTAAACATTAAGGGTTTATGTACTATGAAGATAACATTTTTTGTTTTTACCATATAAGCTCTTCAATTTATAGTTGATCTTTAAGCTCTGCATAGGAGGCTCGTAAGGAGCACATAACTCTCTGATCTAGGTCATGTTGGTATGCATTTAAACATTTAATAAATTTGATTGAGATGTGCAATTTAGAAACTTTCTAGAATAAACCAAGTTCTATGGTGGACCAGGAATTGATAAAATTCTGTGTGTAATTATTTGCATTTATTTTGATGGGATAGAATGTAAGCTGCAGTTTGTTTTTCGAATTTTAACTTTTGAAGGATTGTTGTGCAGTGAAGAAGACAAGCTGAGGAAGCTGGGTGACCTTATGAATGACAGCCACCACAGTTGTAGTGTCTTATATGAGTGCAGGTACACATTTTATAAATCTTACCTTCCAAAATCTGCATGCACGCATCAATTCTTTTCTTTTTGATTAGTAAAAGATTATATACATATTTTGGGTATGACATTCTAAAATTTGTATCCATTTTTTTTACATATTCGAGTGTGCTTGGTCTCACTGATTCTGATGCCCAATGTTGCACATTTCTTTTTTTCATGAATTCTGTCAAAAGCATGTTGGTCATAGTTACGAACATATTTAGTTGGTCATAGTTAGACATATTTATTCTGTTCTCTTACAAGCTGTCCTGAGTTGGAAGAACTGGTGAACATTTGCCGGGATAATGGTGCTCTAGGGGCGAGACTAACTGGGGCTGGATGGGGTGGTTGTGCAGTTGCTCTAGTAAAAGAGTACATTGTTCCACAATTCATTCTCAATTTGAAGGTATTGCTACATTTTGACTGTCACTTTCCACTTAGTGTTTCAAATAATAAATCCATCACATCGGACTCTTTCTGTATTTCTATCAGGAAAAATTCTACCAGTTGAGAATCGACAAAGGTGTGATCAACAAAAATGATCTTGGCCTTTATGTTTTTGCCTCCAAGCCATCAAGTGGTGCTGCTATTTTCAAGTTCTAGTTATCTTGCTTGGCAAAACATCACCCTTCAGCAATTAGCAGATAAAATTTCTACTCGACTTTGAATAATTTTCGGTTCCGTCTTGACAGAACTTCTATCCTTGAGTCTCAAATATCATCTTCCTAGAAAAAAAAAGCAAATCATGAAACTCCTTTTGTATATTTCTTAATTTCATCCTTACTAGATACTCGGATATTGACTTCTGCATTCCGGGGATGGGTTGGAATGTTAAGAACGTTCATGCACAGTGCAGAAATCCCGGATATTTTGACAATGGTCACCATTTTGGAATACAATAAAAGTTTGACTGTACCATAATGGGCCGTAGGGCCACTGATTTCACAATGGGATCGGTCCACCATTTTTATCTTTAGCTTTGAGGGGCCATGAGTCACGTGACTTTACACCTCAAATGGACCGACCTCAGCATGCAACAATGTTTGGGTTTTCGGTATTACATGTGAACCTGCAATCGAATTGGCCTCTTTCAATTAGGAAGTAGACCCTTAGTGTTTCATTTTTATCATAAATAATAGGGTTTTGGTACGGGGTGGTGTCACGATACATTCAGTTCTACGGTAACAAAAAAGTTGGCAAGTGGAAATTATCTTATAACGTGGCATGACACTTGGCACGGCATCAATTATCTTATAGAAATGATCAATGCGACGATGTTTGATATCAATAATAAAGTATATACGGTACTAGAACTATGTTAGAATTGCAGTTGTATCACGAGGTGTTTCCTTTTTGCTGGCTCGATATGGGATTTTGGGCATGTCAAAAATACAAGAAAATATTAGACAAAGGCAATCTTATTACACCATCCATAGCATAATATTTGTAATTAGATATTAGCCAAATAAGATGGTGGGTCGATACACCATTAATACTAAGAAAATAGGCACATGGTAGGGCATGGGTATGTTCTTTCACACGAACATGCACACATGATTTTCCCAATTTCCGTGGGGCATCACATCGTGGGGTGTTTGGAATGTCAAATATAAAATGAATTTGGAGATTCAAATCTTGAAATGAAATTGGTCCACTTCATTGGTTTATTCTGATTTTTTTTCATAATTAAATCCCATTAAAAAAAAGGTTAAAATTGTTTCATTTATATCATTGATTTATAATAATATAATAAAATTATTTAATTAATAAAAAATAAAATTATATTTATTAATAAATATTAAAATTTTAAAATATATTTTATTTAAAAATATAAAAATTAAATAATATAATTTATTTATTTTTTAAATTTAAAATTAATAAATATAATTTTATTTTTTATTAATTAAATAATTTTAGAGAAAATTTTACTTAAAATTTTTCTCCTGGGGCATAAAAATCACAATATCAAATTCATAGGGATCTCAAAGATATTGCATGCACATGTCCAATCAACTGCACGCTTCAAGCCGTATGCACAGGGCCTTTGCTTAAATAAATAAAAACAAAATAAAATAAATATCTTAATAATTATGTTTTAAAGTTTTTCACTAAAACGGCATCGCACGCTCTCACTTAAATTTAACAAAACAAAAAAAAATTGTTTCCACGTGCGAAGTGGTGGGCCTCCGAATACGAACTCACCTCGAAACTGCGGTACTGAACTACATCTGTCTTGTCCGTCATTGTACCGGCAACTTTACGAGAGAATCCAGATGGCACAATTTAAGGTCACGAGGAAGTCACTTGACCAAAAATATAAAATTAAAATTGGTAGGCAGATATGATAAAAATTCAAAACTGAGTGCCGAGTGTCGGTGCTGGTTAACTGTTATAATAACATATAGGTCTCTTAAATATTACATTGTTACAAATGTGAGTATAAATTTTCAATTTATATCAAAAAGGTCCACAATTTTAACACGACTACTGATATACCCTTTAATGTCTAGTTATATTTGAAGGATAATTTAGTTATTTTAAGTAGAGTCGAGGACCCTATTTAAGGAAAAAATAAAAAGGCATCGGGGACAGTATATTATTAGACTGAATAAATGCGCAAGTAAAGTAACACCGAGGGAGGAAGGGGAAACAGAAAGTAAGTAAAGGGTTGTTAATTGGAGTGAAGTCATTCATTCATCATCCATTTTTCCAGTACTTTCCCGGTTATTCCTCAAGCTTATCAAACGCCTCGCGTCCGTCCCTCATATCTGGCTTTCTCTCTAAATTTTTGTTATATATATATATATCGTACTGAACTTTCAGATATCGATGAATGAGGCTACAGTTTCTTTGATTGGTAGCCAGTTGTGTGTGTCTACTTGCTTGCATAGGATCTGCGGTTGTCTTGGCATTCTTTCTAAGGTATATTTTCACTTTCACTTTACACTGTTTTTTTGTGTATGATTTGCCGCTATCTCGTGGCTTTGAATTTGGTTGCTTATAGCTTCTGTTCCCCATTTGACATGGGTCGAAATTTGTTCCTTGCTTTGTTTTGATGGTTACTTTAGATTTTTGTTCCTGTGTTTTTTTCTAGTCGTGGCGGCTAGCTTAGTACTATTCAATGAATTTAATGCTACATAGTGAAGTTTGGTTCTTTACGCATTGAATCTATGGTTATGCATCCTTCACGTGATGGTTATTGAATTGTATTTTGTTTTTAATAAATGCAGGGTTAATTATTAGCAGAAAGGTGACACAGATGTGAAGATCAAGTTGAATTTGCCAATTTTCGAAGTCATTTTAATCTTTAATTGCGAGTTAAAGCTGGAAAGTTATACTTGCTTCTTGAAGTTGGCTGTGATGATTCTCTTGTTTTGCAATAAATAGTAATGTACTGGGGAAAGAAGCAATTTTGTTAGGTGGGTTGACAATAAAGATTGAACTTTTGTTGCTATAGAGAGAATACTGGAGATTTGTGGATTTGGTTTATGAACAGAGAGTAAAATCAAGTTGAAATTTGTGGGGTTAGTAATGGATTATATAGCTCCAACAGCCAGAGATTTCGAGGTTGATCTTGAAAGTGGGCGGACGGTTAGTGGAGATGATTCCAGTGAAGAAACTTTTTTGGGTGTTAAAAAGCAGAAGAAGACGATGCTTGCTAAAATATTTGGTGGGTTTGTTGATGGATCAATACAGAATGAAAATAGGGTAAATTTATGCGGAAATGTGTCGAATGCTAATGGGGTTTCAGGGGAGAATGTGATAGCACAAGACAGTAAGGATAATGAGGGGAAGAAAGCAGCGAAGGAGAACCGCAAAAAATCAAGCAATAAAAAGGCCCCAAAACCTCCCAAACCACCAAGAGGTCCATCATTGGATTCAGCTGACCTGAAGCTGATCAAAGAGATATCTGAACTTGCCATGTTGAAACGTGCGAGGATTGAGCGAATGAGAGCTTTGAAGAAGATGAAAGCTGCAAACCAGTCATCGTCAAATAGCAGCATTTTTGCTATGGTGTCGACTGTTCTCTTCTGTCTTGTCATAATCTCTTGTGGTAATATTTTCTTTACAAATTTGAATTCGATTATTTGGAATTGAGAATTATAAATTGTTTTGGTGATAGATTCCAGTGCAAATAGATTGCTAAAGTTTTGTCTGGAAAAACTTTACCTTCCTTGGTGTATAGTCTTACGACTACATTGATGCAATCATGTGAATAGTATAATTCTGATTCTCAATTTGGATTGTCACTAAATGTCTCTTTGTGAACCAGCAGTGTAGAGTCTTTGTAATTTCCTTATTCAGATGTGTTCATTGGCTTGTGAAATCAGGGAATCTGTCTCACGGATTTTTTTCCCCCTGCACACAATTTGATACCAAGTCATGCAAATTCTTGTTTCTCCATATTCATGATGATTGATCACAACAATTCTGAATCAGATCTTAGTTTGGCTTTTGTTTTTCTCATTGTTTTGGTCCCTTCTTGCAAGTATATGCAATGTTTAAAGAAACTTCTATCAGTAACTGGTAATGTTTTCCTTGCAGGAATGTCATCCAGCTGTACATCTGAAAGCTTCCAGGGAGCCCCTCTGTCATCTGCAGCAACAGAGGGCGTTTGATTTCGGTTCAGTTCTCCAAGAACCCATCTGCAAGTGATCCCAATGGATTTGACTCCGGGACTTCCAAGTATGTTACTGTTCTAATTGGTAACATATTATAAGTTATGTTTTACATCTCTATGACATCTAACAGAATTAAACACCGGTTTGTCTGGAAATTTCAGTTTGCTGGAGCAAGTTACAGGTTCAGATCCACAGCAAAAGCTGAATATAGCCGCTGGATGATATAGAATCATTACAATCTACAAGATCGTACAAAGTCCATTAGATGCAAGTTAACATTAGCCGTGTTGTTTATCCCCACTGTTTTGAAAACAGGGCGAGTCAAATTACCATGCAAGTTTGTAAATGTGTTTTTCAGATCATGCCACGGATATCTTCTCAAGTTGCCTACTCAGCAGCTCTTGTTCACAGGCAATTTACTTGGCAAGATTTTGGATGTCACAACTTCATAACTTTGCATAACATGATCGTGGAGGAGTTTGGTTTATATTTACGTAATTTTACTACTGATAATAAAGATATTTGTTTCAGAAATGGATGGCTGCTTGCAGGCAATGTATTGATTCTGTCAGAACTAAGAGATGAATGTTGTTTTTCTTTTCTATGGTTGGCTGCAGTTCAAGATTTGGTGGCGCGTGGAAAGGGGCCGCGCGTGCCAGTTTGTATTCTTCGATTCACATTTCCGACAGTACAGATTACAGACACAATCCTTGAAGTTGTGTGTGCATGAGCCAGATCGTCAGTGAACAGTTCTTGAGACTGGCTTCTGTTGGAAAAAACAAATTGAAAAAAAAACATCCACAACCGAAAGCTAGAAATTTCTTAAGAATTCTACCTAGAGAATTAACGCGTAAAACACGAATGATTATACAACGAAGTAGTACAAACCAGAAACAACAATAGAATCTAAAGCTTGGTCAGAATATTGATAACAGCAACAGCAATATCAGCAAAGCTGGGCACAAGCTTATCACAATCCGTCAATGGCGATTTAACAAATCGTCTCTCACAAGCATCAGCTTGCTTTTCCACATTAGCAATTCCATACTGGCAAATCCGTAATGACCCTTGCTCAAAGCTTTAATAGCTTGAAGAAGTTCGTATTTGACAACTGGGATATACACTTCTGTGCACTTTGCCAATGCTCGTTCTTGCCAAGGATCCGAAGCTTGCTTGATGAAACCCTGAATTTATTTCATATTGTCTGTTGCATTTCTTAACACGATGTCAGCCATAACTCTGGCTAACCCTTTAACGTCTGTGGCAGAACTTTTTGTGTTTAGCATTAGAGAAGAAATGCAGAGGTCGTACAATGGAGTTTTCTTGCAAATTTGGGATATACACGATGTCATCACATTGTATGAAAACTGGTACAAGAAACAGATGATGAAGAAGAACAAAAGTTGGAATTTTCATGGTTTTTTTCTTCAGGCCTGAAACTGAAAAATGGAGAGAGAGAGAGAGAGAGAGAAGACAGAAGATTTGATGATTGGTTTGCTGTTTGAAAGCTGGTTCTTATATTATTTTACAGATTTTTTAATTATTTTCCAGGGTTTTCCTTTTTGTTTTGAAACGAACAGTTTGTTGGATTTTGTTTGTCTTTATATTGGCAAGTTCACATGGGCTCTCAATCCTCTAGTCATTGCTTTTCTGTGGTTATATTTTATTGCCATTATTTTCCAATTTGTGAGAAAGAATTGCTTTCAGGACCATTCTGATTCATGAATGTATTAGTTAAAAACCTTGACGCTAGGCATCACAATATCTGCAACAGATTGTTGTCAGCTTTACTGTTATTAATGGCTTCACAAAAGTATCTCTCGGAGAATGAGCAAGAAAAGAAAGAAACCTTCAGTAAATTTCAATTTTTATTGGAATGGGAAAACTAATCCTCCATTATAGAGAACAAAGCATTGTTATTTATCAACCACGGAGCAATGTTCTTACCATGGAAGCAGTGATAACTGAGAGATCATGCAAGAGTTTATTCATCTGGGTAATTGGTGATTTCCCAGAGAAATTTTTCTCACAGACATCAGCTTCAATGGCAGCATCATTTGCACCATCTTCTGCAAATTTGTAGTCTCCTGTTTCCAGTGCTTCAATGGCTTGTGGGACATCACCTTCAATGACTGCATTGTATCTGCTATGGCAATCACTCAAAGGTTTCTGCAAGTCCTTGCGCTGTTTCTGCAAATCCTCTATAAGTTTCAGCGTTCGTGATGTTTTGGCTTCTATTATGTCCACCATTATTAGTGCAAGTCCTCGAATATCTGCCGTTGAGCTTCTGGGGTCCGATTTCAGAGAAGAAACGCAGAGATCGTAAAAGGGCGTGAGCTTGCAAGTTTTTTCAATCAATGGTGGTGAGCTTGCGACTGCAAGAACCGCATGAAGAAGAAGAAGAAGAAGAGAAACATTTGTACTTTCATTGTTGTAGGATCGAAAGTAAAATGGAATTATACAGTTGAGAAGCTGAATGATGATAATTTTATAATAGCTGTAATTTGCCTTAAATACTCTCTGTTTTCCAGGCTAACATTTAAAAAACATAAATGCTCGTTAATGTCTTTTGCTTAAAATGGGTAGACAAGATTAGGTGATAACTGGAATGATGCTCTTAGTCAAAAGCGAGAAATTCTTACCTGGATGTTCTATCTGCCGTTACCATGACTGTATTCTTACCTGGATGTTCTATCTGCCGTTACTATAATTCTCAGTATAATTATAATATAAGACGATTTACTTAATATGACAGAATGATTTAATTAATAAAATTTTATTATATTAATTAAATAATAAATTTATTTTTAATATTTTATTTTATTTATTAATAATATGCGTCCTTCTTTCGCTCTTTATTTTTTGAATGGCATGGCATCCAACATTTTGTTTGTTCATACGAATGATTCATTGTAGAAAACTGTTTTCTATTCACCTCCCGGATTTACAGAAACCACCCAACATTATGAGTAATCAGTTATGTAGATATCAAAGAACTTGCCCGGATACCTGTAGAATCAGTTTTGGCTAAGGCTAATGACACTTTGTGGCAGGCTAGAGAAACCTTCAGAAATTGTGGGTGATCCAATTTTATACAGATTGTAAAGAACAGGGCAACTGTAGAAAAGGCAAATCCCTGAAACCATTTTTCAGTTTCATTTTTCAAATTTTAATGGAAAAAATCTAATATAGAACATAAAAAGCAATAAAAAACTTGATTAAAAAAGTAATGAAAATGAACCATGTGATGGTATAAAATGCAAGTACTTACAAGATGAACAGACAGTTCCAAAGCTTTACAACAAATTTGCCAAAAGCATTACAATCATTCACAAACCCTGTCTAATTTTTTGCCTGCTACAAACTCCGAATTCTGTTTTTTACCATCTATTTCAATTTACAGTGTTATTCAAACATCTCATCCACAATTTTTAAAATTTCTTGTGATCCTGTAGTAAACTGTAGCAATGAAAACTAAATCCCAACAGATGAAGGCGAAAGAAAATTAGAGCCAGAAAACAAGGAAAGACATCATAAAATTCTAACCCCCGGCACTTGGATACTCAGTCTCCATTAGCTTGCACGTACCCGACAAAGTAGTGTGGCAGATGCTGCGAGTACACAGGGATCCGATGCAGATTGTACTCAGGAATCTTCCAATAAGCTTTTGTTCTTTTCTCACTGCTGGGATCAATCTGTGCACTCTTAGATAGTTGAGATGCCTGCACGATAGATAACGCCATTCGTCCCGGAGAGCCTTGATAGCCATTATGAATATTCTTCAAGAAATCTTTTTCAACAGCCTCTACATCTAGGAAACTAGCTCTGCCAGGTTGTAGGCCCCAGTAGAAAACAACATTTGGCTCAGCTGCATCCGGGTCAATATATTCTGTAGGATTAGGATCGCAAAGACCTTGTACCTCTTCCAACTGCAGCAAATAAAAACCACAGGAGGTGTCAACAAGAAGAAAATGATAATAGATGACAAGAAAAAATAGATATTTCAAAAGGTATACATTGGGCAGAAAATATACAACGTTGTGCACTGTACAGAGTCAGAACACAAGAAGTTGGACTATCCACAAAGAATTTGGCACCAACATATTTTGTCATCTATCTAACAAATCTATGGCACCTAGGACAAATACCATCACAATGTATAGTGCCTTCTCATTCAGACGTGAAAAACTTAGCACAATATCTAAGGCCATTTTCCAATTACATTGGCGGGAGACAATACAATTTATTGCATTACTGACCCACATCTCATATGACATGTAGCCAAGTTGCTTATTTTATTATTTTTTTATTAATGCACAAGAAGAATCACACACAACTAGTTACTGCATATAACTTAGCAGCAATGTAAACCCACTTACTTTCATAATAAGAGCACGAAAGCGTGATTTAACCCAACCCACCCAGTCTCCGAGCTCATCTTGATTAGAAGCTGAAAGGTAAACCTTAACAAATCGCATATACTTCTTTGAGTACAGAAAAGGCTCAAAAAGAAAGTGCCAATCAAAATCTGGCCTCATGAGATCCTGCAATGTCCAAAAAGAAGTCCGGTATAAGAACAAATAAAAAAGTGAAAAAGACAAACAGAAAAGTTAAAGAACTTTTCCTCAAATGTTTAGAATAAAGGCATACAGGTAACTTTCTATTGCACCCAGAGATACCCTACAGCCCAAAAGACAGAAATGGAAAGAAAGGACAGCTTCTAAGTGGAATGGTTATTTATGGTATATTTGACCTTTTAAATCTACCCATTTGCTTCCATGTATCCCTTTAATAAACTAGTTATTTACTGCAAAATAGGAACATGCAGAAAGACAATAACGATCACAATTAAACACTACATACCCTAGTTGTATTATGGCCTCGGAGAAACTCTGTTCTGATCTTGTAGAATGTGCTTCTAGTGATATTGGAATGGCAATATTCGTGCGGACTAGATGGCAACCGGATAGGCATTAAGGACCGTGTCTCAGAAGGATATCCAGCAGTTGGTAACATTGGATCCTGCAGTACAACTGGTGTAGGCCAAGGCCAAAAGGCAAATGTCTGAAAGAAGCTAGAAACCAAAGAATTCAATCTGCCCTTTGGATGATTTCGGCAAACATAGGCCACAAGAATTGCCAAATGGACTCCTCCAAGAAACCCATGTAACTGCAATCAAGTAAAGAATTATTTGTAATTCATAGTTCACCAAATAATCATGTGTTTATAAAATGCTTAACAAATGCTGAGCCTTAGAATGATTATGAAATTAATGGTAAGCAAACAACACTTACTGTACCATACACTCCTCGTCTTTTTGCCCATAATTTGATGCATCTCAACACTAACTGGAATCTCTGGAACACATCAGTTAAAAAATGAGATCAACAAAAGCTAAAGTGTGCAAAAATAAAAATAGGAAAACGCTATTTTCAGGTGTTTCTGTGAGCAAAAAAAATTGGCACTACTTAAAAGCAATTTCAGACTGTATAATGAAATAATAAACTCAGAATAACAATATTCCATGCATGGATTGAACGCCCTTAGCCTCCCATATATCAACAAATTGAAACTCATAGGTGACAATAACACAACATCAATAATTAAAGGATTCCACAACAAGAATTTTTATTTCTCCAAATGTCACAGTGTTAATGCAAAAGGTTCAATTTTCCCTGAAGAACAACTCATTGCAAAAACCTCAAGAAATGGGATTTTTGTCACCTAACACCTGGGTGCATCCATTTTATCATCTATCATCTATTGCAAAAACATCAAGCAATAAGATTCAGCTGGTACCCAAAAAAAAATCTAAAGAGGAAAAACAATTAAACAGAAAAATAGCACCTACCTCCAAGTCTGGAACAACCTGAAGAATGCATTTATTTGCTCGAACTCCAGACAGGCTTTTCCAACTGGTTTCATCAATATCCCCCGAAAAGGATGGATTGAGCACATCCACGTTCTGCAATTCATAGTCACAGTAAGTCTCCAGTACCCACATTCCAAGGAGCAGAGAAAACAATCAAAATATTACAATAAAGCTAAATGCGATCACATCACTTAAAACATGCAAGGAATGCCCGCTAGTAAACAAGAAGTAATACATTTGCGGACAAAAAACTGTGAGTATTGAATTGAAAATTTTTCCAATGTTATATAAGATGCAAAGTTTTACACTTACTTCAGGGACGGATGACACATTAAGCCTTGCGTATGGAAGATCAACTAAAATCCCATCAAATTTAAATCGCATCAGAGGAACCTGTGCATCCTTCACACAGTGAATCTCAGCTACTTCAGGTCTGCTCTTAAGCATATTGAGCAGAACAATAAAAAAATCCTCCTGTATGAATTAGAAAAATCGAAAATTGAGAAATACTTATTCCACTTTCGAGGGGGAAGAAAAAAAAAGGAAAGAAAAGAGAAAAATAGTTAGACTTACTGCCATTGAGGCAAAGAGAGGGCCAACGCATAAAGCATCAATATCAGACTCTGAACCATGAACCTGAACGAATAAAAATAGCATCAATTAACAAGTTATACCATTTGCTAAGAAACATTAAAACAAGTTTACTTACCAATTTAAATACTTTCGACAACTAAAAATACCGAAAACTAAATTAATAATAATAACTTACTCCAAGGCCGTAAGACCCATATGTCAATATTGTAGCATGAGCCTCTGCAATCTGTTCTTTTGGTAGCCCACGTTGCCAAGCAATCTTCCTAACCCATGCCAACACTATCTACAAATTTATATCATTAATTACTTGATTGAAGAACAGTTCCATATCAGCCAATGATTAAAAATAGACCCAAATCTATAAAATGAAAATGGGGAAACTAAAAAGCTAAAGATTAATTCAGAACAATGCTAGCCTCTGAAATCAATTCATTATTCAACCAAAGAAATAAATAAAAAAAGAAACATATAAGTAGCGATCACAAGAAAAACCTGCTTAAGCTTTTGAATGACATTTCTTCTCTTCTCTTCCTCCTCCGTTGACGGCACTAGCCCTTCATTTGCCATCAACTACACAGATTATGGAAATCAATCAGAACATTCCAAATACGGCACTGGATATTCATTTAAATAGAAGAAATCAAAGAAATATATTGCCTGAACAAGCGAGAGCGATCTTTCCTCGTCCATTTGAATGAAAAAAAAAGGATTCAGCGGGAAACCAAAAGAAGGAGCTAGAAAGACTGGGGGATTGTAAGGAACAAGGAGCTGATCCTGGGAAATAAAATTAGGGCTTATCGCACCAACTGGTTGCCGGGAAACGACACTGAAGTTAGCGTTTACAAGACTGTAATCGATGAAATTGTACGGATACACAGAAAGATTATTACTTTGATAACTGTTGCTGTGAGCATAAGCTGCCATACACAAAATCAAGGATTTTTTTCAATATTCAAAAAATAATTGAAAGAAAAATGTTCTGATCAAAAACCCCAATACCCAAAATTTTTCCCTTTTCTTGTTCCAGGTTTAGGAAAAAACAACTGTGTGGAGAGAGGAGAGGGGAAGAGTGTGGACTGTATAACACGTGGAAGGATTCGTGTGACCTGACACGTGGCAAAAGCGCGTGTTCGGTTTGTTTTTCCGTCTGTGATGTGTGGCCACTTTGTCTTCCTTTGGTGGCCGGACTTTCCTGGAGAAAGAATGTCCGTATTTTGACGTGGCTCGACACTATTGGCTATAAATTTCCTCAATTATAAGGGTATTTTTTAAAACCAGGCACAGTCATACCATGCCTGAGGATAATTAACGTGGTTAACACCGAAATAATTTAATTAATAAAATAATAAAAATTTATTTATTAATAATAAATAAATAAATTTCTCATTCGTAGATGTGGCACGAGCGTTCGACATTGAGCACGTGATACAGTGCTCCACGGCGAAGAAGATGCAAATTCCTCCGTTACTCCAGCAAAATTCATCCACGAAAATAGGTAAAATTGTGTGTTCGACATATCATTCATTACCAAGCAAAGAGCATTCGATTTCAACCGTTAGATAAAACCGAAGGTAAGATGGAAGCACAACGCTTGGCATCCGACGATGATTACCGGACAAGAGGTTACTTGTAAAGTGAAGACTCGTCTAGTCTTGCTGAGAATGAAATGCTCGTCAAATGACAGAGGCACAACTAAAACTGCTGCATTACAAAGATTAATCAAAAGCACTTGAATCAATTACGAGACAAAGTTTGCTTAAAATCCCAGTTTGCACTCATCGAGAAACTGGAGAAAATGTTAGATTCCTGCAGATTAGCTGATTACAGCATCGAGATATACACAAACTGGATTGAAGAAAATGAAAATGAGTTACAGATTTTATCAAAGCGTGCACCCACAGAACAGGAAGAAGTAGCAGAGCATGGAAACTAGAAGGAAAGATTCGAACACGCTAATAAATGTCCACAGCAAATCATCTATGGTGAAATCGAACCAGCTGAAACTCCACCCGGTTGTGAAGTACGAGAAATCGAACTCCGGCCAACGGAAAAAAGATAACGGTAAAGATATCTCGAAATCCGGCCACCAGTAAGCTGCCGCGGACCACGGACCACACATCTCGTTCAGCGTGTCTTGATTCTTCGCGGGAGATTTTTTCAGGGATTTTCTAGCATTTACTGCCAAAGATTGAACGATTGCCAGTGGGATATTTTTCTTGGCCGTGTTTGATATATATTTTATCAGAAAATAGCGTCCAGAACACTGATGTTCAATGTTTTATCAAATTAGAGTATGAAGTTTTTATTTATATCAGTTAGGTCCTTAACAGTACATCCTAATTATGTTGATGAAATTTGATTATAAAACAAGATTTTTAAATTTTAATGCAATTTAATTACAAAAAATTCTTTTTTGATCACATAACTTAACATGCGTGGATCTATTTAATATACATTAATAAAGTGTGCCTTTATTTGTAAAAACAATGAAAACAGCGATCCCCGGGTTATTTATTATCCACATATATGTCAAGTCCACGTGTTCCGCCAAGGATTGACCTAGGGAAAACAGCCGGTAATCTGCTGAAATGTTGAGAAGATAACAGAAGGTAAACAAAGCCGACGGATACGGACTGGGCCATGGCCTTGTAATTTGTTTTCATTTATTTTATTTATTTATTTAAAACATATTAAATTTATTATATCATTAATTATAATTGTGGTTCAGAAATCCGAAAAATTAACGAGACACCACGTGAATCGTGTCGAACAAGATAGAACAGTGTGAATCTTGTCTTGAGCTTTCAGCCAACAAGCACGTGTGTATTAATTTATCCGAAATTAGGTGTTTCGCGTTGGCTTATTCGAAAGTGCTTCTCTGCCTTAATTGCTAAGGCTTTGAACGTTACAATCTCGCACTGTCAACCAGCCTGTGACTTCACATTTTCCTCGAAGGAAATAGAGTCATATCTTCATACGCAAGGAGTCTGAATTGGATTGTATTCGGATTGTGACAAGTTGGAATTGGAAACGTGCGGACTGTTTGTTCTACCAAACATTGCACGTGGGAATGCGGCAAATATTCTTCAAGGTATAGGCCTTAGCAAGGTGAGGCCCAATCCAACAATATCGGCTTTGGATTGTGAGTCTAAAGTGGATACTCCAAAGGCAGTGGGCCGCAATGGGAATATTCGAGAGAATGGAAACCCTAGCCCTAGGTTCCTCAGTCCCTACTTCGCGAGTGAAAAGCAGCTGACTCAGAGCAAAACCGAACAAAGAGAGAGCGCCGCAAGGCCCTATTACCACAAAAATGCCTATCCTCTCGTTACAACCGTCTGATCGTTGCCACGTCACTTATCCGCGTGTACCACGTGTTTCAACGGCTCAGATTACAGTTGCAGAAAATACTGGTACAACGAACGAACAAGCTCCTATCCTCCCCATCTCCCTCCTCTCTCTCCTTCTCCTCTGCTTTCCAATTTTTTTTCCCGTGAAAGGAAATTAAAATTTTCTCGAGAAATTTCGTGAAGTTTTCGAAATGGAAGAAGAAAGAGATACGGAATTCAAATACGAATATGCAGAAGAGAAGAAACTTGGTGTTTTGAGTGAAGAACAAGAGGAAGAAGATACTGATACTGAGAGAAAAGATGGTGTAGGGGAAGAGGAAGAAGATGACAGCGACGAAGACAACGATGGTGACGACGACGACGAAGAAGAAGATGATGATGAAGACGATGACGACGAAGCAGATGATGATGAAGTGCAGGTTTTGCACTCTACTGGTGGACCTCCGGTTCAGTTAGTTGATGACGAAGACGACGAGGAGGACGATGACGACGATGACGAGGAGGATGATGATGGCGACGACGACGACGACGACGACGACAACGACGACGACGACGAAGAAGGAGAAGACGAGGTATTAATTTAGACAAACTACCTCAAAGTTTAGATAATTTTTCGTGCTTGCCTTAAAATTCCAATTATTTCTTCTTTTTTTCTTGTGGAAATATTTCAGATCTACTTGTTTTATTCCTCGAATTTTCCATTTACATACAAGAAACTTGGTAAAACTTATGCTATCAGATCTACATGTTCATTACTTGTTTACTTGCTTTGATGACTTTGAAAGACACGCCCGTTTTGTTAAAGTTTGCCATTTTTGGCTAGGTTTCCATCTTTTTAAACTGAGCGAGTCAGTCCTGTATGTTGTCATCTACACTTTTTCCTTTTGAACCTGCAGCTTTTGTTTTCGTTAAATATTCAATCATAGGTCTTGCCTGCTTTTTGATGGACGGGATAATAGGGATTTGGTTTGATGGGATATTTTATTGCTGCTTGTTCTTTTTACTTCTTTTCCATTGCCCAGTTTTATCAATTTTACTGTACTTTGTTTGGTAAGGATGGCAATTGACTCTACTGCCCATGCTTTTTTCTTGCAGCCTGAATTTTATTTATTTTCAAAATTAGAATTAGTTTCAACAAAAAATATGTCGTTACTGTTTTGCATAATGTCATTGTCCGATAGGATCTGGGAACGGAATACCTTGTCCGGCCGGTAGGTAGAGATGAAGACGAGGAAGATGCCAGTGATTTCGAACCGGAGAAAAATGGCGAAGAAAAAGAAATCGACGAAGAGGAGGAAGACGATGACGACGGTGCCGGGAAGGTTGAGGCACCGTCAAAAAGGAAGAGGTCAGACAGGGATGAATCTGACGACGACGACGACGACGACGACGGTGGAGAGGATGACGAGAGACCATCCAAGCGATAGTCTTGGTTCGAGGACTGACCATTAACGAATAGGTCAATCTCTCCCTCTCTCTGTCTCTCTCACACTCTCATCTCTTGAAATTCCGTCTCTCCTCTGTTGTAGAAGGGAGATGGGAGATGTTTAACGGATTCTGTGTTGTGTTTTTCAATCTTGTATCCTCGTGTTTCGGTACTATTTAGGCTTATTAGACATGGTTACCGTTTAAACGATCTGGTTTTTAGCTGTTGTGTAAGGCTTTTTAGATGAGTTGTAGAAGAACAAGACACTTGAAAAACCACCCAATTGTCAGGTTCCGTTTGCAGGTTTTATAAATGATCCCCGGATCCCATGGTTTTTCTTATGGTTCTATTGAATGGTTCCTTTCACATTCGAAGGCCTTGCCGATTGGACTTTTGGCCCAGATCCGCGTTTTGTCCTCCAAAATTGGACTGATACAGCCGAACGGCATAGTCTTGCTCGGCGGAAACAACTTTTTTGCAGGCCAACAGACATTTCTAAAAAAAGAGAGAGAGAACCAACAAAAGCGGAGTGGTAACAAGACTTGATGAATCGTTAAATGCTTTGTTTCAGTTGAGCGTGTTACCGTTATTTTCCTCGTTAGAACATTGGCACAACGTCCCATCAAAGCACAAAATAAGGGTTGTCTTCGTCGCGTAAATGAATTTCCTTTAGTGCGCCAATAATTGTTCTCCCGTATGGTATGTGCTAACGAGAATTTTGCTTCTTTTTGATTTATTCAATTCCTTGACTGACAGATGGCGTTTTATCGGCGGACAAACCAATCCAAACATATCGTCTCGTAGAAAACGTAACGGCGAAAAAATGATCTGCCGTTAACACGACAAACTGATGAGGCAGTGGACCCCACCCCATCCCCAAACGCACAAGAGAGAGGTTTGGACCGAATGAGCTGGTAACCTCATCAACCTTTTTTCCGGATTAGGCAGAGAAAGCGCATGACCTGTCTGGCGTTATCCCTTCCGTAGCGCAGCGCGACGTGTACACCTCTTGATGCACATAATTGTAATTTCATATCCTTTCAGACCTCAATTATGCACGTAATTGTAATTTCAGTTGTGTACTTGATTGTAATTTCATATCTCCATTTATGCACATAATTGATAAGTCAAACCCATTAGAGAATTCGTACTTTCATGTTGTTTCGAAATCGAAACTAATGGAACCCAAAAGAAAAAAGGTCCGATTTCAAGCTTACGATGGAGATCAAAAAATTTTTATTTCAAACAATATGCCAAAGAAAATAAGATTGAAAATGATTACAATGATTCATACAAACCAGAAGACCAGACTGCAAAACCTGACCGCGGGATTTCGGGTCTCTTGACACTCAAATTTTCAAGCAGCAATAAACTCACATAGCAGTTGCACATAAAAAGTGGACAAGATAGGAACTATCACACTTCCATATCATCTTTAACTAAATTTGAATCCCTCCGAGGGGACACTGGGCTGGCCAGTTCCGAAATGGAAGTCTGCGTTATTGCCATCTTGAATATTTTGTCCATCATCTTCTTCCTCCACCCAATACCTCTCTAGAATCTTCACAGCTTTCTCGTATATCTCGTTGTTGTCATGGCTTTGCAGGTTCTCAATCTTATCCAAACCATCGCATTCATCTATCATTTCCGAATATACGTTGACTGTGGTATTGCCTGCTTCTTTGTCAGCTTCACCAATCTTTAGAATGTTCTCGAGGCCCTCAAGACAAACTGTTACAATCCTCGGATCGGGGCACACTAGAAGGTCGCAAAGTGGCTTAATACAACCTTGGTTCACCAAAAATCTGCAGAAACCACAGAAATCATAAGTGTTATTGTATATTTGAATAGGGTGATTGTATGCAGGTAAAAATAGGAGAAGCTAAACTAACTACAATCGTTGCAATATCTAAATAGGCATCTTCCTTTACCCACCAAGGGTAAATAGATGTTATTGCCAAGCCATTCAAAATTTGTTCCAAAAAAATATAAAAGGTCAAAAAATCATGGTGCAAGAATGCAAGCTATATACAGGAGTTCTCTGGGCAAAATGTGTGGTGGGAGTACAAGAGGAGCTAGCGCAGACTTACTGAATCTGTTCTTGGGCACCCCCTGATGTGGCATTAGAAATAGCCCAAGCAGCTTCCTTCTTGACTTCAAATTCAGCATTTTGAAGCAGGTAAACAAGAGGAGCACTTATGTTTGCCTCAATAACAGCCTGTTGCAGAGACAGCAACAGTTAGTAATTTGTATAGAAGCAAATGGTACATCCTCCCACATGAAGTGAGTTTCATAATGACAACAAACACATAACTTCAACCGCCGTTGTTCAAAATTTATTGCAGATAGCTATATTTTTATGCTGGCCACAAGTAAAGAAGTGACACAACGCTTCACTAGGAAGAGTACTTCAATAGCATCAATTTGCACACCATAGTTTTAGGATTAAACAGAAAATATTTCAGCACATTACCTGTATTTGACTTCTGCTCCCAGCAGTGATGTTTGAAATAGTCCAACAGGCTTCTTTCTTGATGCTTTTCTTGTAGTTTTGAGTGAGAAGTTGGTAGAGACGAGGGAGCCCTTGGTTGTCAATTACACACTGAAGAAGATACTTCACAAGTCAAATCTTTGTAATGACAAAGAACGGATTATCCCCTGACATATCAATATTCCTGCCCATCTCATACAACATTTGCTGAATGTGAATGGAGACTAAAATCACTTGGATTTCCACCGATTTTCTCGTTTCCTCATATTATTTGTTTCTTTTATTTTCATAACCAAGAAACTCAAGTTGTTTACCAAGTTTCTAGCTGGTAACAACTGCCAGTGCCATTGAAATTTGATCACAGTTCTTTAATGTAAAATAAGTACCTGTGTCTGAGTATCATCACCAGTAACAATATTGCCCACAGCTCGAAGTGCGGGAACAAGTACTGTTGTCGATGAATGACTGCAGGAAGGCAAATATATATTACAAATGGTAACCTAAAGATCCTGTGACATATAACAGAAAACAAACACCACCAAAATTGTATGTATCTCCACCTATAGGGTAGCCTACACGAAACCTATTTATACATTACATATAAACAAACCCTCCAATTTTCTGTATGAATTTCAAAGCTGTTATACATGGCAAAGAAAAGGATGGCATTTAACAGAAAGCTATTTCAACACAGAAGGGAAGTATATGGATGCCATCTTACAGAAGAAGCTCCACAAGTCGTGGACAAACACCTGCCTCAATCACAGCCTGGATTTTATCATTTGTGCCGTCGGAAAGATAAGAGAGGGCCCAGCAAGCATCAGTTAGAACTTCCTCATCGCTTGAGTAGATCAAGTGCCGCAGCGCTGCCAATGCAGGTTTCACCTGAAAGAGAACAATTTTAATTTGATTCGAAAATTCAGTGCATTTTTGCTCAGCCAAAAAAACAGACCAAATATATGCTACCATTGTTTAGAGATTGTTCTAGGATACAAAGTTACAAACAAAGCTTCATTTCACCTGGTCAAATGGTGCTGGTGGCTTGCCGCGACAGAAGTTTGACAAAGTCCATGTAGCATTCCGTAGCATTGATAGTTTTGAGCGTTCATTCAGTTGTGCCAATAATGGCATTAGGGC
The DNA here is from genome assembly GCA_019650275.1 of Xylocarpus granatum. Lineage (NCBI taxonomy): Eukaryota > Viridiplantae > Streptophyta > Magnoliopsida > Sapindales > Meliaceae > Xylocarpus > Xylocarpus granatum. The sequence continues at coordinate 82,975 of BNST01000146.1, read as the reverse complement.
ACCTTGACTAAGAACAAGATCCCTACAACTTGGCGAATCACCAGCAACATTACCCAAAGCCCATACAGCCTGCTTAGTTGTTGGAGATGTCAAAGAAAGGTCATGCATGCTCCCATATCAATTAATTTAAATTGACAGTTATACAACAAGATGGGACTTGTTAAGCACCTGTTCTCGCACATCATCACTTGAAGAACCCAGGAGTTGTACAAACTTGGGTACAGCACCATGCTCAATAACAACTCGTGTGTGTTCTGATGTACCAGATGCAATATTGGTCAACGCCCATGCTGCCTCAAACTGAAAAAAGTAAAAATTGAAACCTGATGATTGTAGATTAAGTATATAAATGTCCCCTAAAGCAAATAAAAATAGTTTCGACAAATAAACAAAAAAAAAGCTCTACAACAATCTATACTTGCAATTGCGGCAGATCATGCCTATCGAGGAACTCCACAAATCGAGGCACAACTCCTGCTCTGATTACCTCTTCAATTGGAGGGCAGCGCTCTGCACCAGTAAATTTTACAAATCTCACTAACTGGAGACAATTAGGAAAATACTCGGGTGTAAAAGCAAAGAAAAAATAAATTACACACCAATTGACAGTAGCTTTCTGAATTGTGTGGTTGCTTCCAATTGCAAAGCAGGATTATCAGATAATACTCCTTGTACCATCGAAGGTATACTTTCCAACTGTTATCGATACAAATCCATACATAGATCAATTGTTAAAGCCAATTCAGTATACAAATACACGCCAAGTAATGCCAAAATCAACTAGTCGAATCAAATTGTATTCGAAAATGCATCAATGAGAAGAAAACTCTAGTGTCGCTGGAAATACATTTTCATTAAGCCATTAATTTTTTGCCGAGAGAAACGGCTTAGAATCAACCTACACAAATGAATACTTCAAACAACTACCCTTTTTTGGGTTGCCGAAAAACAGGTACTGGCTAGTTTCAGTGAAGGAACGAATGTCGTCTTCACGAATCTAACACTCAAAAAAACCAACTAGAAAAGAGAACCCAGGTGAAAAAGCAAAGTAAAAACCTTTTTCTCGATCGAAACATTGGTTTCGTTCAAGGGCTGAGACTGAAGAACCAGCCCTTCTCTGCGTTTCTTTAGCAGACTATCTTCTCTCTTGTTCTTTCTTATCTCCACCAAATTGTCTTCTCTTCTTCGTCGAGCTTCATCTGCATCAACCCCACTCTTGTACGATTTCTTTCGCACTTCAGTTCTGGAATTCGGTCTTAGCGACATTGTTCTTTCGCAGTAGACTAAAACTTTGTCTACTCCCCTGCGCTTTATGCGTTCGACGAAAGCGCTAAAAGAGAGACAGATAGACAAAAGGACAATAATTGTGTGATGAAATTATAAGGAGCGCATGATGGAAGGCTGCACTCCATCGCCTCCCATTGCTGATTTTTCTTATTATTTTTGGCCAATGTTTATTAACACACAACAAAAAGTGTACGTACATATACACATATAAATATAAATATAATTAAAAAGTATTTTTTATAATTATTTTTAATTTATTAATAAAATAATTATTTTATTAATTAATGGTCCATTTAAAATCTTTTTTAAAAATTTTATCCTATTTTTATTATTTAAAAATAATTAATCCTAAATGATAACACATAAATTGACAAGAGTGGATTGGAATGAGTCGAGGACTTTTTTGTAACGATATTATTTGCGAAAATATAAAATTTAAGGGGTCCAAATGTTATTACCCCGTCCACAAGCCTTATTTAGACGGGCCTATAGGCCCAAATGAGCCCCGACCCATTCAAGAGATCCAGCTCTTCTTTCCAAGATGACATCATTGTCGGTGATGTCAACACGCTCATTAAAAGCTTGCCGACAGCTCAGTGATTATGAGATGCTGATCGCTGACCCATGCCTGATTGTCATTTATCTGTGACCCAAAAATAGTCTTCATCGAATTCTCCTCAGCCGTCTCACAGGCTATCTGCCAATGCATTCAACTGACTGTTACAACTACATTATTTTTAATTTAAAGTTTTATGAAATTAACGAAATAGTAATTTAAGTTATGTAATAATTAATTAAATTGCTTTTTTGTAATATTTATAATTAATTTTACTTGTTTTGCAATCAAAGTTATGACCCTGGTCTAAACTCATTCTCAAATACTCATAATTAAGTTTTAAGACCTTAAACACCACACTGCTGTTATAACGACACCCATCCTGATTCTCTGTACCGCACTGGCATCATCCACATCCACGATCGGACCCTCCACCGCAATCTGACGGCTGAAAAAAATTGGGTCCCGCCGAACACAATTAATTAATTGGAATAAAATTTTGGCATAAACTTACTCTGTCCGTAGAAACGCCGATCTGCCGACTAACCGCTCAAAACCAAAAGCTCTGTAGTTATGGTTTAACTCTCTCTTCTATCTCTGTTTCGATAAAATCCTTATCAAATCTCGGTCGTTGATCGCGAGTTACCAGATTTGGATCAGATCCGGCGTTCCTTTCGTCCATCCATTTTTGAAGTGAAATGCGCGTTGGTTTAGTGTTCCTTCGAATTTGCCGAAGATGACGATCTCTAGTCCTATCAACCCCGGTCAGGTAAACAATGCTTCGTCGTTTTTGAGCTTTTTTTCGCTTGCAGATCAAACATGGTTAAGTTTAACTTTTAACGTTTAATTAATTGCAGGTGTCTTTTTTTCTTGGATTAGTTCCTATAGTTATCGCTTGGCTTTATTCCGAGTATTTGGAGTACAAGAAAACTTCATTGCCGACCAAAGTGTAAGTTATACAATCCTTTTTCTTCACTACTATGCGTACGCACGGACAGAGTTGTTTACTTATGTAGTGATGTATGTATGCATGTACGTATGCATGTCTATGTCGTTGATTTGAATGTATATGAGCTTATAGAAGTTGATTGGTAATTTGTTCAATGGTTAACAAATTCATCAGTTTTTAAACTCCGTGTTTGATTCTATTAAGATCTGGCGATACTAGAGCATGTAATGGTTTTTTAATGGCTTAATTTGTTTATTTTTTTATAGCTTTTGAAAAATTCTCTGTTTGGTTAATTGTAAGTATCTAGGACATATTGTGGAAGTGAAATGGCATAAAACATGAAGTTAAAATGGGATTAAGTTTGCCTAGGAGATATATATATATATATATATATATATATATATTCTTTACTGAAGTTTTTAGTTCTGTTAGTAGGCACTCTGATGTCAATTTGGTTGAAGTGGAAGCTGGAGATGGGATGGTTAAAGAAGATGACAGAGCTGTTTTATTAGAAGGTGGAGGTCTTCAATCAGGTTCTCCTAAAGCTCGGAATTCATCGACGTCTTCTCCTATTTTCAGGTTTTTCCTAGACAGACATTGATTGATCCCATGGCGTTTTCTTTCTTCCCTCCTCATTAGTGACTGATTAGTGATTTTATATTTGCTTGCATTTACTTGTTTGTGTGTAGATTCCTTATGTTGGATGATTCATTCTTGATTGAAAATCGATTGACCCTTAGAGCGATGTAAGTGAATCATATCATTTATTTGAATTCGTAAATATTTTACTTTCAGGATTTGTATCAGCAAATTAGAATGTAACTCACTTCTTCTTTTCTTTTCTCTTTGTCAGATCTGAATTTGGTGCCCTTTTGGCGTACTTTTATATATGTGACCGGACAGATGTCTTTGGTTCATCAACAAAGGTGACATTGATGATGCCTCTTTTTTCAATTCTTTATGCATTCCAACTGTTAATGTGAGTATATTTGTTGGTTATTGAGAACTTTGGTCTTTTGAGAAACATTGAGTTGTAAATAAATGTTAATTGAAGTTCAAAAACTCAACAAGTGTACACATTATTGTACTCCCAATGGTCTTTTGAATTCACCATGATTGTTATGTTGAAATGTGTTTGAATCTGTGTCTGTTCAATGCTTTGCTTGCTTCACTATTATTTATGTTCCTAACAAGGAAAGATGTATCCAAATTACTCTGTGAAATTTTATCATTGCTGTTTTCTGCATTCGTAATTCGACAAAATTGCATTGAAAAGGGGAAGCGGTCTCTAGTTGATAATTATATGCCATCCAACATGTACTATTATTTATTTATTTACAACTTTTGTGGGTTGCTGACTGGGTTGCATTCTTAACCATCTTCTGTCTCTGCAGAGTTACAATCGAGATCTTTTCTTATTTCTGTACTTCCTTCTCATCATTGTTTCTGCAATAACTTCATTCAAGATACATCATGATAAGTCGCCATTTTCGGGGAAATCCATACTTTATTTGAATAGGCACCAAACTGAGGAGTGGAAAGGTTGGATGCAGGTTTGTCACTTCTCAAATTTGTTTAAGTTTCTTTGTTCTTTTTCATGATACTCTTCTTTCACCATATGCTGGTTAGGCTTCTCCCATGTCTCTCACAATACCATAATAGGTAGTCTTATTCTTTCTTCTTATCCTACAGGTATTATTTTTGATGTACCATTACTTTGCTGCGACAGAAATTTATAATGCAATCCGAATTTTTATTGCTGCATATGTGTGGATGACTGGATTTGGTAACTTCTCATATTACTACATCCGCAAAGATTTCAGTCTTGCTAGGTTTGCACAGGTATCTAGCTCCCTAAACATCTAAGATTGCTTCTTCAAGTTTTACCCATTGTTTAACTGCTGCCAACTGTGATCATTATTTGTGCAGATGATGTGGCGGCTTAATTTCTTGGTTTTATTCTGCTGTATGGTCCTTAACAACAGTTACGTGCTATACTACATTTGTCCCATGCACACTTTGTTCACACTCATGGTTTATGGGGCACTCGGTATTCTAAACAAGTATAACGAGATTGGATCTGTCATGGCTGTCAAAATGGTTGCCTGCTTCTTGGTGGTTATTTTAATATGGGAAGTTCCTGGAGTATTTGAATTCATTTGGAGCCCATTCACATTCCTTGTTGGTTAGTAACTTTCCAAAAGCTTTATTGTCTTGTAAAAACATTAGATGTCACATTGACCCAAATATCTCAAAGTGTTGCAGGCTATACTGATCCAGCAAAGCCAACATTGCCCGCCTTGCACGAGTGGCATTTTCGCTCAGGTCTTGATCGTTACATATGGATTGTGGGAATGATATATGCCTACTACCATCCAACTGTAAGTTTCTGATGAATTCATATGCCACTGGTAAAAAACAAAACTTGTTCATAAATTGCTGAGACTGATGTGAAATATTTCTATGGATTGGGTTTCTCTATGTCAAGATGTGCATGATAGTTAATCGTTATCATAGGTTGAAAGTTGGATGGAGAAACTAGAGGAAACAGAAGTGAAACACCGAATATCAATTAAAGCAGCTATTGGACTGCTAGCCCTAACGGTATTCTTTCTTTTCTTTTTTCAAAGTTAAAACTTGTTACTTAATTTCAAGGAAAATGATGCAAACAATTCTCCTGGAATTTCTAGGTTGGATTTTTGTGGTTTGAGTACATATACAAACTAGATAAAATTGCTTACAACAAATACCATCCTTATACCTCGTGGATTCCAATAACGTACGTGTCACTTTCTTTAACTGTGTTGGAATACATTCATATTTTCAGAAAACCTTATGATTTACTTGACCTCTCATTCATTCTTTTGATCAGCGTTTACATTTGTCTGAGAAACATCACCCAGCATTTCCGCAGCTACAGTTTGACGCTCTTTGCGTAAGTGACCTTTCAGTTATATTTTCTTTGTCCTTTACTGTTTTTCTAAATATGTTCATGCTGATTTCTCCTCTAACTACTGGTGTGCTATCTTTGAATGACTTTTTTTTGGTTCTGATCTGTTGTCATCTGTTCACTAGATGGCTTGGGAAGATAACACTGGAGACCTACATCTCACAATTCCATATTTGGTTAAGGTATGCTTTTATCAACGATACTGGATTTGCTGGTGCTTCCTGCATTTGCAAATGTTTAGTTGGTGCAATGATTTTATACTTGCAGATATTTGATTTCTATATATATATATTTTTTTTTCATTTTCTTTGCTTATGACTTCCAATGAACTTGCAGATCATCAGTTCCTGATGCACAACCTAAATTGTTGCTTTCGCTGATCCCTGATTACCCATTATTGAATTTTATGCTCACTACTGCCATATATGTTGCTGTAAGTAAAAAATGGTTTTAGTTTAAAAGCTCGAGAGTCTCTAGCATCACTCATGCAATGATTTTTTTTTCTTGCTTGCAGGTTTCTTACAGATTATTTGAACTGACAAATACGTTGAAAATGGCATTTGTGCCCAGCAAAGATGACAAGCACCTCCTTTACAACTTGATTACAGGAGCAATAATCTTTAGTGTGTTATACTCTCTGTCCTTTGTCTTCTTGAGAGTTCCTCAAATGTTGGTAAGATTTATTTCTTGAAAGTCATTTACAAATTCTATTTTTGGAAGCTTTTGGATGGGTATGTAGTCCAATTGAAATCCTAACATAAATTTGATTTATCAGTTATCTACTACAGAAAAGTGGTTGTGTGACTCATGTATATGAAAACACAATTGTTGAGCATAGGTAACAGATTCTGAGGCACGTGTTTTCTTTATAAGCAGTGTTAAAAATAATTTACAATTTTGGTTTTTGAAGACTTAAAATTTTAGTAGATAATGGGAATGGTTCACAAATCTTATCTGGGAAAAAAAAATCTGTGTTGGAAATGATTTCCATTGGAACTGAGAGTTATTAGGCACGGATAGATTCAGCGTGAAATCAACATTCTGCAATTATATGATATTGTTTAATTCCCCAATCTGCAATTTTGCTGACTCTTAAAATTTACAGGTGTGGGAATAATTAGTGTTGAATTGTAAGGCCACGCGCATCTGAATCAGTTTCTCTGGCTGACACAAAGGCAATTTTGTCAGTAGAAGAATTTTCATGCGATACACGGATCAAATAGCAAAAATGGATTCATTGATGATATCACTATGATGATAATGTGACATGCTTATTGTGTCAAAATTCCGGACATCTATTGTATAGTAAAAGCTCAACATTGCCTACAGTGGAGGTGTTAATTTTTTGGCCTCATTACATTACATTATACTGTGCCACTACAGTAGTCTGACTGTGAGATAGCATTCGTCATTACATTCCATATTAGTTTCCAATGGAATAAGGACAGTACATATTTGCCCTGTTTTATGGTAGCTCAAGGTAGAGGTAATTTTACTTGAGATACGCATATCGGCGCTGCTGAAGTACGCAAGCTATACGTATGGAACTTGGTGGCTTAATTAAAGAGAGATCTCCTGGGCTTTGTTTCTGTGTCGCTTAAATGTTTTATAGGTTGTTTAACTTTGGCTCGTACTATTCCGAATGTATTAATTCGATGTTATCAGTTCTCGAATGGATGTTGATATTTTATAAAATTAATGACCCCAAATTGAAGGGAAAAGGAAAAAACAAACAGTACTCTATTTCCCAGCTAGCCGACGGAGCACATAACCGACGAGAGAGAGCTATCTGGAGATGTTTTATAAAGCGATTAACAGTTTCCTTCTCAACTGAACATAAAAAAAGACCTATACTTCCAAAAACAACTACATTTTTTTTTATTTATTGTCCATTAATTGCGTCACTCAAACAAGAAGGCAGCCATAACACAAACATTTGTTAGTTTTGCAATTACAGCAAATACTCTCAAAATGTGTCCAGCCAAAAACTGAAAGAAATACAAATAAGAATTAAGGCCATTATGACCTAAATGATTGAAGCTTTTTCCAAAACTACCAAGGCGTGGTGAATGTGTCACTTCAAACAGCAGCAGCTCAGCTTCCCTCCCGTTCGTAATCTAGCAGATTGGTCCTCAGAATATATGCACAATGTCATAAGCAAATCTGGATTTTTATGTTAAAGAAAGTAGCAGATAAACACAGAAACAATAACAAGAATAAACAACTACTGCTCCAATCCAAAACACCTTTGTTTATGCCATTTGAATCATCACAAGGCAAAACCATAAAAATTTTCCAGATATAATGCCACAGGTCGAATGGCATGAACTGGTGCTTGTAGAATATCCAAAAAAACTTTGGTAACAGCTGAATTGGATCCATGATCATAGAAGTTACTTCGAACAATAAATGAGGGCAATATTAAATAATTAAACTCCTAATTTGATTTATCCAACTCCTAATATTAATACAGTTTTTGTTAAGAGTATCATAATATTTTGAAGGATACGTCCAGAACAGCACAAATGACTGCAAAGAGATTAAAATAGGTCAATAAAATTGGCTAAAATAATAAAAAGAAGCAGAATCAAGAAAAAACAGTAACTTCTGAAAGTGAAATATTGATTATGAATACAAATTGCTATAAAAGAGTGAGGGCCATCCAAATGAGTGCTAATTTCTTTCAAGGAAATTTGAAAAAAAAATTGATGGAAGGTAGAGAAAGGTACCAGAAGGCCACCTAGGAAGCCATCAAGTAAAATCCGGTTCCAGCTGTCAAAATATGAATGAACCGAAAACTTTGCCTTGGCCATGAGTCCAACCGAAGTAATTGTCATGATAAGAAAATATAAGATGAACCCAGTTAAGCCAGTAAATCCCAAGATTCCAGCAATGACCCCACCAATGATAGACAAAAATGTGCGGCTGCAATAAAATAAAGCTAAGAACTCAGTTACAATGGAACTTAAAAATTACTCAACATCTTAATGTAATTATGGTTGTTTAATGGGTGGGAGTGGGTGCTATGTTTTTAATTGCTTGAAAATATGTAATAGCCATTGGGCCGGGTTGATAACATGTTCATTGACCTTTAACTCTCAATTATCAAGATCTTTGCTCACAAAAGTTTTCTTGAGATTTCAATGAAGAAAAAATCCCATTCCAAGAAGAACAAGCAAAGTCAGAAAAATAACCTGTTATACAACCCTTTTATTCGACATGAGCCTCACATGTACCCATATTTTACAAATTTTAAAATTAACAGCTTCTGGTTTATTTGCAATATGATGCACAATAAGCATAAAGCTTCACAATCTTCAGGAATGCACCTCACAATAATCTACATAATATGCACAATAAATCTTTAACCAGATAGAAGTAACCACTGAATAAACCTACAAGGACAATATCATTCCAACATTAAGAAAGACAATTATCATGTGAATTGAAGTCAATTTTAAAGCCTTTTAATATTCACATCCCCCTTCCAAGCAGAACACCAGATCCTCCACCAAGTTCCAAAATCTAGCACAAACTTCAACTGAAAAGCAAGCCCAAGGTGTTAAACACTAGTTTGGCATAAGTCATAACTCGATATAATCCTGTTGGCTAGAATCTAGTCACATTCCTCATGTCTAAAATATAAAAGCAGAACGAGTCAAGTTCTTGTGAGGGGTACAAAACAAACCTGTAATATATAACTTTGATGTTACTTTGCAAATTCTCAGCATTGAAGGTTTGCAAATCATTAGCGATGTCCCCTGATTTCTTTCCTGATGCACCTGAATCATTACGTCCAGCCATATCTTCTGCCTTCCCGATAATTAAAAAGTGAAATGAAAAGAAAGGAAGAGTAAACAAACTATTACACGTAAAACCATATATACAAACCACTATCGGAATCTAGGTACTTCTTTAAGAAATAAAGACCATGAAGAAACTAATGACCGTCTACAAGTCGTGAATTGAGAAGGCACATAATTAAAACTCCACCACAAAAGAGGAAACCTGATATCTCATGGAAAGAGCAAAATAATCGAAACAACAACCATTGTAACGTTGATTCTGTTGTGATAGCAGCATTAACCAGAAAAACAGACTCTAAAAACTCTTGATTGCATCAGGCGATTCATAAACATCTTCATCTCAAGCATATAAGAAAAAGACAGCGATAATTTCAATTGCCGTAGAAGCTGTGCTTACATCAGTCAAAAAATCATATTAAAAACCAACTCATTCCTAGAATTGAAAACATAATTCGAAACCTAAACCCTAACTTTTTAAAATTCACGAGCCTATAACTTCAACTTCAATCCTTCACCGTGAACGAAAGCATAAACTACGAAACAGATCTAAGAATTACGATGCGTAACAAATTATTTCCGCGAAAAACAGAGACAAGTTCACAAATTATACTAAGAAAGACGAACTTCACTCACACAATCGGAGAACACGAGACAGTTTCTTGTCTTGGCTTCTGAGAATAAGAGTCTCCGTCCTTGTTTACATGTATTCTTCATCATTTACTCTTTAATGATAACCACAACTATCGCTGTTAAAATTGAAACGACGCCGTTCACTTGAGTGCCTGTTTCTGCAGAGAAAACGTCGTCGTTTAATCTTTGACGGCTGATGACTAAACATCGTCGTCGTTTGATTTCCCAATGGAGGCAGATGCTGCTTGCCGAACATGACCACGTACAGTGCCCTAATTCATGGATTTTCAAAAGCTGGTATCTGGTTGGTGCATCCTAGATATGGAACAGGATGATAGCTAACGGTTGCAGTCCTAATGTTGTGGTATATACCTGCGTGGTCAGCTTCCTTTTTAAGAAGAATCTGTTTAACCAAGCTCATTCTCTCATACAGAATATGGCTTTTGAAAATTGTCCTCCTAATACAGTTACATTCAATACATTTATCAAAGTTTATAAAAGAAGCTTTTGACCTTGTTGCAGAGATAAAAACAATGCAGGATTGAGCTGAATATAGTGTCTTATAATACCATTTTGCACTGGTTTTTTCATGGTGGTAACTTGGAAGAGGCTTTCCGGTTTATGGAGAAAAAGCTTGTGGGGGTGGGGGAGGCGCGCAGGCGAAGAAGCCGGATACCATCACCTTCAACACAGTAATCTGTGCCTACTCTAGGCTGTGTAATGTTAACAAGGCCATTCTACTTTTGGATGGAATTAGAGGAAGAGGAGAGTGGTAGCCTGATATAATTTCACACACTAGTCTGTTATGGCGGATTTGTAATTCGAATGGCATCGAAGAAGCCTTCGTTCATCTTCTGATTACGAAGGAATCTGCCCCAACTTTACCGCATGGAATTTGCTAGTCCGGAGTTTATTTAGGCAACTTGGTTCATTTGGGGCCAGTTTATATTCTGGATGATATTGCGTCTAACAAGTAAGGCACTTGAGTTTGAATGTTTCTACGGAAGCCAAGTAGTCAAATAAATTTGCTAGCTATCAGTAAATTCAGAGACATTTTATACAGAGAAGAGTAGAGTTTCTGTGAGATATTTCTGCTGGGAAACTGCATGCAGTTTCAATTGTTAGGTACATGGGAAGTAAATATCAAACAGCAATTCTCTACAGTCCCGTAATTTCTTTCTTTCATTTTCCTGGTTGAAGCGGCGAGGCATCAAGGTACTGCATATCCAAAAACCAATCCTCTACGTGGGTCAGCTATGTGCCGGATATTCAATCCTCTACCGGATCGTAGTTACTTGCCTCTGTCAATTCACTCCACTAAATTGAAGAAATTCACCTTGTAAGATTCTGGATCAACTTGTGCCAGTTTCCTCCTTGCAGATTTATTCCAAGTTGTACGACATGAACACCATGTGCAGGTTCAGTTGTTTCAGATTTTCTCTCAAAAAATTCCTCGGATGATACTAAGATTCATTCTTCTGATGTAACTTGATCAGTGTGCATCAATTTCAGAACAGCTAGATAAGATTTTCATGGAGGAATTGTATCATCATTGCTCAAGGACCTAAATTCTTTTGCCAGAAATGACACCTCCGATTGTGTAGCTACTAAATGGTGCCAAGTCAAATCTGTTTTCAAGAGTGAAGAAACTGAAAATAAATCTTCTTCTAGAATCAAATTATTTGTAATCATCTTTCAATAATAAAACAAACAATTAAAACTTCCACTTCCTTCGTGAGAGAGACAATCATGGAGCAATTTGGGTAGATGAGCTATTAATTGATGAAAATGAGTACTTTTTTTTTGTTGTATTCTCCATTTTTGTCAAAGTTCTTACGGGTAAAAACTGTATCGGCACACTTGATACAACACACTTGACTAATATACATCTTTCTTAATGCAAAATTTGAAACATGAAACAAAAATTTAACCTTAAGCAGATTTCAGAGATGAAATCATGTATAAATCTTTATTCAACTGTGGAACAAGTATATGCCTACAGGGTCAGGAAACAAACAACTAAAACTTCCGTTGCAGGAGCGATAACTACGGAGTGATTTGGGTGGATAAACTATTGATCACTGCCCCTTCCATTTTTAATGATGTTTACTGTTTCGTATCAGTAAACACAGTTTGACATTCTCATTTTCTTCCTTCTTACGTTATCATAAAGAGGGAAGAGATGAAGCAAAAGAGCAGAAAAGAGAAACAGAAAACACCCCACTTATTATTATTCATCTGGGTAAGGTTATTCAGTCCAAACGAATTTTAAACTCAAAAGCAGAGACAATTTCCAGGCTTAAAAATTAAGCAAAATGTTCATGAGATTTAGCGATTTTTCCATCGGCTCCTTTTGGGTAAAATCCTCCAGGAACATCAATACTTCCACTCCCATAAACAATGCTGAGAATTTCCTGCGGAGATCTGGGAAATGCAAGTGAATATTCATCTCCAGCGAGAATATTGCCTCTTATTTTTCCTTCGGCTCCCATAATCTCTGGAACAATAAGTCCCTCATCCTTTGATCCTAAATGTCCGAGTAAATTCCTCAGAAGTGAAATCCGATTTGTAAACTCCGCAACAGTTATCCCATATGGCTGCACTTTCTCACGTGCTCTTTCATATAGCAATGCTCGAATTACTGCATCTTGGCCAGCTTCCACACCCAAGAGAGCGGCAACAAGCTGGTGAAAACAAGCATGTAAAGCACAGTAAGGAAAAATTTTGATGTTTAATTTGTGTTGTTTTCATTTATTTTGTGAATTTAAGACTTACCCCTCTTGAGCTCGCACCCTGGAGACTTGGATTTGCACCAACATAACCAGTTAGTCCAACATATGGGATCAAATATGAAGCAATAAGATAGTTAAGGCTGTTTGCATAAGGATCAAAAGGAGGATTCAGTGTCTTCCCAAATGCACTATCAATCACTTTTGCAAACGACCCTGCACTTAAATCCAACAATGGCCTTGGAAATCCTTTCACTGCTTTCTTTAAAGCCCTGAAACATCAAGAAAATGTAATTTTCTTAAAGCACACGAAATTTAAACAGAAATTAAGAAAATATAAAATTGCAGTACAAATTACCTCAAATGTCCAACTTCTTGCCATGCAAATTGCAAGACTATATCGTTGATGAGAGGATCAAGATTTGCTTTTTTGGCGCCAATTGGAGGTGGACCTCCCAAGGTTAAGTTCGGTGCAACTTTGTCCAAACCATAACCCAATGAACCAAACAAGAAAAATTCAGCTTCCAAATACTCTAAATTCAATGGAAACTCTAGAAGATCTACATCACAATCTGGAACTGATATGTAATTATCGATGATAAGGTTAGAAGAATATGAGACAGGAAAAAGTAGCAAGATCAATGAAGCAAAAACAGAAGTGAATGTTACTGCCATGGTTTTTTTAGTGGATTGTGCCTTCAAAAAGGTAACGTATATATAAGATTTTGTACGGGTTATGCAAACTGTGAAAGGAAAGTGATAGTGCCAATTTGGCAGATAAGGATTACTGGGTCACACATGGAAATGCCACGTGGAGTTTGATATGATCTCAAGAGTGTCTGAATCGAAGAGGAAAAATATCAGGACAGTGTAGTATCCATAAATGGAAGTTTGTCCTTGCATAGCAATCTGTCTTCTTGATACCGGAAATATTTTGTAAAAGTATTAAAAATAGATCTGTTTCTATTTGAATTGTAAAACCATGAAACAACACAGGCGAAATTGCAGTGAACTTCCTTTCAGGATAGATTTACACCACCTTGATGATATCATAATCATAATGAATTTACCCATATATATATATATTCTGATGAATGCAGACTCGATAATCCTGCAGATACAAAGTTTGGATACAAATCTCAACTGATGTGGCATTATTTATGATTATCAAGTATCATGATTCGCAGAAGTGTAATAATCTAATAGTAACAATCCATTATTGACATGTCATAACATTATGCAGACAAGATTCATGAAATTTAAGACTGTCTAAAGTTTTCTGTTCTGTCTTGGCAGTAAGACAAATATTTCAGTTTCTGATTAAGCTCTTGCCCTATTTATTGAGATTTCAATTTGTTGACATTCTTCCCAATTTTAATGCTGTAGGTAGATATTCACACTTGATTTTAGGAGACCATAGAAATTAAAACCGGGGGTTCAATGGGAAAACCAGAAAAAGAAAGAGAAATAAAATGGAAGCTGAGAAAACTGTATGCATAAATCTAGAAGGCTTATCAAAATAATGTTGTATTTGTAATACAAACTTATACCAGAAAATAACAAAAACAATCAGAGGAAAATGTCTACGTCCTAATTGGTTTCTCAGCTCTAAAATTTCTTCTTCCTATGGTGCTAACATTGGATGATTTACCATTCCTCTCTTCTTTTTCATCATTTCCATTGACTATGATGACCCCATCTTCAACATCTACATCATAGCCATCCATTTCCTCGCCCTCATCATCCCAACTGTCATCAAATTCTTTGTCATCATAGTCTAAATCATCCTCCTCATCATTGTAACCATACATTTCTGCACGAATAGTGTGGAACTCAGGAGGAGGAGGGCAGTCCTTGGCAATTGCCTTATCTCTCTTGATCACAAGATGCCGTACGACTCTCTCATCTTTGTCTAACATGCTCACAAAATGGTTGATCCATTTGGCTTCCAACTTGAAGTTTATCATGTAGTGGGCATTCTTGGCTTTCTTTATCTTGTATGCCAGTCCACGAAGACCCCAATGGTTCGGTCTCCATATCCTGCCTTTGTTCTCCCTTAAAAAATCTGCAGGAAGTGTTTCATAGATACAAGGAAATTATGGCAGAAATAAAAACAAACTTCAAAGAAGAATCACTTTCAGTAAAACTATAACTAGTAAAAATATCACATGACCCTCATGTTAAGCAATGTCAATCACTCTGCTGATTGTTTGAACTTAAATTTTGTCATAACTTCTCACTTTCTTAAGGCACTCTTGGGGGAAAAGAGGTAGTAAGAAGTGCATGGTACAGAAGCTTAATCAATCCAATTTTCACTTAAAAATTCTTAAAAAATTTGCTTTCAGCTAAAATGTAGACAGAACAGAATGAAGAAAAAAGGTCCAAAAATCACCTTGAACTTTCTCATTAACACTCCCAACCTCTTCTTCATGCTTCTTGTGAATCAAATAAACCACTTCATAGTGGTGCCCTGCACAAACACAAGCAAAGATTAACTGCCAGATTACTTATGCACATGATAAGCTCAATAACAAAAGGCGAAGCTAGCAAGAACCATTTTACCATCACAATCTCTTTCATGCGCTCTTAAAAAATGATAAATGAAACTTTTGTTTTTTTTTCATACAAATGAAATTCATCAAGATAGTTCAAAAAAGTTTTCTAACCAATTGAAGTTATACAAATGAAATGCATCAGCTGATTACAAGGGTTTGCAGCAGAGAAACAGTCATAACATCCAGATTCCACCACAGACAGTTCTCTAAAGTTAAGCAACCTGGCTTTCACGAACTTTCAAGAACATGTAATAGAAAATTACACACATATTCTTCAGAATTCGATTGATTGCCATTTTTGTTGTCTTCTGACAAGGAACACAATAATGGGAAAAAACCAGGGAAAAAATCTAACAAGAAGAAGAAAGTTGCTTACTTCGTTCCACATTCAATTCACTTTCCAACTGAAGTTTAAGAAATTCATGGAGCTCTTTTGCAAATTTTCAAAACATTATAATAAGTAAAACAACATTCGAACTAAATTAATATATTACTCTTCCAAAAAAAAAGTTTTAAATCATAATTACTACCTTCTTCGTCATCAGCAAACTCGGGAAGAGCTCTACCATCTTCCTGAACTTTCTTCTGCAATCCAAATTAAAACCAACTCACGTCCAAAATCAACCAAAAACTCAGTTACACACAAAAATTTGATCAAATTCCTCACAACATCATATCAACCCAGCACTCATTTTACAAACAAGAACTGACAACTAACAAATGCCGTAAAGATCAAAACTTTATCACCAAAACCATAGAGAAAACAAAAAGCAATGAAACCCATTAAAAATAAGTGACTTCGACAAAGAAAAGAAGGAAAATAACCTCTTTAAGGGGCAAGGCTTCTGGGAAAAACAGAGCGTCTTCTTCAGGTTTTGGAAAGCAGCTGTGATTGTCTTCCTTATTATTATTATTCTTGTAGTTCTTTTTTGCGCCAACTATCACTGACTTTCTTGCAAACGTCAACCACGAGTTTCGATTATTAGGTATCAGTTTCGGGAATTTAGGATGTAGAAAAGTTACACAAGTGGTCTAAAAAAGTGACTCCATTTTTTCAAGGGCAGGTTGAAAATGCTGCAAAACGATGTCCTTGGCGAGCACGGGAAGACGGGTTTTTTAAGTAATTTACTTGCAAGTTCGAGAGTTTACTGTTGGAAACGGGAGCAGGCATCAAAACGCTTGATCGTCTCACCTTAGAGAACGAGTACTACAAGTCGCTTTAGCATGGATACTGGGTACGACAACTCGTGTCATGACCTCGCTATTTATTGTTTGTTCTTAATAACTTGGTGATTTTATTTCACAACGGTCATAACACATCAATCCCAATCGAGTCCTATATCTGCATAATGCAACCCTTCAAGCAAACTTCTGATCATGTTAAGGCTGAAGGTGAAGAAAGTTTAAGCCAATATAACAGGTCACCTTGCCATGGCAAATGATGGTAAGTCAATGCTCCAAATCTGATTTCAGGCCAAGACAAAACTAAGGAGAAAGGAGAAGAACAATGAGAAGTCAAAGGTATACAAGCTTTTGATAATGAAGGCTAAAAAGCCTTCTACTCATTCTGGCATACAATATTCTAAGAGTAAAATTTTCCTGGGGCCTTCAGTTTTGAAAAGAACCCTTTTCTTTTAGTCTCACAAGTGCTTAAAAGTTTATGAGGACGATGGAGAAGAAATCACCATTGCTTCTTTCCCTTTTTCTTTTTCTTGTTGCCACCGCTGCCACTATTACCTGTGCCGCCGCTCTTGGAACCAGCTCCAGCCTTGGCAGTTGGGCTTTCAGCGGATGTGCTACCACCAAAATTGTCAAACATTCCGGACTGCATTGCATTCCGTAACCACGCAAGGAATTCTTCCTCGGTCATTGTTTCTTCCAAGTTAGGTGTTGGCATTCTACCACCTCTCTGTCCTGAACTCGTTCCCTTGCTGGCAATGTGTTTAGAGGTTATGCTAGTGTTCACCTGAAAAGTTGGCTTGTGAGTGTTGGCTGGACATTTCATTCCCTGCAATGAAAATTGCAACGTTGATGCATTATTAGCTGAATTCATCTGAATCCTGGCTTAGACATAATCAAGTAGGTACAAAAGTGTGCATTTGATGAAAACTGCTGACAGTTCAACAACCATCCAAAAGTAGCCCTTGTGTCCTAAATGTAGTTAAAATCAGAAAAAAAATCGAGCATACAGTTTCACGCTAATTTCTTAGTATATTCGCGATTCAGGACAGGCAATTTGAGACAAACATTGATTCAGGATAACAAGAGGAAACAACTTTACCTGACAAATATACCATTCAGTAGCATTATAAATTCTGCTATCTGCACAAACATATGCACAAGGCACATCTACCTGAAATCATGGGAAAAAGGCAGAATCAAATATAAATATTGCATTACATCGATGAGATTATGGCACTAATTTTTACTTGTTTCACAAATAGAGAACAAGCTAGACACGCTAAGAGCAGGGAGAAGTATCCTTGTGCATAATCGGCCCTTACCTTCTGCAATAATCCAAAAAACAAGGGTTGGGAAGATTGCTCAACCCATCCATCTCCATCTTTTGCTTGATGATAATCTTTGCATTCCTTCAAAAGGGAAATTCCAAGGAAAAAAACATAAAAATCAGGAACGAAATATTGATATGTTTACTGCCAATAGTTATTAATGCCTGATTTCCAAGATGTAAGAACCATGCACAGCTCTAGAAGCAAAAAGGAAAACCTGACACCATCTTGCTCGGGATTTTGATTTCTTTGTCTCTATCCACACATGAAAGCTGCTGCACTTTTTGCACACTATTCGCCTTGACTCTCCAATGTGGTCCTCACCATCAGCCTCTGGGGGCGCATTTCCGGAGGCAAAGAAGCCATGCCTTCCATTCTGGGACATCAACCACATTAAAAACGAAAGATAAAAGTATTGCAGAACAAACTTAGAACAAAATATCCTTAATTGCCAAAAACAGTACAGAAATTTTACGGAAGCTTCTTGCATCAGAAAACCAATAACAGCAATCTCTATAATACCTTCACTCAACTGCTTTTTTGAGAGACAAGATTCTTAACCATATTCATGATTAACAAACATAAAACAAAGGGAAAATGACTTTGCTCACTAGTAACAAGAAGAATTCAATCAACTATAAATAATTTAATCCTTCAACAAATCATTGATTAATATTGTAATCAAACGTACCAAACAAATACAACAAGCTACACTGCCGCACTGCCATTAGCTAAGTTCAACAAAAACTTGGAAAATGATAACATTTGGAAAAAAGTATTGGCCAATCAATTTCCACCCAGACACATGAATGAATGCCCTTAATTTCGCTTAAAGTAAAAAATAAAAGCAATTCCACTGGGTCTAGCCATCATTATTTTTAATCTTTAGGGTATAATATTGACCCAACTCACTCTTTAGTTTCGGCATCAAATTATGCATATCTAACTGAGTAAAAATAAGTTGGGCAATTCTTCCTTGTACATTCTACTGGCATGGTCAAAACAAGGGTAATCCTGAGGAAAGTTCAAAGCTAATTACAAAGAGAAAACTTCAAAAAAGTACTGGAACTGGATATACACAAACCTTCTGAGAAGAACTTTGGAACCTACGAAACAAGTTTAGCAGCTCCTCTCTCCTCAGTTCATCATCATAAGCTTTTCGCTTAAAGGAATCAAGCAGAATCTACGAAATAAAATTTCACATAATAATTCATTAAAAAATCTAATTAAAAAAATTCCTCATGACAATAAAGAAGAAATCTAAAGGTTTACCTCATGCGCATTCTGAAGTCTTTTAAACGCTTCTGCAGCCTTTTCATTACCCATGTTCTTGTCAGGATGGACCAGCATAGCCTAAGAAATATGGAAAGCAACATTAGAAAACAATGACACATATCTAGCAGTAGACAAACACCACGTAGCTAAAAGAACCACTGATAGATCATTAAAACTAAAAACCTTCAAGAAAATGACAGAATCGGCAGCTTTAAGCAAGTGGAGACATCAAGGACAATTATGCTGATAGCAAACCAAGATGGCACATACCTTTTTCCTATACTCCCGCTTCAGTATAGAAACATCAAAATTCTCAAACCTTGTCAACCCCAAAGCTGAATAGTGATCAGTGCAGTTCAGCAACCTGACAACTTCATCTTCAGAAGTCATCTCAGAGTCAGTCCCGCTGGTTGAAGGCACTCCAGCATTACGATCTGCTGATAACTCAGGGCCATTATCAGAGAACGAAGGGTGCACTGTCTCACCATTGAAGAAGCCTGGTCCACCTTGCATTCCAGGGGTTTGATCAGGATGTTCATCAGATCGATCATGATGATTTATATTGTTCTTAAGGAAGAATATTAGAGCATCACTCGAGATAAATGATAAATTCAGTGCCAACAGCAAACCAAGCCAGCCAACATAAGTCCAAGCACAATACACAGAGTACACAGTAGTAATTAATAACGCAAGACGCTCATTGGTGAACTTGAATGCCAAACCTGAAATATCAGAGAGAATTAATTCTGACAAACAAATACACAAAGGAAGAGAGGATCCTTGCTCAGAAAAGAGGTAAAATCATCACCTCCAAGGAAGACAACAAGCAATGTAGTCCAGAAACTTCCATAAAACCACAGGAAAACAGTTCCAGAAATGGCAAGTACAATGATTGCAAGGACCAATCCAACAAAAAGAGCCACCAAAGCAGCTACGAACTGAAATTACAAAATTTGTTTAAATACATAAGAATGCATATAAATCAACAGATCTTTTTTATTTTATTCAAAAAGAAAAGAAATGCCAATATGAAGACTCAAGGAATTCTTAATCTAGCCAGCAAAAAGCAAATTACCATACGCTATGACAGGTCCAGTCTCTGTCACAGTATCCCATAACTGATAATTGCCATTACTCAGGAGATGAAGTGGCTTTATCATTTAACATCTATCTTGGTCATTGTACCACTTACAACGGTAGGCTAGACACAAATAAAGAACCCTGAAGATATTCAAATTCCACAGGACGTTGAAAGGTTCTTTGATTTAGAAAGACAGAAAACAGGTGTGATTGGTGTTAAAAAGAGTAAATGCATACATCCAAAAGACTGCATATTACTAATATTTTTTATATCTTAACCCTATTAGGTCATATTTATTTTTAAAAAAAATTAAAAAAGAAAAGAACTAGGTTCAATCAGTAATAACTTCAATAACTATGGCAGCAAGAATTTTTTCAGGAGGATCACCAGGCCTTACCAAGACCATAAAAAACTTCAACATCCCAACCACAGCAATTGCTGAGAGAAGGCTGCACCATATGACCGAGAAAAATGATGTTGTTCCCATTCGCAGAAAGGAATCAAAGCCCCTAATAGTACAGTCCAACCATAACATTGACACAAGGAACATTATTTTTGCTAACTGTGTTAGAAAGTTCAGAACAACTGTATAAACTGGCTGAATCTTTGTTGAAACATAATCACGAGCATTATATATGTGGGCTGTTAAAGTACCAAACAATGGCCTGTGCCTCTCAAGCAACTCAATTACAGCCTTTGAGATCAATGCTACATATTCCCTTAAGCTTTTAACCAGTTCATAATCTGAAAACTTCGAATTTTCCATCACATTTTTAATATGCAATCTATTCAGTAAGCCGGCCAGACCACTTTTTCTGTTTTTTCGACCACGGTGAGCATTTTCTACTCTTACACCACAAGTTTCCCTTGAAGAAATATTTTCAGTGCATTCCCCCAAATTACTGTTGGAAGGAGCCGATGGCTCAGGATCCTGCCTTGCATCTGTTCCTGGCTTCTCTATCCTTGGAGAAGTCACAGAATTTTGATTCCTTATACTCTCATCTTCTGTACAATGGGCTTTACTAGAACTGTCCATTGAAGAAATGCCTGTAGGGCTACCGTTCAGAAGTTCCTCTTCAGGAAAAAACTTTACCTTTCCGTCTCTTCCTTGTCTCATCATATCAGGGGCAGCAGACCCTGAATTTGAACCCCTTTGTCTATGGCCAGATACATTGCGATCCACACCATTCTTCCGTTGATTGCCCTTCCGAGCCATGGAATTATAAATACTGAGAATCCTTTGAATGATGAGACAACTTAAACCATTCTAATCCAACAATGGAGCCATGCCATGCAAGATGGATTCCATACGATAAATGGGCCCTTCTTCTCAAAAAGTGTTAAAACTATCAACAGAAAATATGGATAGTCAGTGCATGTATTTCACATGGATGCTAAACACAAAATGTGACAACAAGCAAGTTTGTCATAAACCATGCTCCTAAAGGAATTTTCTTTTTTCCTTGTGTGTGCTAATGCAACAGAAATATTAATATATGAAAAACACCCATAAGCCAGACAAACTAAAACGCAAAAATTAATTAGCCTAATTGTGGAAGAAGCACTGAAACAGCAGCCTATCTGCTTATAGCTAAGCAGTGTTGCTCTTAATATTAATTTTCAACTGTTTTATCAGATGATATAAATCAGACGTCCCACTCTTATAAATTTCTCTTTTGAACTACAAACAAAAAAATGAACTTGATAACATTTATTCAACAATTCCACGAAAAGCACAGCGAAACAGGATGTCAGAAAATCTTAAGACTGGCATACAATATCCATTAGGCTCCATAGAATCATAAACAAAGGGATTCACTTTTATTCTTAAATCAACAGAAGCACCGGCCAAAAAGTCATGTCTACATCAGTATAAGATACAGCTTTTAACAAGACAACGAACTCGACTGTTGCTACAATACCCCAGCTAAAAGATGATCAAGCATTCACAATTTGACGCTAAAATTTCCTTTCCCTTAAAACAATTTGCACATAATAAAGCTCTTCTACTAGGTATTGCAAAGCCACAATCGAAAAATTTCAAGACATGAACCAAACAGAGTGACAAAATCACGCAAACCCATTAGAGAACTAACCCCACAAAATTCGACAATAACAAGAAAAACCCAGTTCGCTGCATTCTTCAACAAATTTTAAATTTTACCAAAACCCAGAAAAAAATTATTACACAGATGTTAAATTGAAACAACCCGAAAAAAAATTCTTACCGTACGAACAGACCTCTAGCAAAAGCAACTGCCGCCGCTCTGAAAGAGAAATATGAAAAACAAAGTGATAACAAAACCCCAAAACGAGGATTTTTGGATTTAAAACTTTCTAGAGAGAGGCCGTATAAACACTGATTTTGTCGCTGTTGTTCCGCTGAATCAATTTTTTTTTCTAATTTTTATTATTTATTCATGGGGATGTTGAAAAAGTGAGCGTGGAAAGTGTTGTGAATTTATAAAAATAAAATAAAATTTATCTGAATTTGGGACTCGAGAAGACGGAAAAACAGGAGCACTGGTCCCAAGCTCTAATCGGAGTTGTATTGTTTTGCTCGCTCCGTTTGGATACTTCGGATTCCGTACTCTCCAATCAGGCTTAGGAATGTCCTGTGCCAGTCTAGGTTATAATTGTTCCGGATACGTGGGGAGAGGTGATTGGTCTTGTTAGTCATGTACTCTCTGTTTCACAACACTTTAAAAAAGAGAGTGGTCACTCAGATAATTTAACCCCTTTAAAAAAGAGGAAATCGGTCAGATGTTAGTATGCAAAGCTTACAATTTATTGTAGCCTTGCCCCATAAAGAAGTGGAGTGAAAACTTGCGCCCGCTATCAGGGATCATATCATGTACCAGTGATTGATTTTGAGCCTGAATGGATGGATTCAGGCTTTCAGTTCAGGGTTTGTCCTTCTAGACAAAAATTTCAACTCCTTTCGGTAGCTTGTATAATTCAATTCAATTATTAATATTAGTAAAATGATTTTATTAATTAATAAAATAATAAAAATATATTTATTAATAATAAATTTAAAAAAATATATAATATTTCTTATTAATTTTTTTATATTTTATAAATTAAATAATCTCGTTATATCAATAATATTAATGTTATAATTTTCTGTTCTATTATACACGTTCTCAACTTTTATTATAATTACTCAACTTTTGGTTGCATTTTCAAGTTTATCATATGAAACTCACCAGATTAAGTATTAAAACATCAGAGCTCGAGATTACAACTAACAAGATGGAGAGCTATACAATATATATGCATGCAGCAGAGCCGTATCCCCGTTAAATTTACCAGCCATTTGCATTTGCATACAACAAAGTGGAAAAGGAATAAGCCATTTTGTACATGCATTACACAGCACGAGTCCAGATTCATATTGCAGAGGTAACTGCAAGTTTGCTAGTTCCTTGCTGCCATGAGATATGGAAAAATGATTCCAGAATTTGCTGCACTTATACAATCCAAATTCACCTCACTGTCATTAAAAATTCCATGTTAAGCTACTTGAATTTGGCACACATATGTGGTCGCATAGTCCATCTTGGGAACTGAGAGGACCACATGGATTAGCAGAAATATCAATAGATGGCATGTGTGCTCGATTTTGAAGCATCCAAAGATGGTAAAAACCATGCACAACACACTTCGTTTCCAGTTTGCAAAATGAGTATGTTCTCTCCTATCGTCAACAATTACTGGAAAGCAAGCATCTACATTTCATCAACACATAAAAATCTTCTGCTTTACGGGAAAACGATAGACATTTTAGATTAACCAATGTTTTTCTCAGACTATACATATCAAGTTGCAGTTGGTTGTAGAGATCTAAAAGGATTTATGGCTTACAAACATCACAAAAAGTAATTAATATTTGGTTACTATGCTCAATTTCTCAGCATACTGTGAAGTGATAAACAATGACCAAATCCACGTCAATAGAATTTGTAGTCTGATAACAAACTTCAATATATCATTAAAATACCAAGCGTCCTCTCTACAACTAAATTTCATATCATTTTATCTTATTTTCAGAAGATGTAAAATCACACGAAAAAACAACAAAATGTCAGGATCAACCAAATAAACAATACTCACAAGTAAGGAAATTATGTGCAGTTATCTTGAATGTCCACACACCTTAATTGCAAGAGAATATCGTGCCCCGGAATGCATGTGCAGAGAACCACAATGGGAGTGTAGAGCCGTTCTTGACAGAGTACATCTCTTTCCACAGTCTACTCTTCCTGTGGTAAACCAACACCTGCTTATGAGTTGCTAAGAACACATATTCGGCGGTCTGACTAATTGGAAAAATGCTCTGCACCATTCCCTTAATACATCTAAGACTCACCCTGTCCACCGTACGCATTCTTCTCCATAGTAATCCTCCAACACCCAAGTTTTCATCCACACATCTGAGATTTGAATCACTGACAAGCACCCATCTGATTCCAACAAATAAACCCTATTTCCGGACCCATAACAAACTTCATCTGGCAATGAAATCTTCCTCCAAACATCACACTCCAAATCTAGCACAAGTATACAAGAACAACTTCCCGTCAACCAATGAAGAGCACCATTGACAAACACAACTTGGTTTCTATTCATACGAGAGAACTGATCATCTTGAACAGAAACAAACTTCCTCCATCTATTTGACACCGAATCGAATACCAAACATATGAAAGTACCATCAGAACGATGACCAAACGTCCTGTGATAACCCGCTAATACCACATTAAATTTATGAGTTGTCAAATCACAAGCCAAACCAACTAAAGTTGCCTCGCCATCGGGATAAAACCGAGTTACAGGCCTTTCTCTGCTCCTGGGAAGCAATTTCAATTCTCTAGTCAAAGGATTACAAACATAATAAACGCCCTTGTCACGAATACTAGAACAACACAATAAACCATTGCATGAAGCTCTAACATTAACTCTATCACGCAAAAAATCCAAGGTAAATTCAGACACGCCTCTCAAATTATCAACACAAATAATACTAGATTTTGATTCCGTTGAATCTGAAATCTCTACCAATAACACTGGATTTTTAGAAGACACTTCATTGTACAATTGAATGAAATACTTATCTGAAGTCAATCTGTACCAAAGCTTGCATACGGCTTTACTCCTAAGAAGAGACTTAACCGGCAATCTCGCAAGAATTTGTTGTATAACCTCGTCAGGAAGAAATCCCATCTGTTCAATTCTCATAACTTGAAAGAAAATCAAAACACGAACCCAGATGAAAAAATTTAAGAAGGGACTGAGATTTACTTGCTAAATGAAAATTACGAGATGGGCTATCAAAGAAAGTTCACTTGGTGCAAGTTTTCGTAGAGAAATAAGTAAAAAAATTTTAAAAAATGTCTTCTTTTGCGACCAGGATCGGAAAAGAACAAATTTTGTTAAGCGATTTGGATTAACTGAAGATGAGAATTCGTGGGGCTTAGTAAGAGACGGATCAGGGATCCGTAATAGATTAGAGAATACAGAGGGACAATGAGAATCGCAAAAAAATTCGAGCTCTGGGCACAAAATCAACGGTTGAAATTCGTTTACGGAAAGGGCTGGTTTGTAGGCCCACGCCCACATGGCCCACACAAAATTGACGAGATCATTGGTCCAACCGGCTCAATTGGTCAACAACATTGCACACGAGCATCAAAACATTTTAAACCGTCCATGTATTCCACATTCCAACTTCCCCGGCTTCAGAGACAATAATAAGTCGTAGAACCTCGCTCTTTGCTAACAACAACCACTCGGCAGCAGGGCAAGAAAACGATGTCGTCGAGGGAAGGCAAAACCCGAGGTTTATCACGGATACGAAACATGCAGGGAAATACTCGCGTTTCTGTTGGCGGACATTGCCCTGCCGGTCGGTCTGTTGACGCTGCAAGACATAGAGAAATGCGGGCACGGGAAGGAAATATAGGATTTGTATGGCTGCAACATTAGCAGAGAAGAGAGCACAAGTTCGAGAACGTCGCCGTATTGTTCGATACCGAAGTTACAGTGTATTTCAAGAGAAAGAAGATCAAGAAACACGCTGGCGTGAAGGTTAAGGAGCTTTTGATTTGGATATCTTTGGGTGAAATTTATGTAAAGGATGATTACCGAAATGGGTCGTCATCGTCGATCACATATAAGACTCCTGCTGGTTTGTCGAAATCGTTTCCGATATCAGTGTTTGAGAGTGATGTTGATGTTCACGGCGATTGGAAGAAGTGGAGACGACAACGAACAAGAGAAGGGAAATTTGTGCTGTACAAATGTAAAAGAAATACGTCACAATTGTCACGTCATTTAGACTAAGCAATACAAGTAGGTGTTAAAGAATATGCTTGACAAATCATGTTACAGATTCCAATCTTTCAAGCAACTGAAGGAACAAGTTCCGAAGAAAAGGATGGCTGTCGCTCGTATAAATGCAGCTTAGAAGGTACAGGCAGGATAAAGCTAATGTCAGCCAAAGAAGCTCAATCCATTTGCTTACCAGAAACAATGGGGGAGTAGAAACAAATCAAAGCCATCACAAATTCACAAGGCTGCTAGAAGATCAGACATGTATCCTTACACTTGCAGGTAAAAAAAATTAATTAATAAATAAATTCAGTTTTATGTATAGAATAAAAATTTTATATGTATGTCTGTATATAAAGAGTTTACTTGAAGACCATTTTCTTATATAAATGGTTTTCTTTCAGATGTAAAATGCATGCTAAACAGGAAAAACAATCTGGAGCAATACTTTCAACCATAACTGGATCAAAAGAAAGCGGAGATCCACAACTGCCGTCATTCTAAATGTGAAACATCTACGAGCATCATTTTATTTGTTGTAAGAGATGTACCTTTTAAGCATTGAATCATGTCCTCGCTGCAATACAAGAAACAATGAAATTATGAAAATATAGCATGTACTAAAGAATTTGAATGCTGTGTTTTTTAAAAAAAGAAATTGGACAGACATTACAACAGATGTGGTAAGCTTCCAAAATCTCTAAATTGTTGCAGCAAAGTGCTTGACGATTAGATGAGAAACGGGAAAAAGAAAATGGAAGTTGGAGTTCCCTGTTCTTAACCGCATGACAAGATGAATTTTAGCTGAAAAAGTAAGAAACAATGCATACATTGCCAGTGGGGATAAGCAATCAGATGCTGAGTTCAAAGGCCGAAGAAACAGCTCAGCATCATCCTTTTGAGATTCCCTCTTCCTTGTGAGGGATAATGGTTTTAGAATACATCTTACTAAGCGGCTTAGAGGGTCTTGCAGACGCCGCCAATCTCATTTGATAGAAGGCCGCTGTATTGGTTCATCAAGGCCTCCTGTGGAAAGATCAGAAAGAACTGAATAACGTACATTATTCAGTGGATCTCATAAGATCAGAAAGATCAGGCCTTGACAAATTTCTTCACGCTTATTCAGGTAACTTGCTGGAATCTAGTGAGCATGTGCAAAGCAAAGATTAACAAAGAGTAGGATGCAACAAGCAAAAGATTCATTCTCTCAAATTAAGTAATTGAGGAGAACAAATCCAAAGAGTGAGAACCCGGAGAGGATGAGATGAGTTGTAACATTGAACTAAAAGAATTTTAGCGGCTCATTTTACCTGCATACATTAAACCATGTTTATTAACTTCCCGTTAGAATGGTCTTGTCTTTTTCTCTTGAGCAGCCAGTTGGAGTTCATTCCATGCACGTTCTCGATCTTCACATGCGGTTTTACCAGAAGTCACCAGCTGAAATGAAGATTCACTCTAAACACTTAACAAAAAACGTGAATTTGAAAAAGGAAAAAGACAGTTGACGCAAATGAGAGTGAATTGCAACCTCGGTAAATAGTTGGTATTATCGGCTCGGTCCAATGCAACAAGTCCAAACTTGGGACTGTAACCAGCAGCCCACTCCCAATTATCAGAAATAGTCCCAAACAGGTAGCCGAGCACAGGGACAACCTGTAAATCAATCATAATAAGGTCTAACACTCAAGGAAACCAAATTTCAAAACGAGTAGAAAGTTAAAGAGTCAAAACTGCAATCATGGTTGCATAAATAGCAAGCAAACGTTCTATGAGATACGGTCAACAGATCAGAACTGTCCCATCAGAAATCCCATTTTCTGTGATCATGAAAGGTACATTCAACTGCTTGTATCTTTCATTGAACTGAAGCAGCACGCGGTACAGGCCATCAGGATACACGCCACGTCCAGATTCACTTTACTCAAAGCTGGAACCAGAGACCAATTCCTGCGTGTAGAAACTATTAATAGGTTTGCAAAACTCCGGTGATTTGAGTGTTTTTAGATAGAGAGGTTAATGAGAACCTGTCCATAGTGG
Source organism: Xylocarpus granatum (assembly GCA_019650275.1). Lineage (NCBI taxonomy): Eukaryota > Viridiplantae > Streptophyta > Magnoliopsida > Sapindales > Meliaceae > Xylocarpus > Xylocarpus granatum. Next base: position 54,274 of record BNST01000146.1, on the reverse strand, counting down.
TTAATGCCTTCAAAATCCAGACTCTTGGAGATACTATCCACATATGGGAAGATGGTAAGGGAGTTAGCCAATGTAACTGCAGCATCATCAAAGAGACCATATGGCCGCATAAATGATCCATGGTGTGCTACCCCGACCTTCGACTTCGATACAGTGCTGGTGAGTAGAACAAAAAGTGTTAGAAAAATCAATATGATAGAAATGCAATGGAACATTGCGGTTATTTGAATAACTAGCCTATCATACAAGCATTGAGATGTGTAAATGAATGCACAAGGTAAGAAAGAGACAAATTCCAAGAATTTAGAAAAGAATACAGGCCTTGATAAATATAAATACAAAATGATTTCAGTAAACGGACACAATTGCTTGGAATTTGAGTTTGGCAAATAGACTGTAAACAAAATGTATGGTATAAGAAACACAGGAATCATTGCGCATATGGGTTTTCATTTTCTAAGTATTCAATGTTCCAAATTGTCATCAATACAAGAAAAATGCTTAGCAGGATTGTACTTTTTTGAAGCTTCAACAGCGAAGAGAAACCTTTTTTCATGAATGTAATCATAGGCCTTTGAATGTACAATGGCCATCCAATGTATGGCCTGGTTGAAAACACCTGTTGGTAGAGCAGAAGTGGCAACCTCCAGCACATCAGGATTACCACCAGGCCAAGCCCCCGTACAATAAGTTAGCATACAGAAGACATGCAGCTCGTTAAATGTAACCCAATAATCGACAATATCTGATACAGTGTCGACAACAAGCCTGCAGAAAATCAAAATGCACGAGACTTACAATGCGATGAAAAAATAGCATCATTTCACACAGCAAAATAATATATGCATAGATTGCAAGAGGCAAAATCAAAGTCACAAAACATGAAGCAAAATCAGTCATGACCTTTCCTGATCCAAAATCCTGGATTGATAATGTAAAATTATAATAGCAAAAATACGATGTTGAATTCAATGCAGAGTCACTGCAGACAGAGAAGATTTGGCAATTACAAGTAAAAACAGGAGATGGTGAATTGGATTTGAGTAATCGTAGATTACTTCCATCTTATTATATAGTGTGTGAGATCATATGGTGATTTTCATGTGTGTATCAGACATGGAGCTAAAATCTCATTCATCGACCAGTCAAATATCCAATGCAAAATCTTAGCTCAGCCACATAAAATTAATGGTTTGCAATTTCAGTGGAACCAGTGGGGTTTTCTCCTTTATGTTACTTGGCTTGTTTGATCTAGAGAATGAAGTCAAGCAACAAGGTTAAGTACTAGCAGCACGTGATCGATTAACATTGCATACTTATCACTAGGTTACCGTTGCCCAATCACTTAAACTATGAGCTTGGTCACTAGCAATCTTCTTCCGTAAGGGTTAACTTTTCGTAAATTTTCAACTGTGACATTACCATAAATTTGTGTTATTATGATTTTTTTTTATTTTTCATGAAAAGCGAATAAGAAACAGAGCAGCTACTGATATAACCGACATCGATAATTTATTGTTTGATAAACAAAAGGTCACCACCAAGTCTAGCAGTTGAAGCAAAACTAACCAAGTAAAATCCATGAAATAGTCATCAGGTTCAACATCACTTTCATTCCATAGGAGCGAACCCTATTGATTATCCATTTATATCGCTCCAGGCTTGCAAAGTTAACCTAGAACAAAACATGATGCAACTTAACTGAGCACAACCAGAGCTGGAAAAAAATCTTTGTACAACGTATTCTAAAGAGGAAGGATACCCAATGATAAGTTAAACTACAAAATTACTTCTTAGGTCTCTATCGAGGGATCATAGATCTCAATCAAATGCATTAGGTATGTGAGTAATAAACATTAGAATTACAGTTTCTATAAGGCCACTGACTGGCTCCACAGGCATGATCCTTGACCAATCTACACCCATTCGAAAGACACTCACGCCAGTTTCTTTTGCCAGCTCCAGTTCTGTATCAGGATCAAACCAAAATCGTAGCCTCTCCTCCCTGAAACAATCAAGTTATCGAATTAAGAATAGAGAAAGCGAGCTTAAACAATGCAATGGCTGAAAAAATGATGTCGGGCTAGAACTAAGCAAAATAATTCGCCATGCAAGCAACTTTCAAATTTGAAGATGTCAGATAATATACTTAAGCTTACGCGTGAGGAACATTGTGCCACGTAGCCACATTATGATGGACTTCTTCACTTGCAACAGTTACTTTCTCCCTAGCTTCTTCTTCTATGTACTTTTGAAACCCCCTAGTCATAGCTTCCATAGCTATCTTAAGAGGCTTTCTTTTCTTCCCTGCCTTGCTAACTTCTTTCTCGGTACCGGAGCTTGCTGAGACCCACCATCACCAGTCGCCGAACCCATTAATGCATCCGCAGGTTGGAGCTCCTCCTTCTTCAGTGTGTCACTGGGCTCTTCTTCCGCAAATTGAAATGATTAAGCCTGTGTTCAACATGTGCTGACGCAGTTGCCAACCCAAAGAAAAACTCATTTTCGCCTTCACCTGGGCATCACAGTCACAGGCAGCAACACTAACCGTCATAACCACAATTACCTGAAACAGAAATCTCCTAGTCCATTTTCAACACAAGAAAAAATGTAACAAATCACATTTTCACACTGGTAAACAGAATTAAACGTCAGTCTGCCAATATTACAGCATACTTGACAAGTATACCATAGCAGCCTCAACAGAGCAAGCTACGCTCGATTTATTTGATTCTCTAGAAACACCTTCACTAAAAATTACTTAAATTGCATTACAAAGATTAAGCTTCTACTGCTTACTCGACAATTCGTCCAAGTAAATATGCGGTCGTTTTACTATTGATAATCCGTAATAAAACTTCGATGCAACACTTTTGAGGTAATCACGGAGTTTATTTACTAACGATCGACATTGAAGGACGCCAGAATCTCAAAAGACTCGTCAATGGGAGACCGTAACGGTTGAAGATTCTTTTTTCCAGTAACGCTGAAAAGAGAAGGCGTAATCCTTTACTGTAACAGTCACTAAGATTCTCGGCAAGCTTCGTTGCCGATACAAACAGCGTAATCAAAGTCATTTTCCCTCCCTCGATTTTCAACTCCGTTTCTTCGAACTTTGAAGAAAGGAAAAGAAAACGTCACGTTTTGTTTTTGGACTGGATTAAATTACAATCACAAGTGAGTTAGTGCTTACTGACATGGCGAGCTAGTAGATCGCCACGTATTGGGTTTGAAAGGAGAAAGAATCTGATTGTCACTACCAAGGTGAATGAACCACACGCAGTTTATTGCTGTTACCACTCTGTTCAATTGAAAAGGTTAACGAGGCTCGTGACAAGTGTCGCTTTCTTCTGCGCGTGGAAGAAGCTGCTGGAATAAGAATGATCACGTGGTACTGGAACCATTGGTTACGGTGGTCCGCACCAATCCGATTGCAGTAATGCGCTAATGTTAACCCCCCGGCAATTCTTAAATTATTGCAGATTGAAACATCACCTTTTCGTCCCGCAGAAAAACTCTTTCAGAAAAATTTAGAAGAGGGGCGACATGGGTAGGAGAAGCAGAAAGGGGGGCCGCGCGTCACCATTAAACCTGGAACTGTAGTTGGATAATGAAAACAGAATTCAAATCTACAAGAATCTTTGCAGGTTTTTGCTTTTGTGCGCTTCTATCTTTGCCCAAATGGGCCTCTCCTCTCTCTACAGAGACACCAAATATACAGCTGCCTGCAATTTGGACTCACTTGCAACGTTCATTTTAGACACATATGTATGCCCATTAGTCAATATGCTTTCCTCTATAAGATCATTTTGTACTACAGATGGACCTTTATCATGCAGGATAAATCTTATCATCCTTTTTACTTTTATCACAAGATTAAACATTATTGGTTTCCTGATTTGGTTATGAAATGAAACTTCAGTATCAACCCTTGTCACCTTCATGGGAACAGAATATGGGCTTCAAGCTTTAGATCAATCAAGCTGTTAGCTATGTGATTGATATATGAAACTTCGCTGGCTAAAAGAAAAGGATTCAACTAGTGAATGTCTGCTAGTCTTTGAGTGATTCCATGTAACTAAAAATGGTTCATGTTCTACAGATTTGAGTGCTCATTTGTCACATCAAATTCCCCATTTATTACAGGCAAACAAAAAAAGGAACTTTGCTTGTGGCCCATACTCTTCATTTCCAATGGTAAATCGACAGATCATTTATATGCAATAATAACATGCAGGTCCTTCAGTTTTCCCAATATTAACTTTTCCTTGTTTTTAAATGGTAGATTTTGTTGTGCTATCGTTCATGAAAAGAGGATATGGGCGTATAAAGCAGATGAGAATAGCATGCATGGGCATGAATGATGACGCTGAAATGGGAACAGATAAAAAAGCTAAGAATATGACAGGAAAGGAAAGAAAAGTGACTATATATATTACATATGCTACAGAAAAAGAGGGTGAATTTAACAGTAAGGGCCAGCCAACGTCTCTCAGTAAAATAACTGAGATCTCTCTCTACATGTAGACGGGTGGCAGCTGCTGTGTATCATATACGTGAACTGGTTTTACCCTCTACAATTCGTTTGTCAACCACCACTAATGCACTAGCAGTAGCAGCTTGCAGCTGCGCTGCTTGCAATTATGAACATTGTCATTTGTCAACCACCACTACTACAGTAGCAGTAGCAGTAGCAGTAGCAGTACCGGCCTGATGCTGTGCTCTAAAAGCTGCATGCAGAATTCAATCGTACGTGCGTGCCCAGTAATTGCTTGCTCTGGAAAGCCAAGCAGTCAATCAACCAGTTTCAACGTGTCATTCCTCCATTTGTTAGTGTTAGTTCAGAAATTTGCAGTGTTAGTGTACGCTGACCACAGAGGAATGCGAAGTCAAAGCATGTGAAAGCATAAATAAAAACCATGTTGTAAAATAATAATAAGAAACACAGGCCAAGGAATTGGGTACGGTGACATTTTCCCACTATTATTTTGACCATAAGATATCTTAGAAGACTGTGTGACTGATTGTAATTTGCAATTGCAAATGCCCGCCTCCTCGCACGCACGCCCCGGTGGTTCCGTTTCCCACAAACCTCGACATTTGTTATTTGATTGAAGTAAGTAATTAAGGTTCAATAACGTATAGATCCTTATTCTTTATATTTTCACAAATAAAGACACTATTTATTTGTTTATGTTAAAAAAATCCCTAATGTAAAAGTTCAACTCCAACAACTAAGACATATAATAATTCATGTTTAACGATCAAGTTATAGAACGTGATACTTAATTTATTTAAAATTTTTTAAAAAATTATATTAAAATATAATAATAAATCAAACATATAATTTTTTATTAGTTAACGATTAATTATAAAAATAAATAAATTATTCACTATATATTGAAAAAAATCTTTGTTTTTATCTTCGGATTACGTTAATGAAATGATTTTAACTGCCATGGTTGTTGAATTTGTTGTTGAGAGGATAATTTGTGATTTCAATATGAATCATGGGCATGTTTATAAATGGCATAAATTATTTATGATTTGTAAAAAAAATATATAAAATAGCAGGTACTCAAACGTTATTATCCCTAATTAATTAAGCATAACATTTCAAAATTGCCGGTTTAAGATTTACTACAGTTTCCAAAGGGCTGGCGCGAGCTGGATTTTGGAAGTTCCCCATCTGATTGCGCAGCTCAGACACAATTATTTAATTAATTCATCCGAGAATTTGGATTTAGCTTTTACCTTGTTGTGCCCAACGAAGACTAAGTTGGCTTGTATCGGTACAAAATGGCTACTTGATGGACAATAATCCAAACACATAATCTTGATTAATTCTCGTTAACAACAGCTGGCTTTGTAATTATTCTCTAATTGCTTTACAAATGTTTGGTTTCTAAGAATTCTTTGGGAGGAAATTCTTGTGTAAATCAAAATTACGCAGCCCTGGACATATTTTTTTAGGTTTTTTTATTAAATTTATTGTTAAATTAAAAAAATAAATAATACATAATTAATTTAAATATATAAATTTTAATTTTAAAATTTTTAACTAATTAATTATTTTAGTTTTTTTTTGGCGTCATCATCGATGTGTTTTGACTAATTAATTATTACCCATTTTTATAAATTAATTTTAAAATTAAATATGTGTAAAACATATTAATCAAATTACAATAAAATAATAAGCTTTTACACTATTCAATCACAAGACTTAATGAATTTTTAATTATATAATATAATTTTATTAAATAATTGCATTAAGATTATGGAATTACTCGGCTATTGCAACGGAACCAAGCGTTTTACACCAATGGGTGTTATCAGTTTACACAGTCTTTGCTGTACGTAGGGGGTTAATTCAGATGACACGCGTGGGTGTTTCTGTGACCACCCGAGCGCATCATAGAACTCAACGGATCAAAATTCGACACGTGTACAACAGACAGAATTTCATCCTAATCATCCGATTGTACGGACTTGCCGAAACTTGAAGCTGAACAGTGAATTTTTTTGATCTTTCGGCTTTTTGGGTTGGAAGACAGAGTACGGCAGCATTGGCTCATTCAACGGACCGTTCATCATTGAGTTATAATGTTTAGGAGCCTGGTTCTTTGATTTTTACAAGTTATGATATATTATTCATTTATATCAAATAAGTCCTCAACCTCACTCGCTACATTATGCGACGTTTCAGTTATTGAACACATTGAACAAAGGAACGGGGGCTTATTTGTTACAAAAGTAAAACTATTGGCACTTGGATGTTATTACCTATTCATTTTTTTTTAACGGAGAAAGGGTGGGCCAGGCCTGACGTTTACATTCTTTCTGGGCCTGTGGGCCTGTCACTGTCAGAGACAACCAGTGCAGCTACTAGACTGCTGGCTGTGCCTGTCCACACACGATTCTCTCCTCCTTATAAGCCTTGCCCCCTCCTCACTTTTTCCCCACATCTCACTTACTTTCTTCTTCTTCTAATTATTCCTCTCCCCCCCCCCTCTCTCTCTCCTCAAGAAAAGAATGAAGAAAAGACGCAAGTTTCTTCCACAAGGTAAGATAGACTCTCAAACTTCCATGAATTCTTATTTGTCTTACAATTGTGTTTTAGGGTGTTTTTGCAATACTTTCGTAGCTTTGTTTGATGTATACTTTCATCTTTCGTGCAGCAAAAATCATGCATGGAAGAATAAATACCACAGAAAGGAGTGCCGGTGATGCAGAAGCAGCAGCCATGGATGAAATAATTGCTAGCTTTGAATTGGAAGCTAAGACTTCCATTTTAATGGTGGCTTGTTCATCTTAATTTGGTGCTATCCTACCTGAGCTTTTTCAACCCTCTCTTTTCGTTTTTTAGGTTTTTGTTTTTGTTCTTCTATTTTCGTTCTTCTTGACCTTGTAAGACCTTTTCTTGACCTTGTAAGACCCCGTGTTATGTTCTTTTCTTACGGTTTTCATTTCGTTACAAACTCTGTATCTCATGTTTCTGATATAGAGTTTGATTTTTGTTCTTCCTTGTTTCCGCCCAACTCATCTTCTCCTTCCTTGTCTATCCCTCCTGAGCTGTTTGAATTACAGTAATCATCTCCTCGTCTTTCCTCCAAATTATCAATCTCCAGACTAGTACCAGTAGCTAGCTAAGAGCTTAAACAAACGAAGAACTTGATTTCGGATATGGGTTTTGGGTTTGGGTTTGATATGTCAAATTTATTCTCACATGTAATCAAAATGTTAGGAGGAAAATGCAGTAGTAGTGCTACTTCTACTTGAAGAAGCAAGCAAATTAAGCACTTTTTCACAAAGTGCTTCTGTAATAACTTTTTGCATAAATATTGAAAGTGAGAACTCTCTTTGCTTATTCTGTTAAGACAAGCAATTTCAATTGTTACTGTGTGGGCAGAAATTATGCCCCTGCAGGCATCATTTTCGTTGTTTTATATGTTGTTTTCTGAGAAAAATATTGAAGTAAGAGAATAAATATTCCTTCAGATCTGTGTATTCTGTGCTGTGCAAAAGAGTAGCTTCTCCTCGTGACTGCTCTGGCTAATTATATTGTACAGTACAGCCGTATCCACTGTATTATTGGAATGGAATTGGGGTCTCTTCTCACAAAATTAATTAACTTTTTGTACTGTACAGTGGAAAGCTGATTACTCTCATAAATCCGATGAAGTCAGAAAGTTCGTGGGTTCATTTTTGGGCAGTTGACACACAATACATGCTCTAAACTTACATAGACCTTTTTACATCTTGTGATTCAAAGATCATTCAAGGCATAGTATTTTATCTTTTAATTTAAATTAAAAGACTCCCATACTACATTGGAAAAATGCCAACATTGGTAAAGTGAAAATAGATAACGAAGAGAGCTGATGAGTTTGATGGGTGAAAGTGTGAGTTATCTAGCTAGGTTTGCTCCCAAACTTCATACCTAATTTTCAATAATTTAGTGTACATTAAATGGTAGATGGGAATACTTGGGAGAATATTTTGATTGGACATGTCCCAACTCCATGATGATGTATACAATACAAAGTCTTCATAATGAATGGGATGTGTAGGGGAGAGATTTGATTGAGGATGAAGATATATCTCTTCCCTTGGACATGTCACATGCGAACTTTATGTTATATTATTGTTATGACCCATTACCCACAAAATCAATACCACCTACACTTTTTTTTTCCTTTTACTATTAGATATTGAAGATGTGCATAAAACTATGCTTTTTATTGATTTATATACAATAAATATTATCGTGTATGTTTAAAATTGTATTTTTTTAAAAGAAAATTTTATCATTTAAAGTTATTTAAATTGGTAAATTTTTATTAATTTTAAAATATTTATACAAATTAGAAAGGAAAAAAGAAAAAGTGATTGTATTATTACATTTGGGGATTATGCCAATAACATTACAACATCGTTAATTTCTTTAAAGCATATATAAAGGCGAACAACATTAGTTTGATTCAATTTGAATCCAAAATCTAAATTAATTTAAATCGATAGTAGAAAGACAAATTGATCCAATCCATAACAGCAGTAAAAAGACAAATTGATTCAATTCATATTGATATTTGTTGTTTCGATTCAGTTTGATATTAAATAAAATAAATCAATAATATTAATCGGATTGATTGAATTAATTCAATTCAATTTAATCCCATCAAATTAAACTTAGTTCAAAAACTGAACCAATGATAATGGTTTGATTTTTTTGAAAGTAGATTTGTCCACCCCTAAGCATATCTATTTCTAGGCCCTACAACAATCTCCTTTAATTTGACGACTTGCTAATTTTCAGTAAGTTCTTCATTTGGATGAATCCCATCTCATCACCCAAAGAAAAAAAAACTTCAAATCTTTTAGAATTTGAGAGTACCAGAAAGGAATTGGTGAATTCAAGCTTAAAATGATGGTGTCCAGTAGTGGGCATATAAAAAGTTCAATACGTTTGCCTTGACCCTGAAGAAATAGCTATTTACCCTCTTGCCTTTTCATGCTGGCAAGCATGCAATGAAGAAGGAAAAATTGTTGACAACATAATAAAGCAAAAGCCAAAACAATAAGCACTTTTCTGATACCCCATGATTTCCCTCGTATCCCATTTAAGCAGTTTTTGTGTTAGGCAATTGGGGCCATGCTGATTTTGCTTTTGAAACTTTTTACCATCTTTGGGTAAAATGCTAACATGGCTTATTCATTAAGTTCTCCCTTCCCCCCTCTTGCTTTCCCCCACTCAAATCATTCATTCATTTGCCTTTCATTGTCAATTGTTATTTATGGGCTCTCAATAATGCCCTTATGAAGAGTGATTTTGACAGAGAAGCAAGAGGTGAATCGCATAGAACATGCTTCAATTTTAAGTGAGTTTCACCGAGTAAATTGGCTTTACTACTGAGTTACTAAAATTGTCATTTGCTTATTACACCCGTTCCCATTCGAGGAGTTGTTTAAATTTCATCAAGTGGGTGTGATGAGAAATATAAACAGTGCATTTAAAAACACTCTATATGATCCCCGATATTTTTGTGACCCGGTGTCATTACCGGGCCATTCAACAGGCCCATTTCCTCAAAATCTTCAGTGGTCTTGGCGGCTGGGTCTCTCATCCGGCCATCAATATTCCTTTTTCGTTTACAGATAGTGTGCCAACGCTGTGAAACATAGGCAAATAAATAATCTAATATCATAATTACTTTATCACTCGAGACATATAAACAAGATCCGTTTGACAGAAGAAACCCATACGAATCATTCTATTAAACTTTTTATGAATTATTATAAACACTGTACAAAGGTATTGCATGATCTATGAAGTAACCCATTTACTCGACCAAAATGGATTTGTTAATTAAATGAATTATTTGAAACTTCATCAAACTATCAACCACCCACTGACTATGACACAATCTACTTTCGTGGGTCAAATAAATTTTGCCCATAATGTAAAGTTTGTTGTATGATTTTACCATTGAAGTAAGTGTGGAATTTAGCACGGGAATGCTAACCCTAGACCTGGTTAAAAGGTCAACAACAATTCTAATATCTAACCCCAATGGGCTCTCTCTGTCTCTATGTATATATATATATATATCTTTAGGAAGCGGTGGTCTATTCTTTTGCTTAATCTTTTGACCATAAACCTAGTTTATTATACACGAGTGATGACTTTCTTCGAAAAGAGATGCGAAATCCAGAAGAAAAGAAACATAATTCAAAAGAAAGAAGGAGAATAAGGAACGTGGAATGCAAATGAAGCCTAGAAGAACGAGAACACAGCAAAGCTTAAGTGGTTGATGTATGGATGTATTGTCAACGAACTGAGATTTTTTGGAAATCGATGAAGTCTTTTCTTACTCGCAAGTGAAGCATGGAATGTGAGAGAGAGAGAGAGAGAGAAGAGAAAACATGGGGTTAGGTTTTGGGGGATAGTGTGTAAGTGAGACTGTCAGTGGAAAAAAATGGAGGGGTTTAGGTCAAAAGAGGAAGATTAAAAGTTGATCATTAGAGTCAAAAAGAAATTGATTTATATCATTTAAGTCCCTTTTTTCAAAGAAAGGGGCAGAGTCATCACCGGTCACTTTTATAGCAGTGTTGCCTGAAAATTTGCACATAACATCAATGATTTCAAATATAAAATAAGATACTTAATCTCATTATATTTGAGAAATTAGAAGTCATCGGTAACTAGGGGGATTAATTGATGACATATTTGATATAAATGAACAATGTTTTGAATCTTTATGAAATATTATAAAATAATAGGGACGTAAATGTTATTATATCAAAGAAATTTAAGTCCAAGGTCTAAGTATGGAAGGTGAACGTTACTTTTATGACAGGAATTTGCTTAGTTGTACTTGGCCCTTGTCCAAGTCTCAACCCTCCCGATTCCCGAATCCCCAAGTAAAAGATTTTATATAAATCCTCTTCTCTTTCGCTGTCTCTCTCTATTATTTCATGCAGTAGTGTTCTCTCTTCGTTGGCTATCTCTGCCATTCACTTCTTTCTCTTAATCTTCTAGTCTGCGGAGAGATTGCATATACACAACTATGGTGCTTGCTTCTACGACTCCAGTCCGCAATGAGAAAATCCTGGACGTTGATATTCCCATCATTGATCTCACAGCCGAGAGATCAGACGTGTCAAAACTCATCGTGAAAGCCTGCGAAGAGTTTGGTTTCTTCAAGGTGATCAATCACGGCGTCTCCGACCATACCATTGCGAAAATGGAAGAAGAAAGTCTCAACTTCTTCGCAAAACCAGCAGCCGAAAAACAACTAGCTGGCTCGCCATATCCTTTCGGTTATGGCTGCAAGAACATCGGCTTCAATGGCGACGTGGGAGAAGTTGAATATCTTCTTCTTCATACCAGTCCCCAGTTCATTGCTCAGAGATCCAAATATATCTCTACTGACCCCCTAAAATTCAGGTACTTGGCTTAAACATCTCCTATCCTCCCGTCAATTTTGAGTGCATACCCTCACATCTGTTCCGTATGTCCGTTTGGCACTGTTTGGCTGCATATTTTGAAATGGAAAGAGTAAACTTTTCTTCTATATATAGATACATATGTATAAATTTTTCTTTTATATATGTATGTATGTACGTATGTAAGAATTTTCCTTCCATACATATACATATATGTCTATGTATGTATTTAATTTTCCTTCTATACATGTATATCTGTTGAGATTTCTTCTATATATATATATATATTTGTTAATGCTATATGATCACCTCTTATTGTTTAAATGTGAATGTTCAAATTCTCTCAATCATATATGTCGTGAGTGAAAATCAAATATGGTAAGCTTTATTAGTTAATATAATTAGTGGTAAAAGAATTGGATTGGTTATGTAAGATGATTGGTTTCTTTTATCTTGGGTGGGCTTATATGACAATCCTTGGCTGAAATTAATTTAAAATGTTACCAGAAAGCATTACTCTTTCAGTGCTTATGACCTTTTTTACTAGTTAAGACGGTTAGGATTTAATGTCAACGATTTTTTTTTATAAACTTGTGGTCATCTGGGATTCACGAGAGTCACTCAGTGATATAGGTGCTGTGACAAACCATTCCGAACATGATATTGTTTTCAAGAACATAACCCAATACACACTGAAATAAGGTTTTCCCAAGTTAAGAAAGAGAAGGAAAATGGACCTTGCTTTGGACCATGTTGTTCATGTTGAGAGAATCTATACAAATATATACACAGACAGACGCACACATGAACGGTGACTGAAATAGATGGGATTTTATATATGCATGAATAAGAACTTTCCTGCAAAGTTGGATCAAACATGTCAGAGAAAAACTCCTTCTATGTTACACGCAAGGACTTGTCATTCATTCTGCAGAAGAAATAACGTTAGCGAATGAGGTAACAGCAGCAGGACTCTGAACGTTGATGAATCTTTCCTCTCAATTCAGGTCAGATATACGCCAAGAACAGTGCAATCAAATCAAATCAAAGTTACAGAAATTATTTCAACCCAAAAATGGAAAAAAGAAACTCATACTTGTCTACGCACTCTCTGCCTTCTGTTTCTGTTATTCTTATTACCCCTACCTTCAGCTTCCTGTTTCTGTTTCTGTTGCTTGTTTGACGTGTGAAGATTGATAAATTTTTGCTGTGTGTTATTACAGGTCTGCAGTGAATTCTTACTTGGAAGCTGTTAGAGATTTAGCATGTGAGATTTTGGATTTGATGGCTGAGGGTTTGCGTGTCCAAGACAACTCATATTTCAGTAGGATGATCAGAGACGTTGATAGTGATTCATGTTTCAGACTTAATTACTACCCACCTGTGACCAGCAAAGATTCGTCGTCCTCCTACACTGGGATTGGATTTGGAGAGCATTCTGACCCTCAGATCTTAACTGTCTTAAGATCCAACGACGTAGATGGCTTGCAAATTTCTCTCGATCGTGGCGTGTGGATTCCGGTTCCGGCTGATCCCACTGCGTTTTGTGTAAATGTTGGTGACGTGTTACAGGTAAAAGTGAACTGTCAATTTATCTCTTACAGTAATCATCACAAGCATAATATATAAAATGATAGAATTTTGACCGGACTGATAAGAAGTGGGGGGTATTGGGAATCAGAACTTAAGCAAAATTTACGCTGCAGTCTCGGGTTTGCTGATAATTTGTGAGCCCCTACATATCAGTTTTCTATCCAATCATCCATCAGAGAAAAATATACCAGTAGATCTGAAGGATTTTTCATTTCTGCATCTTGGGAATGGAAGTAATCAGGAGGAAAGAAAGATTTTGAACTTTGACCAACATTGTTTTCTGTTTTGAAAATATTTTGGGTAATTTCTGGCAGCAGAAGCATAAAATTTGATTTACCGAAACAAATACAAATGAACTAATTTGTTTGGTTTAACTTGGTGCATTTTGAAGGCAATGACAAATGGGAAGTTTGCGAGTGTGAGGCACAGAGCAGTAACCAACGCAAGCGAGTCAAGAATTTCTATGGCGTATTTTGGGGCGCCAGCCCTAAATGCGTGGGTCAATTGCCCTCCAGAGATCGTAACAGCAAGCAGTGGGGGTTCACTTTATAGGGCATTCACGTGGGCTGAATACAAGACGGCTGCATATTCTCTTAGGCTCGGAGATAGCAGACTTGATCTCTTCAGAAATGACAGAGATGACCATGATGAACAACAAGGTGCTTGATTTGATGGATAATAAAGTTGTTCAAATCTGAAACTCATATGGGAAATTTTTGTTTATAATCGGAATCCCTCCCATAGTTTTTGGTTACAGGAAGAAAAAGAATATATGCGTTTGTGGTTATTACAATGAAAGTTCAGTTGTCAGTGGGAAAAGTTTCTGTTCTGCTCTTTTCAGCCTTTGTATTGCGTCAAACATAGTGCTGGTTGTGAAAGACCTTAACCATCCTTCAGAAGGATTAGAATTTTCGCCTCATCTGGACCAAATAAACATTAAGAATTGGCAATTACTGAAATTTGATCGAAAGGTTCGTAGAGTTAGATCGGGAGGATTCAAAATCCTCGGATGACCTCGCATGTATAATTTGGATGCAGAGTGGAAGCAAAGAGAGGCAACTGATTTAATGGAAGTTACACATAATAATGAAATAAGAGTTGATACATATGTGAAGACATGTACATTGTCGACATAGATTAACCTGTAATTAATGGCTATACAAAAACATAGCCAACTAATCAATACGGTTAAATGCTTTAAGGGAATGATGGAACAAATCAGTAATCTACAGTTTTTGAGTTCCCTTTAAAAATAAAGTCAACTCCAGAACATTGCAGTTCCTTGGGTTTATTGCTAGTAAAGGCTAAGGACGAGATGTTTGGCTTTAGACAAGAACCTGGGATCTCGTGCCAAAGCGGGAACATTTCTTTCGACCAGTCTTGCTAAGTGCGCAAACGCATGTCTCCAGAAGTTCATAGTCTTCCTCCCAGAATAGCAAAGATGCCTTGGCTGGGTTCTCCAGAAGCATCTTTGAGGATAAAAAACCGGCGATTGTCCATGTCTGGAAAAGCCGGGATTGTTTGCCTATAAATCTTCCACCTCGTGTGTCGTAATATTCTGGCCATTGATCTGCTGATAATCTGCGCTCTGCCAAAGCGACTGCCTTCTTTGCTAATTGTGGCTTTCCCATCTTGATGCAAGCCAAGGTGAACTGGAAAATCAATTGGTGAAACATTAATTAATATGATTGAAAATTCAGATTATGATGCGGCAGATTTTCAAAATCATAATTGGACCATGTAAAAGAAATGCAAAGGAAACTTGAGAAACTATTCGTGTTACCTGCCACAGAAGAGTTGGCCAAGATCCGCCATTGTGATAAGACCACGGACTGCACAAGAACAACAGCGTTGTATCAAAAATTATATTCACTAGATAAGGATATTGCAAAAATGAAGCAAAAAACAAGAGTCTCACGTGTTCTTAGGGTCACCGCCTGTGATTATATGCCATTCTTCCTGCTCCAGAGCAGGGTAACAAATCTTAAGAGGCATATGAGCCACAAGATCATCCCATTTAGCCTCAATCAAGTTCAGAATACCTTCGTTCTGTTTCCGGGTACCCAAAGAGGAAATAATGGACCAAAGATTTCCAAGCGTGAAGAACCTAAAATCCATATGACCAGGTTCTAGATTGCCGATGAGATAGCCACCTTCATCGGATATCCAATCAACTAGCCACGAGGGGATTTGATCTGGATAGATGTTGAACTTGTTAATGGCATCAGCCGAGTATTCTTCTGTCTTGTAACGATAGATCTCATTGATTTTCTTCATATCCACCCAGTAATACTCTCTGACATGAAATGAGAGAGCACTGAGTCGGTTATTTATTGCAGCTACCAGGTTCTTCGTTCCGTCATTGACAATGAGCATCTCACGAGAGCAGCGTAATGCAGAATAGAATAATGCCTATAAAATTCAAATGTCACGCAAAGATAACATGTCACAGATCCAGAGCTTTGATTGCATTTTCCATTAGTAGCATTAAAGAAAGGAAAAAAAATTCTAGACACCCAGACAGGAAGCATGCTCCCACCCTGATCTAAGACACACATCTAACCAATCAATTGAGAAATAATGTATCACATAAAAGGAAAACCTGATGACCAGTCAGACAACATAAAAACTAATATAAATTTTAAAATTGGAAGGATGCTATTGTACACATTCCTTCAGCACCCTAAAGATGTATACTTGTACGTTCATAAGAAAAGAGAATACAGACTTTCTCATATGACTATTCAAACACCAATTCCTAAAAACTCTTGAATTTGTTAAATATCTGTAAACTAACATGCAATAACTACTACAGCATTGATATCTGTATCGACCTGCCAAGTAGATTTTTCACGACAAAACCGGGCATATTCAACTCACTTGGATTTCAAGAGGGTGTCCGTGAATACCCATCCGTCTATCAATCATGCAGGAACCATCAGTGACTAACAGAGAAGGAAACATGTCAAATCCATCAGTTAGACACAGATTAAGGATCAGTCGTATGCCTGTCTGGACATCGACCCTCTCCTGCAATGCATAGTCACCAGTGATCTTTCCATAAGCTCTCAACAAAATGATCCACCATAACCCTACTCAATGAGGTCACCAAATTAATCAAATTCCAATAAATGGCTGGATTGCGGAAAATGCAACAATTATGAAACATTTCCAGCAGCATTAGCTGCAAAGGAACTACTTTTTACTAAAGGGTTTGCATGATCTTACCAGAATCAACAGGGGCAACACGACCAATAGCTGATTCTCCAAAATCAGGATCTAGAACCTCTTCAAATTCACCATCACTTCCATCAAGAGGCACAGTTCTAACTTTGAAACTTGCTGGCATTAACCCTTGGCCAGGACTATAGCAGTCCACAGTCTTCTCCCAGCTCTGACAATCAAACAAGGAACATTTGACTAATTAAAAGTTTGAAGAACTGTAAATGCTCAAATTGAAAGTAAAACAAATGTTTCATGAGTTAATCTCCCACTGCAGTAGTTAGGTATTCAGATCACAAAGTACCTGTAACTGCAGTGTATGAAGAAGAAAATTCTTAACGATCTCCCCTTCTCCATTCAGCAAAAATGCAAGTGCCGATGGTACAAAATCACGGATGAACACTTGATCATAATTCAGAGGTTGCTTGTCAGCAGGATCATTAGCTGCAACTGTCCCCACTGGATTCCCACAATAACTCACAACCGCATCTCGGAGCAACTTCCACGCCTCTTTCTCAACCTTGGACACATCTCTCTCGGATTGAACATTTTCATTTTCATTCAACTCCTTCAAAATATCTAAATTTACACTCGACCCATTTACCTCTACCCTACTATCTTCTTCCTTCACAACCTCAGTTCCATTACTCGTTTCAATTTTCTCAATCACAAGTGGCTTCACATTCAAACCACCTTGAATGTAAATATTCTCAAAACCCTTCTCATTAACACGACCATCAACAGAGGTTGAATGGTTCCTGAAATCCGACGCTACATTGGGAATTACTAAAACACCCCTTATTCTATCTTCAGGAACACCATGCCTATTCTTACCTAAAACTCTAGATTGATCCCAACTTGAACCGGAGATACAAAAAGCTCTCCGATTTGTATCTACCACACACTTATTATGACCTATAACCTTAGCCTTAACATCATTATAACAACGATGCTTTAGTTTGGATTGAGATTTCGGCAAATTGTTTACAATTGAATAACTTGATCTTATATCAGAAACCCCAAAAATTGAGGAGATTCTCCAACTAATAAAGATTTTATAACAGGGTTTCATAGTAGAGATTCCAATACAGCTACCGGTATTCATTTTTGTTTTCCCTAAATATATCTAATTACGTACAAATAACAAATTACACTACGAATGAGAATTATTTTATATGTACAAAGCTCTGTTTATCCTGGAACAGAGAAAAAAATAGAAGCTAAAATGAAATGAAATTCAGATTAATCGGTTACTTACAATTTCAGAATCGTTGAAGAACAGCTTGCAAGAGAATGCGTGCGAAGATTTGGTAGATACTTTAACGCTATCCCCAATGGGAATTTATAGGCAGCGTGAAGCGAAAGTTCGTCGATGATTCAAAAGAGCTGAAGTTACCTTTATGTCCCTACACGTGATTGATGTTTGGATATTGTTGAGGTGGAATTATGAGAACACCCCTGCACTGATAATGTTATTACTATCATGTCTTTCCCTCTTGAGATAATTTTGTTTTCTCCTAAATAAAAACAAAAATCTTGACTAGTCAATAACGCCAAGCACTATTAGCCAAAAAAATAATTTATATATATAAATTATAATTTTTTTAATATTTTTTTTAAAATTTAAAAAATTTAATAAAATATTAATATATAATATAATTAATAATAAATAATTTAAATTATATATTAATAAAATTTATAAATTAATTTTTTATTTTATTTTTAAAAATAAATTTATAATTTAAATTATTTATTATTAACCGTATTCTATAAAGCGAGGATTTAATCTTCAATTTATACAGACATGTTCAAATTTTGAAAAATACTCTACACGTGTTGCATTGGAGGAGGGTATAATCGTCTTGACGGTGATATATTTTACAAGTGGATCAGATTGGTCGGTTGTGGTCCAGTATGGTTGTCTTAACAAACACACGAGAGGAAATCAAGAAAAGCTCAATTTTTGTCCTTTTTTTGATTGAAAATTACACACCGATAAGATTCCTACGTGGTAATTTTCTACGTCCTTTTACGCGTCACACACCTGGCATTCTATGGTTGGAGAGAAAACTCACGGCTACAACGTGTAAGAAATCAAGTATTCGCGCATTATACGATATGATATCGGTATACTGGTATTTCTAGAAAATATCTTCCCGCAAGATATTTGCGAAATATCGCGATATCAAAAAGTGATAAACTTTTGTTGGCACGTTCGAACAATGGACTTTTGTCGGGGCAATTTTGGTGGGCCCCACTTGACATTCACGGGCTTCTCTTTTTCTGTTTGGGCCATTATTGGGCTGTATGAATGGGCTCAATTTGGCAGCTAAAAGGCCTGATGCTATGCTTATTCAAGAAACAAAGAGTGTTACTTAAAAGGGGTGATTTTAGTTCCAAGGCTTTGAACATTTAAATATATTTTGATTTAGACAAAAAAAATATATTAATTTTATTTTAAAATTAATATTTGATCTAAACTAACCAAATTAATCAAAATTTTTATTTTTCATTCATTTAAGTTCAAATCAAACCGATAAATGTCAATTTAAATTAAATTAATTAAAAATTTTAAATCCAAATTGATCCAAAAATAAAGTTGCCCTTCCTTAGTTTTAGCATTTGGTTGGCCCCTCAAGTTGTATGTTTGGCGGTGTTAATTAATTTAAACTTTAAATAATGAGTTGCTTAGGCTGCCAATGAAAGCTTATTCTAAATGGAATTAGAATAATCCAATACGTCATTGTACAAGTCAACAAAATACTTGATTACTCTCCATCTTCCCCCACTAGCTAGCTTTTATCAGTTAATTTACTGCCATTGGCAATTTGGTTAGAGAAATTATTTGGTTCAAAAGTTTATGATGATAGGTTAGGATTCCACATTGGCATTAGTATTAAGGTAGTGTGTACAAATTTTGACATATTCTCTGGATTTCATACGGGAATGATCCAAAAGTCCAAAAGAGAAGCTAAAAATAAATGTATATCGATTATGATTAATTCGTGCGCGCGCGCGTTTGTGAGCTTGGATCGCTAATATCGTATTAGATAAATTGTTGACTTAAAATTTTAAATTGATAAATAAATGAGATTTAATATTCAAATTAAAAATAAATTTAAATACACGTGTTAAAATTGAGTTGGTATAACTTTAAGATTGCATGCATTGAACGAAAGCGATATACTCAAATTATTATAATAGAGTTTTATTATATATATATATATATTTTTTGATAATGTAATAATTTTATTTTATGATAAATTTTATTAAAAGACAATATTCTCTCTATTATAAATATAAGTTAAATAATAGCAAACCATCTCCATCAAAAGCTTCAATAGTTGTGATTTTAAAATTAATTAAAAGTATTAATTAAGTAAAAATATTATAATTTTAAAAATAACGGTAAAGGATTTGAGTGTGAAATCACTTTTAAGTCTTTACCATGAGTTATTATCAAAGTGTTCATGACATAATTCAATACGTTAATTTAAAACTTTGCTCGATAAATGTACGTAAACAAGGAGGTCAGAATAGTATGGTGTTTGCGTGATCTAATTAAGTTTTATTAATTAGGAAAATGAATAATGCGCAACAATGTACTATTTTACAAGTAATATAAAGGTTTTGGTTTGGCATTTATCCAAACACCTTGCGGTCAAGAACATCAATTTATCAAACATAATTCTCCATGCATCATACAAACTATTTAATTATCCAAATACGTGCTTAATTACTGTAAATATTTATAAATATTTTTGTTTAACTAAATTAATCATGATTATCAATTAAAATCTAATTTAAGCATGAATGATTTTGAATTTTTATGATATTTTGTTAGTATTTAAAGTGTAATTCTTATTAAATTTAATGTTAAATTAAAAAAAAATAATTAACTAAATTAATTTTTAATTTTAAATTAAAAGATTAAAAAAAAATTAAACAGACGGGGAGTGTTATCAGGTCCACTTTTACCTCTAGGTAACACCAAAATAACATAAATTATGTGCACTCGCGAATCATGTGAAGAGTTCTCATCAAACTTTCCACACGCACACGTGCACATGTAACCACAACTGCAATAAAAAAAACATGTTATTACCTATAGTGGAACTCCCACGCGAGCACTTGTTCTATTTATTGTTGGTCTGGAGTCTCTTCTATCCATTCTCGACCATGACACCAATGGCTTTGGTATTTAAAGCCTGAAGATATAAAGCCGATTCCATTGTGCACCATTTGGTTACTTCGCTATCAATGCAAAAGCTTCACGCAAGTGTTGGACAATGAATCCCCTCAAAGTGGTAGTAAAGAGAAAAGATAAAAGTGCAAATAATAGAAATTTTGCTCTAATTTTATGCATAAACTACTCGGCTTGGTGTAAGAACAAGTGGGCCTTCTTCTTCTTCTACTTGTTTTTGTACATTACATTTTTCTAATTCATCACGTGGTTTTAAATTTTCTATATCAGCTCATAAAATCACCAACTCTGTTCTTTATATTATATATCGTGGGATGTTTCAATAACACGTGAAAAAAAAATTATTTTCGAAAATATATCCAGCTCTCGTAAAGCCGAGGCATGCAACAAAATAGTAGTCCAACGTTTTATCGTCTTTCTTGTTGGGCCACGGAAGGAGATAAAAAGTCACGTGCATTTCACGTCGTACATAGCATGCAGCAGCTGGACTGTAGCTTTCTCATCTTACGATCAGCAGGAAAAATGATCGCAATCAGAGCCGTCAACTTTCTTGGTGACTACAATCGGGACCCAATTTTAAGTACGGTCCCACGTCGGTATCGTATGCCAGATGGAATTCCTCCTCGAGCGGGCCCAGCATATGGACTGCACTGTACAGTCGCGGTCGTTGTAATACGTATGATCCTGCTCAGAAAAGATTACTTCTGCATTCTTTGGTGAAATTCATATGGACTCCAGCTGGACATTCTTTTCCGTATATATATATATATATACACACACACACGTGTCATATATCCGTATGAATAAATATACAATATCTCAGATAACAATTATAATTAATCATTATTATTATTACTGGTTGATTAACAAATTGTTAGACACGTGTATGAATAGGATTGGAAATAAGTGCATATGATACATGTGGTGTTGTAAGTATTACGCGATCTACAAGCACAGGGGGGCTGTTTCAAGAATTGCGGCTACTGCTAAGTGTTTCAGTCCAGGAAGCCTAACCAAAAAGCCCATTTACCGCAAAAATATCTGTTGTTTATTATTATCCATATTACACGTGGCATCTTCTCAACACATCCCCGTTTAGGACCACTTTGCTGGCTTCTCTCATTGGCACGCGGCTATAAAGATTCCCCGCCGCCACGCTTCTCTTTCCCTCTACACTATTCCATCACGTTCTGTTTCTACACCCCCACTTTTTATTTTTTTATTCTCTTCCCACGGGGCACCCTTCTCGATCTTTTTAATTTTTTTTTCTAATTTACAAATAATAAAATAATTTTATAAATATTATTAATTTAAAATCTATTTTTTTTTAAAAAAAAAGAAAGATATTGCATGAAATCATATTGATTATCAAATATTAAAATATAATATAATCAACAATGAATAATTAGAATAATATTTTAATAAAATTTATTATTATATGTTAATATTTATTAAAATTAATGATAAAAAAATTCTAATTATGTTGATTAAACGTAAAGGCTTTGTGTTGTGAAACAGGGTTTAACAAGGCAAAATGTCCGTACAACGAGAAACAAACAAAGAAACTAGTAGGCACGAAGGAATGTTAGATTAGGATTTGTACTTAGGTGGCAATGAGAATCAATGATGACCTTCTCACACGATAAGATCATCTTTTTCGCTTTTGAAACCAAGACCCTAATGGCCAACTTAACACAAAAGTAGGTGAATCCTAGAGCGCCACGTCGCCCGTACAACAACAAAATAATATTGTAATTACATGACCTTTTGTGGGTGTGATCTAGAAACAAGACATTGGTACTTCCAATTCAATCTCTTGCAAGTTCAGGCCCCATGGACAAAGGTTTCAAAAGTAACACGACTTAGATTACACTTATTCTAACCACAACTCTTTAAATAACGACATCTCTAATTAGTATTTAAAATACGGTGCCAATTATTCGCCCTCTTTCTTATTATTTTATTATTATCTATCCAAATGCCTTTTGTTATGTAACCACACTTCTTAATTGTAAGTTTACGGTTTCATGTTCTATTGGCAGTTCTTTCCATTCCGCCCCTTCTCTCTCTCGGAATCTATTGGCTGGATAAGGATGGTGGAGTTTAAATTTCATGTAATAAATTTAAGAGAAATTTAAACTATATTTATATAATATTACAATAATAATAATAATAAAAAATTTGAAAATTTAAAACTCGAATTACAAATTTGCCCCCACCCCAAAAAGAAGAAAAATACAAAAATCAATGGAAAAATAATACACAATTAGGCCTCCTCCTCTCTCTATCACAAATATTATATGTGTCCTAGATTATTTTTCTTCCATTAATTTCACACTTGTTCTCTATTTCCACATTTTTCTTGATTGAAAATGTCACTTTTACCCCTCAATCTTCTTCTTTTTCACATTTCGGCGTGGAATTACTGCTGTAAGAACCAGAAGTCATCAGCATTCCACAAGTTGTCCGACGCATCCCCACCGTCCATTAATTGACCGCTGGGCTCCATGGTCTGGAAGTCTAATCCGGGATTGAAGTATCCCGTTGGACTGGTTAACGATGACTCCAGGAAACCAACTTGGCTTGCAGTAGCTGGGAAATAATCCGGATTAGGGTTGTTATTAACCGGAATAGTGTAATAATCGGTCAAGTCTGAGACAGGTGAAACCTGGGTCCCAAACGAGTCCGTTGAAGCCGCAGTGCTTGAATTTTCTGGGGTGTAACTTGTTGTAACCTGCGAACCACTAAAATCGTTACCAATATTATTCATCGGCATGATCATGTTCCCTGCGGGGACGTCAATGTTGTCGATGAAACGACCGGTCGGTTTATCAGCGGCGATGGCGTTCATGGTAGTGCAAGTGGTGAGACCGCCGGAAGAAACGCAGTTGGCGGCGGCGGCGGCAGAGTTTGTGTTTGCATTTGCAGCTTGAATTCTTTCGATCAATCTCGGCATCCATAAGTATCTCATTGTATCCTTGAATTGCTTGCTGTTGACGTCGCATTTGAGCTGTTTTGCGTGCTTCTGCACGCGAGTTCTCCAGTAGTTCTTGATTTCATTATCTGTTCTTCCAGGTAAGTGTTGAGCAATTTTAGACCATCTGTAAAGAAAATTATCGTTAGGCTTTAAACAAGAAAACTCAGATTAAAAAAACAAAAGCAGAAACAAAAACAGTTTGTCAAATTCTTCAAAGGCATATATACCTATTTCCCCATCGAGAATGGAGTTCGAGAATCAGAAGTTGTTCTTCGAGAGTGATGTTTCCACGTCGAACATCAGGGCGTAGATAGTTCAGCCACCTTAATCTGCAACTCTTTCCCGTGCGTTTCAGGCCTGTTTCATCCAAGTTTTGATTAGAAATGTACATGAACGATTGAATTTTGGTAAAGTTGTCGAGAAAAAAATGTCGAGAATTTGCTATTTTTATAATGAGTTGTGCCCTTTTTGCTCAAGACCTCTTTGGCTTGAGCTATCCATTGCAGGCACAACACCCATATGCCTTTTTCAATAATTTTTGTTGTACGACTGATTAAAGAACAAGCAACTTGACCCTAGCGAGCTAATGGTACATCATGAAACATGCATCTAACTTTTTCTTTACATGGATGGAAAACCACCACACGGCAGCGTTTTGTTTAAGCTTCAAAACGATCCATCCCTATCAGCTCTTTCAGTAGGAGACGTAAAGACAATAACT
Organism: Xylocarpus granatum; assembly: GCA_019650275.1. Classification (NCBI taxonomy): domain Eukaryota; kingdom Viridiplantae; phylum Streptophyta; class Magnoliopsida; order Sapindales; family Meliaceae; genus Xylocarpus; species Xylocarpus granatum. Next base: position 29,611 of record BNST01000146.1, on the reverse strand, counting down.
TGAAGAGAACAAGTTGATGATCAATTGATCAACAACTTGTGTTCTACCAGAAACTGAAAAACAATAAATTAATATTCTGACCTGCAGAACGAGCGAGAGAATTCCACCGTCCATCGCCATGGTTAGCAATGTAATTTATAAGCTTAAAGTCTTCTTCAGCCGTCCACGGCCCGCGCCTCAAGTCCATATCTGCAGTTTCTTGATCACTTTGAATTGTTGTGTTTGAGTTGCTGCTGCTGCTGCAGTAACCTGATCTCCGAGCTGCTGCTTTCACTTCCATGATATGGATATAATCCAGTTTTTTTTTCTATTCCTTTTCCTTAAATGAACAGACTGATTGATTGACAAGAAAAAGTTGAGGAAAAATCCTGAGGTGCAGAGAGCAAGAGAAAGAAAGAGAGAGACTTGGATCAATACAGAGAAGATAAGAAGGTGGGTATATATATAGACAAAGTAAGAAAGAGATAGCATGCGAGAGAGGAGAGCAAGCCGCATTAGGAACTTGGGTTTAATTAAATTATTAATTAACTAATTAATTAAGAGCTTAAGCTTTGCTAGTAGTAATTATAGTTAGCCACTTGGGTTTGAAGTTTGACTCTTTGACTTTGTATCCTCTTCTCTTCTGTGGATTTGGGTTTCCCTCTTCTTGAAACAAGCAAGTTCTCTTTCATTTATTTATTTACTTGCCAAATTTATTTTCAATTGATTCATTACAAAATTAAAAACCCTTAATGGGTATCATTTCCTTTGGAGTTTATGAAATGTAATTTGAAAAAAAAAGACATAATTTGATTAAATAAGAATTATGATTAATTAAATAAAAATTTATAAATAAAGGATTAAAATGAGAGCATTAGAGTTCAAGTACTTCTTGAATTACTACTAATTCATTTTAAAAATTATGTTAATTGAGATTGTACAAGTATGTAATAGAATTAATTAATTAAATTAAAATCGTAGTTTTGTTTAGCCCCCTCCCCCCTATTTTTAGGTTAGTATCTTTATATAGATAGCTTTCTCTTATTAACTACAAGATAACAATGTGTATAAAATTTAATGCGTGATTGCTTGTTTATTTTTTTATTTTGTTAAATTTAAAGTTATAATATCTTAATTTTAAATGAATGTTTATAAATTTACAAATATTTGAAAAAATTAAGGGACCAAGATACCTACTTGTGAAGTTACCACTCGGCATAGGCAATTGTTATGGCTTTTCCCCAAAATTAAGGGCATCGTTTTAATTTATAGATAACTGCTCGAGGTTGTGCGAGATTAAGGACTAATTAATTTTTAATTAATTTATGTCAATGTATTTTCAATGAATTTTTTATTTTAAAATGATAATATTAAAATAAGATGAAAATGGGTCATTTAGCCGAATAAATTAAATGCTTTAGTGACTTTAAACATAAGGGTATAAACTTTAATTAATTATTATAATTAATTGCAGTGTTGTATCATCCACCCCAAAAATTAATTATTAATGAGAAAGCCTTGTACGAAATGGCTCTAACACGTGAACGTAATTCATGTTATGAATCCTAACAAGAAAAATTTATTTATTAGTGATAAATTAATAAATTCAAAAAAAAATCTTACCATTAGTATGTTGAAAAAAATTTATAATTTTTTAATTATTTTTATTCGTCGTCAATAAATGAATTTTTTTTAATTAAATAATTTTACTATATTAATTATACTATTACAATAGAATCATCTCATTTAAGATTTTTTAATTAATAAATTTAGAGGTCCAAAGCAATAAATAATGGACGAAAAATAAGGCAACGCAATAGGTAGAGTTTTTTAAAAGAATAAATAATTAATTAAAAAAAAAGTTACGAGTCATTCTTTTGACTTAATTAACTTTTTATATACAAATTAATTTTTAATTATACATCAAATTAATTGTTACATAATTATTTGTATTTTAAAATTACAAGTGACACAGTTATAAACCCTAGTTTTCTCTGAAAAAAATCAATCTAAATTCGATTAGGGTGTAGATTACATTCATTATTAGCTGATAGTAGGACTAACCCAAGAACAATTAATTTTTAAAATAAATGGGTTATTACACTCCTTTTGAAAGTAATCAAAGGCATGGGACAGCGGAGGGCTAAATGCTTAGTCTAGTCATCCTACTATATATTCAATACATTATTTGTACTATTATTTATTTTCAATTAGTTTTTGTAATTATTATTATTATTGTTTTTTCAATTTCTCCAAAAGAAAATAGAAATTAATCAATTCTTACAACAATTTGATTTTCAAAAAACCCATGACCCAAATCATCCATGTGTTTAGTATGATCAAATTATGTTTATTAATAACTAATTAGTGATAAATATCTTGTTAATTTTTAAATTAAATTAAAAAAAATAAAAATTAATTTATATCATTGGCCAGCTTATGGACATTTTTGGATCTAGAATTTCTCTACATAAACTCCAAAGTCAGAGGCTGCTTGAATCAATGCACACACGGCAGAATTTGGGTAAGTTGTCTCACTTCCTTGTCAAATGTCACATGCCGACAAGTCTTTCTCTGTAACAATATAATTTAATTATATAGTTTTTGTGGGCAAAACTGCGTCATGTCTTGGACACCATCAATGCATATTATTGGAAGCTGGGGTCTACATATATACTTGATATTTTTTTTATAAAAAAATTATTTTTATTTTTTTAATCGGTAATATAAAAGTAATATTGTGAAACATAATTATTTATTAATTTATTTAAAATTAGAATTATTTTGAGAGCATGATGAACACGTTTATGCATACATATTCACTCGGTTACGGTTTTTTAATCTTGGGATCTCGGTATCTAAATACGTTGTTTGTCTCTTTTAGTACGGGACATCCTTTTCTCCTTCTTTGAGGTTTATCCAGCCTTGGCCGGAGGATTATAAATTCAGGGTCTCTTTTTTCTTTTTAGGTCAGAATATGGTATAATATATAACCCAGCTGGTGTATTATACTCGTGTATAATGGTACAATTTAGAGAAGAATTTGCATCAAATGCTACCATTAAATGGGAGATTAGCAGAAAACCGTAGAATACAACTATTGTATCATGGGAATAATCCTGAATTACTTTGAGATTTTAGAATCTTAAGCCAACTACTGTGTTATATAACGAAGGCAATCTTGAATTTTCTAAAAATTTTAATCGAAAATTTTGAGATTTTAAACGTATTTTAAAATGTAACTCTTGTAAAATTTAATGTAACACGTAAAAATATAGCCAAATTTGGAAATTGTAATTGAGTCCATTTCAATTAGACAACTCTTGTCACATATTCTCAGGGCTACCTTGCACGATCATGTATAATAATATATTCTCTCGGTGAATCTGCATCAAATGCTACTATCATATGGGAGATTGGTAGCTTGATTATTGCATCTACTAGAAAAAGCAAAAGATAAAGCGAACCGTCCATAGCAGAAAATATTATTTAAACTATAAAAAGAAAATTTTTCAAAAAAAAATATAGAGAGGGACCCGATTCCCACCCAATTATGGGTGATCAAATAGCTTCATCCGTCTGTTAATTATAATTTAATTGCACAGGCACTGATAATTGAGGAAGGTAACCAAATCATCAATCAGTGAGAACAAAGGCTGATACTGATATGAAAGTTTTAAATAATTAAGGATAAGCAGTTAAAAGTTGAATAAAATTAACAAAGAAATTGTCGCATATTAGTGCTGGATCAATTAGTTTTAATTTTGCAGAATAATCGTATATGTTGATGCTGCTCCAAGGCTGTATTGTAATATCGATCAACTTCATTGAAAAGAAGCCGTAAAGAGATATCATGCTGCTAACCACATACATATGCTTATGCTTTTTGATAATTTTAATAATAAACTTAACTTAGAAGCAGAAGCAGAAGCTAAATTCCATTGGAGGAAACAAGTTATGTACATATATTATAAATTGAAAGAAATTGCTGCTGCATGGGGATTTCGAAAGGGAATGTGATAGCTAGCTACTTCACTGTAATATTCTTTGTTTGATATGGTTTAGATGCCATCTGAATTGAGCACAGCACAGTACGTAATGGTGCTGATCATATCAACGTATATTCTTTCTCTTTTTCATCTTTGTCTGTTTAATTGATGCTGCAAATTTATTTAATATCGATCTTTTACGTGAAGAACACGAGCTTGAACTTTTAGATCCAGTTTGTAATTTAGTACGAATTGTGCACAGTATGTATCAAGATAAATGTTCTCCCTTGGATCTAAGCTCATTTGGGCTTCTAATAACTCAACGCTCAGTTCCAGTGAGCCCTGACAGACTCTGGTAAATCTTTGAAAGAGCAAGGAGGGATTTACTGAATTAGTTGAAAAAAGTGAAGGGTCTAGAGAGACTCTGGTTCTGCATAAGAGATGAGTTGCTTGTACTCCCTGGAAGGAAACTGGAAGGGGAAAAGCAAAGCAAAGCAAAGATAAGCCAAACTTAAAATTAGAAAATCTTAAACCTTGATTAGAGACGTACCCCACAACACACTAAGCCTTTCTTGTGGGACTTAAACACCACCAATTAAGCTGTCACCTTTCTAACATAACCCACCATCAATTATCACTCCATTCCCAATTTTCTAAACTTAAAAACAGTTAAAGATTGATATCACGTGACAGTTGGACGGGAGGAAGAAACATTAAGCAAAATGTAAAGCTGACATGGGAGCTAGCTGTAAGCAATTATACAGTACATATGTATTGATTTATTCTTAGTAATAGGCAGCCAATCAAAATTTGGCTTCTTCTTCCTTTTCTTTTCATTTTGTTGTAAATTTTGGACTAGGATGGCAGAAAAGCTGCTACCGATTCGTTGTATAGTTTGACTTCAGAGTCTCGTATCAACTAATAAATTTTATCACTTAAATCAATCAACCAGTATACACGTATTGCAATACTTTAATAGAATTTGAAAGTAAATACATCTAAATAACATATAATTAAAGTCAAGATTGTTTCGAAGAGATTAACTTAAACAAGCTTATTGTAGTATTGCAAGATAAGATAACTAAACTAATACGCAGGATTGGCAATTCGGTGACCAAGGAAGAATATTATGGCAGAGAGAGGGTATAAACCGGTTGATTTCACGAGACTGAGAGTGGTACCAATTCCATCGGTTCATAAATGTCTTCTTGCTATTAGTTTTGTCAAAAGCTAACCAGAATTTTAGGGTTGACATTTTCATTTGGACGGCATTGATCTTAATTAATTATGTCTATACACACCTTCCCCAACCCCACTCTCTTTCCTTTTCTCATCATTTATTATTATTATTATTATTAATATTAAAAATATTCGCATCTGCTAAATTAATGTAATAAAATCTAAAGCGTCTTTGACCCAAACATTGTCCTCTAACCTTTACAGTATTTCTTCTCATCATCACCATCACTTTTGACCTTGTTGGATTGAATGCATGCGTATGTTTTTCCACAGTAGAACAAATATACATGCATAACTGACTGTTAGGTATTCAAATTTTTTCCTTTGTTTGAATTCAATTTCCATGGGAGAATAATGGTGACACTTGCAGTTGTGAAAAGGATTAAAAAAGGGTGCTGTTGGGATTATTATGTTACTACTAATCGTATATGATGCATTGTATTTTGCATATTGCGGTCATGAGATGGAGTTTTAATTTTTGGATATAATCCCGTGAAATAGACACATTGGGATGACCTGTAAGGATATGATCATGCAGAACTGCCAAGTTAGTGGCAGATTTCATACCTAATATATCAATTTAGTTAATTACCAGCATTATCTAGTAGAAAAGAAATTGCTAAGTGCTAACTAACCCTAGTTTTCATTTTTGAAGAGAAAAAGAGAGAAATACTAACCCTAATTAGCAGTGATGATCTTAGGACAAACCAAACATGCGAACGGACTTATTGCTACTCCGTTAATTAGTTTTAATTTCAAATATAATTAATTGAGATTTCTAAAATATAATTTATTTTTTAGTTTAATATTAATTACATTTTAAGAACTGTCTTTATTAACCGGCATCAGCTTCTTAGGATTATTATACACTGTTACATTATTTCAACGACTCACATGACTACTAATTAAGTAGTTTGATTGACATGCCAATTTGGAAGGGGCTGGCCTTTTCTTTCTTCCTCTTATAATACTTGAGAGGCAACCATATCTAATCCCCATCACTGTCAAGAATCATGCATTTCTCATGTGAAAATTCTGCAGTTATAAACTGAAACATCCAAACGAAAAAACGTTGGATTAATCTAATCAAATTCTATTTAATTTATAGCTATCTAAATATGAAGAAAGTGGGCAGTCAAAGGCAGAAACAAGCAACGGAAGATAAAGATGAGCACTAATGTCTCATCTATCAGACGCACGCCTGAGCCTTTTGAGATTAAACTGTGTCGTATCTGTTCCCATTTCTATTAAGTATACGTAATTGTGTTGGTTTCTAACTCTACAACTTGCATGTTTCTAATTATTTAAATTCATTTTTTTATAATCGCTCATATCTTTGCTACTAAGCAAGGTTTTGTTAATTAATTAATCAATTCACTTACTTTAATCATTTTGGATTTGAATGTTCAACTATTCCTTAATCCACTTTCTCAGTCAGAGTTCACACTGGTGAAGGAGGAAGAGGAGAAGCAGATCCGGTATGGCGGATGATGAGGCGGTATCACGTGCTCGTTCGATCGTCGGCGGCTGGCTCACCATTTTGACATATGTAATTGATTGGTAGTCACGATGGAGACCCCCCATCTCTCTCAGGTCATAGTAGAACAGCCCCACTTTGTTATGTTTGTGACCTTTCGATGAACAAATGGGGTTATTCATTTTAGTTGCTTAAGGATCATGCTCTTAGATACAGTGAAGTTGATGTGTCATTGGATTTGGATTTCTAATATTATGCAAAAAAAAGTGTCAAATTGGCATTGGCTTATGGTGGATTAGTCCTTCTTTTAATTTGGAAAATAGATTAGATTTTACGGTGTTTGATGATTTCTTAACATTAGAAGAACCAAAAAAGTGAGATGCGAGGATCTTGTGTTATTTAACTGCCCAAAGTTAGGTTTTTGTATAGGAAATTGACCAATTAGGAAACATCATCAATTTTTGTGATGTGTTGTGATTCTTATTCAACCCAAATCAAATTGACCTAATTTGATTTAATTACGTGTGTCGAGGGGACCGATATTATCCAATCCCTTTTGCAATATTTCTCCATATTGCTAACCCAAAGCAGCCAGCATTTGTGTTATTTGATGGTAATGGTTTTATGTAAAAAGTAACAGCAAAAAGAACTGTTTAATATTGTGACATTCATATTGGCGACATGGAAATTTCTAGCTAGCTAAGCTAAGGGTGAGTGATATGACCAAGAAATTAAAAGGTACCCAAGTCCAGATTCAATGACACATCTTAATTATCAAGTCCACGATCGAAAAGGACTTTTCAATTGCCATTTAATTTTGTTTCAACCTTTTGCTTTTACTAAACAACTTGTGTTACTTCCCAAAATATTAGTCCATCCCTTTCAATTTTGCCATGATTAATTATCCTTTTAAATTTATCAACAATTCTTATGGGCCATTAGATTTGATCATGCCATTATGAGGTTACCTTCGATTGTGGTTTGGTTCATACAACAAATTAATCCTCCGTTTGTTGCAATTTCAATAGTGTTAAAAAAACTTTGTACGGCTGCCTTTGGCAAGTAAAGTTCCATATTGTTTTGGTAATTGGTCAATTCTAAAGTGGGTTTAGTTTGTATTGTTTAAGGTTTGTGAACGAAGTTGGATTAATGGGACTCTTAATGACTAAAAGAAGTCAATAACAACCAAAAGAAGAAGAATAAATAAGAGATTATGACAATATGAGTTGTCTTTACACGTGGGTTGTAAGAAAATTGACATGGTTTGTCAAAAAGTTGTTGAGTTTGAATGATTAAGACGAAGAATTTTGATTTGGTGATTGCATGCATGCCAATGCTTTTAAGCTAGTCAATTGGTTCCTTGTATTGTTGCCTCATTAACCTTGTTGTTTTTAAGACATACTTTAAATAGAGATCTATATCTAACATGAACAGTTGACTTTGTTGATAATTCATACAATATTACGAAATTTAAGTTAGAATAAGTGAATATGAAGTAATGTTTGTATCTAAAGGTTATCTTGAGATAGACGATACAAATAATTTATTAAACTTTAAATTTAATTTAATATTAAATCTCTATCTTAATATAAATAATACAAACAATTGATTTATCTCTAGAATTTAATTCAAAATTAGATTGACATTAGTGTAATTTTTAAGTTCTACGAGGACCACACTTCAAAATCTAGCATTAAATTCCTAAAAATTTTTAAAAATTCAAGGTTGTTTATGTTCTTATTCGATAATGCATAAATTTACAAAGTAATATTATCTTTTAGAACATACATTTAGTATAAATTTATTCGTAAATTTTAGTAAATTAATATTTAAATTATTATAATTCAATAAAAAGACTTAATTTTTTAAATTGAATGTAATGATTAAAGAAATTACATTTAATTAATATACTTAATAGATTTGTAGTCTTTACTCTGTGCAACAGCACAATAGCAACATCTTAGTATCACAATAATTATTATTGTTTGCTTTATGTGCTTTTCTTGCTTTTTCTACTAAGCATGCAACAAAGAAAAGTATGCACACAATTCGGGCAGGCAAAAGCCTCAAGCCCTAGTCGGTGATTGACATATTAAGCTTGTGTGCATGAATCTATGTATGAAAACATTGTAACATACATTATTTTACTGCCGGGAAACATGTTGTAAGTTTTGAACCAAACAAACCCTTAAAGTGGAAAGCAAGCACTTAAAAGAGTTTGAAGACATTACTTTATCTAATTTGTACTCAGTTTTATGAGACATTTGGTGGGTTAAAGCCCCGCATTATCATAGATTAAGTTGAACTAATACCCATTTGTAGGACCTTTTAGTATAAATAAATTAATTAAGTGGTTTAATTTATACTACCATTATTTTAACATAATCCCATTATCACAATGTGAACATTACAAAGCCTTTAGGGTATTAAACTATAAATTAAACACACGGTGAACAAACATACAATTATTTGTATTAAAAAACTTTATAGATAATAACATTTGAGTTCTTATATTTTCATGACAAATAAGTCCTATACTTATGATGATTTGGTCTAACTAGTACAATATGTTCTTCATTGATAGCCAATAAATGTGATGCCTCAAGGTTTTGTTCTTGATATGGGATACCATTTTTAACTCATCCAAAATATCACGTACTAGTTGAAGAAGTTAGAACACTTGTAAGATATAATTCACGTTCTTATTTAAGCAATGTGAAATTTTATAATACTTCTATTAAGATCGCTGGAACATATTATTTAGCTAATGTTCAATTACATGATGCTATTAAAAGATTACAGATGGATAAATTATACCTTCATGGTTTTGAAAAAAATCAAAAGTTTAAGGATTTAAATGTTATTGCCCCGTTTTCTTTTCTTTTAATGGCAACTTAAAAAGTTTCAACACCTATGTTTGTTCCATAAAGCCATAGGTCGACACACTCCATTCATGCGTTTGCTTTGTTCCTTTGTCGCTTCTTAATTTAAATATTAAGATTAAAGCTTGCTTTCTAGCTAGATCCATTGGAATTATTGAAGTATGGGATAAAATATATCTATGGCAAAAAAGTATGCATATTATCTAGAATTCTTCAAACTCGAGCTTTTTAATATTGTCCTAGTGGGAACTCAATTTGAGTTCATATTCCTAAGGAAAGTATCGTATGTATTTTTAATTACAATCTTATAATTCATTAAATTTTTTTAAAATGGAAATTAGAAGTTGAAAAATATCTACAAAATAGTTTGAAAACTATGTAATATTGTTGAACATATTATAGTCCTTGCACATTTAAAATTAAGGCAATGTAATTTAAAATTATTGTTAAATATTTGTAATTGGATAATTAATAATTAGTAATCACTGATAAAAATATAATGTATTCGAATAAACTCGATTCATATAAGACTATGTTTTAAATTCTTATAAGATACATAATTTTGATGTAAAACTAAACCTTGCCAAAGATTTGGCAACAACTAAAGAAGAAGGTTAGCAAGTCATAAGCAGAGTTTGACCAAAAGAGAAAGTCTAAAGCCAAGGCAAAGGCAAGCATTTGTGTTTCAAAAATTATACCAACCAAACCCACAAACTGATGAAGAAATTAATAGCATTGTCAACTCAAATCTTCTTTGGTCAAATAGTTTTGTAATGTTTTTAATTCCATGTTCTTGCTCATTGAAGTCAATTACTAATTTGCACTAACACCTAATCTCTTTTGACATTGAAAAACAAATTTATATAAATATTAAGTGGATTTGTATCCAATTTTTATTTACAATATTTGAAATTATACATCTATTGGGTTATTTAAAAAAATATTTTCAAGGTCCTTTCTTTTAGTTGTTAAGAATCCCCATTCATTTTTTGTCAATTTAATACAAATTTACCCTTTGTTGCTCACATGTTATTCAGTTAGGCCCATTTGTCTAATTTAATGGGCTGGTAATTCTGGGTTAGACTGGGTCGGAACTCTTTTGATTAACGGGCTTCTCAAGCCTTTCAAGAAAGATATTTCTATCAGCACCCCATGTATATTGTAACAAAGCCCCATCTTCTTTTCAAGTTGAGTGCAATCAACGACCCATGCTATATCCGCCCATATATATTGACCGATGGTTTATATATATTCTTCTGGAAATAAAATGAATCGCACGATCAACTGAAAACGGTGCGTTTTGGTTTGCTATAAAATTGGAGCGAAAGGAAGTTTGATCAATTGCATTTGGCTTTTTCAGTCGAGAGTTTTCTTCGGGGGCCACTCGAGCTAAAAGAAAAAGCACGAGAAAGCGTGAAAAAATCCTTCCGATTTTCCTTTTCTTCTTCTTTTTAATTTTCTGTAAGTCCAAACAGGTCGTCTTTCTTTCACGTCTCTTTCCACTTTCTACAATTCTAGGGCTACAATCAACAGTAACGCACGTTGATTGATCCTCAACAAATCTCGTCATTTTGCATTTAGTTAGGATTTGAATTCGCTTGAGTTGACTCGGTGGATATGTTTTTCTCCGGGGATCCAACCACTGGGAAGCGAGTAGATTTGGGAGGCAGGAGTTCGAAGGAGAGAGACAGACAAAAGCTTCTAGAACAGACCAGGTTAGAGCGTAATCGTCGCTTGTATCTGCGGAGACAGAACCAGGCAGCCATCAAAATTCAGGTCAGGTTCATTGAATTTGAATGTTCAATTCAAATCGCGAGTGCTTTTCGGTGTTATCAATTCAAATTTTGTGTTTGGTTTTTGGTGACAGTATTCGTGATTACATTGTTACGTTGTCTGTTAAATGAGTACAAGCTGCAATGATTGTTTTAATTTCTATAAATTGCTTATTCTTTTGTTTTATGTTGCATTGTGGTTTTAGTAAATTATGGCGTCAATTTCGGAGTTACACTAGGAATAGAATGCTATGTGAATACCATGTGAATATAGTTAACATGTGTCAATTTTTACAAGTAAGAATGCTATGGGATGTCATAAATAATAATGCTAGGAGGCTAAATGAATATACGGCAGGTTTTGGCTAACAAATATATTTATGATTATGCATTTTGGTTAGAAATGATCTAAATTTAGTAGGAGGGATTAATCATATTGAGAGGTAACAAGGATCATAACAATTGACAGTACTGCATAATTATGTTTGCAAAGTGCTGACTAAATACTAGCTACAGAAATGCTTCAGAGGGAGAAAAGCAACGGAAATTGAACATTCTAAGGTGCGAGAGCAGTTTTATGCAACCTATGGGTGTCATCAGCTAAAAGTGGAGAGGTAGCATGGCTGATCTTTATTTTGATTTTTAAAAAACTGATAACCAGGTCACAAATCTTTTGAATTTTACTCTTTACCCTCAATTTTCCAATATTAAACAAGTTAGTGCCTGTGTTCTTGCTGTTGTGCCATAATTTTTATAAATGGTTCCTTCATCTAGCTGATTTACTGATTTTCTCCAAATTTGCTCTATGCATTCAGGCAATGTTTTGGTCCAGATTCAGCATTCCTCCACCAGCTATTTTTTTTCTTTAATGCACGAAAAGTTGGTGATATTTCAGTCCTAGTGGAAACATGCTGGTTACTGAAGCATTTTGTTCATGATAGCGGTAATTTTTACAGTATTTCTTCTTAAAGTTTTTTTATGGACTAATTTGGGAAATATGTTTTATGCACTAATTCTAGTTCTTTCTCTCAATTTCTTTACAACTCTGTATTTGTTTCATGAATTCATTAGCTAGGTTTTTCTCCTTGTACTGTTGATAATGCGGTTGAAATGTGATTATGCAACTTATCAACAAAAGAGAAAAACTAAAAACTTATTAGTAGGGGATGAAATATTAATAACATGGTTGGAACGGTGTACTGCTGTGTTAATATTGAATTCTTGCCGATTGCGATGGAAGATGAAAAGTATACAGTATTTTCGTTTTCTTTGCAATTCTTGTGTTGAAAATTACACATGTATGAATCAGTTTTGTTTCTTTATACTCTGCACATAAGCTGATACCAATGTGTTTTCTTTAATGTGCTTCTGTGATTTTCAATTTCTTCTCATGATCTTGTTTGCTAATATTGACAATCTCTAATTATGCAGCAGGGGATATTGTGAGCCTCTTTGCAGGCATGGATTATTCATCCACACGTGCTTTAGTGGACTACAGAATTAAAAAATTTGTATTTGCCTGTATTCAGGCTATATATCAGAATAGGTTGGCAATCGGGGAACCCTGTTTATGTTTATCATCAATATACTAAGGGTTCAGAATTTTTTGGAATTTTCACTTATTTTGCAAGCTTGTTATGCTCAGATTATTATTTGAGAGTCATTTCTCTTTCTACAGTAATTTGTTAATGCTCAGATCATTATTCACATACTGCCTTGACTATCTTCAACAAAGAGGGGTTTTAAATTATTCAGGCGCTGTGTACCCTCATTTCCATTTGGCTTATGATTTCTCTCTCTCTCTCTCTCTCTCTACCAACGCACACACGTTTGTATGTATGTCAAACTTTCCTTGCATAGAGTATGGAGCCAAGACTCTGCAAATCTAAAGCAACATATCAATCTTAAGGACTGAAAGAATTATTTCCGTTTGAACTCTCATCATCTGGCACATTGTTTCCTTGGAACTTTCTAACTTTATGCATGTTTCCAAATTCTAGTGAAGTAATTGTGGGTATAGATAATGCTGAAGCTTTGACATATTCAGGGATGACTTGGAATACAACTTTCCTCTAAAAGGGAATTATTCATAAGCCTCTGAACCTGGGATGTGATGAAGGATATAATATAGTTTGTGTACCTTAAGTCACTTAATAACGTTGCACCAGTATTTCCCCCAATGCATGATATATAGATTGTCAAGGTTTTAAGGCTTACTTTTTCTAGTCAAAATTAAATATATGTTTTTATAAAATAACTTCTTCATATTTTTCATGATGCATATGCTGTTGCAACATCTTATATTGTGTTATTCTTTACCGTAGCCATGAAAAGACGTGCCACTTTCTTCTAAGTTGATTTGTATTGCAATGTTTGCTTATCCAATTGTTGATTGCGCAGAAAGGAATTGAAAGGTCAACTTTTAGTGACTCCAGAAGAATCTAACATGGCAACAACTCTCATGCTAGAAGCAGTAGTTTTGTTGATAGATCCTAGACTTCCTTGGACTTGCAAGGCAGTTGGTTATCTCTTGCAAAGGAATGTGTTCACTCTGCTGAGGGAACTTGTTCTTACAGGAAAGGTATGTGTCTAATTCTAGATAATATCTTGTCATAGATCCTTTCTTTGGCCTAATCCATTTAGTTATTTTGGTTTTCCTCTCTGTGTGAGTTTGCCTTTTGCGAATAACATCTTAACACTTAAATCTCAAATTTGTTAGAAGATGTAGAAATAAAATTCAGCTGAAGGGTGAAGAAGGGTTGTGTAATTGGTCCTACAGCTTTTGTTACTTTTTCTTGGCACTTGGTATTATAGCTGGGTGTTGCTTTAGTCTGATTGAGTTTTCCATCTACAGCATTCGGCAATATATGTGAAAAATATGAAAAGGCATGATCTTGACTAAATTGGTACTTTTCCTTTTGAGTTGTCCTGTCTGCAGGCTTTTGCTTTCTCTGCGTGGAAGTTATTTTTTATTTATTCTTCTATAGCAGACATTTCTGTGGTATTTCTGTGTGTAATGAAATTCTAGAAATTGTTTCAGTACTATGCGTGTTCTTTGCCTTTACACACAGAGTTTTGCTCAGCCTCCGTGTTATGCAGGAAAGTACAAGGACTTGCAGTTTGGCAGGGAAAATTTCTTCATTGGAGCATGTGCTGACCCTTATAATTCCTCACATTGGTCAAAGTCCTTGTATTTGCCCAAATATAGATCCCAGATGGAGTTTCTTTTCTCAGATTCTTACAATACCTTTCGTGTGGCATCTTTTTCCATACTTAAAGGAAGTAAGTCTCCTTCAATTATTTTCTTCCGAAATAGTTCTTAGTTCTCTCTGTGGGTATTTGAAATCTACATACTGGTGGCATTAAGCTGTCAGCCACCGGCTGATCTTTCTTAGTTTCCTTTAATTTTATCTGCTCATCTTTCTTGCTAACAAGTTGCAGATTGTGCTGATATGCTTTTGTTTTATGCTGCAAGGCACCTTAGACTTCTTTCCTCTGGCAATATTATAATGGAGATCTTTTTTTTGAACTTTTAACAAGTGTGGTTTTTTCCTTTTAGGTTTTTGCAACTGGAGGAATGAGTCAACATTACATCCATCAGATGGCATTATGTGCGCAAAATCATGCTAATGTACTGCCTAATGAGACATCAACTGAGTTGCCTGGGTTTGCATGTCTTCTTGGAAACATTTTGGAAACTGCAGGAGTTGCGTTATCTCAGCCTGACTGCTCATTTGAAATGGTAAGGAATGAATCAAAATGTTTTAGTTGTAGAATGCTCTCCTCTTAACTTTTATTTTATTTTAAAAGAGTTTGAAGACTATATGTTGTGTTAGATAGAGAAAAATGTATATCTAAATGCACATTTATATTTGAGATTTGAAGCCAAAGAATATGACTTGTCTTAAATCTTTAGTGAGAATAGGCTTTCCTGATAAGTTTACATTTACATGTTTTCACAATGACCAACATCTTAGTTCTTATAATAAAGTTCTCTGTTCACCTGAATGTGTTGGACTTTATGAAACCACAACTCTTGTCCTTTGATTGAGCATTCTTTGAGCAGTAAAGACAACAATGACGATGGTAAATTACCAGAGTTTGGTTTTTAGTGCCTTGATTTAACGAATTTCCAATTCTACTCCTCTATTCCTTTTTTTCACAGGCGGTAGACTTTGCTGCTGTAACAACATTCTTGTTGGAGGCCTTTCCTCCTATAAAATCCTCAAGTAGAGAAAGTATGTCTTATCTCATCAATAGTGATACTACTTTTCTAATTCAATATATTTTTCCATGTTTTATATGTGCTTATGGAGAATAGCATTTATGTAAATGTATATTTGGCTATGCATATACATATATTTTGAATTGCTTGAATGAGATGTGTACATTTGTGGCTTTTCTGCTTCAGGTGCTACGGTCAGTGATGATGATATGATTGTTGGTGATGAAGTAATGGAAATAGTTTTGAATAGGGATTTGGAGCAGCAGATAACCAATGCTATAGATTCAAGCTTTCTTTTGCAATTGGTGCGTGGTCTTGAGTCATTTTTAAATGAAAGCTTTGTTTAAAATATCCAACAATTCTTAGTTTTTATTCTTTTTGGAGCAGACTAATGTTTTATTCAGAGGGATTGTTTTAGTTCGTGGCTCACATAATGAAGGACCAAATGATAAAGAGGTGGCAGCTGTTGGCGCTGCTTGTGCTTTTCTGCATGTCACTTTCAACACTTTACCTCTTGAGCGTATCATGACTGTCCTAGCTTATAGAACAGAACTTGTTCCATTGCTTTGGAACTATATGAGGCGTTGTCATGAGATTAAAAAGTGGCCACCCTTGGCATATCACTCCGGAGATGCACCTGGTTGGCTGCTGCCTCTAGCTGTTTTCTGTCCGGTGTACAAGTAAGACTGGGTTGTTTTTTCTCACGCAGTTCCTTTTGGGTGCGTGAATTCTTTATTCATTCTTCACTTCTTTAGGACTTTATGTGTATGTTTGATGTTTAACATCATTTTTGGTTGATCAGGCATATGCTTATGATAGTCGACAATGAGGAGTTCTACGAGCAGGAGAAGCCATTGTCATTGAAGGATATCAGATATCTAATTGTCATTTTGAGAGAGGTACAATTTAGTGTTGAACTTTTAGTTACCAGTAAAAGGAGACATTAAGCACTCCATAAATTTTACCTGCTGAAGAAATCTAAAATTGCTGGATGTTTAATTTATGAAGGATAGGTAGATATTATGTGGCCTACTGTTTTTATTGTTTTCAGCGCATGCATTGAACTAAAATTGGTGATGCTAAGTATAGTAACTCTTATCAATAATGTTTTAGTTCTTGACAGTTGCCATTTTCTGCAGGCCTTATGGCAGCTTTTTTGGGTGAATCCTACCTCCCACCCTAATGTGGGGAAATCTGTCTCTAATCCCCCTGCTCCTAAGAAGCTCCCAGCTGAAGTCCTTCAACATATGGTCAGCATTGTAGCTTCTGAGGTCTTCTCACAGGTACATGCAATCATGAGTTGTTGAATTTTAGATTTTTGTTCAGTGATTCCCTGCATTCATGTAAGACTCGTGTAATTCATTTCATGGTTTTTCGTTTACAATTAAATTTCTGGTTTGTAGTAAAAAAGTTTTTGTTCTTCATACTATTTCAATTGTGTTTTTTTGTGCCAACATTAGTTTTCTTCTCTCAATGAATTTGAATTTTCAGATAATTTTCTAATGATCAATGTAATCTCTGGCTAGTTCTGCTAATTTGGTGTATAAACTGTTGTTGAAGCTGCAAGATTGGAACAATAGGCGAGAGTTTGCGCCACCAAGTGACTTCCATGCAGATGGTGTGAATGATTTTTTCATTTCTCGGGTAATAGCTCCTCAATTGCATCTTAAAGTTCCAGAACCAAAATTTTCTCTGCTTATTTATACACCATTTTTTTCCAGGCTATATCAGATGGTACCAGAGCGAATGAAATATTGAAGCAATCTCCATTTTTAGTACCTTTTACTAGCAGGGTTAAAATATTTCATGTAAGTGACTGAACTTTTTATGTATGCCTTCTAATTCTTTTGCAGGAGTTTCTTCATTCACAAACAGTATGGTTGAATGTGTCTTATTAATTGTGTATTGGAAGAAATATGAGCTTTCCTTGCAGCAAGTTAATTAAATATATGCAACTTCTGTATTATATTAATCTGCAAATATATTTACCAGTCACAGTTAGCAGCAGTTCGGCAAAGACATGGGTCTCATGGTGTTTTCACTAGAAATAGGTTCAGAATACGGCGGGATCGTATTCTGGAAGATGCTTATAGTCAGATGAGTGCATTGTCTGAAGAGGATCTTCAAGGAGTGGTATTGTTCTGTTTATATTTCTTTGCCCACTTGACATTTCCATGGTAAGAAGAGCAGTTTTTTATCTGTCTGCCACTGCTAATTGATTTTTAGCTGTGTACCTATAGATTCGTGTGACATTTGTCAATGAACTTGGTGTTGAGGAGGCTGGTATTGATGGAGGTGGAATTTTCAAGGATTTCATGGAGAACATTACTCGTGCAGCATTTGATGTTCAGTATGGGTTATTTAAGGTTTCTATCTTTTCACTTTCTCTATCAACACAAAATAAATGCATCCATTTTAATGTTTTACATGTGGTCTAGATTCTGGGACTGGAACCCAATTTTTGTAAGATCTTCTGACTGTTATAGGCTTTTCCTAGGTGGTTTCTCACTGATTTTATCTTGAATACATTTATCTTTTTATGGATTTCTTGTTCTTGTCAGAACATAGGAACAGTTCTGGGTAAAGATAAAAGGCTTGGTATATTTTCAAACAAAGGCCTTAAGTGATCAAAACTTCCATTTTATTATAAAATACCAGTTACTCACTGGACAAACATGTCTAAATTTTTTTGCTTGATTTGTGGATATTTTGTTCCGCATTAGTATTTCTTGGCTAGCTCTACAATGCATTCTCAAAGATATAAATCTTGAGTTCTGGATCTTGCCATGAATTATAATATTCTTTGAGTGATGTTTTCTTTTCACTTATATTCTCATATTAGAAATTGGGATCTTTGATGGTTGCTTGTGATTATAAAAATTACTTATATAAACTCATTTGTAAATTGCAAACAGTATAGTTATGGTTCAAGTTTTACTAAATTTCTGCTTGGCATGGTATATCTAGGAAACAGCTGATCACTTGCTCTACCCAAATTCTGGATCTGAAATGATACATGAGCAGCATCTCCAATTTTTCCATTTCCTTGGAACTCTCCTTGCAAAGGTATGATGAGGTTTTATATTATCCAAACTTTTTATCATATTGTGCTGCTTGTGTGTGGTTGATTGAAGCTAAAGAGCATCCAGCTGCTGTATGTTGATAATTGTATATTACATGTTATATGAGGCAAGCACATATCTCTTGAAATAAATTATATTTTTTCTCAAGCAGTTGAATTGTGATATATTCATGCCCTGGCAATGGAGTTTTTCATTTCGATGGTTATATGAAATGGATACGAAGAATCTTCATTTCTTTTTTCTTTTTTTTTGGTTTTTTTCCCCTCATGTTTCATTTAAGCCTTTGTTGAATTTCAAAAATTATGTATAATGCACATATATATTTTTGATGAAAATAATAGTTATTATGTTAATATGCAACAAGATTATGCTTCTATAGATTGTGGTGTTTCAATATTCTTGCCTAAATATTTAGAGACAGTTTTTTTTGTAGATGCTCTTATTGTCTTGAGTTGGCATAATTCTAATTTTCTACATGTTTTGGTAGAAAGCTATCAATCAATAAATTCTTAATATAAGTTCATGTAACTGGTTTCTTATGTTTATTTTAATACCTGCAGTTCACGGACATGCAACTCTATGTTAATTGGTTTACTCAGTTTGTCTATTATGGCAGTTTTTGATGGGAGGCGTTTTTACTCTTCTTCTTATTGCAGGCCATGTTTGAAGGGATTCTTGTTGATATACCATTTGCAACTTTCTTCTTGAGCAAGTTAAAACAAAAGTAACATTTCTGATGGCTATATGATATAATATACTTTATTGCACAAACTATAATATACTGCATTTCACAAACAACAACATTGAGCAAATTAGGTTTTTACTATAATCTTGATGAGTGCTAGCTGTTTGGTTAATATCATATCTTATTAGGCATGGGTTGCACAGTGATAGCTTTAGCATATTGTACGAGATTTAAATGTGTAGTGTATTAACCCAAATCATACAATCTGTATATATTGTTCTTTTGTTACAGAAATTGAAGTTGTAACAAATACTTTTCAGATTGGAAATTTATGCCGAAAGTGGGGCAATATTTGTTGGATTTTAATGTTAATCAAAAGCCTTTGCTTCACTTCTAATGGGATTTTTGACACATGCTGAATGACTAAACAAATTCTCTGTCTCTCACTCCTTTAATCTGCTTCACTGAAAGGATGTTTTGTCTGAACACATTCAGTGATATTTGTAATTCTATTGTATGAAATATTGATCATGCTAATAATGTTGTGTAATTACTTGTGTAATGTATTCTGTGTTGCTGAGATGCAATTTTTTTTGTTTGATTGCTAGGTATAATTATTTGAATGACTTGCCGTCACTTGATCCAGAATTATATCGCCACCTAATTTTCTTGAAGGTGATGTCTCTATTCCCCGTTTTGCACTTTTTAGGTTGGGTGGAACACTGGAAGTGTGAATACCTGTTTTGATGGCTCACATTAAATTAGAATAGGAATGATTTTTATTTGTAAGACATCTTTTGCTTCTACGGTGCTTTAGCATTGTGGTTCTCACTTTTCTTTTTACTATTTATTGTAACCTGTAGCATTATGAAGGTGACATTTCAGAGTTAGAACTCTACTTTGTCATTGTAAACAATGAATACGGAGAGCAAACGGAAGAAGAGCTGCTTCCAGGAGGGAAAAATATATGCGTTACTAATGAAAATGTCATCACTTTTATTCATCTTGTGTCCAATCACCGTTTGAATTTTCAGGTAATGCTTCCCTTCATCTTAGTCTTTTGGTTTGTTCACATTACATCTCAGACTGCACTTTCTATTTAATAACCATGAGATGATGAAATTCTCTATTTCAGATACGTCAACAAAGTTCTCATTTTTTGAGGGGCTTTCAGCAGCTTATGCAGAGAGATTGGATTGATATGTTTAATGAGCATGAGCTTCAGGTAAGTTTGGTTTTTTTGCTTTTGCAATTGTGCTATTCTGCTGGAAAGAGGTTCTGTTTATGTACATCTAATTGTCAGCACTATAAGAACTTTGCCCTGAGTTGATATTTTTAGTAATAACATGCTCCTCAAGTTAGGGTGTTGGCAAATCAAGACTTGCATAAACAGTGTCACACGCACGCGCGCCTGTGCACGCGCACATTTCTGGTTGTTTCCATCTGCTTAGTGTGTGAATCCCATTTCTCTGATACATGTGCTTTTGTTTACAGCTTCTAATATCAGGCTCACTCGACAGCTTGGATTTTGATGACCTAAGACAACACACCAACTATGCGGGCGGCTATCATAGTGTAAGCTGTTTTTTATTAATTTTGATCTATTAAAATATATCATACAAGTGGGAAATATATTGTTGCTGCTCTCTTAGTTGGACCATGCTTGATGCAGTGCAAGTGAATTCTGTTACGAGCTCCAATGGGCTATGAAATTCCTAGTTTGTCTCCTATGATTAGGGAAGATATAATGCAATTGTTATCATGCAATTGTTATCATACCGAATGCCTTTCATAGCCTAAAGCGGGAACTGCACTGATACATAGTGTGATAATTGTTTTTCTTTTTTTCAACAGGAGCACTATGTCATTGAGATGTTCTGGGAAATTGTCAAAAGCTTTTCCCTGGAAGACCAAAAGAAATTTTTGAAGTGAGTTGTATAATCTATCACTAGTTTATGTGTATTTTTTTAATGCTGGCTTCATATATATTAGTGCTTATTCAGCCTCCAAATATGATGTACATTCAAGAAAGGATATTAACCAAGGATGTTCTCTCTAGGTTTGTGACAGGGTGCTCTCGAGGACCACTACTGGGATTCAAGTATCTCGAGCCTTTATTTTGCATACAAAGGTAGAGCTAGTTGCAAATAATCTTATGACAGCCAATGCTAACTTTATTAAGCAAATGGATGAAAGAGTTTACCTAACCATATTCAGCATCCCTTTTTTTCCCCTTTAACTTTCTTCATGTTGATAATGGAATTTTGCTGACAACGTTTTTGCAGAGCTGCTGGTAATGCTTCTGAAGAATCTGTTGATCGACTACCGACTGCAGCTACTTGTATGAATCTTCTAAAGCTTCCTCCTTATCGGAGGTTTGTCTCATCTTAGCATTCTTTGCTCAATAAAAGGAGTTTTCTTTTAAAGTCTTGGCCATTTTACAACAAGAAGACGGCAAATATTTTAGTCCTAGTTACATATTTTAAGTTGGAATTCTGTTTAAATTCTTGTTCCATTCTGAATAATTTAGGTGTTTTCTTGGTCTCTGATATTCACTCGATTGTTTGTGATACAGCAAAGAACAGATATCATCAAAACTGCTATATGCTATAAATGCAGAAGCTGGTTTTGATTTGAGCTGATGGATCATGCGCTCGTGCTTCTTGAAACACCAATTTTATGCTCCATTGTGAAATATACATCACACTCAACTCCGATAGCAGTTCTTATGTTATGGTTTCAGGCTCAAGAATCAAACACCATCTGCACTGTGCCATGGACTGTCGAGTAAGCAGAGTGAACAACAACGAGATAGGCGAGTACATTCACAATAATTCTCGACTGTGAAGCTTACACGCACGAATCTGCAGCATATACGGGGACCTCTCAGCTGTTGTGTCCTACGACATCGACAGTTTTGTAAACAAAACGAAGTTAATCAGAAGAAAAACTGGTATAAGTCTGTAAATGAGAAGGAATCGTAGTTTGTAAGTAGCTGTTGTAGATGTGCAGTTTAACATTTATTATTGTATTATTATCAATTTCATTCTTGGGGAATAATAAGGGGATCAAAACCGAACTATGGTGGCGATGACTTGCCTTGTTTGCTTCTACGAGAGGACGAAATTTGTGTGTATATTTTTTTTTAACTCTACGATATATGAGTGGCATTAAATCCTAGTTCCCCCCGTCATGAGAATTCGCGGAGTGTATGCAGCCTTTTTGTGAGATTGAAGTTAATGTTCCATTCATCAAGTGACTGTTTGTTTCGGTTCGATAAAAGGTAGTATTCGGTATGGATTTTGTTAAAATTCAGAATACAAATGTTTGGAAAAAGGAATTCACGGCAGATGCGCTTTTTAACTGGTCTAGTTTTTAACTCAAAAAGAGTTTTATAATGCAACACTGTAACATTGTAAATTTGGTAATGGGAGTATTATACGTATTGATTAGCTAAGAAAAGAAACTTCCTCGAATTCTTGAATTAGTTTTTTTTTAAATATTTTTTTAAATAAATATTAATATTTATTATAATTAATAATAAATAATTTTTAATAAATTTATAAATTAATTTAATATATTATACTATAAATTAAAAAATAAATTAATAAAAAAATATAGGCGAGGGTAACGAGCTGGCCGGCTGAGCTCGTGCAGTCGCAAAACTGGTGGGAATGAACAGAACTTAAGCGCCCACCTGTACCTACCTAGAGGATTATAACTGTACGAGCATTGACACTTGGGGAATTTCCGAAAATAACCTTATTTTTATTACTCTTTACATTTATGACCAACCCTAATTTATTCTTACCAAACTAACCACTTTAGACTATTTTGCCCCCGAACCCTAATACACAAACCCTAAAAATAGACTACACTTATTCTTCCTTTTTCTCATTTCCTCTGTAGACCTAAAATTTTCGATTTCCGACTAAATTTCATCGTCTCCGACAGTTAAGAATACAACAACAACAAGAAAAAAGGTTAGTCTAACTTACATTGGATAAAATTTCTCCGTGTTTGTTTACAAGCAATTCATAAATTTGGCATGATTAAAACACTAAATTCAACTTGCTGTGGTAGTTCATTTCTTCGTTGTTGAAAAAATGTTGACACAATGCTAGACAAGTAGGCGTGTAGATAGGGAAAATTGTAGGAAATAGGTCGATTTAGGTGTGTTTGGGTGAGAAAATGCAGAAAACGGAGGAGGAAGAAGATGGCGAGCGAGATCGGGGTTCTGGGCGCGTGAAATTCACGCGCCCAGAAAGAGAGAATTTGGGGGCGCGTGTAAAACACGCGCCCAGAGAACAGAGAGTCCCCTGGGCTCGTGTAAACACGCGCCCAGAGAACAGAGAGTCCCTGGGCGCGTGTAACACGCGCCCAGGGACACAGAGAGTCCCTGGGCGCGTGTTAATCACGCGCCCAGGGGGGGGAAGAGCCCTGGGTCCGCGGGACCAGGGCTGCCCTGGGTCGCGCGACCCAGGGCCTTTTTCGCCCTGGGTCCGCGCGACCCAGGGCCTTTTTCGCCCTGGGTCCGCGCCGACCCAGGGCCTTTTTTCGCCCTGGGTCCGCGCCGACCCAGGGCCTTTTTCTTATTATATTATTAAAATATTATAAATATTGTTATATTTATATTATATTATATTATCTACTGTATAAAAAATATTATATTATATTATTGTTATAATAATATAATTATTTATTATTTAATAAATAATAATATTAAATTTATGATTTATGTTGATATTTTAATACATTTGTTTTTATTAAATATTTTATAAATTAATTTGATATTTGATTAATTATTTTTATAATTTATTTTAAATCTGTGCAGGTAGAAATGGCAACTCAACATCGTTTGAGGATTCCGATAGATGAGCATTTTCACGCAGAGACGTGTTGTTTGGCGAGATTTGCGGTGATAGACCAAATACGAGGTAAATTAAGTGAGGCACAATTAGATATGTTTAGGCAAACTTGTTTAGGACATTTGTTAGACATAGATAGTTTACACCATTCACCTATTTTGATTCATTATATGATGTTGTATGAGATAGATGTAGGTCGTGACCCAAACGAGATGTGGTTTTTAGTTGGTAGCCAGATGGTTAGGTTTTCACGGGTTGAGTTTGGGTTGATAACCGGACTTAGGTGTGGGCATTTTCCTAATTTACATTTGGAGGATAGTTCTCGTCTTAGGGATATGATCTTTGGGGATAGAGATGTCATCACCCTAGACGATCTAGATTTAGTATTTGATGTATTAGATTTTTCATCTCTTTCGGATGTAGATGTTGTTAGATTATCCCTTTTTTACTTAGTTGAGAGGTTTTTATTTGGGAGGGACGGTAGATCACCTGCCGATTTGTGGGTATTAGACATTTTAGAGGATTTAGACGAGTTTAATAGATACCCATGGGGATCTGCTGCCCATCTATACGTCATGCAGTGTTTGCGGCGATCCATTGCGATCCAGCACGGTAAATACAGGAGCACTTCTGCACGATTGGCAGCTAGTGGACGTCAATTTAAGGGCAAATATAATATCAGTGGGATGGCGATTGCATTTCAGGTAAACAATTACAAACTAAATGTGTTTGTTTAAGGTGTTTTCGGTTTTCTAATGCCATAACTTCTGTCATGCAGGTGTGGATTTACGAGAGTATTCCTAGCCTGCAGCAGAGGTTTGCTTCTATTGTACGTGATGGCGTCCCGCGCATCATCCGTTGGAAGAACGTTAAGCGGAATTTGACCGTTGCGATGTTGCAACGGTATTTGTTTGCAGCGGAGACGCTTCACGTACTTCCTTCGCTACAGCCTGACGGTGTGGAGCTTGGTATTGCCTCATGTGGTTGAACTGATGGAGATCATTCAACCACAAGGTGCGTACGGGGGTAACGTGCTAACGATACGGAGTTATGTGCAGGTACACTTCACAGTTGTGTTGATGATTTGATAATAAGTGTTATATCTTGTATATTTGTCTAACATCTGTTTTTTCTATGTTTCAGCGTCAGTCTTCTCCTGCGAGGTCTCATCATTCACCAGCAGCGTTTCAACGTCAGTCTTCTCTGCGCTCATCATTCGCCGCAGCGTCTCATCATTCGCCGGCAGCTTCACATCACTCAGGAGCTGCCTCACATCACTCAGGAGCTGCCTCACATCACTCATCTGCTGCCTCACATCATTCCGCACCTACATCGCATCATCGTTCGCCAGTCATCTCCCATCACTCGGCAGGTTTTGGGCATCATCCATCACCAATACCCGCACAATATCCGGTCAGGTCATCATCACCGGTGTCCCCATCAGCGCCGCCTCCATATCATTATTCCCCCCCCGGACCAGCATACGAGCACGAGGAGTTTAGAAGATTTGTTGAAGATCGGTTCAACTCCTTAGAGCACGAGGAGCACGAGGAGCACATTGGTGGGTAATGTTGTTGTTGAAGTGTTGTTGGGTTGCAGGTGGTGGGTAATGTGTTGTTGCAGTGTAGTTGGGGTGATGTTGTGTGTGTTGTGATTTTGTTGTTGCAGTGTTGTTGGGGTGATGTTGGTGGGTAATGTTGTTGTTGAAGTGTTGTTGGGAAGTTTTTATGTTAGGCTGTTGGGTTGACTTGTAGGGCGATGGGTGTTGCAACAAAGTTGTTGTAGAAACCCATTGTGGATAATGTGTTGATGTTGATAATGTGTTAATAATGTACTGGGTGTTCTGATCAGTTTTAGCATAGGATTCATATACACATGCACATGGTTTTTTTAAGGTATTAAATGACTGGGTCAAAATGAATGGCAATTGTGTCTAAACCGAACATAATATGTGCTTCATCACCAATAAAGCAAACAATCATCAACTAAAAAGATGTACCGCTTAATATATATATATATATGATAATTCATATTTACAAACTGCAGTTGACAATGACCATAAGTAAACAGCGGTGAGAAAAGTATACATAAGTGAACAAATCGTTTATATAATAAACTAAATTAATCGTCTTAAGTGTCCCCCAAGTTCAAGGGGTTTCTACAAGTTGCGCGATTGTGCCCACGCTGTTTACACCGAGAACACCTACGAACAGCCACTTCTTCACCTAAAGATGGGATGCGTGTATTCCGAGGTCGTCCGGATGGGAGACGACCTAGAGGTGGTTTGACAAGGGTGGCCCGAATATCGCTGGGGACTTGCCAAAAGCTAGGATCACCAACAGGATGAATCTCGGCTGCATACGCAGACAATAGTGTACTGTTGTGATAATATATGGAGCAAAATTCTCCATACCTACCCCTGACGAATCTAATAGCTGCCATCGCGTGAGCACACGGTAGTTGTTGTAGGTTGAAGCGTCTGCACTGGCATGTCTTCGCGTTGAGATCAACTATTGCAATTTCCCCACGACCCCTAACTTCGAACTCATAGTGTGAAACAGGATACACATTCAGGGTTAGCGACATTGATTCCTCCAATTTAACTTTTTCGGCCGCTGCATCAGTTAATGTGTTATCGTCGTGTTTAGCAGCTTCTTCTCTCCTTTCATAAAACCACCGCTGCAACACTGAACGTATCCAATCAGCTAAGGCCATGATGGGCAGAGTACGTGCATCCTTCAACAATGCATTTAGACTTTCGGCAATGTTTGTGGTCATAATGTCGTAGCGCCGAAGGGGAAAATGACATCTTGCCCAACGATGAAATCCTACATCATATTCCAAATAGTTGACAGCATCGTTGTGAACCGACCGCATCTTTTCCAGGTGCTTTTCAAATTCAGTAAACACAAATGCCTTAGCTGCTTGGTAGAAACCCATGAGAAAAGCATCCTTCTTGCGGTCTTTAAACTTGAACTTTGTTTTAAGGTTCCCTTCAATATGATATGCACAAAAACCGTGGTACGCTTCAGGGAAGACCGTTCTTAAACCTTTAATAATACTATCATGGCGGTCAGAGACAAACACAAGATCTTCAATAGGCCCAAGCGCTCCCGTAGCTTCGTTAAAAACCATTCCCACGAAGCATCGTTTTCTGAGTCCCCAACTCCGAATGCAACAGGATAGATTTGATCATTGCCATCAAGAGCAGCCGCAACAAACATGGTGCCTCGATACGTGCCCTTGAGGAATGTTCCATCAACCGCGATCACAGGACGAATTGCCGTACGAAAACCGCTCAGACAAACTCCAAGTGCCATGAAGAAGTACAAGAAGTTTGCATCATCATCAGTTTGCTATGTGCGTGATCGTGCCTGGATTCCTTTCTTCAAGTACGTAGCAAAACTGTGCTAACAAGTTGAATGATTCAGCTGGGTCCCCGCACGCTAATTTCAACGCTTCTTCTCGTGCTAGCCACGCTTTGCGGTAAGATACCCGGACTCCAAACTCTCGGTGTATGTCATCACGAATGTTGTTTGGAGTATAGATCCTGCTAGGGTCTTGGAATTTGTCAGCAACATATTCACCAATAAATCGACTAGTGGCTTGACGGTGGCTTGGATTTAGTTGGTCGCTTCTGCAAGTATGGTCGGTTTCAACTCGCTTAACACACCAATATCCACCTTCCCCATCTGTATTTGTTGCTCGCATCCGCCATTTGCACCCGTCAACAACGCATCTAACCTCAAATCGATCTGTTGTTGACTTTGCAACTCGAAACTGAAAATTATTCCTCAATGCCAATACACCCAATGCATCTCGTAACTCCTTCTTTGAATTGAAAAGTTGTCCAACATCTATGAAGTTACCAGTAGACACGGACATTGCATCCTCGCCTGAAGAAAATGCTGGTGGAATAAGTGGCACACAGACGACCACTGTGTGGAAGACTTGAAGGACCAGCCATGTCACCACCAACCCTCATAGACGTGCCGCTTTCGCGAGCTTGCTGACTAAAGTTCCCAATTAGGTAAGTATCGCAGCCTCGTAATCATTCCCCCACGTATGAGGTGGCATTTCATTAGCCATGTCAACACCTTCATCTTGCACAAATGTTGGAGCTTGAAAGAACTCATGGCCATGCTCTTCATTTATTGGGCAAAACTCATATTCGCTATGGCTAACTGAAGCTCCACGTTGTATTGGTGAAGCATGTATGGGATTTGTATAATATTGACCATAGTCGAACTGGTTACTATCCCAAGAAGATACAACTGGCTGTGTAGAAACCTCTACACCACAAACTGGCACGTTACTTTCAGGAACTCTGGGCTCACTAGGAACAACTTGCTCTGTAGAGCAATAAAGT
Source organism: Xylocarpus granatum (assembly GCA_019650275.1). Classification (NCBI taxonomy): domain Eukaryota; kingdom Viridiplantae; phylum Streptophyta; class Magnoliopsida; order Sapindales; family Meliaceae; genus Xylocarpus; species Xylocarpus granatum. The sequence goes on along the minus strand of BNST01000146.1, from coordinate 1,043 downwards.
ATGGAAAGATCTTTATTCGATTCCGGCCTAATACTATCCATAAAAGCAGATACAGTATAATCGTCATCAATATCAACATATATCCAAAACCCTGTCTCTGCATCTTTGAAACCAGTTTTCAGTTGAATGTTAAATTCTGTTGGATTGATTCTAGTACGCTCGTATATTACGGTCAATAATTCATGGTACTTAATATCTTTTCCAACAGATATAAGTCGGACCCTTCCACCACGGTATTTTTCTGAACCGTCAGATAATGTAATCCCATGATCCTCCATGTCGAACACCGACAACTGTCATTTCAGCCATATACCTGAAAGAAAATAAATAGATAAATATTATTTAATATTATATTTATAACATTTATAAATTTTTTAATGAATTGATATTTCTAATAGAAAAATTTATGACTCAAATACATAAATTGCCCATTTCTGGCCCTGGGTCCGATGCGTGGACCGAGGGCAAATGGCCCCTGGGTCCCGCGGACCCAGGGCAATGGCCCTGGGTCGCGCAGAAATGCGGCCCCATGAGAAATGTCCCTGGGTCCGCGCGGACCCAGGCCGGAAATTAAGCATCACGCGCCACCGTCTTCCCTTTCCCTCCTCTGTCTTCTACATTTTCTCTCCCAAACTCATAGAAAATGCCCTATTTACTATATTTTACACTATCTACTCTCTTATTTCTCTACTATTTTGTCAATATTTTTCAAACTAACAAGAAAGAAAGAAGTGAATTATTACATCAAAAACGTAATTTTATATAATCACATAATATGATTTCTAAACACACAAAATAAAGTATGCAATATATTTGTATTTACCTTTTTTTATATGCTGTGAAAGACAATTCGCAATTGATTGGCAAAGCAACGGTGACGATATGAGAAGAAGATGAGTGACCAAATGAGAAAAGAAAACGAGAAGATGTTTGTTTTTACTTTTTGTTATTCTGAGGGCAAAAATGAAATTGTTTATTAGGGTTTGGGGGCAAAATAGTCTAAAGTGGTTAGTTTGGTAAGAATGAATTAGGGTTGGTCATAA